>JAHZTW010000001.1:161716321-161876709 GCA_020283515.1 Alliaria petiolata
AAAAAATATATGAAAAACATAAAAGAAACTTATTTTCCTTTTTAAAACATAAAAGAAACTTATTTTCCTTTTTCTTAATTTTCTTATTTATCTTTTCAAATTTTTTTTCTTTTGGTATTAGTAATTAAAAAAGAACTTATTTTCCTTTTCTATTTTTAAAACTAATTTCTTGATTTTCCTTTTCGTATTAGTAATTGATCATACAATTTCTTCAATTTAAATTAAAAAGATAAAAAATTTTATTTTCCTTTTTCTTAATTTACCTTTTAGATTTATATAAACATTATGTTAAAATCTAATTGGTTTAATTTTTTAACACGTGTCAAAATCTAATCGATTAACTTGACACGTGTTACGATCATGTTAAAAACTAACTTTGATGCATCTTACTTTATATAATAAGAAGATTAGTAATCGAAAAAACCTTATTTTCCATTTTTACTTTTAAAACTAATTTTTAGATTTATGTAAACATTGTGTTAAAATCTAATTGGTTGAATTTTTTTAATACGTGTCAAAATCTAATGATTAACTTGACACATGTCACGATCATGTTAAAAACTAACTTTGATGCATCTTACTTTATATAATAAGATTATGTTAAAATCTAATTAGTTAATTTTTTTAACACGTGTCAAAATCTAATAGATTCACTTGATATGTGTCACAATCATTGTTAATTATTAACTTTGACACATCCATAAGATGAGGGGTTTTGAGAAATTAGAGGATGTGATTGTGTTTACCCAAAAATAGTCCCTTTATTCACTCACGTTCTCTATCTCTCTCCCATTATTATTCTAACATACATCGTTTTTTTTCAACATCCTCTGCATCAATCAATTGGTATGTTTAGAAACAAACATGACAAAGTTCAGGCGTCTCACTAACAAAAACGTCCAATTAATTTATTATTTAAATTGATACTAGTCTATCGTATCTTTGTTTTAATATCAAATCACATTATTGCCAAAAAATTACAAAAATAGTAAATCCAAGGAAAAAAAAAAAACAAAAAAGAGAGGAGATTCAAAATTTGGTTTTGAAAAAAATATATGAAAGTCCCGCAATGATCTCCTCTTTTACGAAACAGCTCCTCGATTCTCATCCCTTCTTCTTCTTCGTCTTCTTCTTCTTCTTCCTCTATTTCTCTTTCGCATCTCTCTGATTTTCTTCTTAAATTCTGATGGATCTCTGTTTATCCCGATACCACTCCTTGGCTTCCGTTTGATCCATCGATTTGCGCTCCCGTCATGTGTCTGTAAATCTCGTATCCTTGTTCGAAATCATCGTGGAGGAGAGCGATGGGGGTCGTTTCCAGGACCGTTTTCCCCGTCTGCGAAAGCTTGTGCTGCTTTTGTCCGGCTTTGCGCGCCAGATCGAGACATCCCGTCAAGAGATATAAACATCTTCTCGCTGATATCTTCCCTCGATCCCTGGTTTGCCTTCTTACGATTTCTCTTTGCATCTACCGTTTCTTATTTCCTGATAACATTCGCATTTGTTTTTTTTTTTCTTGCGTGAGCTTTATTATCCTTAGCTGTTGACATAACACGAGTTTCATTGGATTTAGTCAAGCGAATATTGCTGATTTTTTTTTGTTTGTTTTTTCAGTTAGGATCATGAGATTAGTGTAATTGTTGCACGATGGAGCTTGATTTGCTTTCAGCAATTTGTTACTGCGGAAACTTTTTTAATCCACTTTTTGTTGCACATTAAGTGTTCTGCTTATTGACTGTGAGAATTTATCCTACATTATGCTACTAATTTTGATTTATTCTCTGCAGGATGAGCAACCCAATGACAGAAAAATCAGTAAACTATGTGAATACGCTGCGAAAAACCCTCTTCGTATCCCTAAGGTGATTTCCACTAGTTAATCCTTATAAACAAACATTCTATTATATATATATATATGGGGATTTTACTTATCTTCAAGCTTAAAGCAATGATTATATATACTATTTTCAGATTACAACCTCTCTTGAACAAAGGTGTTACAGGGAATTGAGAATGGAGCAATTTCACTCTGTAAAGATTGTAATGTGTATCTACAAGAAGCTATTGGTTGCATGCAATGAACAAATGTATGTTCTGTTTTCTTATCCAACGCTATATTGCTTAAGATAATGTTTTGGCTTTCCTAATGAATTTTGTCTTGCAGGTCGTTGTTTGCTAGTAGCTACCTTGGCCTCATTCATATTCTTCTAGATCAATCCAGGCATGATGAGATGCGCATTCTAGGTTGTGAAGCCCTCTATGATTTTGTTACCAATCAGGTGCATAACTCTTGGCAATTTTACTTACCTTGATAATTTTCCTGTCTTGTAATAAACAAAATTAGATTTTTCGAGCTTCAAAGCCTGATAATGTGTGTCACTGATTTTTTTTCCAGACAGAGGGCACATACATGTTTAACTTAGATGGGCTGATCCCAAAAATCTGTCCTTTAGCTCATGAATTGGGAGAAGAAGAAGGAACAACAAATTTGTGTTCTGCTGGCCTCCAAGCTCTCTCATCCTTGGTAGTCATATAACTCAGTTTGTTTATTCCATTTGAATTGTTATCTCTAGATGACATGTCTTATATATGATTGAGAGTTGCAACAAAAGTATTGATACAACCACTGGATTTTCCACAGGTTTGGTTCATGGGAGAATTTTCACATATCTCGGTGGAATTTGACAATGTAAGTTTGCTTGGAAGCGTCTATACGAAATCTAGAATGCTTTCTATTCGCATGGATGTTTGAATCATTTGTCCTCCGTTTCTTTGTTTCTCTTCTTCTCAGGTCGTCTCCGTTGTCTTAGAAAACTATGGAGGCCTCAGTAAATCTTCTACTGCTGCTCAAGAAAACAAGATTGCTTCTACTGATAAAGAACTTTCTCCCGCAGAAGCTGAAACAAGGATTGCTTCTTGGACAAGAATCGTGGATGACAGAGGCAAGGCAATTGCATCTGTGTAAATCCTTCTACTCAAGCTTTAGTTTGGCATGCTTGTTTTCTTTATAGAATATAGATATGTCTGGTTCTCTTTTACTGATTGAATAAGTTGCAGGGAGGATGCTAAAAGCCCCAAGTTTTGGTCGAGGGTTTGTCTGCATAATCTGGCAAAGTTAGCAAAGGAAGCAACAACTGTGCGGCGTGTTCTCGAGTCACTCTTCCGCTACTTTGATTTCAATGAAGTTTGGTCCACCGAGCATGGTCTCGCTTTATATGTTTTGCAGGACGTTCAATTGCTGATAGAACGATCTGGTTCGTATTGTCTCCCTTTGGTTTGTTGGTTTTGGAATTTTTACTCAGCTTGTTAGTAACTACTAATAGCGTGACTAATTGACGACAGGGCAAAACACGCATTTCCTGTTGTCCATCCTGATCAAGCATCTTGATCACAAGAATGTTCTAAAGAAGCCTAGAATGCAACTGGACATAGTTTATGTTGCTACTGCACTTGCCCAACAGACTAAAGTTCTGCCATCCGTGGCAATAATTGGTGCGTTAAGTGATATGATTAGGCATCTGAGGAAGAGCATTCATTGTTCATTAGATGATTCGAATTTGGGGAACGAGATGATTCAATATAATCTCAAGTTCGAAGCTGCAGTTGAACAATGCCTTGTGCAGTTATCCCAGAAGGTAAAAGCTATATAATCTTTGTTGAGGATAGTTAGTGAATCTGAAATCTATACAGCACTTGCTGGTTTTGAATTAAATTTCAACTGAGATAGCTTCTCTGAAATGTAGGTAGGAGATGCAGGTCCTATCCTTGACATAATGGCGGTCATGTTGGAAAGCATGTCAAATATTACAGTCATGGCAAGAACCCTAATCGCAGCTGTTTTCCGCACCGCACAAATCATAGCAGCTATACCAAATTTATCATATGAGAACAAGGCAAGATGCTTAAACCTTGAAGTTTCTATATCTCTGTTTTTTTTCCAATATGTAACCAAATCTGCTAGGGAATAAGAAGATAACATGCAATCTTTTTCACAGGCTTTTCCAGATGCGCTATTCCATCAACTGCTTCAAGCTATGGTCTGTGCTGACCATGAGTCGAGGATGGGGGCCCACCGTATATTTTCAGTTGTTCTGGTCCCATCTTCTGTTTGTCCAAATTCAGTTCCAAAGTCTAAAAGGCCTGCTGATATGCAGAGGACATTGTCAAGAACTGTGTCTGTATTTTCTTCATCAGCTGCACTGTTTAGAAAACTGAAGATGGAGTCGGATAATTCTGTGGATGATACTGCAAAGATTGAGAGAGTTTCTACATTTAGCAGGTCACAGTCAAAATTCACAAGAGGTGAAAATTTTGACGACGAGGAGCCGAAGAACAATACTAGTTCAGTATTGAGCCGGTTAAAGTCAAGTTACAGCCGAACACAGAGTGTGAAAAGGAACCCGTCATCAATGGTATCCGATCAGAATTCGTCAGGAACTTCACCAGAGAAACCAGTATGTTTCACATTTTGGGCTTATATATATGATTCATTTATCATTTTGTTATAATTGGTTTCATTGATTTCTAACTGATACTTTCAGGTGATACCTTTAAGATTAAGCAGCCACCAGATTTGCCTTTTGCTTTCGTCGATTTGGGTGCAGTCCTTGTCTCCTCACAACATGCCACAAAATTATGAAGCCATTGCTAATACATTTAGCTTGGTACTTCTATTTGGACGGACTAAGGTACAGTAGTAAGAAAAAAATTATACAATCTAATTTCACTGTATTCATGTTTTCACAATATATAGAAGTTTCATGTTTTGATAAATTTATGTAGAACTCCAGCAATGAGGTATTGGTCTGGAGCTTCCAGCTAGCATTTTCTTTGCGGAATCTGTCACTTGGAGGTATAGTCCCCTGCAGATAAAATTTGTAGACCACGCTTAACAGTCTTTTCGAGCTTTATTAGAAACAAAACAGATTGCTTCTACTTCTTGCTTGCATTATGAGAATTCATATATACTTGCCTCATGGAGATGTACCCATGTTTCAGCAAGTAAACTTGATTTAAGATTTTGGTATATTGCACTCACTGTTGCATCTAATGTCATGAGAAGTGTTGCTCTTCTTCTCGTTTTCACAGATTATATTTATATTTTTGTTTCTGTTGCCAACTGTAGGACCATTGCAGCCATCACGGCGTAGATCACTCTTTACTCTGGCTACATCCATGATTATTTTCTCAGCAAGAGCCTTCAATATCCCTCCTCTTGTTAATAGCGCAAAAACCGCAATACAAGAAAAAACGGTAGTCCAAGAGATTTACTAATGTTCTTGCTCTGCCTCTGCTGTATTGTATATACAGCTTGATAAAATATATTTCATTGCATATCAGGTAGACCCGTTTCTTCAATTGGTGGAAGATTGCAAGCTAGATGCTGTTTTCTATGGACAAGCAGAGCAACCAGCAAAGAGTTATGGATCAAAAGAAGACGATGACGACGCCTTAAATTCGCTTGTGGCTATAGACGAAACTACACAAAATCAACCTCGAGAATATTACGCTACCATGATAATGAAGTTTCTGGGAAATCTATCAGATGTACTTTTTAAAATGTTCATCAGCCTTTTTTTTAATAAATAATTATGTTGGACTGTACATGAAACTGTGTTGATGTTTTAACTTGCAGCAAGATTCGTCGTCAATAAAGGAGCAGCTAGTTTCAGATTTTATACCTATCGACGGTTGTCCAGTTGGAACGCAGTTGACAGAATCTCCAGTTCAAGTTTACCGTTCTGAAGAAAAAAACAACAAACCTCGAGAAAATGTATGTAATGTAATCCATTTTTGTGCATCTGATTTCTGAAAATGTAAGTTACTATTATGATTTTAACATGAATCTGTTTCCGTTTTTTTTACTTTTGTTTTTCCCGCAGGCTGAGACTCAATCTCTATTACCGGAGAATGACGCAGTGCCGAGTCCTCCAGAAGAACAGTTTCCTCTTGACACACAACCTAATGCCAAAACGGCCTTTCTCCTAAGCATCGATGAACTTCTAAATGCAGTGAGTTCTCTCATTGTTTAAATTTACATTTACTGCATAACGAAAACGCATAAATCTCATTTGAAACAATCAGAGTCCTAAGTAGATGGGACTCACACGAATGAAAATGTGTGCAGGTGTCTCAGACAACGGCACAGTTAGGAAGATACTCAGTGTCTGATCCACCAGACATGACATACACAGAAATGGCAGGACACTGCGAGGCTCTGCTCATGGGGAAGCAAGAGAAGATGTCTTTCATGTCTGCAAAAAGCAACAAATTCAGCAACCAAACAAAGGAACCTGCTTTGCCTAGTGGTGGGAATCCTTTCGTGGATCAGAGAAACTCGTGGGAGATGATGGGTTTAGGTGCACCGGCGGCTTCAAATATGTGCGTCACAGAGTATCAAAACCACCCTCCTTTCTTCAATCCTCCTGCCTCTACTCCTTTCGACAACTTCCTTAAACCCGTTGGTTCCTCCTGATTATTCACCATTATTATTTTTATAGAACGCGAATAATTTATTTCGTCGGAAAAATGCAGAAGGTAAGTTGTTTCCCTGAATAAAATTACGTTTTCTTTTGAGTCAATGAAGGTTGTTACTTGTTACCTTCAAGATTTCGGTAACAAAATTATCTGTTAGATTAGTTTCTGGTTTGATGTCAACCATACTTGTAGTTAAAGCCGACCACTACAAAATCTTCATAATGCTATATCTTCTTACTCTGTCACTTGATTGATCTCAAATATGTATATAATAAATTTCAAGATAACTATTTTCTACAAGAATCAAACCCAGCTTTAACAATTTCCACATGCAACAAATTTCAACGTAACAATTACAAAGTCATGCAATAACTACAATAGACCTGCAAAGAGTTGTTCCATTAAAGGCTTTTAACACTGCCATATGTTTTCTTCACGTGCAACGGAGAGCGTTACAACTAGTTATAGACATACAAAGCGAAAGACCTTAAGCCGCTCTACAACAAACAGACATGACGGGCAAAACAGGGGCTCGAAAGCGTCTTCAGAGAGTGATGATTTTCCTGTGGAGTTGATGTGCTTCATGACCACCGTGGTCATGATCATGGAAGAGAAGGGTTAAGATACCTACCAGACACAGCACCGAACCCACCAGTAGTTTGTCGTATCGCTCCACCCAGTGAAACTTCAGCTGGCTTGCACCATAGAACGATAGAGCCACCAGCGATGTCATCACCAATATGGTGCTGCCCAAAAATTATCAAATCATATCAGGCATATGTTCTTCTTTACCTTGTCAAATCATATTTAATTGCCATAAGACTGACTATACGGAGAGATGTTTATTGGAGCACAAAACATGTGACAAAACAGTAGTATTGGTCTCACCTGATCAGCAGAACTATGATGGCAAGAACCATCATCGGCTTTGAATTTCCAACAGCGAGGAAAACCGGGAGAGTCGTTGCACAAGGAGATAATGCAGGAACCAGGACAAGCCCAGCAACAGCCATTTTCTCCATAGGCTGGTTATGAGAATGAGTGTGACCACCTTTACCAACTAAAAACAGCAAGACATAGCTTCCACCAAGAATTACAAGCAAAAGGGAAGCAAGTTTGTGAACAGTCTCTTCACCGGCGATGGTATTCGCCATTGTGATCGCTGTTATACCAAGAAGGGAAGTGGATATGACATGCAGGACTGCTCCAAATGCAGCTGAAAATTAGCGACACCAGAAATAATCAGAAAAGAATGTGCAACGACACTTTGCCAAACAGAAACACACTGGATCGTGTAGTTCAACTTTCTTTCCTCATAAAACCAAAGAGTTGAAATTTCCATCAGGTTATGTGACGTACTTTCTATATATACTTGCGCAACATCACTATCTCATCATACATTGTGAATCGAGAACTGATCTAAGATCAGTAAAATTTTGAAAGCCTAATCCCAAGTCTTCGTTTCAACCTGCTTTACCTTACTCTCACTTCAATGCAATGTGAGGATCACATTAGACTTTCATGCCCCAAAGCTAAAAGGATATCCATAATAATACCTAATGCAACGTTGATGACGAACATCATCAGAAAAGAGAGACAAGTCTTTTAGGCCATTGACGCAGCAATCGAACTATGCATGCCTTTCTCCTAATTGTATCTACTTTAAGCTTAATCAAACAATGCGCATACGATGCTTCGATTATTGACTCATCAAAAAGCAGAGTAATGAAAAATCCTAGAAACATCAAACGCGCATCACTATCAGATTAGCACAGAGAGAGAAACATGGGATTATAATTTTCAAGGATCTTAAAAAATCGATACATACTGACGAAGAGGGTTCTAGAAAGCGTCCATTTCTGTGCGCGTCCAACGATGGAGAAAGGTAACCAGTGCGTCGGAATAAACGAGTGAAGGAGCGAGACGGTGGCTATTCCGCCGATCGTCGACAGATCCTCCGCGCTGAAAGTGTCCATTCTTCTTCGATTGGAGGTCTAAAGAACAGCTGCTCGATTTGAGTCTAACGATAAGCAAAATATGTATAAGGGAGATTTACATTTGAATCTTCTCCAATTTCATGGGGGAATGTATAAGATCTGAGGAAGAAGAAACTCGACAAGCAAATCAGTGAACAGTACGCCATCATAGCCCAAATAACCGAATAAGACCGGGTAGTCGGATCATCTCACGGGTCAAATCCCCGGATCTCCTGATGTTGTTGCCGGTTTCTAATGGAGTCGATCCAACCGAACCACAAAAACCTCAACCGGAACCAGCTTTTTCTTTTAATAGAAAGAAATTAGTTTTTTTTTTTCCAACGTCACACTAATAATTTCATTTAATAGTGTTACAGCAACATAACCTGAATGTAATACATTTATACATCACTGATCCTAATCTAATCCTATTACAATATCAATTGATGGAATTCAACTGTCTACATGCACCATAGGCAATTATGATAAATAGTTCCACGAACAACGATTCTAGAATCCAATTCTCTCTACACCATTTATTGTAACAAACTCAGTCGGGTTTGTTACCCAAATGTCGATATCGGTGGTGATGAAATCTTGATGCAACAAAAATAATACAGTATGTCTTAAATCAAAGATAACAAATGTATGTATTGTGTTACAACATTGTGGACGTCAATTAACAAAAAAAAAGGAATACCTTAAACTTACCATCTTTCCATCGGTCATTAATATATAGAATCATGCAAAAAGAATTCAAGGAAAAAACTTCCACTCTAGAATTATTTGCAAAAACAATGCCTCATATCAGAATATTGATATAATTAAAAGGAAATTCTAAAACAAAAATTAGAAATTTGATAATGTTTTCATACTCGTTTTAATGAATCTAATTAAGCTTTACAAGAACTCTAATACTGCAACTCAAAGAAGCTCTGCTTCACCAATTAGGTTTTGCATAGGATGGATGTTCCACATTTTACAACTAAAATACACAAGTTTAAGAGTTTATAGTTTTATAATGAAACAGATAACGATTTCAAAATCTACATTTCAGGAAAGTTTCAGAATTTATATATACTTTTATAATGAAACAGATAACGATTTCGTATTTTACTTTATAGGAAATCATCAGAACTTGTAATTAAACTCATAATGAAATCAGTAATATAGTCAGAAGGAACACGACTTCCCTCATCCTCTTTTCTGTTTTATATATGTTGTTTTAGGAAGTTGACAAAATAAATAAATATATAATGGTCAAATGGGGATCCAACTCACGAGATGTGACATATAATGACATAAACATAGCTGTAAATGATCACAATATAGTTAATAACTAGCAACGTTTCCCAAAATCCAATGATCCAAATCAACTCATCGATCATCACGAGTTCCTCCACAATAGAAGGTGAAAAGCAAATAAATGTTCTTGGATTAACTTCCATTCTATTGAATTAATATTTTGTAGCTTTTTCTCGTAACCTCCTGCGCAGCTCCACCGATTCAAACCATGAACACCGAGGGAGACACTGAAGCAAAGACATCAGAAGAAGCTGTTTACGCCCCATGCTGTCCAAACTGGTATTCCATTCTTTTTTGTTGTTGGGTACATATATATTATAATCTGATCTTGATGGAATTAGTTAAAGTTACGAATCTTTATTTGCTCCAACCTTCATAGCGATTGTATGGGATCTGAAGAAGGTTGCCCAACGAAAGATGATTGGGCTGTCGCATGCTTCAAATGTCTTTGTGGAATTAATGAATAATGATTGATCAAATGGTGTTAAATCAAAGTGCTAGCATGCACTTTGATGATCTCATGCTTCTTCTCCATTAACGATCCTTTTGTTGTTTCCATTTTGGAATGTTTTTTTTGTTGGTAATACAATATTGATCAATTTTATTGTCTTAGACCATGACATACTGTGTCGAAACCCTTTGTTATTGTTGTGTGTTTAAACTTTTAAAGTATATTTATCCTTTGACCCAAAAAAAAAAAAAAAAAAAAGTATATTATCCATGACACCACATATTTAATGGGTTTTAAATGGATCTGCGATCTAAATGGGTTGGGTCCGCCCATTTTAACATCCTTAAACCCGATTTAGTCCTTCACTAGATATTCTGCCACGTGTACACATTTACCCACTCGCAATCTCCACCGTCCTTTTATTTAACCAGATATTCAGAGAAATAAAATGCTGTGCGATTACACGCGTCTCTGAAACGCTGCGACGTTATTAGCGCTCTCTAGTGTCACTCAGTAGTCAACAAGAACCCAGAAAGCCAAGGAAAACTGCTGTAGAAGCAGAAGAAGCAGAAGAAGCAGAAGACGAAATCGAGGATGAAGAAGATCCCGGTGCTTCTCATGGGATGTGGAGGTGTTGGCCGCCACCTTCTTCAACACATCGTCTCTTGTCGATCGCTTCACGCCAAAATGGTCCGGCTTCGCTTCTCCTTACTTACTGGTTTCTCTCGATTTCTCATCAACGAATGAATCCTGAAACTGTATCTGTTGATGTATGGTTTCTGAATTTTTTATGATGAATCACGGCTTCTGGATCGTCTTACCTCGATTGAGGAACAGTTCTTAATGTGCATTATCACCATCATCTAGGTTGGCTGCTTCTCGAGTTGATAAATTTGGTACATGGATAAATGCTGAAATAATGCCCCAGATATGCGATTATCAGTATTTCTCCACTGAAATGACTAATTGATGATATTCGAGCTCAGCTCATAAACAAAATCATGAATTCCTCTTTTCTCTGTTCAACAGGGAGTTCATTTACGGGTGCTCGGAGTATGTGACAGTAAATCCTTAGTTGTTCCAATTGATGTGCTCAAAGAAGAACTCAATGATAAATTCTTGTCAGAAGTTTGCCGTATCAAATCGACTGGTTCTCCATTATCCACGTTTAATGCTTTAGGTAATTCCTTGACCTATCATCGGGTTTCATCAAGAGTTTGTTTATGGATTTATAAGCGGAATGATCATCTGTTTCCCATCCCAGAAAAAGGTGAATATAGAGTGTTCAATGATTCCGAGTCAAGAAAGGAAGCAGAAGCAATTGCAGAACTTCTGGGCAAATCTACAGGTTTGTGCCAAACTTAAGGTTGAATAATACAATTGTTGCGGTTAGAATTTCGGAACTTTCGAAATCTAGTGTTGGGCCTAAATACTATTCCTGTAGCTTCAAGACATGCCTCTGCGAGGTTCTTATTGATTAAAGCCCTGTGTTTGCTATAGGCTTAGCTGTTGTGGATTGCTCAGCCAGCATGGACACGATTGAATTATTGGTGAAGGCAGTTGACTTGGGTTGCTGTGTTGTCTTGGCAAATAAGAAGCCTCTTACTTCAACACTGGTAACTTCTTCTTACTAGTAAGCATTTTTTGCATGTTCTGCTCACGTTATGAATCTGCAAGCATAGGCGACTGTAGATGTTTCTCAATCCTTTTGGTTTTATGGTGGTGTAATCATTAGGACGAACACGTTCATTTGGAGACAGCATAAGAGTCTTGAATCAGTACTATATGTGGTTTTAAGCAGAAGAAGTTGCTTGGTTGATTTAAGTTTTTCTTCTTCTAAAAGTTGTTTAGGTCAATCGAGTTCTCCAAATTTGTCTGTCTGCAAATCTATCCGTTTTCTCAACTGGACATACTCTATATAGGAGGGGACAACTAAAAAAGACGCATAAAGTAGTTAGAAATGACTTATATTCTCTCTCATCTTGTCTTCTACGCAGGAATATTACGATAAATTGGTTTTGCATCTGCGACGCATCCGCCACGAATCTACTGTACGTGAAACACAGATTCTGTATAGAGTGACAGTATCAGTTCACATTATGTAGTCTTTTGAAAATGAAACTAGATGTAAAAATGATCTCTTCATCATATATCTAATTTTATTCCTATGACTGAGTCATAAGTGTGGAATTATGCTTGGCTATATATGATAGGTAGTGATTTTTGTTGAAGCTTTTGCGCCTGACATATTATTTTATAGGTTGGTGCTGGTCTTCCTGTCATCGCATCTTTGAACCGCATAATTTCATCTGGAGATCCTGTTCATAGGATTGTTGGTAGTTTGAGCGGTAAACACATTTCAAATGCAATTCATTCTACTGTGATAGTGTTATAGATGTTGTTCATTGTTCTTATCCCAAGTTATGCATCTATCATTTATTTATGATTCATTATCCGTGGTCGGTTTATGATAGGTACTTTGGGATATGTAATGAGTGAGCTTGAAGATGGCAAACCTCTAAGCCAAGTTGTTCAAGCCGCTAAAACACTGGGGTACACTGAACCAGGTATTTTCCAGTTTCATTTAATCAATAATGGGACATATCTTTGTTTGTCTGATTGATAGTCAACTGGTTGCTTTGTTTTTCTATACTAACTATTTCAGTTATAAGGCACATTGAGGATGGAACACGTGTGATGGCATTAAATTAAGATGATGTTTTGTATTGTTTGCTTCACAGATCCACGCGATGACCTCAGTGGCATGGATGTTGCTAGAAAGGTACCGTAAATATAGTGTCTCTTGTGAGAGTTAAAGTGCATGTGCACCTATGTTAATGTAAGTGATGTTATCATCAGTCCCCAAGGTAGATTGCTTTCTTCATAGATTTCGAGTAATGTACAAAAAAGCAGTCATGATTTGTCTGGTGGTTATGTGAAGAATCTTTTGCTTAAACTTGAGTTCCTGATGATATTGGTAGACAAATGCTCGAAAGTTCTGTTTTCACATACACACTGCGATTAAAACACCATGCATTGAAATTACCGTGATTTTTCATTTCAAGCAAATTTTTTGTTTTTTGTTGCCGAGAATATATAACCATTTTAATATGAACTTCTGTAGTTCTCAATTTTGTCTGTTTTTGTCATGATAGGCTTTGATTCTTGCTCGGCTCCTTGGGAACAGACTAATTATGGATAGCATAAAGGTGTGAACCACATTCGAAGCTTTTCATTTTTCATATTTTGAATTCGATGCTCGTGATTTAAGTTTGGTGAAGTAACTCTCGTTGAATCAATTTCCAGCTGAACTAGTTGCAGTTGCAATAAACCCGTGCTCAGCTAAAGTTTGTGGCTGGAGAACGGTAGTTCAGTTTTGTCTTTAACGATGAAGCTCGAACCGGGCTCTAGACATACTGATCTTCTCAGTCTTGTTTGAGCTTTGCTTCTGCCTTCTTGATAACAAGACTTCTTTGATCCTTTTTTTTTCTCCTGAAATAATTGTCCTAATTTTTATTGTTTCTTTGTAGATAGAGAGCTTGTACCCCGAAGTGATGGGGCCTGGACTCATGTCTGTGGATGACTTCCTCCAAAATGGAATAGTAAAACTTGATCAGAACATTGAGGAGAGAGTTAAAAGAGCTTCATCAAATGGGTGTGTGCTTCGTTATGTCTGTGTGATTGAGGGCTCAAGGTAATAACAGTTACCTTTACTCGCGCTATTTCCCAGCCCCAACTTTTTGTTGGTAGAGTCTCTACATTCAATACCTTAAAAGAAATTTGTTTCAACGCTAATTTGATTGTCAGCTAGAGAGAACAGTTGTTTCCTGATTATATTGTAAACCTATGCATTTGAAATAGAATGCTAGTGTACAATGTCGGAATTGTCTGATTTTGAAGTTCACGGTCTCTCTGCAGCGTTCAAGTTGGTATCCGAGAAGTTCCAAAAGATTCGCCATTGGGACGACTAAGAGGCAGTGACAATATAGTAAGTTTGTTATAAGTTTCTATTTGTTAATAATTCTTTCCGAAACTGCCTCACGGAAGAGAAAATGAAAACCGAAACTTTGGTCTAAACGGCGGACCACTTCATTGAACACACGAATCTCTTAAGCTCACAATGAGACTCACGTATATAGAGATAGGTTCATTTGCTCACATTATCGCAAGAACCCAAATGTTCACCTCTGTGTTGTTTTGTGAGTAAAAATATTTGATTTGATTGGAAAACTGCAGGTGGAGATATATAGCCGCTGCTACAAGGAGCAGCCTTTGGTGATTCAAGGTGCTGGAGCCGGGAACGACACGACTGCAGCTGGTGTTCTTGCGGACATCATGGACTTGCAGGATCTTTTTCCTTGAGAGGGATGTGGTTTTTTATTTGATGTAGAAGAAGTAATAATAAACCAATTTCATAATTACTCTTCTTTTTATTTGTTCAACGCCTATATTCACCCTCTTTTCGAGGATGGGTGTCTCTTGCTAGTACTCATTATAACAAGAACGTGGTGGCCTCTCCTTACATTACAAAAAGCTTGTTATTTTTTGGGGGGTTTGACAAATCGAAAAAAGAAATCGTTGACTGAGGAAAAAAAAAGAAAAGCAAAACGTTGGGTCAGATGGAGAGAACGGTGTCGTTTGATATGTCAGTGTGGTCGATCTGGTTTTTGGGATCAAGAGCCATCTCCCGGAGCCGGAGAAGACTCCCTGTAGCCAGAATCGCCTTAGGGTTTATATCGTGAAGTGATCGGAGATACAAACTCTGACAAGCTTTATTCGCAGCCTCCGATACTTTTCTGTCTTTCACTTTGAGCCCCAGGAGACAGTGCCCTAAGATCCTCAGAATTGGTTGCACAAGCTCCCATGGCAGTGGAATCCCTCCGCTGTCTCTCTCGGTTCTTCCTCCCATGGCGACATTCTCTTCGTCTCTCCACGAATCGTCGCTCAAGGTAGGGATCACTGCTCGTGTTTGCTCCGTTTCTCCGTTTTGCCCCGCCCATTTCTCGCAGGATTCGCAGAAATTGAGCTTCGATTCACGAGGCATCCTCGAGATTTTGCTGTAGTAAAGCTCCAACGCGACTCCTACGATCCTCGCGCGGCGTGTGGATCTCACCGTCCCGTGTGGATCGAGCGTGGATGAGATCACGGCGATGTTGAGGCACGTCGAGTTGTTGTTCCTCGTGGGACCTTTGGACTCGTGGTAAATGCTGGGGTGCGAGAGATCGGGAATGTTGACGGTGAGAGCCTGACCGGCGCGTGAGGTTGTCTCGTGCGCGTAGAGAGCGAGTAAGACGGCTTCGAATCCGGCTTGGGGTTTCCGGAGAGGGACGCGGGAGAGGTAGAGGCCAGCGATCAAAGGAACGAAACGGAGGACGAGAATCTGGAGAGACGGTTCCGCGGATTGGAAGGTATCGTAAAGCCAACGGCAGAGGTTGTTGTCGCCGGCGCCTGAATCCGGACGTAGGAGAAGAGAGGAAATCGCGGCGGAGACGGCGTCATCGTCGAGGAGGAGAGAGATTGTGGAAGGGATATTTGTGGTTGTGACGATGGATGCTAAGGATTGTATAGCTGTTTGACATTTCGCATTGGAATCGGATTGTGTAGATTCGTTGGCCACGGTGGTTTCTGAGTGGCCGGCGATGGCCGGAGAAGGTGGAGAGTCATGGCTAGAGGAAGAATCAGACATTTTGGAGGAAGAAGGCGGAGGCTTGATCGCTTGTGAGAGAGGAGACCAAAATATGGGATTTGAAGCTTTGAGAAAATAACGCAGCAAAAATAGGATCAAATATTTGCACTTGTGTATTTATGTATTTATATGTTCTCGCTCATTCGTACGATCTGCATCGTCCGATATTTTTTCCATCCGACGGTTATTATACCACCGTACCGGGACCATATACATAAAAAAACTAAAAAAAAAATTTGGCAATATTTTTCCAGTCTTTGCTTGGCGGTTGGTTCTCAATCTTCATCCCATCAATGCGATCAGAGAAATTAGGGCAAAGTAGTTTGGGCGAAAATCTCTTCTCTGCTACGAGTACCTTGTTTTGATTACCTGAGGTACGTAACTTGTCTCGATTCTGATTTTCGTTTTTTTTATTTCTTTTGTGTTTTTGTCTCGTTGTTCGTTAGTTTCGGTAAAGCTATACGATTTACGAATCTCTTCGTTTTTTTCTTCATTTATGATGTATAGTGTTCGATTGTAATCGATTTTCGGGTACTCATGTGATTGGAAAACTGAATTTTATTTATTCTGGCTCGGTTGAATTGAATCGTTTTCTCGTTTTTTTCTTCAAGCTTAGCTGGATTCGTCACTGGAGCTGTAGATTTCCAGATCCGGTCAAGGTCGCTCGTGAGAAGCTCCTGGTTTGGGTGTTTGGAGCTATATCGGACGCTGTCTGGATTTTCATGGCATTTGAGTCTCAGGAGAGAGTTGAAGTTGCGAATGATTCATCGAAAACTGGAGAGAGCTTGTCAGAACAAAGAACTGAGTCTGATCTTCTGAATTCGGAGTTGAGAATAGGAAATGGGTCTGTTGAGATTCCAAGTGTGAAGCTATGTTTTCAGCAAAAGAAAGGAACTTTGGTGCTCAGTGGCTCGAAACAGTTGCTCTCTGACAAGGATCTGTCTACTACTACTCATCGGTGCTCCATTATTGATTTGCCTCAGGCATTGATATCTGAGATTCTCAATTGCCTTGACCCAAAAGAGTTAGGTCTAGTGTCTTGCGTTTCAACTAGTCTGCATAGGTTAGCATCGGAGCATCATGCTTGGAAGGAATTCTACTGTGAGAGATGGGGTCTTCCCGTGGTTTTCGGGGTTATAAGTTCAGGATTTTCTGATGAGAGATCATGGAAAGAGCTCTTTGTTGAGAGGGAATTTAGAAGTAAGACCTTCTTAGGACGCTATAGTATCGATACCCTTTATGGCCACACTGAAGCAGTTCGCACTGTTTTCCTCTTAGCTTCTGCCAAGCTCATTTTCACTTCTGGATATGATTGCATTGTTCGGATGTGGGACATGGAAGAAGGCTTGTCTATTGCAGCATCTAGACCGCTTGGTTGCACAATTAGGGCTGTTGCGGCTGATACAAAGCTGTTGGTAGCTGGCGGTACTGATGGATTTATACATTGCTGGAAATCACTGGATGGTCTCCGGAACTTGTTTGACCTCACGGGTTTTCAGAAAGAGAAGACCGAGTTTCGCCTATGGGAACACGAGGGTCCTGTTACATCTCTTGCCCTGGACATGACAAATATCTTTAGCGGTTCATGGGACATGTCTGTTCGTATATGGGATCGATCTTCAATGAAATGTATCAAAACGTTGAGGCATAGTGATTGGGTTTGGGGGCTTGCGCCTCATGAAACCAGCATTGCTTGTGCTGCGGGTTCGGATGTATACATTTGGGACAGTAGCAGTGAGACTCCACTGGCGATCATCCATGATGTTCATGAGGGTAACACTTACTCTCTGGCAAGAAGCCATAGTGGGGATTTCCTGTTTACTGGTGGAGAAGATGGAGGAATCAAAATGTTTGAGATCAGAAGATACGGTATTGAAACAAGCGTTGTACTCATATCTAAATGGATGCCTCACACTGGTCCTGTTTACTCTCTTTCTTTCGAGTTTCCCTGGCTTGTCTCAGCATCTGGCGACGGTAAACTCGCACTTATCGACGTCAGGAAGTTGTTGAAGACTAACCGTCGTGCATTATCCAAAAGGGTTTCTTCGAGTACTGTGGAACCGCCACAAAGAATGCTGCACGGATTCGGGTCAAACTTGTTCTCTGTGGACGTGGGTTGCGACCGTATAGTGTGCGGAGGTGAAGAAGGCGTAGTTCGGATATGGAACTTCACACAAGCGTTGGAGATAGAGCGAAGAGCTCGAGCTCTCAAAGGAATGAGGCTGGAGAACAGGATGAGACGAAGGAGGATGCAAATGGAGATGAATGCAAAGAGTGGAAGGCCTGACCAATGCTCCATTTCTGCGCATAAGAACCCCATCAATGGCGATAGGAACCGAGCCTGGCATACAAAACGAAGGGCAAGCGGGAAGGCGAAAGCCTAAGTAATGTGATTCGTTTTTCCTGTGAAGCAACTTTTGAAACCTTGGCACATTTATGCTTTGAGCTAGCAAAGTTGGGTCTTATGATTGATGGAAACTGAGAGGATTCGGTTCTAGCTCGCTTTTTCAATTCATATGTTTCGGAAACGTTTATTTTTAGAAGTTCGTTCACGGAAAAAATTCATAAAGAAAGATGTAAGAGAAAATTCCACAAAAGTTCAGTGAGTTTCAAAATCGTATATAAAGTTTTCGGATTTTGATACAATCAGTGAACTCTTGATAATCTAGTAACTTGGTGGGAATCAACGTAGGAAGCTTCTCCGGGGGACCTCTTCGGAATCAGAATCGGGAAGCTCTCGGAAGTTTTCAAAAGTTCGCTATAACGCTTCCAAAGTGATGTGTAAAAGATAGAAAGTACTTTGAATGTATTGATATGTCTTTCACGATTGAATGTACAAGAGTATTTATACAAGGTTGTCATTCCTAACTTTACTCATATTAGGAGTTATCTAAGACTAATATGATCTTATCGTATCTACCCAATCCTTATCACAATAGGATTCTCTAATACTCCCCCTCAAGTTGGAGTGTGGAGATCAAGAACACCCAACTTGGGAAGTAAATGATCAAACTGAGGCTTGCCGAGAGCTTTTGTAAGAATGTCGGCAAGCTTGTTATTTGTACGAACATGAACCGTTGTTATGCGTCCCGCCTTGACTTCATCACGGACACTATGACAATCACGTTCGATATGCTTTGTACGTTCATGGAAAACGGGGTTTGCAGCAATGTGAATAGCCGCTTGACTATCACAAAAGAGACGGACTTGTTCCGGATGGGGAACGCCGAGATCACCAAGCAATTGGACCACCCATTTGATTTCTCTTGTAGCGGCAGCCATTGCTCTGTATTCGGCCTCAGCGGAAGAGTGAGAAACTGTGTCTTTCTTCTTCGTTTTCCAAGAAATTGGTGACCCTCCAAGGAGAACCACATACGCACTAAGGGATCGACGTGTTAATGGGCATGATTCCCAATCCGCATCGCAATAGACTGATAAACGGAGATCGTCATCTGCTTTTAGTAAGATACCTTGGCCTGGACATCCCTTAAGAAAACGAACCACTCGCAATGCAGCTTCCCAATGAGCGACTCGCGGCGTTTTCATTAATTGAGACAACAAATGAACGGCATAGCTTAACTCAGGACGAGTTTTGATGAGATAAACTAAGCGTCCAACAAGACGACGATACCGACTAGGATCCGGATAAACAGGGCCGTCGTCAGATGCGAGCTTTTGGTTTTGTTCGATTGGAGTACACGCAGGTTTACTGGCGAGAAGACCCGCTTCTGCTATAATGTCTAAAGCGTATTTCCGTTGAGAGAGGAAGATACCTTCGGGAGAGCGAGCCACTTCGATTCCTAAGAAATATTTGAGCTTCCCCAAATTCTTCATCTTAAAACAGTTAGACAAATAATCCTTGAATTTGGTCAAAACGGCACCATCGTTCCCACAAATGACGAGGTCATCAACGTACACCAAAACCCTAAGTTCGATATCACCCGTCGTATAAACGAATAAGGAATAATCAGAGTTCGACTCGACGAACCCAAATTTCACGAGAGCTGCTCCCAATTTTTTGAACCAGCAACGTGGTGCTTGACGAAGGCCATACAATGACTTCCGTAGACTACATACTTTAGTAGGGTCGGAGTGTGTGAAACCAGGCTGCAACTTCATATAAATCTCTTCTTCAAGGTCGCCGTGTAAGAAAGCATTATGGACG
The DNA here is from genome assembly GCA_020283515.1 of Alliaria petiolata. Taxonomy (NCBI): domain Eukaryota; kingdom Viridiplantae; phylum Streptophyta; class Magnoliopsida; order Brassicales; family Brassicaceae; genus Alliaria; species Alliaria petiolata. The sequence goes on from JAHZTW010000001.1 coordinate 161,736,382, forward strand.
TCCATTTGGTGTACCTCCCAACCCTTTGCGGCAACTAATTTGAGAAGACTACGAACCGTGGACATTTTTGCAACCGGAGCGAACGTTTCATCATAGTCTTCGCCTTCGATCTGCCTGTTTCCCAACACCACGAGTCGGGCTTTGTGCCTCTCCAATGTACCATCTGCATTAAACTTAAGACTGAACACCCATTTGCAACCGAGGGCTACTTTACCCTGAGGTAGCGAAGCTATGTCCCACGTGTGTTGTTGTTCTAATGCACCAACTTTGTCTTGTACAGCACCTCTCCATTCGACATATTTAACGGCTTCACTGTATGACTTTGGTTCCGTTTGAGCTGTAACCGCCGCCAAAAACGCTCTATGCGACTGAGAGAAAACAAAGTCAGAGACGTAATTAACTAAAGGATATGGTGTTTTACCTTGGACAGTTTCGGAGGACTCGGATGGTGAAGAGCATTGAGCAAGATGGGGTTTAATGACGTTGCAGATAGCATTATAAGTGATGTAGTCCTGAAGCTTCACTGGTGGATTACGTGTACGCAACCCTCTGCCCAATTCTTCAAAAGACACAATGGTACCAGTATCGGGCTGCGTGGTGTTTGTGTCCAATTCTTCTGTGTTCTCGGAATCCGCCTCTGGTGAATGTGAATCTGATTCGATGACAGCAGATTCAGGTTCAATTTCTGTGAGGGCATGAGTATCGGGAATTCCAGGAGATGAAGCAGTAGCCGGTGTCTCTGCAATTCCAAATTCTTCGACCAAAGGAGCGGGCGCAAGTGAGCTCCCCCTTTCGTCCAAGATGGCTACGGGCTCAATGAGCCAATTATTGTCTTCAAAAATGTCAGAACCCACTGTTATTGGCTTCTTCTGAGATCTTGCGGTCGTGGATATTGTTTCATAGGGGAACTTGTCTTCGTGAAACACCACATCCCGAGACACGAGAAACTCTTGTTTTTCCAAATCAAATAGCTTCCAACCTTTCTTACCGAAGGGATAGCCTAAGAATATGCAGCGCCGACTTCTTGAACTAAATTTGTCATTTGTTCGAGATTGCATATGTGCGTGACACAAACTCCCAAAAACTCGAAGCTGATCATATGATGGTTTTTCGCCATATAACATTTCATATGGAGATCGCCACTCGAGAAGTGCAGTAGGTGTCCTGTTGATAAGGTGAGCTGCAGTAAGAACTGCTTCGCCCCAAAACTTGATTGGTAAACTCGCTTGAAACAGCAGAGCACGAGAGACATTGAGTAGATGTCTGTGCTTTCGTTCGACGCGACCGTTCTGTTGTGGAGTCGCTACGCAAGACGTTTGATGCACCATTCCGTGCTCCCGAAAATACTTCGACAGACACATGAATTCCGTGCCGTTGTCACTCCGTACTATTTTGACTGTTTTTCCGAACTGCTTCTCGGTCATATGAAAGAAGTTTCGAAGGACGGTACTAACTTCGGATTTGGCTAGAAGTAAGTATGTCCAAACCGCTGTCGAGAAGTCGTCTACTATTGTCAAAAAATAGACTGCTCCACATGAAGCGGGAATGCGATATGGACCCCAAACATCGCAGTGAATAATCGAAAAACACTCATTTGATTTATTCAAACTTCCATGAAAAACCTCTCTTGTTTGCTTTGCCCTAAAACACGTGTCACAAGGACTAGGGACAACAGACTTATTAAACAAAGACGAAAACATTGGTAAATGCGAAAACACTGAAAACGCAGGATGTCCTAGCCTCTGGTGCCACAAACTCTGATCAACTGATGCAGAAACCCGATGGATCCTTGCAGCCATGACATCTTTGAAATAGTAAACCCCATCACGCTCTTCACCGGCTCCAATCAGAGTCCTCGTGAAACGGTCCTGTAAAACACACAACGTATCCGTTAGTAGAGCGTAACAGTTTGTTTGTCTCAGTAACTTCGAGACTGAAATCAAGGAACAGTTTAGATTTGGGACAAATAAGACATCATTTAGAGTTATCCGATCAGAAAGTGGAAAAACTCCTAAATGTGTTGCGAATGCTTTGTTTCCATCCGCAAAACCAACAGCACATGGAGGGATACTTATCGGGTGAAGCAAGAACGACATGTCTCCCGTCATGTGATGGGATGCTCCTGTATCCAGAATAAGATCCCCATGTTTACTCTTACCGGAAAGCCTATCGGAATTGACTGTAGCCTTTTCTTGGATCAGCTGAGACAAAGCTTTCCACTGCTCCTGTGTGAATTCAGGAAAAGTTGATGAATTTGATGTTGTGGCATGCGCGTTCTGCACTCTGTTTCCCGAGTTCTTGTTGTTCCGATTTGCTTCTCCGTACTCTGTAGCAGCAGAACCTCCACTGTTACCACGACCACGCCCACCAGCGTTTGAATTTCCTCGACCTCCTTTAGACGCACCTCGTCCTCCTCCTTTGTTTGAAGTACGATCTTCCCACCAATCGGGAAAACCAACTAGCTGCCAGCAATTCTCTTTCTCATGACCATTACGGCCACAATGAGAACACTGAACGCCTTTGGAACGCACGGGATTGGAGGAAGATGTTTCTGTGGAGCGTGCGACGAATCCCACGGCTGATTGTTGCTGCTCACGATCTCGGGCAGAGCTGATCCTCTGTTCCTCGCGAATGACTTTCGCATAGATTTCGCCCAGATCGTAAGAATCTGATCCAATGATGCTTGTGCATAAATGCCCAAAACGAGACTCGTCCAATCCCATTAGAAACTGGTGTGTCTTCTCCTCTTCACGTTCTGCTTCAATCTTGGGCAGAGATCCACACGTACAATCATGAATTGGTTTGTACATGTCGAGCTCTTCCCACATCGCAGATAGACGACCAAAGTATTGCAGGACGCTTTGACCATCTTGTCGACACGCGGCAATTTGAGCCTTGAGATGATGGGCACGAACTTTGTTTCCCACCGAGAAACGTTTCTTCAAATTTTCCCATAACTTATGAGAATCTGAGATGAAGGTCACTGTTGATCGAACTCTGGACTCGATGGAAGTACGAATCCAACCCACGATCATGGAATTAACCGAGAGCCAGAGCTCAAGGTTTGGATCATCGAAAGCGGGTTTAGGGAAAGTACCATCGATGAACCCGATCTTTCGTTTTGCGCGAAGTGCGTTGAGCATCTCCGTGGACCACTCGTTGTAATTTTCACCAGTTAACGTCACCGACGTTATTAACGCACCAGGATTATCAGATGCAAACAGGGAATAAGGAGTGATTGTTGTTTCCTTCCCCTTGGATGAATCTGATACCTGTGACGTAGACGTGGACTCTTCAATAATAGCCATAGTTCAACACGAACTTTTGAAAGAAAGAAGAAAATTTTTTTGGAGGTTTAGGTCTCAGAAAAGTTGCTCTGATACCATGTAAAAGATAGAAAGTACTTTGAATGTATTGATATGTCTTTCACGATTGAATGTACAAGAGTATTTATACAAGGTTGTCATTCCTAACTTTACTCATATTAGGAGTTATCTAAGACTAATATGATCTTATCGTATCTACCCAATCCTTATCACAATAGGATTCTCTAATATGATGCTTTCAAGCATGGTGTCATGAAAATAAATAAAACGATAATTTAATTTATAATATGTTTTTTATTTTATAAAACAAAATCAAAACTTCTGGTATTTGTACATAATAACTTTATTACATAAAATTTTAGTAAACATAAAATTCTATTTTAATAAACATAGAATTATATCTTAATACAAAAAATTCTATATTAATAAACATAGAATTCTATTTTAATATATCTAAAATTCTATTTAGTACATAAAATTTTATTTTAACAAACATAGAATTATATCTTAACACTTAGAACTCTATCTTAATATACATATAATTTAATCTTAAAATTCTATTTTAATAAACTTAGAATTCTATTTTAATATACATAAAATTCGATCTTAAGAAACATAAAATTCTATTTTAAGAAACATAGAATTCTATTTTATTACACATAGATTCTACAAACAGAGAATTCTATCTTAATAAACATAGAATTTTATTTTAATACATATAATATTTTATCTTAATACACATATAAGTATTCTAATAAACATAGGATTCTATTTTAATACATAGAATAAGATAGAATTCTATTTTAATACATAAAATTTTATATTAATATACATAAAATTCTATTTTAATACATATAATTATATTTTTATATACATAAAATTGAATTCTATCTTAATATTCATATAATTCTATCTTAAAATTATACTTTAATACATACAAATATATCTTAATAAAAATTGAATTATATCTCAATATACACAAAAATTTATTTTTATAAACCTATAATTTATTTCAATATACATAGAATTTTATTTCAATATACATATATTATAACAATCGATTTATTTCCCAACAATCGACTTATATTTTGGGTTGGTCAACTTATTTTACAACAATCGATTTATTTTACTACATTCGACTTCTTTTACAACAGTCAACTTATTTTACAACAGACAATTTATTTTGGATTGATCAACTTATTTTATAATAGTTGACTTATTTTACAACAATCAACTTATTTTACATTTGGATTGTCGACTTATTTTACAACTGCCGAAATTATTTTCCTTTTTCTAATTTTATTCATATATGCGGGTCTTATTTAAAAATTTATTTCATTTTTTGTTTTTATAACTAATTTTTAGATATATGTAAATATTATGTTAAAATCTAATTGGCTAAATTTTTTTAACGCATGTCAAAATCTAATCGATTAACTTGGCACGTGTCACAATCATGTTAACAAGCAACTTTAACGCATCCAACATTATATAATAAGATATTAAAAAATAAATTAACAAACTGAAACTGAAAAAATAGGATCAGGCATTAGAAAAAAAATTTAAACGGCAAAGTGAGAACAAAAAAAGAAACCTAACAATTATTTATTTATTTTGATTCTCTATTATTTTCTATTAAATTTTATTACATATTTCCTAATATTTAAGGGTTTTATATTCCTAAATGATTTATGTTTATTATTAATTATTTGCCTACTTTTATATTTATCTTTCTAAAATTATGACGAATTGATTATCATATTATTATTTGAATTAGATTTAATTATTTTTCACTTATTTGACTTTTTATTGAAAAAATATATTGCACGTTTTGAAATCTGATAAATACACTCACATGTGTCACAATTATTTTAAGCTAAATTATGATCTCTATATACGTTGGTTTATAATTTACTATTTTATAACTCGTGAAAAGAAGATTAAAAACGGAAAAGATGAAAAACAAATTAGGTCATTTGTGAACATAATAAAATAAGAGTTGAAGACGCCGAAACAAAACCATTCTTAAAAGAACCTAATTTGATTTATTTTTTTATTCGTCATATCTTTCTAAATGTTTAGTTTGTTCCTATTCCTAATTAAATCAGATTTTTATTTTTATTATTTAGTTACTCATATATATTTATTTTTTTCAAAATTTTGACGAATTGATTCTTATATTTATATTTTAATTAGATTTATTCTTTTTCTTTTATCATATTTGACTATATTTCTCTTTTGAATATACATATCATCTTTTTTTGATCAAATGTTAATTACGTAGTTTTTGATTTTTTATAACGTAACATGAGAAAATTTTAATTGAAATTTACTTAAAAAAATCAGTTTTGTAAATTTTTTCATGTCAATGATAAAACTCAGAATATATATTATGCATGATCTTATACCGTAAATTTTTATTTTATCATGAGAACTTCAAATAGAATTTGTACATTGTCAAATTAGTTTCCTTTTTCTCCAATTTTTCATTACAAATATAAATTTTACATTCTTCACGATTTCTTAGTTTCCTTCTAAGTTTAATTGACTAACTAAACAGATATCACTAATTTTTATATTTATTTCATTTTGATGATAAATATTTTTTACACATGTCCAACCATATCTGATCGATTGACTTCACAGGTGTCGTGCTAGTTACTAATTTTAAAACACTAATTAATTAAGCTTTATCTGATAAGGCTTTCAAATTTAGTGATTTATGTTAATTCAATGTATTATCGAGTAGTCAATATTTAGGGGAAGAGAATCTCTAAAGAGAGGAGAATGAAGAAGGTTTGGTTCACGTCTTTCTATGGCTATATATATTTTGTTGACTCCCTTCCTCAAGATTGTACTATAAATTGTGACCTTGTGGGGTTTTGCTACTCCAGAAATGGATTCGAGCAAGAGTATTCGTCTTCCAATGGCTCGGCTTGGCAACGGTAACAGAGGTCAGAAGATTCATCTGCTTACCAACCACTTTAGAGTCAACTTCAGCGACGTAGAAAGTCAACATTTCTTCCAATACAGCGTAAGCTTCTCTTGTTTTTTCTCTAATGTCTTATTCCCATCACTGCCTATGAAGTTCTTATTACAGTGGGATTTGTTTTTTTGTTCTTTGGTTACAGGTTGCTATCACATACGAAGATGGGAGTCCAGTGGAAGCCAAGGGTATTGGCAGAAAGATTCTTGCCAAAGTTCAGGAGACCTATCAAAGTGGTTTGGGTTCCAAATACTTTGCATATGATGGCGACAAGACTCTGTTCGCTGTCGGTCCTCTTCCCGGCAACGAACTAGACTTCTCTGTTGTTCTTGAAGACATGTCTTCTAGCACAAATGCTGGGACAAATGACGAGGACAGGAAAAGATTAAGGCGTCCTAACCGATCCAAGAAATTCAACGTTGCAATCAGCTTTGCTTCAAAAATCTCGACCCAAGCTATTGAAGGTGCTCTTCAAGGAAAGGAAACAAATCATCTTCAAGATGCTTTAAGAGTTCTGGATGTTATCTTGCGCCAGAACGCAGCTAAAAAGTAAGTAAATTTTGTTCTTGATATTCTTTTATTATCTTGCTTGATCTCCCTTTTTCTTACGTTCATGTTGTTACATATCTGTTTTGCGCAGAGGTTGCCTCCTTGTTCGTCAGTCCTTCTTCTTCAACGATGCAAAGTACTTTACGAAAGACTACGGAGGTTTTCATCTATGCAGAGGATTCCATTCAAGCTTCAGAACTACTCAGGGAGGCTTATCCCTCAATATTGGTAACTTCCTTTTTCATTATATGTTTTTTAAATGTGAGATTTTTTCAAAATTATTCTTTGTAACATTGTTGGTTTTTGTTTTTCCATCAGATGTTTCGAGTACGTTGATAGTAAAACCTGGTCCTGTTGGTCGTTTCCTTCTTGCAAATCAAGGCGCGAATGATCGATTCTCTATTGATTGGAAAAAGGTACTTGGGAAGAATTTCAATTAATGGTGTATATCTTTGAGGTGAAGGTACGTAATTATATGATTATTATATTTTTATCTCTCATTTAGGCTGAACGTACTCTCAAGAATCTTAGAGTTAAAGTCACCACCACAAATCAAGAATACAAGATAACCGGACTAAGTGCATTACGCTGCAAAGATCAAACGTATGTTGTGAACTGATATGCCTTGATCATATATATATATATATATATATATTTTGAAATTGATTTTATTTGTTTATCAGTTACCTCTTTCTTTATTTAGGTTTATCTGGAAGCAAAAGAAAGGAAACGGGGAAGTAGAGGAGGTTGAGATTACAGTGTTTGATTACTACAAGAAACACCATGATATCATACTGCATGATTCAGCTGACTTTCCTTGCATCAGTGTTGGCAAGCCCAAGCGTCCTACTTACTTTCCCATTGAGGTAACGTTTTTTTTTTTTCTTTTCCTATTCTCTCAAATTTTAATGTTTAATGGCTTATGATGAATATACTATACTTGTTTGGTTCTTATAACATTTGCAGCTCTGCCATCTTGTCTCTCTACAACGCTATACGAAAGCTCTAAACAGTTTTCAGAGGACTAACCTAGTCAAAGAGTCAATACAGAAGCCACAAGACAAGATGAATGTGTTAACCACTGTAAGATCTTTAGTTTTCCATTTATCCCTCTTTTATATTTTCATTTTTTTTTATATTATTTATTTATCATCAAAGTTTCATCTTGCAGGCTCTGAAGAACAGTAATTATAATGATGACCCAATGTTGCAAGAATGTGGTGTCACCATTGGCTATGACTTCACTCAAGTGGAAGGCCGCGTGCTACCAACACCAAATGTGATTCTTCTTAACGAGCTCTTTCATTTCTTGGTTATTGATGATTTGATGTTATTAATTATTATTATTATCTCTCATCTTCTAATCCCAAAACAGCTGAAAGTGGGCAATGGAGAGGACCTTTTGCCTAGAAACGGGCGTTGGAATTTCAATAATAAGGTCTTCTTGCCTCTTACATTAGCTGTTTCAAGTTTCATAGATGTTTGAAAACTTGTAATACTCATCCAAATTTTTTATTTCTTCTGCAGAAATTTGCCGAGCCAGCAACACTTACTAACTGGGCTGTTGTGAACTTCTCTGCTCGGTGTGACTCGAAAAAGATCGTTCATGATTTGGTCAGATGCGGAAGGATGAAAGGAGTTGTAAGCTTTTTTCTTTCTTCATGATCATTTTGCTCGCAATAAAGAACGCTAACCACAAAACTCTTTTCTGTTTTCTTTTATCTCAGAACATAGATTATCCGTCTCATCCCGTCGTTGAAGAGAATCATCAGTTTAAGGATGCACCCGGTTCTGTAAGAGTGGAGAAGATGTTTGAAAAGATGACATCATTGATACCGGATGTTCCAAACTTCCTTCTTTGCATACTCTCAGAAAGGAAAAGCTCTGATGTTTATGGTAACAATAAGCACTTTAACATTACTACCTGAAACATTTATAGTATGTACTTTTGTTTTTCCTCATTTATATGACCGTCTCTGCATGATTAAACTCCCTTAGGTCCTTGGAAAAAGAAAACCCTTGTTGATTTTGGAATCGTGAATCAGTGTATTGCTCCTCATCGCAACGTAAATGATCAGTATATCACAAATGTTCTCCTCAAGATAAATGCCAAGGTGATGATCATCCCTTTGACTCCATCACTTCTTTTACAATTTGTAGTTTCCGATATATATATATATATATATATAATTATAATTATCCTAATCTCTGACAATTTTCTATATAGCTTGGTGGATTGAATTCAGTGTTAGCTATTGAGAGGTCACCAGGAATACCTTCAGTAATGAGAGTTCCTACCATCATTATTGGGATGGATATATCTCATGGCTCTCCAGTACAGTCTGATGTACCATCCATTTCCGCGGTAACATTGCATGATCTTTGCATATTTTAAACACTTATATTCTTGTGTTATATATATTCTCACGTAAGTTTGATTTTGTCTAATATCTTGAATGCATAGGTCGTGAGCTCAAGAGAATGGCCCTTAATCTCAAGATACAGGGCTTTTGTGCGTACACAGTCACGTAAAGTCGAAATGATCGATAATCTTTTTAACCGCCTCTCTGATGAAGATGACGATGGTGTTATGAGGTAACAATTTTTTCAATGTGAATGAAAAAAATTGCTTTAGATATAGAGTGTGATGAAAAGACTCAAATGCTGTTTTACAGGGAGCTCTTGGTTGATTTTTATTCCTGTTCTGGTAGGAGACCAGATCATATCATCATTTTCAGGTATGCATATAATCTAGAGATCCTGTGAAAGTAGTTTAATACAATTTTTTTTTTGCTAACTCAACTAGAATGATATAATTAATACATACATGTAGGGATGGTGTGAGTGAATCTCAGTTTAACCAAGTTCTTAATATCGAACTGGATCAGATGATGCAAGTAAGTATCATTTCTTGGTTCTGGAACCTTTTAAGCTCTTAATATTTAGCCTATATTGCGACTGACATTTATGGAGTTTAAATTTGTATTTTTTGGTTACATAATTAGGCTTGCAAGTTTCTTGATGAGACGTGGGATCCCAAGTTTACAGTGATCATTGCTCAGAAAAACCACCACACCAGGTTCTTCCAGACCAGTAGACCTACTGATAATGTTCCCGCAGGTGAAATATTAAAAAATCAAATTTCGTAACCGTGATTGTTTTGTTTTTGTTATATTGAAATAACTTAACATTGTTTCATTTATTTCCTTCAGGAACAATTATTGACAGCAATGTCTGCGACCCACGCAACAACGATTTTTACCTTTGTGCTCATGCTGGAATGCTTGTAAGTGCAAAACTCTTAATGCTCGAATATCCGTTTGTGAATCGAATGGAAACTTAAAACACTTTTTTATTTTCGATGGTTTTGCGATGTGTTAGGGAACTACAAGGCCAACGCATTACCATGTGCTCTACGACCAGATTGGATTTTCGACAGATGACCTCCAAGAACTTGTCCATTCTTTATCCTATGTGTAAGCATCATATCACTTTTTAAGTCTCTTTATCTAATACATTTCTGTCTATTGAAATAGCCAATAATCTCGTTAATTGTTTGTTTTTTGATACTTGTAGCTACCAGCGGAGCACAACTGCCATTTCTGTAGGTAAGTTTGTGTGATCACTACTATCACTAGGGTTTTTTTTAGATGATAGATTAGAGTTTGCCTTTATTTATGATGAAAAAATGATACAACTTGATTAGTATTTGAGCAACGTGACATCTAAAATTTTCCATATTTATTTTTGCAGTTGCGCCAATTTCGTATGCTCACTTGGCGGCTGCACAGATGGGATCTGCGATGAAGAATGAGGACAACTCCGAGACTTCATCGAGCCATGGCGGGATCACGACATCTGGAGCAGTCCCTGTGCCTCCCATGCCGAAGCTGAACAAGAAAGTTGCGACTTCAATGTTCTTTTGCTAATGAATTTTACCACATTTTCTCTTTAGTTTTTTTCTGCTAATAATTAACGAACCAAAATTGGTGTTATGATTTTCTTCATCTTTTTTAGTTTCTTCACTCTGTACTCTGTTTTTCGTGGACTACAAGCTTTTTTTAAATGCAACGCAAGATAATAAATGCCTGTTTGTTTCTTTTTTTTTTTCTTTTTTTTTTACTGCAATTTAGCTTTTTTCTCTATGTCTTTATATTTTAACTAGATTAGGATCCGCATATATGCGGGTTTTTAATAAGATATTTTAAACCCGTAAAAATAAATTAAAATGATCATTATAAAAAATTTATTATTTACCTTTTTATTATCTTTTTAGTATTAGTGATTGATCATACAATTTCTTTAATTTAAATGAAAAAACATTTAAGAAACTTTTTTTTTTCTTAAATTTCTTATTTACCTTTTCAATTTTTTATTTTTATTTTCGTATTACCAATTGAAAAAAAAAACTTATTTTACTAATTTTTTGATTTTCCTTTTAGTATTAGTAATTGATCATACAATTTCCTTAATTTAAATGAAAAACATTAAAACTTATTTTCCTTTTTCTTAATTTTCTTATTTACCTTTTCGATTTTTTTGGTATTAATAATTGAAAAAGATACTTATTTTCTTTTTTTATTTTTAAAACTAATTTTTAGATTTATGTAAACATTATGTTAAAATCTAATTGGTTGAATTTTTTTAACACGTGTCAAAATATAATCGATTAACTTGACACATGTCACGATCATGTTAAAAACTAACTTTGGTTGAATTTTTTTAACACGTGTCAAAATATAATCGATTAACTTGACACATGTCACGATCATGTTAAAAACTAACTTTGATGCATCCTACTTTATATAATAAGATAGAATTTGATACTTCGACACTTGAGTTGCATTTTATTGTAGACCTAGGTTTTATGGAAACTCCGTTTCTTATTTTGGAAATGAAAACTTTTGTAAATTCGAAACACGAAAAACGCGATTTCTAAAAATTTCAGTTTGAAAACGCAATGGAAACATGTAATGGAAATTTGAGTTTCCGTTTTGGAAATGCGATGCAAACTTATTTTTTGTTTTGTTTTAAGTTATAAATTAATTTTATTTATTAGAGTAAGTTAATAATTAATTTTATTTATTAGATGAGATTAATCTTAGTATTATTGAGTTTGAGGATCATTCTCTAGATAAATGAATTGGAGATACTAGTTTTAATTGAAGGAGTTAATGAAATTGATGATGAAAAAAATCTTCTAAATCTGTAACTTTAAAAGTGATAATTTTTATGTTTAGTTAAAATATTTAATAATTATGTACTTGATTTTTGTTAACTTAAATATTTTATCTTTTAACAAAATTTAGATGTTTAAAGTTTTAACATAACATCTCATGCATGTTTATCTAGCAACTCAATAATTTTTTTTTAAAATGATGTTTCCTTTATTCGTTTCTGATTTCATACAACAAAGATTATAATGAGTTGCTACATAAACATGAGATGTTATTATATAACTGCGATAAACATTACTTTTATAGTTTCAAGTAACGAATTACTAAGAATTTTTAAGCTTAGTGGATAACTACGTATATTTTACATTAATAAGCTTCTGGGTCCGTAAATATCAAATGTTTCGAGTAAAAAAAAACACTACTACAGGAAAAAAACTGTTGAGAGTTAGGATCATGAAACTATTATATCATATAACATATGAGATACACGAACAGAAGGATACATATGATGAAACTATTCCTGAAGTGAAAAGTAAAAAACTTTTTTACCTACATATCATAGAGTTAGGATCATACTTCAAAGTAGTCCACAAAACATTGTAAAAATCGGGAAAAAAAAATACAGAAAAGCAACTATATACCCCCCTCTATGGTTATTAACCTGAGAAAATGCATACTGAGGCTCTAGGTGGTTCGCTGTCTAACATGTCGGCTGCTGGTATCGCCACCACCACCACCGTCTGATAGTTGGGCCCACACGCTCTGAGACTTGGCTCCTCCGGTACTGTTGCTGCCTTCCTCATAACCAGCCACCGCCTTCAGAAGCTCCGACTGGAGGGACAGACATTCATCCTTCAGCTGTTGATAAGCATCTGTCTCCAGGACAGCTGCAATATCCAAGTCCCCACAATATTCAAACACAACACAAGATCGATTCTACACCCTAAACCGCCCATGATTGCAATTTTAAAATGCGATGCAGAAGCATACCTGAGAGGTTCTCGGCAGCAAATTTTAGGCACACGCTTTTTAGTTCCCTAGCATTGTATCTGTCCGCCAACGCTAAGATCTTGGCAGCGGATTTGACGGATATGCCTTTGCAGATGTGAGATTCACACAACAGCCTGAGCCTATTCAGCTCGTACTTGTCCGCTGCTGCTAAAAGCTTTACAATCAATGTCTCGTATAATTCAGGCAGCTTTAAGAGGTCAAATGTATGAGTTGTCACAGGCTCCACATCTTGCGGAAGAGAATCTTTATACATGAATTGTAGCAAAGCCTGGAAGGAACATGGCATAAATAAACACAGGCACGATCTGAACAAACAGAAGCAAGTAAAGAATAACCACCAATGATGTACCTTAAAAACCTTAGGTTCCACATCGTTGATTGTAACCTCTGTATTGTTTGCTTCAAGCTCATTGAAAAATTTAGACTTGAAAAATGGAGATCGAGCAGCCAGTACTAGTTTATGAGCTAGAAACTTCTCGCCAGCAATGTCAAAGGTGACATCAGAACCTTCCATGCTATCCAGTAAAACTCCAAAATGTGATCCAAGCTCTGAATCAGGGACGCGAACAGAGTGTAACCGTGGGCACTGTATTTCTGAAACCACAACTCCAACGGTACAATTGATTTTCAAGCAATCGTCTTTGAGGAAGTCAGATGTCTCAAGCAAGCTACGTCTGAAGAAACGCTTGTATCCCCTAATCAAACCAAAAAGAAGCAAAGAGAATTCGAGGATCTTGAGTTAGCAGATCTTAAGCAAAGGATAAATGCGACGAGAAAATCAAATATATCTCTTTAAAAAGGATCAAAGTAAACTGGAAGAACAGAAGACACAGCTTCTCGAGTGAAATTAAGAAAACTTTCCAGCTAAGACTTAAAGCTAAAGTTGTGTCTGGATACACTCAGATAATTCAGTTAGCTTTACCACCATAGAAATTATCGATTTCCCATTCAATTTTATTCACATCATGAACATAAAACCACCTACATCTTTCTTTTTGCCACAACATTCTTCTCAAAAACAATATTTTGGAATGGGAGGAGCAAGAACCCACATCACTCATGAGTCGGAGGAATGTTACTACACTGACTATGACTAGCTGAATTCTTCAATTTTCATGCTTTATGCAGCAGTGGCAGAATTCATATACAGATTTCTCCTTAGCAATTCACAAGTTTTAAGTACACCCAGCAGATATGGCAATGTTACTTCCAAGCAAGCCCAGGATTCCTAAATAGGGCGCCAGGACCCTAAGATCAATATGATGTATATTCTAATTCATGTGATCAATTTCACATATTTCTCTTCTTTGTTAGCCAGTAAACATATATCTACCATAGAATTCCATCACAAGGCTCGTGATAAAACCAGTGTGGTGGGTTAACCTGCCAGGAGATCACAGTAAGGGAAACAAGCTAGTCCTTGTGATCAACACACAATTACAAAATTACGCTAGCAGATCCTAATACAAAGTCCTGTAAAGGACCCTAATCGAAAGTAGTTGTTCCTCACCAGAAATCATCTAACATGCATCATGAATTTAGAAAACTATGGAAAGCCAATAAGAAAACGTATCCTACAAACGCCACCAAACGAGCTAATTACGAATTTCTAGACTATTTCGATAACCATAGATTGTAATCAAGAAAAACTAGGATGATGAGCAGTGATCACAAACCAACTAGGCGCAAAAGGCAGGTGGAAATCGTACCACATGCTTCCTCGGTATTTGAGGGTGTAAGGCCCACTGTCAAGTGACCGCTCGAAATGGCTATGAACCTTGTGCTGACCCTTCCCGCTTTGGTCAACAAGAGCGAGCTCGAAGAGAGCCCTGACTTCGGTGCCTTCGCTGGCCAATGCGATGAAGACAGAGACGTACGAAGAGCTATCCTCCGGATTCTTTCCGTCCGGGTAGAAGAAGATCCCCCACTGGTAGCCTCCGACCGTGAAGTTATCACTCGCTATGTGCTTCCCCACGCCCATCCCTTTCGCTAAGCTGTACCCCTGTATCACGAATTGATGCGACCCGTTCACCGTCTGCGTCACCGACTTCGAGCTCGTCGGCGATGAAACCCGATCCGGATTCGATCCAGGAATCAGTGATCCGGACATCGCTTTGAATTTAGTGGTGCTGTAGCGAAGATCCCATGAGAATCACGATCCTGATCAAAGAAGACAAGGATTTCGCAGTTAGCTGAATCGATTTCCTAAGAAACAAGAATTCTAGGGTTCTGAATTTCAATTTGGATTATTACAGGTTTTCCAGACCGTTTAAAGAAAATCGCAAGAGGGAAGTGAAACAGACCGTCCTCCAGTTGTATAACTTGCCAATATTATCAGAGACGAGCCTAAGAGGGGGTGTTTGGTTGTGGCTTTAAACCTATTCTCCTAACTGTAGAAAGTCAGATCTAATCCGATTGCCAAACAAGCTCGTCAACTTTGCTCTCACCTTCTTCCCGAATTCAAGTGACCTGTCGTCTCTCTCTCTCTCTCTATCAAACAGCGAAAAAATGGATGGTCATGAAGGTTGTTGTGGCGGCGGCGGAAAGTCGGAAATGATTCCGACGGAGGAAGCTCTGAGGATAGTACTCGGCGTCTCCGAGCGGCTGCCTCCGGTAGTCGTATCTCTGCAGGAAGCACTGGGGAAAGTGTTGGCGGAGGACATTCGTGCTCCTGATCCTCTGCCTCCGTATCCTGCTTCCGTCAAGGTGAATAATTGCTTGTAGTCGATATGTTTATTCTATAGAAATTTTGTCAAACAGAAATTGAAAGATGGTGATGAGTAAGTAGTTGAATAACTTTGACATGATTTTGATAACTAGGATGGGTACGCGGTTGTTGCTTCAGATGGTCCTGGAGAATACACAGTGATTACAGAATCAAGAGCTGGGAATGATGGACTGGGTGTGACTGTTACTCCTGGAACTGTGGCTTATGTAACAACTGGTGGTTAGTATAATCTCTTTTTTGCTGATTTGTATCATTTGCTCATATGAGAACTTTGAACCTGCCTTTTGTGATTGAAGTCAAACTGCATGGGGATTTGGGAACCTTTGTTTCTTTCTTTGATCACAAAAGTAGATTTTTCTTTGATTTCAACCTTTGTTTCTTTCTTTGATATGTTTCTCTTTAGGACCTATACCTGATGGTGCCGATGCAGTTGTCCAAGTTGAGGACACTCAATTAGTTGGAGACGTCTCAACTGAATCAAAAAGAGTGAAAATACTGATTCAAACCAAGAAAGGCACTGACATCCGTAGAGTGGTATGGTTTCTTCTTTCCCAATTACTAGTCAGTCTTGTAGTTGATATCTTTGGTTTCCTTTCTCTATGACTTGTTTGCTGAATAGTTGTAGTATCATACTGTTCTCTTTAACGTACTGCCATTTATTGATCTAAGTAAACTTTAGGATGCACGCGAGACCGGTATGTTAAATGGATCGAACTGTTTTGTAGTTTGATGGTTAATTTATTATTCCTTTTATTGGGACAAGTGGTAGATGATGTACTTGAATTGTCGGACACCATCTCATCTTTGCTACCATATAGTGTGAACTTGCAATGCTTCTTACAGAAAAGACGCTTTAATTATCAAACATCAAACCTAAAAAGTTGATGAAGCGGCAGTTTTTTCCAGCTGTTTTGGAATCATTTTATGTATATTATATTCTTACTTGATTAAGGATTTCATAAGCTTCATTCAATTTAAATGCTAGGGTTGTGACATTGAGAAAGATGCAACTGTACTAAAAACTGGAGAAAGGATTGGTGCCTCAGAAATTGGCTTGCTAGCAACTGCAGGAGTAACCTTGGTGAAGGTATTGTTGTGTATTAGTTTTTACCTTGGCAAATTTACTTGAGGATGTGTCCAAAAACGAAAAGAGTAAACTTCTATGTAGGTATTTCCTATGCCAACAATTGCTATTCTCTCTACTGGGGATGAACTTGTCGAGCCAACAGCTGGGGCTTTAGGTCGCGGTCAGGTATTGTGCAGCACTAATATTTCTGATGCATGTGATATTTATGCCTGTGTATTAATTGGAAAAAGATACTGTCCCCCAATATTACTTTAGTGGCTAAAGAATGTGCTCTCTGCAGATTAGGGACTCAAATCGAGCAATGTTAGTAGCAGCAGTGATGCAGCAGCAATGCAAAGTTGTTGACCTTGGAATCGTTAGAGATGATAGAAATGAACTTGAGAGAGTTTTGGATGAGGCCATTTGCTCTGGAGTCGATATTATTTTAACTTCTGGTGGTGTTTCAATGGGAGACAGAGATTTTGTCAAGCCATTGCTCAAAGAGAAAGGGAAAGTACACTTCAGCAAGGTACCCGACTCTAATGTTTGATTTCTCAACTTATGCTCAGCAAGTTGACAGTGTTTAGTTTGATACACAGATTGAACTGAGAAGATTTTAAATTTAAATTTTGCTTCAGGTATTGATGAAACCTGGGAAACCTTTGACATTTGCTGAGATCACTGCAAAACCAACTAAAAGTATGATGGGGAAAACAGTTCTTGCATTTGGATTACCAGGAAATCCTGTGAGCTGTTTGGTTTGTTTCAATCTCTTTGTTGTGCCTACAATCCGCCAGCTTGCAGGATGGACAAGCCCCCATCCACTGAGGTTACTGAAGTTTGCATAATATTTTATCCTCCAAATGAACTTATCTATAATGATAATCAGTGAAAAGGTAAATTACCGTCTAAATTTTGTGCAGAGTGCGAGCTCGACTTCAGGAGCCCATAAAGTCCGATCCCATCCGTCCTGAGTTTCATCGAGCCATCATCAAATGGAAAGAGAACGATGGGTCAGGGACTTCCGGGTGAGATTTTCATAACCATGTCTGCTTTTTGAGTCAAAAAAATACCTAGATTTGCTTGGGAGTTAGTATTATGTGTTACTATCTTAAACAGATTAATCATATATACCTTGGGATGTCAGATTTATTGCTGAGAGCACGGGACATCAGATGAGCAGTCGGCTTTTAAGTATGAGGTCGGCTAATGCTTTGTTGGAGTTGCCTGCTACCGGCAATGTGCTATCTGCTGGAACGTCTGTATCAGCTGTAATTGTTTCCGATATTAGTGGCTTCTCTATAGACAAGAAAACCTCATTATCAGAACCAGAGTCTATTCGAAAAGAAAAAAAGTACGATGAAGTACCTGGGCCTGAGTATAAAGTGGCTATTCTTACTGTCAGTGATACTGTCTCAGCTGGGGCTGGACCTGATCGAAGGTATGATTACTATTAAACTTTATTGATTGTCCGTTACAGATCGGGATGAGTTAGGTTATATCAGGATGTTGGAGCAGAGATACGCGTTACTTTTTTATATGTGTCACCTTGTGGGTTTTCTCTTTCATTTTAGCATAATCGATGCAAATATTAGTAATGTAGATTCGATAATCTCCTCAGCCGGAGTTAAATGCAGCGAGTGAAAACTCTGGAACAGTGAGCTTTTCCAGGACTTACTTAAATTTTTTTTTTCAATTAAAAAAGTGCATCTAGATACACCTCTCCAGTTCGTTATTCTGGTGAGGTCACTTATTCGATGCAATAGTAAAACTGCACAGTGATATTGCTCCTTGTCATAGTGAGACAGGGTAGCATCACAGTGCTTTGCTACATATTTTAGGTAAAATCTCATTTCGATGCCATTCCTCATTGTACATACTCAGACCCTTTCTTAATAGTTTTTTGTTCTTCCCGATTTCTCTACTTCAGAGAGTGTGATGGCAAGTTACTCTCTCTTTTTTTTTCCTATTCACTTTAAATTTTGCTACCATCAATTATATATCTATTTATTTCATGATCATTTCTTGATTGATTTTTGGATGCTGGTGCAGTGGGCCGAGGGGAATATCAGTGGTTGAATCCTCGTCTGAAAAACTGGGAGGAGCTAAGGTAGTGGCGACAGCTGTTGTCCCCGATGAAGTGGAAAGAATCAAAGACATTCTCCAGAAATGGAGTGATGTTGACGAAATGGATCTCATTCTTACACTTGGTATATAAACATTTTGTTACTTATCGTAAATGTACTGTTTTGTTTGAATCATATTTTTGATATATTTAAATTTCCTGGGAACTAGGGGGTACCGGCTTCACTCCGAGAGATGTAACACCTGAAGCAACAAAAGAGGTGATCGAGAGAGAAACACCCGGTCTCCTCTTTGTCATGATGCAAGAGAGCTTAAAGGTAAATAGTACTTAGTACTTACCTCTTACGATTGAACCAAAACCATGGGTTGAATTCGATTCCTCTATTCCATCTGATTCCATTTCCGTGAACAGATCACACCATTTGCGATGCTCTCACGCTCTGCAGCAGGAATTAGAGGCTCGACATTGGTAAAAAATCTCCCAAGTTCACATTGGTGTACAATCTCTCAAGTTGTCATCACTCACGTTTCTTCTATGGTTTTTGGTCTCATAGATAATCAACATGCCTGGAAACCCAAACGCAGTGGCTGAGTGTATGGAGGCCCTGTTGCCGGCGTTGAAGCACGCACTGAAGCAGATTAAAGGGGATAAGAGAGAGAAACACCCCAAGCACATACCTCACGCAGAAGCGGCCACACCGACTGATACATGGGACAAAAGCTATAAGTCGGCCTATGAGGGAGTAGGAGAGACGAAAGACGCTGGTTGTGGTTGTACTCACTGAAACTTTCCAGCATTTCCACACAGTGAGTGAATCAAGCCCCCAAGTGATTTTACTCTGCGCATGTGTGACTGTAAAACTTTTGAGAAGTTTTTTTGGTTTACTTGCTGAGTTACATGAAACCCAACTATATGGTGCGGAAGGCATTGTTGCAGTTTTGTAATAAGGTCCAGTTTTATGTAAAAAATGTCAAAAGTAGTAAATTGTGTTCGAAATATAAATATATACTTACACAGACATTAGACTAAATGATTGATCAGTAGTGGTCGAGAAGAACGTAAAGATTTATAGGAATGTTCGTTATTTCACTCACTAATTTTGTGCATAATTAGTTAATTACAAGTGGATATAAAATTATGTGAAACCTGGGAAACGAAATCAAATAGTTGTGCGAGTCTCCTCCTTCCCCGGATACTGTGAAGAGAAATAATAGGAGCAGTTTTAAACGGAAGGGTATAAAGATGGGTCAGCTCGCTCTTCAGAGACTCCCGCCGGTGGCTTCGCTTCCAAGACGCCCTCTCTCTCTTCCGCCACCCTCTTCGGTTTCACCATCACTCGCTTGCGCAACCGCCTCTCGCCGCCCCCTCCGTCGCGGTTTCTACGTCGCCAGGTTTTCTTCTACTTCCCTCCGATTTTCTCTTTTCTCTCTTGTTGCTGTGTTTGCAATTCTATTTATTTTCGTTATGGATTCACTACTCAATTAAAGAGAAATGTTTTACGAATATTAAAGCTTTGTTTTTTTGTTTGTTTCCACGTCGTTTGCGTTGTTCCGTTGCGCTTGTTCACTGAGAAATGGGAGAAAATGAGAAACTAATTTATTTTTCTGTTGTTTGGTCGATGAATGTGTATCTTTTGTTGACAGAAAATTTGTTTGTTTCTTATCATCCATTTGTATCGGCATCCAAATAATTCTTGATGTTGCGTTGTGTTATTTGTTACATTCATGAATTTTCCCCTAATGCTCTTGTCTCTTGTTTGCGACAACATAGAGCAATGTCATCCCACATAGTCGGGTATCCCCGTATTGGGCCAAAGAGGGAGCTTAAGTTTGCATTGGAGTCCTTCTGGGATGGGAAAACCGGTGTTGAGGAATTGCAAAACGTTGCTGCTAACCTGAGGAACTCCATATGGAAACATATGGCTGATGCAGGAATCAAACATATTCCCAGCAACACCTTTTCATACTATGATCAGATGTTGGATACCACAGCGATGCTTGGGGCTGTTCCCCCTAGATATGGTTGGGAAAGTGGTGAGATCGGGTTTGATATTTACTTCTCCATGGCACGGGGAAATGCTTCTGTTCCTGCTATGGAAATGACCAAGTGGTTTGATACAAACTAGTAAGCAATGAATCCTCTTTCTTCCCTGTTTGTATAGTTTCTTGCTCAGTTAAAATGCTAATTAATACATGCCGTAACAGCCATTACATTGTCCCTGAGTTGGGTCCTGACGTCAAATTCTCCTATGCATCTCACAAGGCTGTGGATGAATTTAAGGAGGCGAAAGCAGTAAGTTGACTGGAACCTTTCTCACGTATTTTTCCTGGAAATATTTTAGTTGAGCTGGAAGATAATTCATGGTATTGCTTTTCTTTCATAGTTCTCTTCAGCTTTCCTCTTTTTTTCTTCAAGTCTCTTGTTCACAGCTGTGCTTTTGGCTGTTCATGGCACAGCTTGGCATCGACACAGTTCCTGTGCTCATTGGGCCCCTGACCTACTTGCTCCTGTCAAAACCTGCAAAGGGTGTTGAAAAATCATTCTGCCTTCTTTCTCTGATTGAAAAGATTCTTCCTGTTTACAAGTAAGAATCTTTTGAGGCCAATTGCAAGGTTTTTGGATACCTGTTTCATTTGGATAGTGCTTGAAACCTTAACTGGTTTCTGTGGCATTTGTTTTGTCAGAGAAGTTTTGGCTGATCTCAAATCTGCTGGTGCACGATGGATTCAGTTCGATGAGCCTATACTTGTGAAGGACCTTGACACCAGCCAGTTGCAGGCATTTTCCGATGCCTACTCTCACATGGAGTCATCTTTGGCAGGCTTGAATGTTCTTATTGCCACATACTTTGCAGATGTTCCTGCTGAAGCGTACAAGACATTAACGTCTTTGAAATGTGTAACTGGGTTTGGATTTGACCTCGTTCGTGGATTGGAGACTATTGATTTAATCAAGGTGAATTTTCCTCGTGGAAAGCTACTATTTGCTGGAGTTGTGGATGGAAGGAACATTTGGGCGAATGATCTTTCTGCTTCGCTCAAGACACTACAGACTCTTGAAGACATTGTTGGAAAAGGTATCAGTAAACAACATTTTAACTGATTGCTTTCACTTCTTTTTCCTATTCAGCTTCAGAATGATCTTAAACCCTCCTCTTCTCTTTGCAGAAAAACTCGTGGTTTCTACATCTTGCTCTCTACTCCATACTGCCGTGGACTTGGTGAATGAAATTAAACTTGATAAAGAACTAAAATCGTGGCTTGCATTTGCTGCACAAAAGGTCGTTGAAGTGAATGCACTTGCCAAAGCGTTCTCTGGAGCTAAAGATGAGGTACATCTATGTTTACTAAATTATGCACAACTTTAGAGAAATGTTATCTTGGAACATGCTGTAGTCTCTGCGTTTCTAATTCTAAAAGGTCTTTGAGTTATAGCTTTCTCCCACGGTTGAAATGATCGGCTTAAAAGATATGTTTGTATGACTGCAACCACATCGGTGCCCAGTTAATTTTTGTCTCAGATACACTGGACTTTGGCCGGTTCTCATGGATCATTGCTGGAACTATGTTTTTATTTGATACAGAAGTAGTTAACCGTCAGCTTTGTATTGTCTTGGTCCCTTTGTAGACATTGTTTGCTTCTAATTCCATGCGCCAAGCTTCTAGAAGATCATCTCCAAGGGTGACAAATGCAGCTGTACAACAGGATGTAAGTGGTTTTTTAACAATTCTCTTTCACATTGTGTACCCTGGACTTGCATCTACAATTACTTTCTTACTCAGGTTGCTGCAGTGAAGAAATCTGATCACCGCCGTTCTACAGAAGTAAGTGTTAGGCTACAAGCCCAGCAGGAGAAGTTAAATCTTCCTGCTCTTCCAACAACTACAATTGGATCTTTTCCTCAGACCACGGATCTCAGACGGATACGCAGGGAATTTAAGGCCAAAAAGTAGGCCTATCTAATCCAATGATCTATATGAAAAATTATAACATGCCATTTAATCTTAATACTCATGCATCTGCTGCATTTTCAGGATGTCAGAAATTGACTATGTCCAGGCTATCAAAGTCGAATTTGAAAAGGTTGTCAAGCTTCAGGAAGAGCTTGGGATTGATGTATTGGTGCATGGGGAGGCAGAGGTTGCAATATACTGAAACCTAGGTTTATAATTCGAACTATTCCATTTTTTTTTATCCCCCTGATATGCCATAGTCTTGCAGAGAAACGATATGGTGGAGTTTTTTGGTGAGCAGCTATCTGGCTTTGCGTTCACATCGAATGGGTGGGTCCAATCATATGGGTCCCGCTGTGTCAAGCCACCTATTATCTACGGTGATGTCACCCGACCAAAGGCAATGACTGTCTTCTGGTCTTCAATGGCACAGAAAATGACCCAACGTCCTATGAAGGGGATGCTCACTGGCCCTGTCACAATTCTCAATTGGTCCTTCGTTAGAAATGACCAGCCCAGGTGTGACAACTAAACCTATCAAGTTCTCTTTCACTCTATATGTTGTTCCATCTCATCATTATTGTTGTTTATAGGCATGAGACGTGTTTCCAAATTGCACTTGCCATCAAAGATGAGGTTGGGGACCTTGAGAAGGCTGGTATCACTGTTATTCAGATTGATGAAGCTGCATTAAGAGAGGGATTGCCTCTCAGGAGGTCCGAGCAAGAATTTTACCTTGACTGGGCCGTCCACGCATTCAGAATCACAAACTGCAATGTGCAAGACACTACTCAGGTCAGTGTGATCTCGCTTTATTGCTCGTTTCCACTTAAAAGATTGTTTTTGCCAATATGTTGAGAGTTATGTGGTTTCTGCCGTTTTCGTGGACAATGCAACGATAAAATGGGACGTGATATCAAGATGAAGGATGTGAAACAATGACTGGATTATGGAAGATATCTAATTTATTCATGCTCTCCTTGTACTTCATGCAGATCCACACCCACATGTGCTACTCAAATTTCAACGACATCATCCACTCAATCATAAATATGGATGCTGATGTGATCACTATTGAGAACTCACGGTCAGATGAGAAGCTCTTATCAGTCTTCCATGAAGGAGTGAAATACGGCGCCGGAATCGGTCCAGGGGTTTATGACATTCACTCTCCTCGTATCCCATCCGCTGAAGAAATAGCTGAGCGTATCAACAAGATGCTTGCAGTTCTGGACAGCAAAGTCCTTTGGGTGAACCCTGACTGTGGCCTAAAGACGCGGAAGTACTCTGAAGTTAAATCCTCGCTTAGCAACATGGTTGCTGCTGCCAAGCTAATCCGCTCTCAGCTAAATAAGTCATAAAGCCTTTCCTCAAGTAAGTTTGCTCATAGTATCACTTCCTTTTCTCTCTAAATCCTTTATTTTGTAAAATTTCTCCACTTTTAGCAGTTCTTGTAGGGTTGGTGCTTATTCTATAGTTCTGGTTGTTTTTCATCAATTCTAGTAAAAGTTTCTGGCACTGGAATTCGTTATACCAAGTCTTATTAGAAATCTGATAAAATAGAATTTTCTCATTTTCTCGTCACATATTATTACAGACATGTAGAGGGGAATTAGCAAATAGTATTTATTTTCTGCATGAGCAAGCTTATACATTGTGAGACGCAAATGTAAGGTTCACTTATTCCTCGGAGTTCCACACAAGGGATGAACGTACTGCGTTTCTAGCATACAGTAGGATTAGCAGAACCAAAGAAATCGAAGCAGCCAAATTGCAAAGTAACTGCCTTTTGTTCTTGGCTTCCTTTACCACATTTCCAGTTGCCTCTTTGTACTTCTCGAACCATTTCGCTCCAACTTTGTCTTTCTCCTCCTCATCCTTGGAACTCAAAGGTCCCTTAGGCTCACCAATTAATTCCTTTAACCCACTCTTTACTTCCCTTGCTTTTTGCTGTGCATCATGTTTCAGCTGTTCGATTTTTCCACCGCTCGGCTTCTCAACCGCTGCTTTCGAACCCTGGCCTTGTGTCTTCTCGTGTTGATCGCGGGGTTTCGTGATCACCGGTGGTTTGACCGGTGATGGTGGCTTAGTTTGAGGGATTTCTGTCTTGACTTTGGGATGTCGGATGTATAGTTTGTTATCCTTGAACATAGCTGAAACCGAGTCAATGTCAACGGTCAAAGGAACGGGAATTTCCTGGTGGAAGCGAATCCATTTGTTTCCGCCGGTAGAACGTTCTCCAATTAGTCTTACCTTCCTTGTTGCGGTGACCGACACCTTAAGTTGTTCTTTCTTGAATCCTAACCACACAAGACAATGCTTATATGAGCTTAGTTGCTTTTACCAAACTATTTCTCTCGATTCTTTGTGTTTAATGTAGAAAAAGGGAAAATGAATAAACAAGATTGAGAAGAAGAAAACGAACCTGGAAGATCAACGACAAGGATCTCGGCGTCTGGTTCAGAGGTCCATCTAGCTACAGGCTCAAATTCTTGGTAAACCCGTTCCGCTCCAATGTTAGCCATTCTCTCTCACTCTATCTCTCTTTTCTTTGTGGTTGCTCTTTTGTCTTTGGTTTATAAGTAATAATGGTTTGTGTTGTGAGAAAACAGAGAAAGATCTCTACGATTTTATAGGCAAAGAAGATTATTAGACGACAAAGAGTTTTGTGATTTGGTTTTAGTTTGAAGGAACGAAGGCTTAATTCTTTGGGTTTTCCACTTCTTCTTTCGTCTACTTTGAGTTTTCTTTGTCTTGAAGATTTTGATGATTCTTTGGATTGAGTTTAATATTAAGTATCCCTTTTTATTTGTCTGTCGACAAAATTAGAGATTCAAGATGTGGAATAATTATATTTTATTTATTACTTTCGTACATATGAGATAATATTGTGTTATACACATGCAACGTTGGATGATGATTAATCTAAACACCAACACCACCATTTTCATGCTCACAATCTTCTAAAATTATGTCCTGCCTTCCATCTTATATAAATTTTTTTTTTCTCAAATTATGTATAAATTTGATTTTAATATCTGAAAACTGAAAGATGTTTATAATAACAAAACTAGAGAGGCAAAAAAAATAAGTTGAAGAGGTTCTCTCAGTTTATACTTTATACATGCAGCTTATTACAGAAACCGGTTTACCATAATCCCAAACATTTTTATGCAATCACATAACATTATTGCAAGCACTTAAAACCAAAAAGAAAGAAAAAAACAGAGCTATTACATTCACATTACAATACACACAAACGCTAGCTATCAAATGTTGTTCCTCTGCTGGATTTTCCAATCCAAGTATTTCTCGACAACATCGAGTCCACAAAACTCCTTCACAACAGGCATAGTTGCTGGAACAGGCAAATCAAAGGTCAGATCAATCCCTTGTTGTTTATTATTACTCCATGTCTGACTCTGTTTCTTGGCTTCTTTAACAGCTGCCCTGACCGCGCAGTGAACAGATGACGCTAAAAGCAATGGCGGTTCACCCGAAGCTGTGTCAAAACAAAAACAAAAAGTTTGAACAAAGTAAGAACACAAAGAGAAACCAATAAGGCAAATGGATAAGTATGTCACCTTTGGATGAAAGAACACGGTCCTTGTGGTGTCCACTGTTGATAATCTCCACATTAAACTGTCTTGGGATTGTGTCGACCGTTGGGATCTTGTAAGTCCATGTGCTTTCTGTTACTATGAGACCGTCTGAGTTCATTAGGTACTCTTCAAGCATGAAGAACCCAATTCCTTGAACAAATGCTCCTTCAATCTGCAATTTACCAATGAACAGAACAATATATAACATTACAAATCCAGATCCACAAACAAGCACACATTCTATAGTGGGCTTCCCGGGTTTTATCTTTTCTTAATTCTTTTTTTGTTTTTTTTTTTTTCCTTTATTTTTTTTTATTTTCTTTTTTTTTATTTTTTTTTTCCCCTTTTAAATTTTTTTTTTTATCTTTTTTTTTCTTTCTATTTATTTTAATTTTTTTTTTAAAATTTTTTTTATTTTATTATTTTTTTTTTTTTTAAATTTTGGAGCTTTACCTCGCTCGCAGCAACTCCATAGTTAAGGTATGCTCCAGTGGAGATATCCGGCGAGTATGTACTACTAACGGACATGTTTATCGATTGTCGATAAGCCTACACCAGACAATTCAAGAATAGAACCTTTCTATATAAGTCCACACGAAATAACCTGATAACATCAAAAGCATGTGAATGTTTCAAGAGTATTGACCTGACTGATGAGTGTATCCCAAGTCACAGGTCCTCCTGTTTGCTCCACCAAAGCGGTATTGACAGGTGAAAGCCTTTTGACCAAGCCATCGCAGCAAATCCTAACCGCTTCGCTGCTCGCCTCAGAGCTTGTGCTACCACCAGTCACTGAGCCTTGTACCAGACTCAGTGTGTCGGCTTGAACGACCCTGATTTTCTTGAGTAGCTCATCGCTTGTAGTACCGCACTGGATCAGTCCAAGGGAAAACGCAGCCATCTGTTTCACCTTTGTCCATAGCCCTTGTCCTATCTCAATCCCTGGAACCTCAACCACTACTGACCCGTCGCTCAACACGCTTATTCTTCCCGGTGTTAGGCGCAAAGCCACTCCATAAACCGCGGGCACACGCGAGATCCCTCTCTTTCTCCACTTGTTTGATGCATTAAACTCCTCAACCATCTTCCTCCTCTGGTTAAATCCTGAGTACTCAGCGAGTTTGTCCCAAAGCAGTGGTAACGTGTACTCGGGGGATTCACCAGCTTGCGCATTGTGAAACAACCTTAAGCTCTCATATGTATGGAGATTAACCTTCCTGATCTCATCCACATCAACTGAAAGATATGAGGCTACTTTTTCGATGATGGCTTCTCCTATATATGATCCTTGTACATCCCCGGGAGCTCTAACCGCGGTTCTGCTCACGGTGTTTGTTTTGCATACTTTCACATCGAAAGAGAGAGCACCCCAATCATACTTCATCAGTGCTCCTTGAATGCCCTTTGGCATAAGCGGGCTTACATCTTCGCTTATCCCTGCCTCAAGCAGCACCTCTAAATCTAAAGCAGTAATCTTTCCATTGGATTTGAATCCAACACTATACGTAACTTTCATCGGATGTCTTCCTCCGGTAGTTATCATATCCGTTTTCCGGTTCACATATGTCCTCACAGGACGCTGCATTTTGGATGCTGCAAGTGCACAAGCTGCAGCAACCTAAAACAAACATGTTGTTGATAGGAAGAACAAATGTTAAAATAAACATCAAATCATCAAAGTACACTCGAGAGTAGTTTCAAAAACGCAAACTCACGGGCATTGCTTTCAAGGCTTTCCCACCGAATCCGCCTCCAACTCTTCGAGTGATGACGCGGACATTATGCTCAGGAACTCCAAGGCATCCAGCGATGGTTCGATGTACAAACTCGGGGGCTTGAGTCGAGCTATAAACCACCATACAGTTGTCTTCATCCGGCACTGCAAGAGCCGTTTGTGTCTCCATATAGAAGAAGTACTGCGACCCAAAACTTATCTACATATGAACCGATATCACAAAGATTAATATGATGCTTAGTCAAGAACAGGTGCTTTTAGGAAAGGAACCACCTTCGATCCAAGAATCTTATGTTCAGCTTCAGCCATTCCCTTGGTGATATCACCGACCGGTTTACCACGCAGAGATGGAGGGACGTTGAAAAAGCTAGATTTTCTTACAGCGTCTTCTAAGGACAGTATCGGCGGTTCTAAATCCTTGGTGTCGTAATCAATCACAACAAGATTTGTTGCAATATCTGCAAGCTTTTGACTATCTGCTACCTGCAGATAAATCTTCATATTAAATCTAAGTTTATTCTAACAGAGGAAAAGAGAAATCTTCACCAGACTTACCAAAAAGGCGATGATCTGACCCGCACAATGGGTTATCTCTTCGGCGAACAAAAGGTCCGAGGTAAAGAAACCTTTGGTACCGACATTTTGCCCGCCTCTAGGAATATCTTTGTAAGTAATGATGCCAAGAACTCCTTCTGGAACTCTGTTTTCCTTGAACCTTATACCTTTGATCCGCGCCAGAGGCATTGTACTGTAAATAAATGCGCCGTATAGACAATTGTCCGGAGAAGGAATGTCGTCTACATAAACAGCCTCACCAGATGCCTGAAGACAAGCTCCAGACTTTACAATGCCTTTCCCTACCGGACTATATTCTTGATTCTCAACTATCTGTTGTGCAGATGACAACATAGCTTCAGGTTTCAAAGATTCAACATTCTGATCAAAACCGATCTCTTTGCATCCTCCTCCGTTGAGCCACCCGTTTGTAGTTTTAGCGTTTGTTTGAGTTAAAGATCCGAAGAACTCGAAGAGAAAAGTAACAGCCAAGCTTGATCTATAACCGGCATTCGAAGTACCCTTATCAGGTACTATCTCATCTTTAAGCAAGCCAATAGCTTCCATCAGAACTTCATCAGATATCGCTTTTCCCGTAAGGAAGTCTTCTACTTTCCTCGCCCTGTGCGAGTGTTTGGTCCCATAAGCCCCAAAAGCTAACAGGCAATCATGTACAACGACGCTATCACCTGCTTCGCTTAAAGAAACTTCAGCTGAGAAAGCAGCATTTAGAAATGCCAATGCATTTCCGAGAGGACGTGGCGCTGCTCTGTAAGTTTCAAAGAGCATATGAGTATCCGGAGAAGAAGCACCGTTCTTCTTCTTCTTCACGGGGCGCCAAGACGGAATCTCGACGCTCAGAAGAAGAGATTTGGCTTCAAGAGGAGGCTGTTGAAGAAACTCTTCCAATGTAAACTCTTCTTGACCCGAGCCGCTACTCATGATCTTCACGGTAGCTCGAGCAGCAACAAGTATGGTTGTGAGGTCCGAAGGAAACTGCTTCCTCTGCGCCATCACGATGTTTCCGCCTATGGTTCCCGTGTTCCTCACGAACCTGCTCGCAATTTTCTCCATATGACTCGCGATTTTCGCCAGCATAGAAACATCTTCTCTGTCTCGTAGAGCCCCGACAGCTTTCGATATAGTAACAGCAGCTCCTAATTCAATTCCTTTATCATCTTTCTTTACCACAGTTAGCTCAGGAATCCTTCTTATATCGAAAAATCTATCTTACTTCCTCTGTTTCTCTTCTTTGTAATACCCTGTACTCGTGTTACCCGCAACTAACTTAACCGTCATTCCGTTTTCAACCTCTAGTAACCCTTGAAGCTCCGAGACTCTTACCGGGCTAGACCATCTGTTCTTTCTTGGATCAAGACTCATATCGATCTTGATTTCGTCCTTCAAGAACTCCGGGAATGTACAGATCACCTGAGATGATGTATGATCATAACATGGCAACCTTCCTAAAACATCGTCTCTGTTTTCTCCCTTCTTGCAAAAGGAATTGAACCCGAGATCCTCGATATCCACATCCGCTGAAAAACTCTTACAAGCGTCCACCAGCGGTCTGTATCCGGTGCACCGGCATAGATTCCCGGCCACGGCCTTCTCGGCTTCCGCAGCCGTGAGGTTTGAGAAACCGCTGGGGGGCGGCAGAGACTTATCAGCGTTTAAGAGAGCTGAGAACATGGAAACGCTCATCCCGGGTGTGCAGAAACCGCATTGTGTGGCGTGAAAACCGGCGATACGCTCGTGTACGGCGTGGAAACCGGCTCTGCTGTTCCCGAGGCCTTCCGAGGTGGTGATGGAGCAGCCATCGATGCTGCAGAGAAGCGTGAGACACGAGCTGACTGTGAAGTCATCGACTTTCTCGAGCAGTGGGTCATACTTTGAGAGAAGAACAACACAAGCTCCACAACCACCTGCGTCCAGAGAAAGATACATTACTTAGAACACAAAAGCCAAACGCAAAGAGACCTGAAACAAGATTTTACGCCTCAGATCGATTGCAAATTTAGAGGTGTTATTCAATCATGGAAAAATACTTCAAAAACGAAAAATTGAAAGGATATACAAGAGGCCGTTTATCGGTTTGATTCTGGCGTTACTTTTGCAATTAATCTTCTTAATCAGAGTCTTAAATCAGAGTCCTCTGAATTCTGAATACCTTTTCATTTTTTAACAAAAAAAAAAAAAAAAAAAAAAAGAGTCCTAATCGAAACAGTCTTTAATCTTACAATTGCTACTCGTAAATTTAATCTCTCTAGCAATCGGACATATACAGAATCCGAGGCAAGAAAACAAAAACTGTTATTATTGTATCTAAAACACTTTTTTAACTCAAGAACATGAAGATAGAGAGAGATAACTTTGATTATAGGAAAAAAAACTGAAAAATATTTTATTTTCAGCAATTGTTACTTTTTTTTATTTGTGTTACATGCATGCCAAAATCGAATCAGAAAAAAAAAATCAGTTTTGATTAGACTGATTTAAACTCTCAAGTCTCAAGTAAGCAATCAGACATGGAATCCGAGGCAAGACACACAAAAACAACCATAAGAGCTAAAGCTCCCTACATACACTGCAGATTTAAACAGATTATTATTTTTTTCTTGGGGAATTTGTTTATATTAAATCTAGAAATCTTGTTCTCAGACAAAAAAAAAAAAAAGAAAGAAGAGTTAACTTTGATTATTGAATCACATCGTACCTTCGCCACAACCGAGTTTGACGCTCTTGAAAGGAGTCTTGTTACGCAAGAAATCTACGAGTGTGGTTGAAGGATCAAGGGAAGAGAGCTCGAGCTCGAATCTTTCTCCATTGATGGCGAAAACCAGAGAGGTCTTGCTCTTCATCGCTTCTTCTTTTTCTTCAATCACTTGCTGCTCACCCATCAATTTTTTAATTTTTCTCTCGGTGTAATTCTTCAAGATTTAGTTACATGACATTGATTCTCGTAATCTTGGCTTCTGGTTCTTTCCGATGTGTAACTGAGATAGTCTTTTTAGTAGAGTGGTTAGTATTCCTCTGTAGTCGGTACAAGAAGAATACCCGATAAGATTCGTCGCCATCAATATATTTGTATACTTTTGTTCTTTATACCCAAAAAAAAGTATATATTTATTTATTTTTGTAAATTGTTTGTACGGTTGGCGTATGGTTAACGTGTTGGATTTAGGTAGGTTATGCTAACAACTCCATTGAATGAATATATGAAAGAAAGGGTTCGCCATTATTTATTTGTTTTGATTTAAAAACCTCTAGAGTTTAGACTAATCAAACTTTTCCTTCTTTCTGTTGTTGTTGTTGACATGTTCAAACTTTTTACTTGTATTTTCTTATCGTTTACAAATTGTATACATACTTTACCAGATATGATCTATCTGTGATCTACTACGAGATTTGAATCTGAATGATGCATTACAATAGCAACTTTAATATCAACTATTAAGATTTAGATGCCGGATGGAAAACCAAACGAAATAAATGTAAGTGCGGTTCAAACTAAACTTGAATTGCTAAACGCTGTTCTTTTTTTTCCATAAACTGTTCATGTGAGGAAGAAAAAAAAGATAAATACCATAAAATTATATCTAGTCTAATGGACCCTGTTGACCCAAAAAAACAGAGATGGTCAGATGATCGTGATCTATCAAAGTGGGACACTGTTGAATTATGGAATCCATTTTCTCGGACCCACTGTGTGACCCGACGAGTATCACGCTGATGATCAAACACATATCAACATAACACACTCATACCATATAATAGCAGGGCTAAGGATCAAACAAACATCACACATTTTATATTGACTGAGGAGGTCCTACAGTGAATCAATCAATACTATTTACCACATCGAATCTAATATCTTAGTCTCTAATACATAGTTTGTTTTATTCGTATAATATGAACTTCGGTTTAATACCAAGTTCTTCTCACGGCCCTTGTACACCAAAGAACATACATCTACTTCACCTGAGATATATTCAAGATTTACCATTCCAGTGGAAGAAACATTAGGACACTCACAATCACTTTGGAATATTAAATAACACCAAGAACTTACTACTTCACCTAAGATATATTCAAGATTTTCCATTCCAGTGGAAGAAACATTAGGACACTCACAATCACTTTTGAATATTAAATAATCAATTTTTCAACTTAGTTGAAAAATGTATGGTGCATTAAAATATGTGAAAAGAACATTATGGACCCAAATGTCCCACTTCAGGAAAATTTTGTATGGTTGTCTTTTTTTTTGGAAATTTTTTTTGTTTTGCAAGAAAATAAAATATCAGCAAGCAGAACAACAATTTTAATATTTAATATTTGAAGATATAATTTTCATTTCCTACTATACTGATACGAAAAACTATATATTTTAAAACAAACATTGTTCTTAATTACAATACAATTACATGAAGCAAGATACAGTATATATATTACAAGTATTAAATTTATTTTTTAATCTTAAATGTGCATCCAGAACTATTCCTTCGTTTCAGACAAGTAAACCACATTTATCTTTTCTGCAAATTTTATCTTTTTAACGGAATCTTCTTCTTTTTTTTCCCACCACCATCGATGATGTGTGATAATTACTTTCAGTCAATTTCTCTGACAATTCGACAAATAAACCAAACTCATATCGGTAGTTTACTTGTTATATAAGAAACACCATAAAGGATATATATACCCACGGGTTTTGTTTGACTTTTGATGTATTTTGATGCGACTCTCGACGGAACAGTCAGAGCAGCCGAAATAGAATTCATGTAGCAGTATGGTCCACAGGGGACCCAACAATTTTCTTTTGGGCTACAGTGAAAGCAATAAAGCAAATGGTTTAAAGCGGTTCGTCGCTAATTTATTATGACCATACTGTGGTAATTTTGAATGAAGAAGAAAAAAATCGCTTAACGGTGAATACAATGATGAAAAATAAACGGTTGACAAATTTCTTTGGAAAATATAACTCGAACTAATAATATTTACATGTGCAGCGGAGGTGTTCAAATGCTACAAGCCTACAACGCTCCTGGCATTTTTTAAATAATAATGTTTGTGATTGTCTTTTTCAGAATGCTACTACACACACAAAAAAGGAAATGCTACAAAAAAAACGCACAGGGAAACGTAATATAGGGTACAATTGATGCGACAGATATGTCTTCATCCAAAATCGAGAAAACGTTTATTTAAAAATGGTAGACATCGGTCATAAGACTCATAACCATACCATATTTTCAAAAATCTCTCAAGTGATTAAGTCTTTTAAAGATTGTATTTTAATATATGTTTTATGACAACGACTTGTATTTGTATAGATTAAGGTTTCGTTGATAGAAAAAAAAAGATTGAGTCAAGGACCAGACTCTGGATATGACGATACCTTGTATTAGATTACTAGGTAAGAGATGTGCATATACGCGTACTTAAATAATTATTAAATACTTTTAATGTAATTTTAATCATAAAATATATCGTATACACTAATAAAATTAATATACAAGTTCTAAAATGTATTAGTGTATTGTGAATTATGTAATTTTTGATTAAGTTAAAATATTTATATTATTTTTTTTATCAAAGTAAAATTTTATATTATTTTCATTTTTATCAAGCTAAAATATTTATTATTATTTTCAGTTGTTTAAATATATGATTTAATTAAAAACTAGATTAAACTGAATAAAAAAAAATTCAAATTTGGATGCGTATTAAGTCATATACTTCCTATTTTTATGGTTTCTTATCATTTTGATCATTTTTATAATATATTTATGTACTAATATTTATCTCCATAGCCACTTTTAATATGTTGATAATATATGTTCGTTTTTAAAAATTTAAATTATAACATATGCAAAAAAAAATCTATGTTTTCTATTATATATATAATTTAAATTATTTTTTATATGATCAAAAAATGAGATGGAAATATAATAATTATAAACAATTAATATAATATACTTGGAAGAGAAAATTTGAAGAGAGAGAGAGAGCAAATCTATTATAGTAAGTTTTTTTGTTCTTTTTCTTACAAATAGTTAGTTTAATGCTTAATAGTTAATATAAATATAATGGATTTTCTAACCATTGAATATAAGTGGCATACAATATAATTATTCTAGTGATTTAAACTTATTTCTCTATTAAAAAAAAATTACTTTCTAGTATTGAAACATCAGCATGACATGAATGTAAATAACATATCAAATTTTGCACCAAAAAAAAAAATATCAAAAAAATATTATTTTCTTAAAATGCTTAATGCTTCTCAAATAATAAGGGATATGATATAACGTGCTCAATAATAAGGCAAATAATGCGGAGGGAAACTGGAGTTTTAGATCTTACTAGATGAGTACCTACACAAATGCGTGAGATTTTTTTTTTATATTTTGTCTAATATTTAAAATTTAAAAGTAGTTTTTAAAAAAAATTCACTTTTATTTTTGTTTTTTTATGGTTATCATATGTAGAGAAAAGATTGTTTGTTTTCTTAGGATGATCTTGTTTTGTTTAGTTTTTCGATTGACTTTTTGTCTTCAATAAAACTTATCACACAATTACACTACTAAAAACAATTAAGTTATTTAGTTATAATTATAACCTGGTAATTTAAAGCATCGTAAACAAATCTAGATAAAAGAATCCACAAATACTATATAGTATACTAAATATTATGATTTAAAATTCAATACGCATATTCTCTAAATAAATATATAAACTTATTATAACCAATTTTTCTATTCTAATTGATACATTCACAATTTCTCTTGAAATTAAAAGGTTAAGTAAATGAATATTTCAACCATATACCAACCAAATAAAAAACTAAAAATCAGTTTTATAATAAAATAATACACAATAATTTGTATATAGCATGAAGATACAAAATAATTTGTGAGATACAAGAACAAATCATTAATGAATCTTATTTTTATATAAAACTTATTTAAGTATACTAAATTGATGTTTGCTAGATATCTTTAGCATACCAATCTATAATAGCATAATACACAATAATTGTATATAACATAAAGATACACAATAATTTGTGAGGTAGAAGAACAAACCATTAGTGAATCTCATTTTAAAATAAAACTTACTCAAGTATACTAAATTAATATATGTTAGTTTTCTTTAACCAATCTATCAACTAAATGTTCAACTTTAAGAAAAAAAAAGTATCAAAAAAAAAGTCAAAAAGACATTATGATAAATAAATTAGAGTATGAGAGAAATGAACATGTAAACAAAATATTTATTTAACTTTAATTTAAATTTGACCACAAAAAAAATTGCTTTAATTGAGTTTTGACCAAGAAAAAAGCTTTAATTGAGTTTTATATTTTTAAAAATAATAAATAAATTAGATGATGTGTTATGGAAATGGGTGCATGTGCCAATCTCTTGTGAGGCACACATAGAGATGTCAATTAGGGCCAAAGTCCGCGGGCCGGCCCGGTCCGACCCTGAAAAATATCGGGTTCGGGCTTTGATATTTAAGCTAAAAAAAATCGGACATTTCGGGCTAAACCCGTTTGAGCTAATGGTTTTTTGGGCTTAAACCCGACCGGACTCGAGCTTACTCGAAAAACCCTATTTTTTATTAATGGAAAAACTCTAATTTTCTAGTTCTTCCTATAAAACTCATTTATTAATGGAAAAACTCTAATTTTCTAGTTCTTCCTATAAATCCCAAACCCAAACCTAAACTAAACTAATTTTCTAGTTCTTCCTTTAGTATCGAGGCACATGTCTTGAACAATATATAAATCGTCTTCTACCAAGACAAGTTGAAGCACTGATTTGTACACGCACTTAGTTGGATCGATAGATTTACATTTCGTGATCCACGTAATCATATTTATAAATTTTCAATTATTTTTTTATATTATGTCAAATCCTAATAATTATTTTTTTTACTTGTTATATGTAGATCTTGATGACGATGAGAATTTAGAAGGCGCAAAAAAAAATTCTAATCTTGAAGATTCTCATCTCGACTCTACCGTTTATACTATTTAAATTACGCATTTATTTATTTATTTTATATAAGGATTTATTTGAATTTACTAAGTTGAACTTGTGATTTTAACTTAAATTGGATTTGATAAAGGTATATTTACGATTCTTTCAATTTGGATTTAATTTTAATAAATACTTTTGCTTTTAGTTTATTTTGTATTTGAATTTTTTTTTTTTAAAAGCCCGAAAAAGCTCAAAAAACCCGATAACCCTGTTAGGGCCGGGTCGGGCTTTATAATTTAGGCCCGATATATTTTTGGGCCGGATCAGGCCGGGCTTAAATACATGCGGGTTTTACGGGTTTCGGGCCGGGCCGGGCCAGCCCGATTGACACTGGCAGGCATACTCAACTTTTATATAATAGATACTACAAGGCTCAATGTAACCTTAGCAGCCCATTGGAGATTGTGTATAATTTAGGCCCATTAGGAAATATTATGTCCACACCAAAGGATTCCCTATTCGGTTTGTTACTTTGTTTTGTATTTGAAAACCAGCCTGTTCAAACATTTAAAAGTCTATTTATTATTTATTATCCTTCGGTGGAAGTCAAAACACTCTATTTTAAACACCAAAACCCAATGATTCCTTCTCAACAAGGCAAATAATCAGTCAATAAAACAAAGGAAAAAAACATATGT
The DNA here is from genome assembly GCA_020283515.1 of Alliaria petiolata. Classification (NCBI taxonomy): domain Eukaryota; kingdom Viridiplantae; phylum Streptophyta; class Magnoliopsida; order Brassicales; family Brassicaceae; genus Alliaria; species Alliaria petiolata. Next base: position 161,773,843 of record JAHZTW010000001.1, read on the forward strand.
TTATACCTTAAAAGTCTCTGCAAATATATAGACTTGTTATTAATAAAAGCATGCACATGCACTGATGCACATGCCTTGTTTAGGAGATGAAAACAACAAACTTCCTGATATCATCCTAAAAAGAAATCAATAACCTGAAAGAAAGAAAAAATATCACATTCAAAATCCTATATTTTGTTTAGTAAAACATCTAATTATTCCCCATTATATATTAAAAATCAGAAAAGAAGAGCGAGAAATTGTAGGCGTTAGAAGAGATCTGGAAAGCAAATATGTGACCGTTTGTAGTGGCAACGTGCTTTTCCTGGGACCTCCAAGCATATCTTAACACGATTTCCCATATGATTGATGCTAATAGTCGTTACTTCGACTCAATAGCAAACTTTTTATATTTTTCTTCTAGTTCTCTGTTTTATCCGTTTCAGTGACATACCACCATGTTATTATGTATTTGTGATTAGATTAGAATAACCTATATATATACTTGGTCGATTAGAAAGTATAGTTCTCATGTTTCATAAATATTCTTTCGTCGTCTTGTGATCTTTTTATTTAGCTTAACTCTCACGTCTAAGAAGATCGTTTTCTTTCCTTTTCTCATTCTTTTCTGACAATTTTTTTTTGTCATATAAGTATTTTTCTGCATGAGAAATACTTCATCAGTGAGAAGAAGAAAGACTTTGGTAACATTGCTATTAAGTCATGGCATATTTGGCATTATATGTTTGTCTTGTCAAATACGAAAATGAGATACGTACATTTTACTTCAAAATGTCCCCATATTCGTGCCGAACTTTAAGACTCGCGCGTGAGAGCGATTTTACAAAATGGATTTTTGAAAATATCTTACTTAATACTATGTGGTTGATCAAAAGTATGAAACTAAAGTTTTTATACTATATGAGACTACAGTTCGAGTTCCAAGAAATACAACAACTTATTGGAAATAAGTTTATCCGCAACATTAGCATGTGGAAAATAGGAATCCTTTGCCGTGGTTCTGTATCATCCGAATAAAGTTGTTCATCATCATGACTCATCATCACTCATGAGACTAGTGTAGATTTTGAGAGAGATGAAACTTCTTCTTCCGAGTAAAAAAAACTGTGTAAAAAAAAAAGAGAATCTTTAGGGGGAAAAAACAGAAATTACGTGGAAAAAGGAGAGAAGCTTTTCAGTGTTTTTTAAACACGAGAGAGTAGGACGAAGAAGCAGAGCACACTTCTCAAGATCTCACTCTCTCTCTCTCTCTCTCTCTCTCTCTCTCTTCTATCGTCTTCCTTCCTATAGAGGAGAGACTCATTCAACAGTTTCAAGAAAATACTTCGTAGAATAAAAAGAAAAGTAATAAGACCCCCATCCTGTTCTATCTTCTGCCCCATTTCCACGGCGTCTGTAAGTTTCTTGTTTTGTCTTCTCCAATCTGTAATTTTATTCCTTTCTTCTCGTATTGATTTCGAAATACCAAGACCGAAAAGATTCTTGAGTGTTTTTGTTTTGTTCCCATTTTAACATCTCATCTGCCAGGTTTCCTTCTTTTTTTTTTTATCAGTGTCAATCTTTAAGATCTGATTTTCCAAAACCTGCCACTAGCTAAAAATTTGAAAGTTTTGATTTTTCAGCTCTTTTCAGTAATGTACCCTTCTTGAGTTCAACTAAGTTTTTGTTTCCAGTTTTAGAACCAACTTTACCTCTCACTATTCTTCAGATTCTTTGTTCTTTTGATCTACAATAATGGAACAGTTCCTCTGACTAAGAGCTTAGATCTGATAATCTGCAGTTGAGTTGAAGAAAATGGGGATTCTGAGTAAGGCGTTATGTCTTCTGCTGCTGTGCTGTTCCGTGGCTGCTGCTGCCGCTGCTGGTGGTTCTCTAAAGTACAAGGACCCAAAGCAGCCTCTGGGTGCAAGAATCAGGGATTTGATGAAGCGTATGACTCTCCAAGATAAGATCGGCCAGATGGTTCAGATCGAACGCAGCGTCGCAACACCTGAAGTCATGAAGAAATACTTCATCGGTAAGAAGAAACCTGAGGAAAAAATTTTGTGTCTGTTAAGTGTTTGATGTATTGTCTAAGTGAGTGAAACACTGTTGGGGTTTATTATGCATGTGTAGGGAGTGTGTTGAGTGGTGGAGGAAGCGTGCCTGCGCCAAAGGCGACGCCTGAGACTTGGGTGAACATGGTCAACGAGATTCAAAAGGCGTCTCTTTCCACCCGCCTTGGGATCCCGATGATCTATGGTATAGATGCTGTTCACGGTCACAACAATGTGTACGGCGCCACCATTTTCCCGCACAATGTAGGCCTTGGAGTTACAAGGCAAGTAGTCCTTTAACCGCTTATGACAAAGTTGAAATGAAATCATCTTCTTGTTGAAATTGGTGGGTAATATAGCATGGCTATGAAAACTAAAACAAGTTTATGTCTTTGTAATCTATTAGGGATCCTAAGCTTCTTAAGAGGATTGGGGAAGCAACCGCGCTTGAAGTTAGAGCGACCGGGATCTCATATGCCTTTGCGCCATGCATTGCAGTAAGTATACTGAAGATTACAGTTTGAAATCAAAACTGATCAAGAAGCTTGCATGCTTAATATTTCTGCAATGGGGATATGTTTTGACAGGTTTGTAGGGATCCGAGATGGGGAAGATGCTATGAGAGCTACAGCGAGGATTATAGAATCGTCCAACAGATGACTGAGATTATTCCCGGTTTGCAAGGTGACCTTCCTACCAAGCGAAGAGGTGTTCCTTTTGTCGGTGGGAAGTAAGTATCTTTGCCTGTTAATGATAACGTGTGATATGTTTTTCTGATATTAACTAGGAAAAGTGGAAAACTCCTTATATGAATCTGCAATTAAGGCCGTAAAGACGTTCTTTGTTCTATGTTAACTCAGCTTTTCTTTTTCGACTAGATTTGGTTCGAATTGAGTTTTGCTTCTGTATGATTTGAGTCTTGATAATCAAAGTGGGGAAAAGTCTCGGGTCATGCTCACGCGTGCTTTAAATGTAGAACTTGGTGGTCCTTGAGTGTTAAAAGCTTCTGGATAAGAGATGAATCAATGTGGCGATTGTCAATTTTACAAGTGCAAAGCCTGCCTGGCAATCTATGATTGGCCAACCCATGTGCTATGTTTTAACTATAGTAGGTTCAGACAGGTTCTTAAAGAGTTGAATTTTCTGCCACTGTAGGGCCAGTGTGAAGTTATCTTCTTCATCTTATCAATCCCTGTCCCACTTATTCATATCCTTTACACATTTGTGGGAGATTAAATGAGCCTATGTTTCATTGAAAAAAATTGTATATTGTTTTTTGTTAGATTCATTTCAATCATAAATAAATTAATTCGGTAGCGTATGACATGAACACAAGTTCCATTTATTTATCTAAATGAGCTTGTGACTGTTACAGAACAAAAGTCGCGGCTTGCGCCAAGCATTTTGTGGGAGATGGAGGTACAGTGAGAGGGATAGACGAGAACAACACGGTGATTAACTCGAATGGGCTGTTCGGAATTCACATGCCTGGATATTACAGCGCTGTAAACAAGGGTGTTGCGACGGTTATGGTGTCCTACTCTGCCTGGAACGGTTTGAGAATGCATGCTAACAAGGCACTCGTTACAGGTTTCCTCAAGAACAAGTTGAAGTTCAGAGTAAGAAATGATACATGTGGATGCATTTGATCTTCTGTGCTTTGGTCCTTAAAGCTCTTCTTTCTGTTTCTCTCTGCAGGGCTTTGTCATCTCAGATTGGCAGGGGATTGATAGGATCACCACTCCTCCGCATCTTCACTTTTCGTACTCTGTTTACGCTGGAATCAGCGCAGGCATTGACATGGTTGGTCTCGAAATAAAAATGAGCCCACTTTTGTTTGGTATACTCTCCACGGTTTCTTTATTGTTGTGCGGCTTTCTAACTGCAGATTATGGTTCCGTACAACTACACCGAGTTCATCGACGAAATCAACAGTCAGATAAAGAAAAAGTTGATTCCGATCAGCAGGATCGATGATGCCGTGAAGAGAATATTGAGGGTCAAATTCACAATGGGACTCTTTGAGGAACCACTGGGTGATCTCAGCTTTGCCAACCAGCTTGGTAGTAAGGTCTGTTATGTTTATCCTCTGTGTTTAGCTATCATACCAATCTTTGCAAAATCATCGGCATGAAACTGAATAAAACACTTCTCCAATTTTGGCAGGAACACAGGGAACTAGCTCGTGAAGCCGTGAGGAAATCTCTAGTTCTGCTCAAGAATGGTAAGAAAGGCGATAAACCGTTGCTTCCTCTGCCTAAGAAGACAGGGAAGATCCTTGTGGCGGGAACACACGCTGATAACTTGGGATATCAATGTGGTGGCTGGACCATCACCTGGCAAGGACTTAATGGCAACGACCACACCGTCGGTAAGTTGTTTTACTCATAAACTTTTCTTTGCCCTCTGTTGTATCGGTTGCAACCACAGGGGCTAGTGAGGCCTGGCCATTTGGATGTATATATAATAATCTTGGCTTTTGGGTTTAATTATACATAGGTACAACGATCCTGACCGCTGTGAAGAATACGGTGGCTCCGACCACACAAGTCGTCTACAACCAAAACCCTGATGCGAACTTCGTGAAGTCGGGCAAATTCGACTACGCCATTGTGGTAGTTGGTGAGCCGCCTTATGCTGAAATGTTTGGGGACAGCACAAACCTGACCATTAGCGAACCGGGTCCGAGCACGATAGGGAACGTGTGCGGATCAGTGAAGTGTGTGGTGGTTGTGGTCTCTGGCCGTCCCGTGGTGATTCAGCCTTATGTCTCCACCATCGATGCTCTCGTGGCAGCTTGGCTTCCGGGAACGGAAGGTCAAGGAGTAGCTGATGCTCTGTTTGGTGATTATGGGTTCACCGGGAAGTTGGCTCGGACGTGGTTTAAGTCGGTGAAGCAGCTGCCGATGAATGTTGGCGATCTGCATTACGACCCGTTGTACCCGTTCGGTTTCGGGTTAACCACAACACCATACAAATTGTAGACTCTCTCTCTGGTTCGGAGGCAGTAAGTTTAGTTGTTGAGAGCAGAGGAAAATAAAGAAATTAAAGAACCCAACGAAAAATTTCGATGAACAATTTTTTTGGGGAGGTTGAATGTCTACAAAACTTTTGTTATCTGTCCTTATGAATCAAACTATATTTGCTCCATAAGCTAACAAACATTTGGATAACTAAACTATAGCAGTTTCACCCTAAAAATGTAAAAACCCTAACAAATAAGGTTGACTTAAAATCCAACCTATGTAGTATTTCTTTGGATTTTCATATTTCCATATTTTGTTAGAGCGTTTACTTACAAAACAGAAATAAATCTCCAAAGAAAAGAAATTGCGACTTTCTGTTTATGTATATGGAAAATATAAAAATGATTTTTCTCATTAATTATATGAATATCTTTAGTATGTTATCTTGCCAAATTTTATTTGTGTTAAGTTTTTTGTCTCGTCATATTATTTACAAAAAGGAAGAGAATCTAATTTGTTTTTTGATGTTCTAGTCACGGAAATGTTATATCGTCTCTACATATACAAATACAAGATAGAAAAAATTCTCAACCTCATATTGTGCCTGTCTCAGTCGAAACAACAAAATCTCTACCTCTCGTTGTTGTTCCTGTCTCATTCGAAACATCATCGTTGTGGTCGTCATCATATCATTTTTTTTTGTCTTCTCCTCCTTCTCAAATGGTTAATCAATAATCAGCCTTGCATTATTCTACTACCGTTGGATATTTGTAGGTGTCGAGAGTAAAGATGGGGAGCTTAAGTTACTTGCTACGTACGTTAGGGGTTCTGCTGCTCTGCTTGACCGTGGCAGCTAACGAAGAACCACTTGCGAACGCCAAGTATAAGGACCCAAAAGAGCCATTGGAAGTCAGGATCAAGGACCTGATCAGCCATATGACCCTTGAAGAGAAAATCGGGCAGATGGTTCAGGTGGAACGCGTCAATGCCACAACAGAAGTCATCAAAAATTACTTCATCGGTATGATTCTGGTTCTGTACCTTCAGAACGTTGTTAAAAGCCTATGCAAATACTCAGAATTATTTTGAATTATTTTGTGCAGGGAGTGTGTTTAGCGGTGGAGGGAGTGTGCCGACGCCAAATGCAAGTCCTGAAGCTTGGGTGGACATGGTCAACGAGATTCAAAAGGCGGCTCTTTCGACCCGCTTTGGGATTCCCATTATTTACGGGATCGATGCTGTTCATGGTCACAACAACGCGTATAACGCCACCATTTTCCCTCATAACATAGGCCTCGGAGTCACCAGGCAAGTTCTTGTAGAGAATCCCATTCCAAATGAATCCGTTTCTAAGATAGACCCCATCGACATTAGTTTCCATACTGTTGTATTCATCTCTGTTAGGGACCCTGGCCTTGTGAAGAGGATTGGTGAAGCAACTGCTCTTGAAGTTAGAGCGACGGGAATCCAATATGTCTTTGCTCCATGCATTGCAGTAAGTAAAATCTGATCTGAAACAAAGAGGAAACATAGTTGTTGTAATTAATAGTTACTTTAAACAGGTGTGTAGGGACCCTAGATGGGGAAGGTGCTATGAGAGCTACAGTGAGGATCACAGAATAGTTCAACAGATGACTGAGATCATACCTGGTTTGCAAGGTGACCTTCCCACAGGTCAAAAGGGTGTTCCTTTCGTCGCTGCAAAGTGAGTAAACTTTTGATTCATCAAAGTATATCTCTCGAGAAGCAAAGATTAAACTGAACTAACAGAAAACTTGATACACTTACAGGACCAAAGTTGCAGCATGTGCTAAACACTTTGTTGGAGACGGAGGTACACTGAGAGGGATGAACGCGAACGACACGGTTATTAATTCGAATGGACTGCTCAACATTCACATGCCTGCTTATTATGATGCGGTAAACAAGGGCGTTGCAACAGTCATGGTGTCCTACTCGTCGTTGAACGGGCTGAAAATGCATGCCAACACGAAACTTATCACAGGTTTCCTCAAGAACAAGCTGAAGTTCAAGGTAACTTCAATCGTAGAAAGATTTTGAAAACTCTTTGCAGGGCATTGTCATCTCGGATTATCTAGGTGTTGATCAGATCACCACACCTATTCATGCTAACTACTCACACTCTGTTTACGCCGCTATCACTGCTGGAATCGATATGGTCAGTGATCAAAAGAGTTGCTAGTTTCAAAAAGATATATATATATAAACACATTTGATGTTGATTAACAATCTTCCGATGCAGATCATGGGTTCATCAAACTTGACGGAGCTAATCGACGAACTAACCAGTCAGGTGAAGAGAGAACTCATCCCGATGAGCAGAATCGACGATGCTGTGGAGAGAGTCTTGAGAGTCAAATTCACAATGGGGCTCTTTGAAGATCCCATGGCTAGTCATAGCTTGGCCAACCAGCTCGGTAGTAAGGTCTGTAAAAAAAACATCAGCTTTATAATACAGAGATCCCAAACTTAAAACATTGGATCACCTTCCCCTTTAACAGGAACACAGAGAACTGGCGATGGAAGCAGTGAGGAAATCTCTGGTGTTGTTGAAGAATGGCGAAAATGCAGATAAGCCGTTGCTTCCGCTGCCAAAGAAGGCCAACAAGATCCTTGTCTCAGGAACACACGCTGATAACTTGGGATACCAATGTGGAGGCTGGACGATCACATGGCAAGGCCTCGAAGGCAACAATCTCACCATCGGTACACACACATCTTCTATTCCAATGAACCACCATCCTCTTCTTCATTTGTTTGAATCATCATCATCATATATTATAGAACATAGAAGAGGAGTACCTTTTGGTGTTTCTCAAATTCCCAAAATCAGAACCAAGTAGTAAAAAAAATTGAATTTTGCAGGTACAACGATCCTCGCCGCGGTGAACAACACGGTGGATCCGACGACGCAGGTCGTCTACCATCAGAATCCCGACGCCAGCTTCGTCAAGTCCGGCGGCTTCGATTACGCGATCGTTGTCGTCGGAGAGACGCCGTACGCGGAGGGATACGGAGACAGCACGAACTTAACCATGGCCGAACCGGGTCCAAGCACAATCGGAAACGTTTGCGGATCGGTGAAGTGTGTGGTGGTGGTTGTTTCGGGGCGTCCGGTGGTGATGCAGCCATACATCTCGAACATCGGCGCTCTCGTGGCGGCGTGGCTTCCCGGGACGGAAGGTCAGGGAGTGGCTGATGTTTTGTTCGGAGATTATGGATTCACCGGGAAGTTGGCTCGGACGTGGTTCAGGACAGTGGATCAGTTGCCGATGAACGTGGGCGACCCGCATTACGACCCGTTGTACCCGTTTGGATTCGGGTTGATCACATACCCGAAATAAACAGCTCTGATATTTCGAATAATTCAATTATATAATATTATGATAAGACTATCGCGCCATGAGGAGAGTTGGCAAAAAAAATTGTTAAAATGATATTCAAATTTTCGGATCCTAATTTCGGATTTTGGATTTCGAATTTCGAATAAGATTGGTCCATTTTCCTAACCATGATTATAAATTTATAGTGTTTTTTAGAACTTTTGGATGAAGGTGGCCTAATTTAAATATACTTGATAGCTTAAACAATCTTTTTAGAGAGACTATAGTTAGTAAGAAAAAATATATTTATATTCTAGTATATAAGAAAATATACAACGTGTAATCTGAAATTTACGTGCATTATCTCAATCACTATAGCTCTCACTCTTCAAGCTCTAAAGCTTTGAAATATTTACCATCTAAAAGATACGTTCCAATGGAGAGTCGAACTGCCCACAAGTCCTTAGGTTTTCTCGACACGATTCTGCAAAGAGAAAAAACAATGTGATTAAAACCGTACACTGATCGTCTTTCTTCATCTTAGAAAAAGAAGAAGAAGAAACTTTCTAGTATATGTTTTGCAAACAAATGAACACAGATACGTTACTTTTGTTATGCGTGTAGAATATTTAGGTTTAAGGCAAACATTAACTGATCAAGTAATGAGAAATTAATCTCTTTTGCACTCAAATGTTTGAGTTGCGTTAATGGATAAGATGATGTAATTTCAGATTCTAAAGGTACTACTTATTCAAAGGACAAAATTGTGGACGTCTTAATTACCAAGAAGGCATGGTTTTCTATCAATCTTGTGATTAGTATATGCGCTTTGTCCTAAAGTTTACACAGCTATATAAAAAAAAAGGAAATTTGGATGAAGAAGAAGAAGAAGACCTTCCAACATCACCAGGCTTGACCAAGCCAGTGTTAGCCCTAAGACAAGGCATTGAAGCGGCTGTTTTTACCACTTTGGGGGCTTCCACGATGATGATTGGCGATCCCACTTGGAGCTTCGGTTTTGGTCGTGGTGGCTCCTTCACGGATTCACAGCATCTCACAGCGACTCGTGGCGTGAAGGATCCACTGTACCATACCCCTGACTGTATCTTGGAGAATTTAGTTGAAGAAGCAAAGGATAAAGCCATGGAAGAAGAAGAAGAAGAAGATGCGTGAGTTTTTTTTGGTGGTATGAGTGGATAAGTAGACTTTTGTCTTCGAGTTAATTGCTTGTAAGCCAATGGTCTCAGTGTTTGTACCAATCTTCGGTTTTGTCTTGGTTTACACTTCGGTTTATTTAGTTCCAATAGTCTCCATCCGGATTTGTTTTTATTCTTTTTTTTTTTTCTTTCTTTTCAGTTGATCACATTTCATCTCATCTTGTCACTTGTGAAGCTCAGACACGGAAGCAAGAATTAATTGGAGCCTGTCACAGCTTTGAGTTCATGTTCTATTCAAAAACATGAAGAATATACATGAAATGTTACATAACTAAAGGAAGACAGACGGATTAAACCCACCCGAAATTAATATGGTTCAGGGGCCGGGAGATGAGGATTTAGACAAACAAATAAAAACTTTATAATCTATACAAAAATCAAAACAAAAAATCTAGGACCTGGTCCTTTAGCATCTCTGGTTTGCTTGCAAAGACTACACACTCTCATTTCTTAGTATAGGAAAGATATGGATCCTGTGCCAGCGTTAGAACATCAGGCCTATCTGCTTGGTTATATGTTAGGCACCTGCGAATCAAATCCTGCAGAAAACGCAACAGAGTGAGTGGCCCTGGAGATACAGTTTCATCAACCATTTGGTTCTATTCTACTTAAACCAGGTTTAAGGCACAGTTAATTTACCTTTGCTTCATTGGAGATGGCAGGTTTTGCTGGGAACTCAACCTTTTTGGCTTTAATGATTGTGTCTTCTCGTAGTATCCGCTCTTGGCTTTGGTCATGTCCAAAGGGTCTCTTTCTAAATAGCATTTGGTAAAACAGAACACCAACCGACCATACATCAACCTGAATTTTGAACACAAAATTTAGGACCACAAAACTTTTAACACATTCTGATGAAGAAGACATCATTGACCAATTGCTAACCTTCGACGAGATCATAGGAGTTTTGGTAAGCTCAAAACATTCTGGGGGCAAGTACCTGAAATCCAGAATTTTCAACCTTGTTAGCTATTACGTCAGGAAGTATAAGAGAGTTTAAGAAGCAAAAAAAAAACATATCAAGGATACTAAAACTAGACTGCTCACCAGTATGTTCCAGCTCCCTGTGATGTAAGCTCCATTCCTTGAGAGCCCACATTGTCTTCCACTATCTTGCTAAGACCAAAATCGGTTACTTTTGCGACTCCAAACTCATCAAACAGAACATTCCCGGGCTTCAGATCATAGTGGATTATCTTCTGTGATCTTTTGTTCAGATATACAAGGCCTTGTACTACTTGTACAATGACAATCCTTGCTTCTTTCTCAGGAAGATTAGGTGTTGCCTTTAAAACTGCATCAAGGTCTTTTCCTGCATTAGAAATTCGAANAGAAACCAGAAGCAGATGGTCGCTTCCTTGCATATATTTTGAGTGGTGTTGTTCTTCGAAGCGTTACGATAGTATCAGATTCATAACCCACTTCGGCCCTAGGCTAGATCAAAGAAAAACAATCAATATCAGTAGACATACAAGCTATCAGAATCAGCCGGTGACGAATTTAAACCTAAACACAAAAGTTCAGACGAATACAAAAATCCTAAACCTAAAAGATTTAATAAGTTTAAGCACTCCAATATACGTACATAAAACATCAACAAGCAAGAGATTGGAAGGGCGGACAACAATAATAATAAAAAAATAAACAAGCAACGGGGAAATCAAAGATTGTTTGAGAGATGGAAGAGAGGAATCTACCATTCGAACGCACGGATTTGGGGAATAATCGCAGATGGAAGGAAAATTGAATCGTTTCCATTCACCCGATTCATGATCTCTGAGATTTCTGTGAGCCATTCTCTGCGATTTCTAAAGATTATTCGGATACCAATCTCGGCGGAGGTGACGGTACTTTATAGTTTATATACGAGGGTAGGGTAAAGTCGATGGATTTGTGTCTCTCGTAAATTTATTTGCAAAATAACCCCCAGGTTTCTAACAAAGATGCGAAGTCATCTTTTCCTTTTTAATACTTACTACAAATTACAAATCAGACCTCCAAATGCGAACACTCTTTGAATAAGAGGAGTCAACGCAATATACAGAACCACGTGGCGTCTCTTTTTTCCATTATGCCGACACCATCGCTCGATGATGGGCTTTTGAAACTAAACTGAATAACTGGAGATAAAAGCCCAATTTCATTTAATAGCTACTAACTGCAATCCACGGTTAGATCTACTACTATGTCGTTTTTCCGCGCCCCGCGGGGTTTAGTTTATTTTTATTTTTTAAAAAAATTGATAACATTAGTTTATGTAGAGGTTGAAAATTAAGATTAATATGTTTGTAAAAAAAAAACACATTTTTCATTCTATATCTTATTTTATATATTTTTTTTTTATTATCTAACAACAACTCACATGTATCTAAATAACACTACGGATAACAATACATTCAATTGAGAAAATCAATTATAAAAAAATTCTATTAATATGTATGGCTAATCATGTTTATTATCCTCTAAGGTATCCGAGCTACTTTATAGTTTGTTTACATCTACAAATCAAACAAATGAAACAATTTACTATAAAAGCTTTGAGATATTATCTATCGTTAAAAGTTTTGATACATTTTTTCAATTATCCGAGTGCATATAGTGGCAGTGCGTTTGTAGCTGCATAGAAACTGCCCATCTAACTTAGGCCTGTTCGTTTTTCATCCAAATGCAAATGCTCAAATGTTGTTCGTTTGAACACTTTACAACCAGTATCTGGATGCTGCATCTCGATGAAAAATCTAAAAAATCTGAAAAATATTGATATTTGAGATGCTAGAAAAAATAGAGTTTGAATGCAAATTTTGCATCTCAAAAATCATAAGACTAAAATACCTATAATCACGTTTTTCCGCCAAAACCGTAAAATCGCGTTTTCCCGACTAAATCGCATAATCACGTTTTCCGGCAAAACCATAAAATCACGTTTTCCCGACAAAGCTGCAAAATCACGTTTTTCTGTCAAACCCGTAAAACCGCATTTTTCCGACAAAACCGCAAAATCACGTTTTCTCGCCAAAACCGCAAAATCGCGTTTTCCCGCCAAAACCGCAAAATCGCGTGTTCCCCTAAAACCGTAAAATCGTGTTTTCCCGACAAAAACGTAAAATCGCGTTTTCCCGACAAAAACGTAAAATCATGTTTTCCGCCAAAACCGTAAAATCGCGTTTTCCCGCCAAAACCGCAAATTTGCGTTTCCTGACAAAACCGCAAAATCGCGTTTTTTGCCATAAGCGTAAAATTGTGTTTTCCCGCTAAAATTGTAAAATCGCAAAATCATGTTTTCTCGCCAAAACCATAAAACCGTATTTTTCCAGCAAAATTATAAAACCGCAAAACTGCGTTTTTTCCTTATTTTTAATGTTTTATTTTTGTGTATTTAAAAATTAACTTGTGTATTTTTTAAAAAGATATTAAAACATAAATTCAAAAAATTATTTAAATATGTAAATTATTTAATTTCAAACGTTGCATATGGATGCTGTTTCAAAATCGGAAACGAACATAATAGCTTTCAAATACAATATCTGGATGTTGTTCCAAAATAAAAAACGAACAGTATTTAAATTTAGCATCGAGATATAGCGTCCAATACAACATCCAGATGTAGCATCCAACTACAAAAACGAACAAGGCCTTAATAAGAGAAAATCAATTACATTACATTTTGATACATATGCACAATAGCCCCGGGACAAAATTTGCAAAGGAAAAAAGTTTCATTACCCTTCTTCTTTTTCATCGTCTTCATCTCATCTATTTTTTTTTTGTTTTCTCTGCGTCTTCCTTATTTCTTTCATTTTTTTTCCTTCTTCTACTTTCATCTCTTCATGCTCTAATTTTTTTCTTCTCGTTCTTCTTACTCTTCTTCCGGTTTTTCTTATTCCATTCCAACTTTTTCATGTTCTTCTCTTTCTTCTTCTTCACCGTCTTTGTCATTCATATCCTTAGTTTTCTTCCGGTTTTATTCATCTTTGTCTACGTCTTTTTTTTTTTTTGATCTTTTGATTATTCTTCTTTTTTCTCATTATTTTTACACTTCATCTCCTTCGTCATCTTCTTCTTTCTCTTCTTCTTATTGGCAAATAGAAAGAAAGAAAAATTATGATTGTTTTATAATTTATAAAAAAATTCCTTCGTCCATTTCCTAATTTTTAACTCAAAACTATAATATCCTTTAAAGAATATCTTTAAAACTATATTTTTAATAACATCTTTGTCTGTGTCTATTTTCATTTTTATTTTTATTTTTAATATGAAAACTATATTCATTTAGAAATTTGGAGTACAAGTAATTTGAAAAATATTAAATGGCAATGATTCTATTGAGATCCTAAAGTTTGTTTTATTTCAATTTTTAACATGCTCATGTTTTTCAAATATTTTTTTGAAAACATCTTAATTTCTGAGTTGTTAGTTAATTTGTTTTAGAACAACTAAAACATTATAGCTATTACAAAAGTTTGTCTCATATTGTAGTTTATACCAAAACATATTGCCAAAAAAAGAAAGAAGTTACATACCAAAACAGAATATAAATGAATCTTTGGCTTCTACGAAGTGTTTTGGTTGATATACATGTGATATTGTTGTTTAGAAAATATATTGTGTAATGTTGAGACTCGTAACTGACATGCTCATTTAGGAATTAGGAACTCCACCAGGAGCCCATACTACCTTTGCCCAGGGAACCATCGGAGTATCTCCTTGAGCAATCTGTATACTTGCCCAGTCGAGTACCTAAAGCAAGGTAAACCATCGATCTTCCCATTCATAAAAGTCCTCCCCTCCTCTGATAGAGTCAAGGTAGCGCAACCTGATTTTCACTTCTTGCAGGAGGAAGAAGCCAAGTTCTTTGGAGATTTAAGGTCCGAGAGAGTTGCATTAATGGGAATCCCGAATCTAGAGTTTCTGTTATTTGCTAGGACAGTCCTCGAGTTTCCAAAAGGCGACACCAGTTGTCGCTCCAAACCCTGCAGGTATCCCCATGCATTCCCAATCCTCATTTTTATCCACTCGTAAACAGTCTCTCTTAGGCTTATCAATTTATTTGCCAACCACGAATGATTCCTCTGAACTGATATTGTCCAGTAATTATCCAGACAACCACGAAGCACTTCTTGCTTAAACCAAGCCACCCAGACTGAACCTGATTGCGCAAAAAGGAGCCAGGCCAGCTTGATTGTGCAAGCTCTATTCCAGACGGTAAGATCTCTAATCCCCAAACTCCCTTGATTCTTTATTATCTAACGCTAGACCCTCAATTGAACCTTTCCACAGGAAGGCGCTGCACACAGAGTTGATGGAGCGGATACATGCCTTGGGGAGCACTAACGAAGAACACCAGAAATTAGATATCCCAGCAATAAAAGTGTTTATGAGCTGAAGCCTGCCTGCAAAAGAGAGACTTTTTGCACTCCACGGGGTAATTCTAGACTTTACTTGTTGCAGCAGAGGGGCACAATTCCGAATGTTTCAATTCTTATTATTTTTGTACACAAGGGTACACCACCAAGATACCTAACAGGTAGGGAACCACACGGCATGCCAGTGAAGAATTCTATGAGATTCGGTTCGTCTTGAGACAGACCAGATGCAAAGAAGCTCGACTTTTGAAAACGCACAGCCAGACCAGAACGAAGTTCAAAGTCCCTCAACACCTGGAGAACATTCTGGAGGTCTATGGTACCATCAAAAAAGATCAGCAAATCATCGGCTAAGCATAAGTGGCTAAGTTTTGTACTTTCACAATGCTCATGATATCCAAATTTGTCTTCTTAAGCTGCTTTCTTCAACATTAAAGATAGGATTTCATAGCAATCACAAACAGATAGGGAGACAAAGGACCACACCCTGCCTTAGCCCTCTCTTGCCTTTAAAGTAACCTTGCACTGTCCCACTGTATCCCACTGTGAAGTTTGTAGGACACAGACACGCTTTAAGCCATTGAATAAGTAGATCTGGTAGCATTAGACTTTGCAAACAGTTGAACAGGAATTCCCAGGATATAGTAAAAGCCTTTGCAATGTCCACCTTTACAGTGATTCTCTTTGGCCCTCTGTATTCTCCACTAACAGTCAATCTTGAACAAATGCAGTTTGGTTCGGGAAAAATAGCTAAGGCAGCAGGGGTTTTAATCTGGACACGAGCAGCCTAGAAACCACCTTATACAGCGTGTTAAGGCAAGATATTGGTCTGAAATCGCTTATCCTAGAGGCACCAGGTCTCTTTGGAACCAGAGTAAGAATGGTAGCATACTAGCATTGGTAGCGGCCGGCATGTGTTTGTAAGTTGAAAAGAAAAATTGCCATTCCCGAGACGTGAAGGTGCATGCAAGTGGCTAAATTTATCAGAAATTTTCTCATTGGCCAATTGGTTAAACTTCTCATATAATTTATCACCACCTCGTGCTTCTGGAGGTGTCAAGGCAGGTCTTCACTTTTGGATGATGCTGTTGGCGTAGTAGTTTCAAATGGCGAAAAAGCAGCCCTCGTGTCGTCCTGTGTTTATGGTGGAAACACGTTTAAAACCGAGTAAACATATCAGAGAGAATAAGATACTGAGAGCAATTTAAATTAAGTCCAGCCAGTGTAGTATGTACAACTACAAATAAACAGAGACTTTGGAGACATAATGAAGTTACGAAAATAAAAATAGCATTCGACCAAAAAAAGAGAAGAGAAATAATAATAGCACTTGCTTGGTGAAGAACCACAAACCTGTTTCGAAGTAGAACTTGATTTCCAATCAAATATCGTATATTGTGTGTGGTATGATTAAGGCAAATGTGTTCCAAACTTACTGGGAATGTTCATTACACCCCTTTATGTGATAAGAAATGTTTACAGGGTGTTACAGTTGCAGCAAGATATCTCATATTCATTGTTTGGAGTACTAAAACTAAGAGCATACATTTTTTGTAAGCATTGATTCTAATCATATTATATGTTTTAATCTCATAAGGGAGACACTATTTCTCACTCAACTGATAAGCCATAACAAGTGATTGTCTCATATACAAAAAACAACTTACATATACAATCCACCATAAAGGACGCAATACCTATGCCTGGGTAAAAGCCTATATCATTGTTTTTGCAAGAATACCAAAACAAAAAAAAATCCAAAGCGTCCAAGCCAAACCTGGTATGGACCTTCCGCAATAGTGAATTCTGAACTAAACTGGTGGAACTAAACCTGTTTCCATTCTCCATGACTGGTCGACTAAGGCTGCTAACTCTCTGCAGCAAGGTTTATACGAAAAGTGTGAGAGGAAAAAAAGCAGTAGCAGTTAATGTTAAAGGGAAAAATTGGATTCATGAGTTTTATGAGAGTACAAACTGTTATAAGTTGAAACGGGCCAAATGAATACTTGAAAGAAAAATATGAGGAAGGATTGTATAACAATGGTTCAAAGAGCTATTTGCGCAGAGAAAGCACTGATTCAGTTTCCCATACCAATTCATGAGGGGAGGGAAAGTGTGTAAAATCACAAACACAGAAGCGAAGAGAAACAAAAATTGAGCATACCTAAGGTCATGACTTACAAACAAGTAAAGTCAGTTCCTTCTTTAGATGCTTCAAGAGCTTTGCAACATCTGCACGAGCTTTCCAATCTGTTTGTAGAACAAAATCAACGATGAAACACTATGAGAAGAAAATCAACGATGAAACACTAGAGTATACCTATGCAGAAAACAGCTCCATGGAGAAAAATGAAAGAGAAAAGGAGATGGCTAACGAATGGGAACTGAAAGCTAGATTAGCAACTACTTATTGCAGAAAAATATTTCTAGATGCATTCAAGCATCTGCACTTGTTATTAAGATCTATTAAGCTGGAGCATTTTAATTAAGTAGGGTAGACTCCCCAACTGGTCGATCATCTCTTAAATTTCTACAACCCTAGTTACCGACTTCATGGCACAAAGCATGAACTGATTTTTAGGCACACACGTTTATCTTAGTAGAGGATTTACTATGAGAAGGGAGAATTAGAATAAATATCTAAGTATAAAAATACCTTTTAGCTTGTCAATCGAACAATCAGATTTCTTCTGTCCTTCAGTTTTTAATCTTGTAATATCTTCCTGTGCTAGACGAAATTCATATTCACTGATAGCTAGTTTCTCCGATAATGCTTCTTTCTCCTCCAACAAACTTTGTGGGTCAGCAACTGCATTGCAGGGTAACAGTTACTAGCTACCAACCATGTTGTTTAAGAAAGCCTGAAGCTAAACCAAAACAAAACTATATAAATGAAAAACCCGATAATGCAACGCAGGGTACGACATAGGATGTTCCTGGTCATAACTCATAACATCACCCCCATTCAACAAGCTGAACAATCACTCTTCAAAAAACCTTCAATTATGATTGTTTTACAAACTTAGACTATGGAGAAGAACATCAAACTGTATGCGGAACAGAAACATGACTTCACCCTTTTGTTAACTCCTAAACTTTTCGCAACTTGGAAAACATGTTCATGACCCAGCCTTTACACTTTTCAACTGCTTTCTGTATTAAGTAAGACCAAAACAAGGGAGCTAAGTTCTTCGCATTGTACAACAACAGATCCTCAAAAGGATCTCTAAAACGTAACGCAGCTCAACCCTACTGACAAGGACGATCTGACAATTTAAGTGACAAACAGAACAAAATAACAATGTGAGGCGGAAATTCACCAGCGGGTTACTGCAATAAAAACGCGAGGCAAAGAATTGGCGAACCTCGAATCGAATTATACCGAGAAATCTGATCGGGAGGGAAACGGGAAGGATCGGAGAAGAACTCCTTAAGACGAATAGCTTGGGCATCGCGGCCATCGTCGAGGAGCTCGTGAAGGAGCTCAAACGCCGTTAAGAGGTAGTTCTCCTCCATCAGGAAGTTCACAACAAAGTTGCACAACGACGATCGCTCCGCGTCCATATTTTGTTACTTCTTCGTGCACTGGAAGGCTTTAAACCCATTCAGAGGAAACCCCCTCCTTCGTTCCAATATCATCCGTGCATTCGGAAAGGTAATTCAAAATTTATCTTTTCGATTTGATCTGATGCGCGATCGGTTTCGATTCACCATATCGTGTCGGTGTTCTCGCCGAGGAATCTCTCCGGAAGGGAGTGACGGTGGTAGGAATCAGGTGCAACAGTGTAGCGTGGATCTAGTTGAATCAGAGATGCGATTGAGTAGATAGTGAGCTATAAGAGACACGTGGACGGTTTAGATCAGATAAGCAAATTCGCCGTGTGTGCGTGCGTGCCTAGGCGATTACGTAAGTCAACGTTAGACGTGTCTGTTGCTCTTTCTGGCGAAAATAATATAAATAAAACTTAAAAAGTGTTTAGCCTTTTATTTTATTTTGTCATCGTTTAGCCTTTTAGTTTAATTCTGCAAAAAATGAGAAAATGCTAAATCTCAATTTACAACGACTGCAAATGTTGGAATTTTACAAGTAAAAAAATATTTACGAGTTGTATCAAATTAGTGAAGGAAAAATGTAATTAACTCAAAAAGACTTCTAGATGACACAAAATTTTGGTTATAACTTATAAGTTAGCAAATTTGAAGAACAATAAATAAAAATCACGGTTTACATTTTGCGGATTAACAATAAAATCATTCGCCTTATAAATATCAATAGATTCTTACCGGACCAAAAAAATAAAATAATTATCTCGCAACATCAACAAGTTGAGAATCCAAACAGTCACAAAGAAGCAATGAATCATTTACAACCACATTCTGAGCTGGTTTTTGCAGGGGTACTTTCTGGTCTGGACAGTGATATGTTGGTTTCTCATCAGGCTGAGCACTTAAACGATTTCTATGTTGATGAAGTGGCTCAGATGAACCTAAAATCAACAGTGGGTAGTGACAACTCAAATGCCTACCAGGTGTTTGATTATATGTCTATGAAGAAGCGGAGGAAGTGCTTCAAATCCTGGAGGTTTAAATTCAAATCAAAGAGGCCACAGAAAGTCATGCTACGCAATGCATATAACTTGATTGACACAGGAGCTATGAGGTTTAAAATTACACCTTTGAGATAAGTGGAGGTCTAAGCTATTTCATACATTTTTAGACCTTAAGATGTTGGGTTTGGTGAGATTTCAGTGCAACAACGACAAGGGCTTATTGAGATTACTTTATGGGGTTATGGCTGAGGTGAATGGCAAGGATAGTCATGCTGGAAGTACAGATGCAGCAGCACTAGCAAACTCTTGCCACCTTTCTGCACTGGAACAAAAATGCGCAGAGAGACTTTTGTGCTCGTTGCTTCATGACATTGACAGAGAGATTGAAGCCAACACTGAGATCCAAGCTGTGGTTGAGCATATTCTGCAGGAGCACAATGTTTGGGACGAATATACAAAAGTGTATATCAAACTGGAGTTGCAATGCCAATCAAAATTGCAGAGTGAAAACACAATGACTGTGAATTGTGTGAATAAACATGGTGGAAGGGAATATATGCTATCTCATTCTATTCAAGGACAAGAGAGATTTACAGGTGGTGTTGAAACAGTTTGTAATAGAAGTAACTCATGTTACATTTTTGGAAAAACTATGATGGTGCGGCTGAATGTTGTTTGTTTTGTTTCGCTTGTGTGTTCTCCACTTCTGGCTAACAAGGAAGTTGTGTAAAACTTGGTGGTTTAAATTCAAGGATAACACCAAGCATAGTGCTTTGGTGACACAGTAACAAAAATCATCATGAAGATTGGTTCAGAACTTAGAAATATAGTTTAAAAAGCATTATTACATAGAGAAATCGAAAAGATAACCACCATAGAAATCAGGTGGTGTAGACATACGTGGAATCCGCATCGGATTCGAAGCAAACCACAATTCCGCAGTCACACGTGCATTCGACCAAAACCGAATCATCGTCGGTCCACTCCACCTGGATCTCCGGACGGTGTCTCGGCGGCCACCCCATGAACCTGTTGAGCCAGCCCACTGAGTTCATGAGGGTGTAGAGCTGGCCCGCGCGAAAGACATACATAGTGACACTGGTCTTACATGGGCAAAGGTATTTGATGAGGCAGAAGTGATCGTTTCTGAAAAACTTAGTGACAGCAGCTTGCAGCGCCATGTTCTGCAACAAAAAATGGGTTTTCTTAACATTCATACCCAAAAACAAAAACAAAAAGTGAGAGAATGGAAGAGAGAGAGAGAGAGAGAGACGCAAACCAGACCTGAGAATCGCGAGTAAGAAGGAAGGAGACGTCGTGAATCGAGAGAGGAAGTGGCGTCCTCTGAATCGAGAGAGAAAGTGTCTGGCGTCCTTTAGGAATCGCCTTTAGGGATCGTTCTAGAATTTATACCTAATCTTGTGTGAAGAAGGATCGAGAAGTTATAAATTTAATTTAAAGACTATTTCATTCGGCTGGCTATGGAATAAAATAAATCAGGAAATGGCAAAACAAAAACAAAACAAACGACGTCGTATCGGCTCTTTCGATTCTTCATAATAGCATAATCTGTTTTAGGCAACACGAAGACAAAAGAAAAAAAAACATTGAAGGCAGAAGCCATTTCTCACTGTCACTACGACCATTCCAAGCTAAAATAACTCTGTTCCACTCTCAGTACCAATCCAATCCTGAGGAGGCCCTTTCTTGGCGCACACTTACATTTGGTTTACTTCAACTTATGCTCAAGGAATCTGGATTTTCCATTCTTGATTCTGGATTCAGCATTCAGATATTTCAACTGGATTGACTTTTGAGGATCTGCACACAACACAAGCTCAATCAATCTCCCCCTCTTCTACTTCAATTCCAGTAGCTGCAGAAGTGAGCGGATCCTCCTCGTCTTCATCTTGTTTCATAAACAGCCCCAGCTGCTCCAGAGGATTACTACCCCTAAAACTGAAACTACGCAACCCATCGTGACACACATCAGGACCATCCTCCTCTGTCGCATCTATCAAATGGTCTGTTTTGAGCAGTTCTAGATCCTCGAGAAACTTTCGCGTTCTCGTTGAGTTCAACCGACTGCTCCATCTGCACCATTTACCATGAAAACGTTTGCTTTAGTGAACACTCGGACAAGAAATCCATTTTTCTAAAGCACCTATTCTGATTCTTTATCATAGCATAATCTGTTTTACGGCTCCATTAGAATCTAGTAAAGACTATTTCATTCAGCTGCTATGAAATAAATGAAATCAGGAAATGACTTTCGCATATTGTTATGAACATCTTTACCTCCAGCAATGCCTGGCGAGCTGCTTCTCTTTCAAGCTCCAGCTTTCTCTTAGCCTCAGCCGCAGCTTCAGCTGCAGCTTGTGCCTCAGCTTTTCTACGAGCTTCTTCAGCTGCCTTAGCTTCTGCTTGTAATCGTGCTTTCTCTGTTAAAAAAAAGGGCACATATCATCGCTTCAGGTTGCACTATGCTAGGTGGTTAACATCACCATCTGCGCATTTCTCCTCGTAGTAGCGCATAGAGTAGTTATCTTCTGGCACGGAATCTCTATCAGACTTGACAACGTTCTCAATGATGGAAAGCACGTGCTTTTTGAATCTCACGTTCATTGAGCAGTCCACTAGGAGCAGCTAGCCTAGCAAACCTGTCAACTTCTTCCTTCCTTCCTTGCAATCTCTATCTTTCTCTTCTTCACCATTGCAGCCTCGTTATTCTTGCTTTTGCGACCACGTTTCCTTGGAGCCGGTGTCCCTCCAGGAGAAGATGAGACGAGACAGCTGCTTGATGTCACTGAAATCCCACCGTCTGGATTAGAAAGAAACCCGTTCTGTTTTATTGCTTTCCACAGCTTCATCGGATCTTTTCCCTCAACAGGAGGAACATTGGAACTCCCACACTCGGAACATTGGAACGTTGAATCAGATTTATCGCGTCTCCTGGAGCTGGAGGAGCAAACCGACGATGAATCATCATCATTCAAGCAGCTGGAAACCGATAATCCACTTCTTCTCTGTGCTACACATTCAGCGTCATTTCTCTTGACCAAAGCCCCCTTTCCAGAATCAACATCTGTGTTAAGACCAAGCTTGCTGGGAGAAGGCTTGACCTCTTGACCCAACAGCTCAGTCGTATTACTCTTTCCTTCTTTAACAAAACTCTGCGAAACTTAACCAAGTTGACACATTTCATTTTCAATGTCTTTAGAAGCAAGACGTGTGTTACCTGTATAGAATAGATGGAAGGCCGAGTGATGTTCAAACTACATTTTGAGGGCTTTTCTATCCAAAATTTTATCAACGCAGTTTTAACAACATAATTTCAATATCCAAAATTTTAACAAAGTTCTATTGTATTTGCCTTCCCTAAACTTAACAACGAGTCAGAGTTTAAGTTCTATCGTCGAATTTTACTCAGCTCCTGTTTTTTCATCCAATTCATTGCCTCCGATCTAAATCAAAGAAAAAAAAAAAGTGTTTTAATTAGATCGAAAATTTTGGAAAACAAAGTATCGGCGAAAGAACCAAATCAGTCCGACGAAAACCAAAAGGAGAAATTAAAGAGCTTACCTTAAAGTCGGATCTGGAAAATCGAGAAACATCGGCGTGTTCACCCATGGCGAGTTCGATTAATACCTCGAAACGAATTCAGAAAATTAACCTCGAAGATTTGTCAAAAGAAGCCACAAATTTCGAGAAAACCGGAGGAGACCCAGAAAATTGGTGATTAAAGATTCCTTTAATCCTCGAGCGAAAAGACCCAGAAATGAGATCAGTGATTTAGCCTAGGGTTTAAGATCAATTAGAAGAGATCCCGAAGGCGAATTTGAGACCCTAGAATTGGAGCGGAGGGAGAAAGAGAGAGTGAGAGAAGAAGAAGAAGAAGAAGAAGAAGAGCGCGCGATGTGGGCGTAGTTTAATATTTTCTGACAACAACAAATGTTTTTTTTTTTTTTTTTGGGGCTTTTCTGAGAATAGTTCAATTTGTTTCTATATTCTTAATTGATTTAGCATTGTTTCTATAAGCAATTTATCACCATCGCCCTATGGCCTTTTAAGTCTTTACTGTAGTGATGAGAATTGCACCACATGTCCAAAAGCCGGTATACTAACAGCAAGTAAATAAGAATTTTTTTTAAGTTCTTAAGAACCTCATTCATTATTATAATAATTTTTATTTGTTTAATATATATTAAGAGTTCTTATAAAAATTATCATTGTTCTTGCTCTAACAAATCACATATTGACAATGGCATGCAGAGAGAAAAAGCGTTTGCACACATAGCGATTAGCGAGCACAAACCACTAAATCTGGGTTCTAAATTTGCATTTGAGTATTTCTTCATGTTCGTAATTTTCTTGAGTTCACAGCTCCATTTATATTTTTTACAATCAAAAAGTACACAGTGTCGTGCCTAAGATTTTTGATGCTGAAACAAAATTATTTTTATTAAACAGCCAAGTTAATTTTAAATAAAATTAATATTAGAAAAAGAAAAAAAAAATTAATGACTTTTTATCATCAGTATACCATTTTTATTTTATTTTAATATATACATGTAATTGTATTCAAATAAAAGGAAAGAATAGAAAAAAAATAAAAAGTTGGTAGAATGGAAAAAAAAGCTAATAGTGAAGAAAAATACGAACAGCAAACAATTTAAATATTAGAAAACATATGGACGTTGATGACCAATTTTTAAATTATATCAAAGAGAAAAGAAGCTCGGTGGTGATTTGAACTTTAGACAAAAATTCAGCAAAGAAGCAATAAACCACATATGAAACTTACGCATGCGTCTCTCTCTTGTCCTATACAACAATTGATGCAGGCGAGAGTTTCTAAAATTGCTAAGTAGGTTAAGAGTATAAAATGTTCATATATAATTCTACTATTGGCTCTTTATTTTTGTGATATTAATACTTGTCACCAAATTAATGTTTTATGATTATGGTTCTTTAATGTTTTATTAATTTTTCGATATATTTTTGTGATATTAATACTTGTCGCCAAATTAATGTTTTACGATGATCATTAAAAGTTCAAACTGAAAATATCTCTATATTTATTAATTTATCTATAAATTTATTGATTAATTAATAACTTTATAAAATAATAAAATTTTGAAATCCTAATATTATTAATTTATAAAAAATTTATTGTACTTTTTTTTTTAAATGTCATTACAAATTACAACATCTTAATATCTTATTCATTCATTCACTAAAAAAATTTTGGGAACAACAAAACAGAATGACTATATTAGGCTTAACTTTCCCCCATTAATCATCCCCCATTGTGCGAATGTAATATATAAACAAGATCTGAGAGTGAGAGAATCGAAAAGAATCGCGGTTAGAGTTCTCACTCTCGCACAATGGCACAAAGTATAAGTGTAAGATCCATAACTTTGTTCATGAGGTATTATCTTCTTTTGGGCTTTCGTTTCTCCTCTCTCTCTCTGCGTATCTCTCTAGAGATCTAGGTTACAAAATATATGTTGTGAAATGTGGTCGATTTGAAATTCCAGGGTTAACGTTATCATAGTCACTAGTTAGTGGGAATTGATTTAGATAATTTTTTTTTTTTAAGAATTGGGAAATTTTGCCGCCTCCTATAGTTTTCTTTTACTTTGCTGTTTAGATTTTTTTCTTTTTCAAAATTTGCTCTCTTCCACTTGTGTTCTTCATCAAACTTAGTATGAGATGACATATGTTTTTCTTCCTTGTTGTTATGCAAGATCCCTTTGGTTTCTCTTTGTTAATCTATAGGTCTATAAATCGTTTCTCTGTAATTTTGTGTTTTTTTGCGAATTGCATCATTAAAAAAGTATATTTCATATTCAGAAGTCGATTGTGTAACATTAGAAGCGAAACCATTTTTTCTTGTATCTCTCCGCTCTTTCACATTTACATTAGTTGGAAATCTCTGGTTTTTTTTATATTTTTTTTTTATCATTTTGTGAATCATTTCCACAAGTCGATCACAATGTTTGTTATGAAATGTGGTCGATTTGAAAATCCAGGGTTAAGGTTATCATAGTCACTAGTCGGTGGGAATTGATTTGGGAAATGTTTTTTTTTTAAGATTTGATAAATGTTGCCGCCTTCTAGAGTTTTCTTTTGCTTTGTTGATTGGATTGTTTTTCAAAATTTGCTCTTTTCGACTTGTGTTCTTGAGCAAACTTAGTATGAGATAACATATGTTTTTCTTTCCTTGTTGTTATGCAAGATCCCTTTGGTTTCTTTTGTTAATCTATAGGTCTATAAATCGTTTTTGCACAACTTTTGTTTTTTCTTGCGAATTGCATCCATTAAAGCCGTATTCTCCATATTCAGAAGTCGAATGTGTAACATTAGAAGTGAATCCATTTTTTTCTTGTATCTCTCCACTCTTTTCACATCCCTAGTCGTTGGATTTTTTGTTTTTATCATTTTGTGAATCATCTAATATATCGGCTGTTTATTTACGAAAAAATGAGCTTGGTGTTGCCTTCAACTTCATTGAAATCTTTTTTCTTCTCTTTGTCGCTGCAGCATGGCGATTGCACTACCAGCACCTTTGGAAATTGTGAGCTACGAGTTGAGGGAAAACCGCGTAGGAAGAACGGGCACAAGTTGCATGACTCCATCGAAACATGTTATCCCACGGTGCAAGTTAATTGGGTCGGTGCACGAGTCCGCATCAACAGTTATTGTAGCTGCAATGCGGGATGATGATTCACTCGTGAGGATGTTGGATCCGGAGTTGTTGAAACCACTGTCAGGCTTTCCTCTGCAATTTAGTAGTGAAATGAAATGAACAAGTAGTGAATGTATATAGCTAGAGTACAAAGGTATTCGTGAATGTAATAAATTCTGACCAGAACTCAAGTTCAAGTGTTGCAGACCTTTATCATAACCTGTGATTGCAGCTCTCTCATATGGTTTTTCCTGAATTTTCAAGTTCACTAAACTTCAAATCAGATACTAACAACAAAAATTATCGTTTAACTATATATTATTCCCTCTGTCCCATTTTAATTGATGTTCTAGTAAAAAACACACACATTAAGAAAAATAATTTATTTTTAATAATATAATTTTAAAAATGGAAGACAATGAGTAAAAAGTATAAAGTATTCTTGGTGAACTCAATAGTAATATTTTTTATTATTTAAAGTTAGATTAAAATAAATTGAATATTTGCATAGATATGTGAGAAAATCAAATAAATTAGGACAAAAATAAATCTCTTAAATATCAATTAAAATGGGACAGAGGGAGTATAAAACATACTATAATAAGATCTGCATATATGCGGATTTTTAATAAAATATTTTAAATCCGTAAAAATAAATTAAAAATAAAATTGGATAATCTAAAAAAAATTAATTTTATTAATATTTTTAAATATATATGTTTTAGAGAAAATTTGCTCATTAACCAAAAAAAACTAATCAACAAACTAACCAATTTTTCATTTTTTTCTCTCTCTATCTCTTTCTACACATTTCTACACATTTGGTTACTTTTTAATTTTTGTTTTATTTTGGTAATTCACCAAATTCACCATATGTTTTAATACGAATTATGTTTATTTATAATAATTTTTTATTACATATTGGGTATGAGGATGAGCCTATTTATTGGGTCAAAAGGAGATGAGGATGGGCTTCTATTGGGCTATTTTGTAGCAAATGTTTTTTTCTCTCTAATTAGTCCCCTTTTGACACTTCTGAATATGGAAGAGGTTTTCTGTATATGACTGACATTTGTCTTCTTCCCAGCTTACTTCCCCGATTTGCCTCTCAACGGTCTTCGGGACGTTGACCCACTTCAACCTCGTTACAGCTAGAGGCTCCGATCTTTCGCTCTCGCCCGTGAAAATGGTAGGCAGATTCCGATTAGATTCGGTGGTTTCCGCGATAGTCACTGTTCACCCGCACGAGGTTCCAGCGTTGCTCCGCTCATCTTTCTGCTTCTTCTTCGTACCGATCTCCCTCTCTCTGTCTCCATGTTTATTCATCTTAACCTTTGATTTCGAGTGTCACTAAACTACGCATTGGTTTAAATCTTGTGTGAAATCTTTATCCACGAGGATAATTTCAGATTTTGAGCGCATATTTCGTTGTGCTTCCACTCCGCGACGAGGGGGCAATATCGCTTGGGTTATCAAAGCTCCCCGGGCCTGTTCGTCGGATCTCTGTTTCTCACTCAAGGTAGTGTTGCTTTATGCAATTTCCATCTCTTTGTTTCTTGCATCCCCTGTTTCCGAAATTTGTTTTTCCTGTTTGATTTAAAGCGAAACGACTGAGTACTCTGTTTTAATAAAATCAGTTTAACGGCAACTATAAACTGTTGACCATGCGAGAGCAAATTATATTAAATTCCTGAATTGGAT
Organism: Alliaria petiolata; assembly: GCA_020283515.1. Taxonomy (NCBI): domain Eukaryota; kingdom Viridiplantae; phylum Streptophyta; class Magnoliopsida; order Brassicales; family Brassicaceae; genus Alliaria; species Alliaria petiolata. Next base: position 161,801,711 of record JAHZTW010000001.1, read on the forward strand.
TTGGTTTCTAGTCTCTGCCAATGTAAATGGTCACTAAAAATACTTGGTATTTCCACTTTTCTGTGTGAAGCACGGGGACGCCAATTGGGTTGATGTACCCGTACCGGAGACGTTTCGGGGACAGAAACGGCTTGGGGACATTTCGGAAACGTCGTTTCAGCAATTTGAGATATTAAAAAAAAAAAAAAACTAAAATAGTATTAATAGTACCTTTTGTATACACATAAACTTGTGATATGCAGCTACAAAAACTTGCAAAATAGTATTATTGATGAAACTATAAACTTTTACTTAATTATTTTACTACTTATTGTAATATTTGGGAATTTAGAAAATGTAAAAAAGCTTATAAAGGTATTAAAAGACTAAGGATTAGCATAAAGGTAAGGTTATATGTATAGTTTTGTATATATATACTATCGTATCCATGCTGTCTTTGTTTCTAGAAATTTTGATATTATCGTTTCCGGTACCCGTTCCAGTACCCGTCTTTTGTCCCCGTACCCGTATCAGTGCTACCGGTTTGGTTTGTTTTTTGCTAGAACAATAAACCAAATAAGATAGTGTAAGCACTTATGATTGATTCTTTTGATGAAGCGCTATCTTACACATGTTTCTTGAATTTACAGGCTTTGCTACATAGATTCTTTAAAGTATTAGAAAAAACACAACTTAGCTTTGAATAAAGAATTCATCTCTTTATTAATGTTTAGAAACTTCTCAAAACTAAACACAAAGCTCTCTAATTCTCTCTATGGTTTACCACATCTTGGCAACCATATTTATAGAACTAGATTTCCTTTTCTAATCCTAATAATAAAAGGAAAACACACTTTTCCTTTTCTTAGAGAAACTAGACAATTTCCTTTATGTCTTCAACAATCATTAACCTCCTTGTTAATGATCTCTTGGGCTTCAAGCTTCGAAGCTTATCCAACATTCACCCCCTTAAGCTTCAAGCTAGTCTTCAAGAGATCTTGAACTCCGATCAAATCCCTAATCTTCTTGAACTTGATTCTTGCTAAGGCCTTTGTTAGTATGTCTGCACATTGTTCTTCTCCGGGTACATGTTCGACTTCTAGTTGATCATTCTCAACACATTCTCGGATGAAATGGAACCGTTGGTGAATGTGTTTGCTTCTTCGGTGGAACACTGGATTCTTGGTAAGAGCAATGACAGACTTATTATCAATCCAAATCGTCGTCTTCTTACACTCTTGACCTGTAATCTCACTTAGCAAATCTTGAAGCCAGATTGCTTGCTTTGCAGCTTCCGTGGCAGCCATGAACTCGGCTTCACACGATGATAGAGCAACAGTCTCTTGCTTCTGTGAACACCATGTGATTGGAGATTCGCCTAAGTAGAAAACATGTCCAGTGGTGCTTCTTCCATCATCAGGATCGGTGTTGTGGCTACTGTCACTATAGCCGACAAGCTTCTGCGTTCCCCCTCTTCTGAAAGAAACTCCATAAGTCGTTGTTCCTTGTAGGTACCTTAGGATTTGTTTCAAGGCATTTCCGTGTGACTCTCTTGGATCTTGCATATACCTGCTTAAAATTCCAACTGAAAAAGCAAGGTCGGGTCTAGAATGCAAAAGATATCTTAAGCATCCTATCTTCCTTCGGTACATGGTTGCATCAATCTCGTGATCACCTTCTTGTCCTTTTGACAACTTTAATCCAAACTCCATTGGTATGTGAGTAGGATTACAAGTGTCTAATCCAGCTTCCTTTAGGATTCGTCGAGCATACGCCTCTTGCTTGATCTCAATCCCAATTTTACTTTGATTTACTTCGATGCCGAGGTAGTAAGTGAGCTTGCCAAGATCCGACATCTCGAATTTTGAAGACATTCCTGCTTTGAACTCATTGATGATTGCAAGAGTGCTCCCTGTCACAAAGAGATCGTCAACGTGCACGGCTATGATGAGAAGTTTGGCTCCTTCTTCCTTTCGATATACTGAGCTTTCCTTTGAACATTTTTTGAAATTCATCCCTTTCAAGATCTGATCCAGCTTTGTATTCCAGGCTCGTGGAGCTTGTCTCAAGCCATACAAAGCTTTTGACAATTTGAAAACCTTATGTTCTTCTCCCTTCTTTTCAAATCCTTCAGGTTGTGAAACATATACCTCCTCATTCAATTCGCCGTGTAAAAACGCAGTTTTGACATCGAGATGATGAATCTCCCATCCGTGTGAGGCTGCCAATCCGATCAGCATTCAGATTGTCTCAAGGCGAGCCACTGGTGCGAACACTTCTCAAAGTCTATACCGGATTCTTGCACGTATCCTTTAGCTACAAGTCGCGCCTTAAACTTGTTTATGGTGCCATCTGCATTCCTCTTGATCTTAAAAATCCACTTAAGACTAATCACCTTAGCACCAATTGGCTTATTACCGAGCACCCATGTCTGATTTTTGTTTATTGAATCAATCTCGTCCACACATGCATTCGTCCATTCCACAGAATCTTTTGCTTCTTGATAGTTTAATGGCTCGTCATTAAGTGATAGAAGAAGCTTTTCACACTCGATATCTACAAGAAGAACAAAATCGTCAAGGTAACTAGGAGTTTTTACTTGCCTAAATGTTCTTCTTAAGGGCGGTGGTGGTGGCTGAGCTATCTCCTCTTGTTGCTCTTCTTCGATTGATCCAGCGTTTGAGTCCTCGTCTGTAAGATCATCTTGTTCTTGATGATCTTGCTCTAGTGGTGGTTCACCAGTTTCGGGAATGTTTTGTTGATTCCCAATAACAAACGGACCGTGTCCGTTATCACTTACTTCTCCCCATGTCATTCGAAACATTCATGAATCTGTTTGTTCTTTGCTCTCTGCTCCCTTCCAATTCCAACTAGCCTTCTCGTTGAAAATCACGTCTCGACTTACAATAATTCTTCTTGTTGTTGGATTGTAAAGTCTATAAGCTTTAGAGCCAGATTCTGTCCCGAGATGAACTAGAGACTGAGACCTATTATCGAGCTTCCTCAGGTGAGTGGAGTCTATCTTGGCATGAGCTACGCAGCCGAAGATTCTAAGATGTTCGATATTAGGCTTCTTGTTCCTCAAGCATTCATATGGCGTCTGATTCTTCAAGGCTCTCGTGGAACTCGATTTATCAAGTAGGTTGAATGACGAACCGCTTCTCCCCACAAGTAGTTTGGAACATTCATTGCCTTAAGCATACTTCGCGTCATCTCCATCAACGTACAGTTTCTTCTTTCAACTACTCCGTTTTGTTGTGGGGTGTAAGGAGCTGCCAAGTGTCGTTTGATCCGGTTCTTGTTGCAAAACTCTTGGAATTCACTTGATGTGAACTCACCACCTCTGTCTGAGCGTAACGTCAAGATCATCTTCCCAAGGTCTTTTTCTACTTCGTTCTTGAATGTTTTGAATTTTTCAAAAGCATCACTCTTCTCCTTTAGTAGAATTGACCACATATATCTTGTGTGATCATCAATGATGACAAAGATATATCTATTTCTCGCAGGAGTAGCTGGTGTTATGGGTCCGCACAGGTCCGCATGTAACAGCTCCAAGGGAGAAGATGATCGCTTTTGGGAATGCTTGCCTTGCTTGTTTACCGACTAGACATGACTCGCAGATTTTACTTTCTCCGTTGATCTTCGGTAAACCGTGAACAAGCTCCAACTTCGACATAGACTCCATAGTCTTGAAGCTTATATGGCCAAGTCTCTCGTGCCACCTCCAATTGTCTTCTTCAATTCGTGACTGTAGGCATGCCGGCTTTCCTACTTTGAGATGTATCTTGTACAATCGATTAGGAGATCGAGATACTTTAACCAAGAGACGTCCAGCAGGATCTCGTAGTGTTAGATGCTCGCCCTTCATTCTAACATCACATCCGTATTCTGTGGCTTGACCTAAACTGATTATATTACTCTTCAACTCTGGGATGTAATAGATGTTAGTCATGAGTCTTTGTTCTCCAGTTTTTCCTTCAAAAAGTATTGATCCTTTCCCACTGATATCAACACAAGATCCATCTCCAAATTTAACTTTTCCTTCAATCTCTTCATTCAGCTCCGAGAAGAACGACCTTACTCCTGTCATATGGTTACTTGCACCATTGTCCAAATACCATATTCCGTCACCTTCCTTTTCGGCTTCGAAATTCTTAGGAATAAGCTTTTATTCGTTAAGAAACACGATTTCATGCATATAAAGTGCTTCTTTTTCTTCTTCTTCCTCTTCTTCTTCTTGTGTTTCGACCTTGTTTAGCTCTCGGAGCTTCTGTATTCTTTCAGGACATACTGAAGCAAAGTGTCCTGTTTTATCACACCGAAAACATATAACATCAGGTCTTTCTTTCTTCTCCTTGCTTCGGTCTTGTGTGTTAGATTTTCCACGACCTCTTCCCCGAGAACCTCTTCCTCGACCTCTTGAAGATTCGCCGCGTGAATCTCTTTTTGTAAACAATAACTCCCCTTGTGTTTCACCATGACTCGCATCATCAAGTATACGTTCCTCGTATGCTTTAAGTCGTCCTACAATGTCTTCGAATCCAGTTTTGTTAAGATCCAACATCTGTTCTAGAGAGGCGATCATGTGTATAAACTTATTTCTCGGTAGACTGTTGAGAAATTTCTTGACTAGCTTCGGTTCTTCAAGTGTTTGACCCAACGATGCAGACTTTGAGGCGAGCTCCGATATCTTTCCGGCAAAGATATTAATTGTCTCGGAGTTTTTCATCCTTAACTGTTCGAACTCAGACATCAAAGTTTGGAGTCGAGCTTCCTTCACCCTGTCTGCCCCTAGGTGTCTAGATTTGATTGCCTCCCATATATCTTTTGGTGAATCTTGATCACCAACTTGTAGGTTGAGACTTTCTGGTATTGATTGGAACAACAAAGCAGTCTCACCATCGTTTTTCTCTGCTTCGTTTGTTCCCGGCTCGATTGCTTCCCAGACTTTGTGAACACGTAGGGTAACCTTCATCCGCATTGACCATACGGTGTAGTTTGTCGAGTTTAGCATCGGACAAACTACCGATGCTCGTACAGACTCCTTCTTCTCCGTTGGAGCTGCTGTATCACCCATGGCTCGGGTTCGACGACTATAGGTTATGATCTTCGTATTGCCTCAGGATCAAAAACCGCTCTGATACCAAATAAAGTATTAGAAAGAACACAACTTACCTTTGAATAAAGAATTCCTCTCTTTATTAATGTTTAGAAACTTCTCAAAACTAAACACAAAGCTCTCTAATTCTCTCTATGGTTTACCACATCTTGGCAACCATATTTATAGAACTAGATTTCCTTTTCTAATCCTAATAATAAAAGGAAAACACACTTTTTCTTTTCTTAGAGAAACTAGACAATTTCCTTTATGTCTTCAACAATCATTAACCGCCTTGTTAATGATCTCTTGAGCTTCAAGCTTTGAAGCTTATCCAATATTCTTTAGTATATCGCTTGTTCTGTGTTTCCTTCTCTGGCATGCCTCCCCAACGGAGTCTGTGCCATCTAGCTCAAAAGTAAGATAAGAGAGTTGTACTATACGTAAGGTGCTTGGAATAACTCATGTCTCTTGATGTAACACATACTACTGCTTCGAAGGATGCAGTTGAGTCGGCATCCGATCTAACAAAAGACCCAAAAGTTAGTATCGATGGAGCTAATCCCGCTTCTGGATGGGACAACCATGGCTGGTTTTACATTTCCTTTGGGTATGAACCAAAGACCAAGGACTCCAGATCCCTACCGAGCTTGAGTCTGTCCTCACCGGTCATAAACCCGTTTTGAGACGCCCTCGCAGTCCACTGCACTCGTCTTTCGCTTCTTGGTCATTGGCACAGGCATCAATACCTAGTGAATATTCGCGTTACTCGGTTCATGTAGCTCATATTTCTTTTTTCAACTTCATCCATACTTTTAATCTTTTTTTGTTGCATTTTATATCTTTTTCATTTCTTTTATATTTTTACTAAACATATTTCTTTTTTCTTATTTTCTTTTACAATTCTACTTTTTAAAACAATAATTTAAAGACACTTAATCATTGACATATGATTTGGATCCAGCTTATAATCTAATTTTGTATAAAAGCTATTCAAATGGACGTGACTTTAACCACTCACGAAAAGGTAGCAAGTTTGGTCTCTTAACATGCAATGTTAACCACTGTCACATGTTTTCAGATACTGGATGATCGGATGCTCTTCCGGTCTTTTGATGGCAAGCACAACTGGCGTAGACGCTTCCGGTCTTTTGATGGCAAGTATAACTGGCGCTTCCGGACACAAGGATAAGAAGAAGCTCCGGTGCTTGGAAGTTGGAACACTAACTTCAGGCCCATCCTCCTCTGTCGCATCTATCAAATGGTCTGTTTTGGGCAGTTTTAGATCCTTGAGAAACTTTGCGTTCTCGTTGAGTTCAACCGACTGCTCCATCTGCACCATTTACCATGAAAAAGTTTGCTTTAGTGAACACTGGGACAAGAAATCCATTCTTTATCAAAGCATTATCTGCTTCAGGGCTCCATTAGAATCTAGTAAAGACTATTTTCATTCAGCTGCTATGAAATATAAAAGAACTAGGAAATGTCTTTCGCTTGCTATGAACATCTTTACCTCCAGCAATGCCTGGCGAGCTGTTTCTCTTTCAAGCTCCAGCTTTCTCTTAGCCTCATCCGCAGCTTCAGCTGCAGCTTGTGCCTCAGCTTTTCTACGAGCTCTTTCAGCTGCCTTAGTTTCTGCTTGTAATCGTGCTTTCTCTGTTAAGAAAGGGCACATATCATCGCTTCAGGTTGCACTATGCTCTTATCAATCAGGCTTGAACAAGCAAATCAAGGAAGCAAACCTTTCTTCTTCTGAAGCTCGAGCTCTTCTCTCTCACGCTGCAGCTTCTCTGGTCTCGCGTATCATTCTGATCTCAAGAACACATAAAATTTAAGAAAAATTATATCAAAAGTAAAAAAGGACTCAGAATAGTGGGCCGGACAGAACCCACAACAAACCTGGCTAAGAGTTTTCTCTCGGGCTTTCAAGATTAAGTCTGCAAATCGGTTCTTCGATAAAGCAGCCCTGTAGACCTTTTCAGGAGGTAATTGCTTCTCATTCTGAGCACTATAACGATAAACAACCAAACCCCCCAAAAAGAGGAGCAATCAGAAGTTAGTACGATCCAGGGGGTAATCTAATCACCATTTCACCGTAAAAACTAGAAAGGGAAAACAAAAAAGCAATTCAGATTTAGTTAGTGAACAAGTGGTGATTGTTTAATAGCAGTTGCTTTTATTTCAGAGCACGAAACATAACTTTTTCACTCCAGTTCAAAACTTCAGCAGATAACAAAATAAATGCGCTACTATTTTCAGTGCATCCATCCCGAGGATTTGGAAATGATAAACAACCAAACCCCCCCCCCCCCCAAAAAAAAATCCGTACAGAACAAGAACGACCTATATAAACAAGCAAAAGGAAAGATACCATTTGAGTTTCCAAACACCAGATCTTTCTCTATCATGACAGGAGAAATGCTTGACTTTGGGTGTTCATTTTCATCAACGTCAACACCCTTCTCCCTTTCACTATCTGCAACGAAGATATAGTAAGAAAATGTGAATCAGATCAAAGAGGCAGGCAGAGAATTTGCTCGAACGACAAACAGGCAGTAATCTAACCATCACAATGTTGCGTCGACGAATTCCCTGGCACTGATCCATGCAGAAGCTGCAATAAATAAACTTTCTCCTATTAGCAGTCATAATGTTATCAAATGATTCAAAGATGAGATAAAAAAACAGACATATACCTCTATCTCACAGGGTTCAACACTCGACTTTTTGTTCTGGCTCTCTCGCAGATGCTCGTCTAAGATATCCCGCAACTGAAACAAGGCGTGATCACTGAGATCGTTAATGTCAATCTCAATCTCATCATCTCCAATCACCCCTTCATTTGAGCTGTGGTCTCTCAAGAAATTTATTAACTGTACGGGGAACTCGGTCAAGGACTCCAGATCCCTACCGAGCTTGAGCCTGTCCTCATCGTTCATAACCCGTTTTAAGACGCCCTCACAGTCAACTGCATTCGTCTTGAGCTTCTTAGTCAGAGGCACAGGCATTACAATATCTTTTTCCTCGTTACTCGGTTCTGAGCACTATTTCCTAGTGTATTAAAGTGTCAAGAGTGAGATGCCACTAAGAGCAGAAACATTTTTCTGCCACACTCCTTTTCTTACCATCTTGCTGACCATCCGCCTCCTCAATGACACAATTTATTTTCTCCTGAGATGCACTTTCCAGCTCATCCAATCCACCAACAGACGCTGCTGCTTTTAGAAATGAAATAACAAAACATAAGGACCACACCAAGAAACTTTTAATCTTTTAAACACCAAAATAAAAAAGTTTACTCACCTCCTCTTGTAGGGGAAGCACTTGTAGCTCCATCCAACAAAGGTTCAGGATCCATAGTTCCAATCCCCTGTGTAAGCGCAGGACAGGAGCACAAAGAAACAATCAGGTTCTATACCATCCTAACAAATCTGGGAATCACCAAGTAACTTATCTTCTAGTGATTAAGAAGATTTCAGGATTCGGACTGACTATGACATCCATTTCATACTATTAAGGTTCACAGCGGTAAGAAAATTGTGGCCCACGACTAGATCCTCCATATCAAACATAACTTTTTCACTCCAATTCAAAACTTCAGCAGATAACAAAATAAATGCGCTACTATTTTTCACTGCATATCAATAACAGTTTGAGGTCCCGAGAATTTGGAAATGAAAAAAGCAACAACCAAACCCCAAACCCCAAATTATATCAACTTTGTGACACAGTAACAAAGACCTCCACATACGCATGTGGTGTCGCATCAAAGCTCAGTTATTCAAGGCTGCATGTTATTTCAGACCACTATGTACCTTTGATGTCCTCGGTAAACTTGAGGTTTTATGATCACCCGATACACTTTCCGAGCTAATACCTAGATCAGTTATATGCATCAAAAGAAGAGCAATAAGAAGTTAGTACGATCCAGGGGGTAAACTTATCACCAATTCACCATTAAAACAAGAAAGGGAAAACAAAAAGCAATTCACGTTTAGTTAGTGAACAAGTGGTGATTGTTAAATAGCAGTTGCTTTCATTTCAGAGCAGGAAACATAAATTTTCACTCCAATCAAAAACTTCAGCAGATAACAAAATAAATGCGCTACTATTTTTCACTGCATACCAATAACAATTTGAGGTCCCGAGGATTTGGAAATGAAAAATGCAACAACCAAACCCAAAAAAAGTTCCATACAGAACAAGAAGGAACTATATAAACAAGCAAAAGAAAAGATCCATTTGAGTTTCCAAACACCAGATCCTTCTCTATCATGACAGGAGAAATGCTTGACATTGGGTGTTCATTTTCACCAACGTCAAAAACCTCCTCCATTTCACTATCTGCAACGAAGATATAGTAAGAAAATGTGAATCAGATCAAAGAGCCAGGTAGAGAATTTGCTCGAACAACAAGCAGGCAGTAATCTAACCATCGCAATGTTGCATCGACGAATTCCATGGCACTGATCCATGCAGAAGCTGCAATAAATAAACTGGGAAGAACTTGCGAAGTGTATCAGCCATGATGTAGACATCCCGAGGATAATTTCTTCTCGAGAGTCTTCCACCTCACTTGGAAAAACTTGCGAAGTGTATCAGCTATGATGTAGACATCATTACCAGGTGGATTATGAGTCATTGCATTGCTGAAGGTAAGCCGAACATCAGCCAGGAAACTCTGAGGGACAGGAATAAGTGCCTGAAGTTAACTTATTCTTCACAGTTCCTAAATCTATGGGATGCTTGATAATAGTAAAATAGTCCAGTATCTTCATCTTGACAACATCCACGGGAGTATTGACCACCAACTGCTCCAACTGAACGTCAACACCACACGGACTTGGCCGATCGACTGATGCCTTTACTGACACCAACTGCAAATTTAGTGGCACCGGAGGTATTTGAGCAGATGCAGATATATATATGAACTGCAGCGATCCAACTGAAAGATCCATTCGAGAATTTAAGATGAGAAAGACCCTTGAAGACCTCTCAAAAGACCCAACGGCTCAGCGCTCATACCTTCGTCTGGAACATCCTGCAATCATATCTCGTGATCTTGATAGGAATAAAAGCCCGGTCTTTGGTCCTTCAGGGGTAGCTGCCAATGGAGAGAGGCTGTACCAGAGTAACAAAATCAAGGAAACGGAGAAGTCAAAAACTGCGGAAATGATTGTTACTATGGGGAATCGATTTGCTTCCATGGAACAGGCGACGGATAGAGGTAGCGTCCCGGACTCCCAGCACCAAAATACAAATAGCAATAACCAACAAGGGTTGGCTGACACAAGAGAAGGTTCAGGGAATTTCACACCAACAGACACGATACCACCAACCATACTGATGTGACATCAATCGTTTCAGGAGCGCCTCGCATTGCTTCATCAGAAGCATAACCGCGGTACTGACTGGAGTCGCACTTATGGGGATCACTGTCTTTCCTGGCCCTGTGGAGCATCGTGACTTTCCTAAACTCTTGGCTCGACCCAGAGTAGTTGTAGATGATGGAGTGACGTTTGATCGAGAAAGGTCGATATTCTTCTGGAAGAAGCGTATCTGCTCCAGCTCTTGTCTTAGCCTACGAATCAAATCCTTCCTTTCTGATGATGAAAGGCCAAACAAGGGTACCATTTTCGAGACACCAAATGTTTCATGGTCTGTATAGTTTGACTTCTGCACACGGGTTGCTTCCGTTTTCCCTCGATCCAATACACCAACCACCGGGAGTGACCATCCCGTGACTCCGTGACAAGAGTTCTGAATCAATCCTATCGAGAAGAGACTCGTCTCGACGGAACTTTCTAGCAAAAGGAGCGTTAGTTTGGCCTTCCTTTATCTAAACCATTCTATCCAGAGATTCAAAATCCAAAGTATACTAGCAGCAGTTCCAAAAACGATTGCCCAGGAAATCCACAACCAGTTAGGGATTAGGCCGTTGGCTTCGCCTTGGGCGTAAGAAGCGACCATCTTCCCAAAAAACAGAGGTCCCAAAATTCCCCTAACGATACTGTAGAAGGCGTAAAACGGAGGGGACAAGAGATGGTACACTTTCACGGCCGATCGAGACTCCGGATCGTTCTTCCTGGCGCCGGCGAGCGTCCACGCGTTCTGGCACGCGCTGATAAAACGTGGGTTCCCATTCTTGAAGAAGACTTGATATGCATATGGTACCTGTGGAACCTGAGATTTATAGCAACTGAAAAGGCCGGAGGATTTGGCAGCATCAAAGAAAATCCATAGAAGTAGTGGAAGAAGCACTAAAGGAACATAGTAATTAATTCACCTAATCAGTCGCATTAAGTGCCTCAAAGTGCATACTGTAGTTAAATTAATCTAAAGTAAGGTCATCGTGGTTTCCACATTCGTTTTCAAGGGTAAACAACTTTAGAATTCGGTCTACCCACTAGCTTCCAGACATCTACAAATGTACAGTTCAGATTTCCTACCCAGAACATTTTCTACACCACACAATTGATCATCACCATATCTCTCAATCAGATTTGAGGAAATGAAAAAAAAAAAAAAAAAACCCGAATCATGAAAAATTAAAGTACGAAGAAATTAGAAAGAGAAATGAAATCTGAAAATCTTCCGATAATCCTAACATTACCCAGATGAATTCGAAAGGGGGAACAAAAATCAAATCTGGGTGAAGAAACAACGCTGACCACCCAGATTTTACTTCTGCTTTATAGTTATAAAGATTTTAATCCAAAATGAATGGAGAGATGGTTGCCCAAAGATCGTTACTATGGGTAACCTATTCCAAAGGTCTTAGCAATGTGAAATTCCAAGCACTTATTCCCCTTATGTAATCTTGCTGCAGAGAAACAGGAAAGTCTAAGTATAGATGCAAAAATAATTCTCACACAAAACCAAACCCGACCACCAGAAGATATTTGCAAGCTCATGCTAAAAATTAGCAGCCTAAAGACATTTTGCAGAATATTGTCAACAGAAGTTGTGAAATCTTTGTTACTTAATCCTTGCCTGTGATAAGTGCGCTTCGTATTCAGATTTGTTTTGCGTTAGAAGGTCAGCTTCCTTTGACTGAAAACACATATCAATCAAGCTTTTCCAGCAATTTCCTTCCCAGCAAGAGACAAAATAAGTTTAACGGATGGGCCAGAGACCTTTATCGTTCACCTAATGGAGGAAGACCATTTAGAATTGTTCGAACAAGGTAATCAGGTTAACGTGCATGTTTGAAGAAAGGGTGCTTTAAAAGCTTTTCTGAAGTTGGACGCTTCTTTGGGTCCTTCACTAGGCATGTACCCACCATTTCCTTGAAGGCCTGTGAAGGCGAAGCAACCATTAAGGTGAAAAGAACACAGAGGAAGCTAGAATGATACAAACAAATTGCGACCACTCACGTTACTCGGTTTAAAAACTGATGGGACATCTCTGCTATGAAACTGCTCGCCAGAGTCGCGAAATCACATCTTCTTTCACTGCAGTTTCAGTTGGTCAATGTAAGGTTATTTTTCTTCAGTCCTCAGAGCAATCAATGCATATAATTTAGCTGAAGCAGCTCCAAAGATACGTGGGATAGTATTACAGAGGAACTTAACTTAGTCGGAAAACTCGAAACAAAAAACAACTGAAAAGCTCTAGTCCAAATGAGTAACATAGAAAGGTTCTCTCTTTTGATGTTTGATTCCAAGTGGGGTATAAAAAATATACTTTGAACACTATAATCAATATCTGAGAGATCAAACTAAAAAAAACATCAAGAATCCAGCATCATCCAATACCCCATTTCCTCGGATCGAATCTGTCTGAATCCACCAGTAGATTATATTATTGATAACACACAGAGCCTAACTAAGAATATCATCTAACTCAGACAACTGGAGAAATCAAAGATTTACAAGAACCATATCTCGGAATCAGCATAAGAATCATTTCTCAATCATATCATCAACATCCAAACAACGCGGAATGACCACGCTTCGCATACAAACATGTTCCTATTTGCATCAATCATGGAATTTTAAACCTTGTTCTAGCGAGTAGAAGCATAGTGCATAGGAGAAGCATAGATGAAAAGTGCAGAAGGGACCAGAATCAGGAGCCGTTGGGTGGGCAATTCGGGTCTGTTACGAAGCTGTTTGATGGGTCGGTAGGGTTCCAAGCTAAACCGATGAAAACGGCGAGCGTGAGTTCACGTTGACGATTCCATCGAGAGCTGTGTTGTGAATACTCGTCGTCATATTCTCCGGCAGATTCGATTCGGGCTACTCACAGATTCGTCGAGAGGTAAAGAAGAAAATGAAAATTTGGGATTTTCGGGAAATAAAAAATTCAACGACGTTGCCGAGTATCGAACCCGGGTCACCCGCGACTTTGTCGTGACACGCCATATAAAATAAAATTATTCTAATAAATTTGATGAGAACATAACCGGTATAGAATTATTCAAAGATGTGCCTTAGTCTATCTCCTAAATTAATGGGATTCATTCCCCACTTCTCCACGTTTATTATTGTAAAGTTAGTGGTTGGTTTCTTTATTTTGTTGTGTATTTAAGCATCGATCATCTATTAAATCAGATATGAAGAGAAAATTGAAGTATTCTGTGTTCTTGTTCTTGTTTTAATTGTTTTGATCAACACTTGATCGGCCCTATAATTGGGACCTATCAAAATTCTACCTTTTTTACACGTTATTTAAGTGACTTTGTTGGCGTTGTTTACCAATAAATTACGCCAACCAGAAGGTCCAGAACAAATTTGATGAGAATGTTTTGTTAGGAATACTTACTCAATGTAGACTGTAGACACTTTACCATCCGAGAAGATAAAATAAGACAAAAACTACAAGTAAACAAATCAATCCATGTTCTGCAAAAATTATGCATTCTATTGAATTGTAACAGTTTCCACTACCTTTTTCAGTTTGGTAAGGTTAAACGATTGAGCCTTGTCTGGGCTAGAAATTTACATGGTTCATGTGGGGTTTTATGACTCTTTCTTTAAGTTTGACTTGTTGTATACAATATGATAAGGTACTTTTGCTTCGGTTATATTATTGCAAAAAAAAAAAAAAAAAAAAAAATCAAAACTCATCGTCCACTTTCTTCACCCTCATCATTCAAAATTTATTCATGACATTAACACTGTGTCCCAAATTAGTGCTGAAATGCTTTAAATGTCATCATATTCGAGAATTTTTGGTTCCGGTTCAACATTTTTGGCTCGGTTCAAATTGAGATCAAAAACATTCGTGTCCACAAATACAAAACCATAAGGTTTAAAGAAATCTTAAAGTTATCCCAAGTGATGCAAAACTGGCAAAACAGTAAAAGTATTTCGCAATGAGCTAATATGATCAAGAACCTTCTCGATTTTCAATGGTCTTAAAACAAAATAAAATGAAACAAAGCAAATATAATAGGAAACAACAACTTGAATGGTCTTTAAACAAAAAGAGCAACTTGAATGGTCTTAAAACAAAACGAGCAACTTGAATTTTCAAATGAAACCAAACTTACTCTCAACAGATTTCTACCCTCCAGATTTTACTTCTCTATTTCTCCCATCTTAAGATTATCCCAAGTGATGCAAAGCTGGCAAAACAGTAAAAAGTATTTCGCAATGAGCCAATATGATCAAGAACCTTTGCTTTGAATGGTCTTAAAACAAAAAGAGCAACTTGAATTTTCAAATGAAACCAAACTTACTCTCAATAAATTTCTACCCTGCAGTTTGGACAAGTAGGCGCGTCAATGTTACTCCAGATCCACGGATAGATGCACCTTCTGTGGAAAACATGCTGACAACTTCTTAACGAAATAACATCACCGACTTCAGTCATATTTTCATAACAAATCAGACACAGCCCGTTGACGTCTGGAACATGAGGTGCATTTGCCCTCCAATCTGAAGCACTCCAATCCCTGGCCTCTCTCATCGTAAGTATGGTGCCAAACGCTTCATAAGCGTTGACCCTGACACGGATATTGTTATCTACCAAATCAGTCTCGTGAAAACGGCGAGAGCATTGGAAAGCAAAGTCATGCCAGGACCAACCGAGCTGATGAGCCGCAATCTCTGGAACTCTCACATCCGCAGGTGGTTGAAGTGCAAGAACGGCATGGTAGAAATCATCTACGCTAGCAAAAGCAGCATCATGTAAAACTCCCACCGACTGATACAACGGTTCGCGGTCGATGTCATAACGCATCAGTACGTCGGGACCTCCTCCAATCGGGCGGAAAACTAGTTCAGTGAACCTTCTTCCTTGCACGACAAAAGGGTTAACGAGCAAACCCGGATCCTCGGTGAAAAATGTAAAACCGTACACCGCACCAGATTCTTCAGACATTACCTATAAATATTATCCAATCCAAATCATTCATTATAACTGATTTCGATTCCCGATCTAAAACTCTACGATTACATCCCGTACAATCTATCTACCTGAAGATTCTACAATAGACGGAAGCAACTAGATCGAAATCGACAGGAAAAGTTCGAAAAGGATAAATAGAGAAAACTTACTCTTAGGAACGAAATCCACGCGATGAAGATCGAAGAACTGCTCGGAAGGAATTTGAGAGAAGATCGAGGAGTTTAAGAGAGAGCGAGTGTGGACAGAAAGGAGTGAGCGGCTGGATAGAGAAGTGACAAATAAAGTTGTCTGGAGCTATATATATAGCTATCGACTCTGCCTTAACAAGAAGAATATAACCTAGCTGGATTGGAGCTGGGTTTAATGGGGTGGATGGACGTTGGGCTGGATTGGAGCTGGGTTTAATGGGGTGGATGGACGTTGGGCTGGATTGGAGATGGGTTTAATGGGTTTAATGGGTTTAATGGGTTTAATGGGTTGGATGGACGTTGAGCGGGGGGGGGAGGGGTTGGGTGGTTATTAAAGTCCCATGTAATCCGGGTGAAGAAAAATACCTGGGCCAGACTGGAGAGATCTTGATATGGACTCCTAATCGTGGATTTCTAATGAACAAATCGCAAACAAGCAATTTCTAATGAACAAATCGCAAACAAGCAAGATCCAGTCTCCAGGATCCACTCCCCGATATGGGCAGCCAGCCAGATCAGGATCCGGTCTAGATTTTGCTGGTTTGCGGGTTGTTGTTAGAATAGACGGTTGAGATGTTATCGCTTTTCATATTTCTCATTGGAAGTCTGGAGATCTTGATAGGCCGGGGGACTCCGAATCGTGGATTTCTAATGAACAGATCGCAAACAAGCAAGATCCAGTCCCCGGTATGGGGAGCCAGATCAGGATCCGGTCTAGATCTTGCTGGTTTGCGGGTTGTTGTTAGAATTGACGGTTGAGATGTTATCCTTTGGGTCTGATCCGACATAGAAATTGAGAAACTGAGAGAAGTTAAGAAATCCAGCAGGAACCACATCTACAAAGAAAATAAAAAGAGAAGTGTTTATTTGTTGATGATATCAACAAAAAAAAGTAGATGTCTGGAAATATGATAAGACAGAAGAGAAACTGAGGAGAAAGAAGAGAAGGCGGCTTGTTTATAAAAGAGAAGCTTAGGTAAAGATTAGGTAAGCGATGATGCAATGTTATGTACTACTGTCCTCGGAATTTACGCGCCTCTCAAAATCTTACCCAAAACACGTCTCTTTTTATTTATTTATTATTATATATTATATATTACGTCAACAACGACTTTGCTAAAAAAGGAGGGGATAAATTGTAAATACCCCGGATTTGATATCCATATTTTCCGCCGCTTCCCTCTTTTAGGCTTTGTATAATTACAGTTTTTCAATTTCAATAAAATTATAGATGACAAAAAAAAAAATTGTAAATACCTTGGATTTTTACTGTTTATATATTTATTATTCAAAAAAGTAGTACTACATATCTTCTTTTTCCTTCTTTTTATATAATAAGATACAAATGAAACAAATCTTGTTTGGTGAATTAAATTAATAATATTAAAATTTCAAAGTTTTATTGATTTATTAATTCATTAATTAAATTCGTCTAACAATTACATCTATTTGCTATATTGGGTTTTATTTTGATTGCTAGTATGATTTTTTAATAACTAAAAAACTACAGCGACAATTGAATTGTCTCAAATATGAATTAGATATTTTAACTAATTTGTTCATTCTATACAATTTTACCAAACCTTTGATGTAAGTCAAAAGCGTATCTAGTGTACGACACCAAAAGGGAGGAATATCTTTTTCACATATAGTATAATTTTAAAATTAAAATTCAAAACATGTGATCCTATATTGAGACACTGGATGCGCAGGGACCCGCTTTATAAGAAGTCGACCCACCATTTAATCACGACCTCGATCATTTCATTTCGGAATTGGACCATTTGTATCATTTATCACCAAAACCGTGTCTCTCGACTCTTAGGAGTATGATTGATGTTTATTTTATGCAAGTAGACTGATTAATTGATGTTTATTTTATGCAAGTGTCAAGTTCCAAAATGATACAACTTATTACATTCTTTGATGGTTGAGAAGAGCTCTACTTTTTTCCTAATATTGCGTCTGCCACAGGGATGCTTTAAATGCTTTGGCCCAATTATCTGATTTTGGATACTTCATATTTGGGTCAAACCCAATATTTTGTCCAAGTTAGGTTTAAATTTTCCAACTACAGTTGAATTTAGCACTTAAATCCGGTCCACCGTGAAATCCATTAAAAAATTACCTCAAGCCCATCTATGACGATTTATCAACAATATGACCCACCTTGTATCTATAGCCTCCCGTAGAGATACCGCACACGGATAAGGATAAAGACTAAGTCATCAGAGTTAAGCGAAATCCCGCAATATCCGGAGCTCGGTGCAGCAGCAGTCCCCGAGATATCCGGAGTACGTGTAACAGTCCACGATATTCGCGCAGCAGCTGAATATCGAAAGAGCCTATATAAAAAACAGGAGTCGTCATAGATAGGCCAACTTTTACCCAATTCTCAACTTGTATTCATTACGAGCTATCGCTCTCTCATTCATCTTGTACTTGAATACTTGTTCTTATCAATCAAATCCATTTATACAATCTAAGTCTTATATTCTCGGTTCATAAAGAGATTATTATCCATCCTTTCTCCAATATATTCAATCATTCTACAAATATCTGAGTGTGGGTTTTAGTGCCCACAACCACTTTTATACAACTCTAAAACTAAATTCTCTTTATTATTAATCACTAGAAATGAATCCGCGCGTTGCGCGGAGTTATCTATTATTTTTTTTTACTTTATAATTTATATATTTTTATTATTATTATATTTATTTTTTATTTCTGTTTTCTCTTAATTTTAAATATTATTTTAGGTTTTTAATTATTGTTAAATATGTAAATCTATTGTGAAATATTTTACTTAATATAAATTGAAATGTGTTAATTGCTAAGAAAAAAACTTTCTTTTATATTTATACGCTGTCGTACGTATCCCATTGAATATTTTTATTCAATTAACTTCTTCATTTTCTGTCGCTTATTTTCTGCGAGATCAACAAAATGAATTCACCATCGATCTCATTCATTCTCTTTATTTCTTATTCAAAATATTGTTTTGGTTTTTTCGTAGAGATTTTTCAGTTTTGTGGTTTGTAGAATAAATATTTGTTTTGTACTTTTAGACTAATGTCATGTGGAGGCCTAATTTATAGTCTCTTTTCAGTATAGTTTAAAGTCATTCAGATGTAGATTTTTATTTTCGTTGGAATATGTGCATTTTGTTTTTTATATGTAATATTGTTCATAGGTTTTGATGATGAATTTTATATTCATTTTTTAAATCTTTTTGTCAGTTTTTTTAGTTTTGTTCGTAAGTTTTTCAATTCTATTCTATATTTTGTTTGATTTTTATTACGATTAAAATTTTTAATTTTTTATAGATAATTTATAGTTTTTTTTGTTTGTAGAGAATTTGTTTTTTAATTTCTAAATTTATGTTATGTGAAAGCTCAAAACATATATATGAATAAAATATATAAAAATCTATTTAAAAAATTTAATTTAATGAGATGGTGAGAGGTTTGGATAATTATATATATGAGTTTTCTCAACTTTTAATCCCTAACTTCATGTTCGGCTTTTCTAATAGGACAATTTTAATATCCAAAAAGTAGTTAGATGAGTTAGTTTAAATTTATATAAACATTATGTTAAATTCTAATTAGTTAATTTTTTTAACACGTGTCAAAATCTAATAGATTCACTTGATATGTGTCACAATCATTGTTAATTATTAACTTTGATGTATAGGGGTTTTGAGAAATTAGAGGATGTGATTGTGTTTACCCAAAAATAGTCCCTTTATTCACTCACGTTCTCTATCTCTCTCCCATAATTATTCTAACATACATCGTTTTTTTTCAACATCCTCTGCATCAATCAATTGGTATGTTTAGAAACAAACATGACAAAGTTCAGGCGTCTCACTAACAAAAACGTCCAATTAATTTATTATTTAAATTGATACTAGTCTATCGTATCTTTGTTTTAATATCAAATCACATTATTGCCAAAAAATTACAAAAATAGTAAATCCAAGGAAAAAAAAAAAACAAAAAAGAGAGGAGATTCAAAATTTGGTTTTGAAAAAAATATATGAAAGTCCCGCAATTATCTCCTCTTTTACGAAACAGCTCCTCGATTCTCATCCCTTCTTCTTCTTCCTCTATTTCTCTTTCGCATCTCTCTGATTTTCTTCTTAAATTCTGATGGATCTCTGTTTATCCCGATACCACTCCTTGGCTTCCGTTTGATCCATCGATTTGCGCTCCCGTCATGTGTCTGTAAATCTCGTATCCTTGTTCGAAATCATCGTGGAGGAGAGCGATGGGGGTCGTTTCCAGGACCGTTTTCCCCGTCTGCGAAAGCTTGTGCTGCTTTTGTCCGGCTTTGCGCGCCAGATCGAGACATCCCGTCAAGAGATATAAACATCTTCTCGCTGATATCTTCCCTCGATCCCTGGTTTGCCTTCTTACGATTTCTCTTTGCATCTACCGTTTCTTATTTCCTGATAACATTCGCATTTGTTTTTTTTTTTCTTGCGTGAGCTTTATTATCCTTAGCTGTTGACATAACACGAGTTTCATTGGATTTAGTCAAGCGAATATTGCTGATTTTTTTTGTTTGTTTTTTCAGTTAGGATCATGAGATTAGTGTAATTGTTGCACGATGGAGCTTGATTTGCTTTCAGCAATTTGTTACTGCGGAAACTTTTTTAATCCACTTTTTGTTGCACATGAAGTGTTCTGCTTATTGACTGTGAGAATTTATCCTACATTATGCTACTAATTTTGATTAATCCTCTGCAGGATGAGCAACCCAATGACAGAAAAATCAGTAAACTATGTGAATACGCTGCGAAAAACCCTCTTCGTATCCCTAAGGTGATTTCCACTAGTTAATCCTTATAAACAAACATTCTATTATATATATATATATATGGGGATTTTACTTATCTTCAAGCTTAAAGCAATGATTATATATACTATTTTCAGATTACAACCTCTCTTGAACAAAGGTGTTACAGGGAATTGAGAATGGAGCAATTTCACTCTGTAAAGATTGTAATGTGTATCTACAAGAAGCTATTGGTTGCATGCAATGAACAAATGTATGTTCTGTTTTCTTATCCAACGCTATATTGCTTAAGATAATGTTTTGGCTTTCCTAATGAATTTTGTCTTGCAGGTCGTTGTTTGCTAGTAGCTACCTTGGCCTCATTCATATTCTTCTAGATCAATCCAGGCATGATGAGATGCGCATTCTAGGTTGTGAAGCCCTCTATGATTTTGTTACCAATCAGGTGCATAACTCTTGGCAATTTTACTTACCTTGATAATTTTCCTGTCTTGTAATAAACAAAATTAGATTTTTCGAGCTTCAAAGCCTGATAATGTGTGTCACTGATTTTTTTTCCAGACAGAGGGCACATACATGTTTAACTTAGATGGGCTGATCCCAAAAATCTGTCCTTTAGCTCATGAATTGGGAGAAGAAGAAGGAACAACAAATTTGTGTTCTGCTGGCCTCCAAGCTCTCTCATCCTTGGTAGTCATATAACTCAGTTTGTTTATTCCATTTGAATTGTTATCTCTAGATGACATGTCTTATATATGATTGAGAGTTGCAACAAAAGTATTGATACAACCACTGGATTTTCCACAGGTTTGGTTCATGGGAGAATTTTCACATATCTCGGTGGAATTTGACAATGTAAGTTTGCTTGGAAGCGTCTATACGAAATCTAGAATGCTTTCTATTCGCATGGATGTTTGAATCATTTGTCCTCCGTTTCTTTGTTTCTCTTCTTCTCAGGTCGTCTCCGTTGTCTTAGAAAACTATGGAGGCCTCAGTAAATCTTCTGTTGCTGCTCAAGAAAACAAGATTGCTTCTACTGATAAAGAACTTTCTCCCGCAGAAGCTGAAACAAGGATTGCTTCTTGGACAAGAATCGTGGATGACAGAGGTAAGGCAATTGTATCTGTGTAAATCCTTCTACTCAAGCTTTAGTTTGGCATGCTTGTTTTCTTTATAGAGTGTAGATATGTCTGGTTCTCTTTTACTGATTGAATAAGTTGCAGGGAGGATGCTAAAAGCCCCAATTTTTGGTCGAGGGTTTGTCTGCATAATCTGGCAAAGTTAGCAAAGGAAGCTACAACTGTGCGGCGTGTTCTCGAGTCACTCTTCCGCTACTTTGATTTCAATGAAGTTTGGTCCACCGAGCACGGTCTCGCTTTTTATGTTCTGCAGGACGTTCAGTTGCTGATAGAACGATCTGGTTCGTATTGTCTCCCTTTGGTTTGTTGGTTTTGGAATTTTTACTCAGCTTGTTAGTAAAGTACTAATAGCGTGACTAATTGACGACAGGGCAAAACACGCATTTCCTGTTGTCCATCCTGATCAAGCATCTTGATCACAAGAATGTTCTGAAGAAGCCTAGAATGCAACTGGACATAGTTTATGTTGCTACTGCACTTGCCCAACAGACTAAAGTTCTGCCATCCGTGGCAATAATTGGTGCGTTAAGTGATATGATTAGGCATCTGAGGAATAGCATTCATTGTTCATTAGATGATTCGAATTTGGGGAACGAGATGATTCAATATAATCTCAAGTTCGAAGCTGCAGTTGAACAATGCCTTGTGCAGTTATCCCAGAAGGTAAAAGCTATATAATCTTTGTTGAGGATAGTTAGTGAATCTGAAATCTATACAGCACTTGCTGGTTTTGAATTAAATTTCAACTGAGATAGCTTCTCTGAAATGTAGGTAGGAGATGCAGGTCCTATCCTTGACATAATGGCGGTCATGTTGGAAAGCATGTCAAATATTACAGTCATGGCAAGAACCCTAATCGCAGCTGTTTTCCGCACCGCACAAATCATAGCAGCTATACCAAATTTATCATATGAGAACAAGGCAAGATGCTTAAACCTTGAAGTTTCTATATCTCTGTTTTTTTTCCAATATGTAACCAAATCTGCTAGGGAATAAGAAGATAACATGCAATCTTTTTCACAGGCTTTTCCAGATGCGCTATTCCATCAACTGCTTCAAGCTATGGTCTGTGCTGACCATGAGTCGAGGATGGGGGCCCACCGTATATTTTCAGTTGTTCTGGTCCCATCTTCTGTTTGTCCAAATTCAGTTCCAATGTCTAAAAGGCCTGCTGATATGCAGAGGACATTGTCAAGAACTGTGTCTGTATTTTCTTCTTCAGCTGCACTGTTTAGAAAACTGAATATGGAGTCGGATAATTCTGTGGATGATACTGCAAAGATTGAGAGAGTTTCTACATTTAGCAGGTCACAGTCAAAATTCACAAGAGGTGAAATTTTTGACGACGAGGAGCCGAAGAACAATACTAGTTCAGTATTGAGCCGGTTAAAGTCAAGTTACAGCCGAACACAGAGTGTGAAAAGGAACCCGTCATCAATGGTATCCGATCAGATTTCGTCAGGATCTTCACCAGAGAAACCAGTATGTTTCACATTTTGGGCTTATATATATGATTCATTTATCATTTTGTTATAATTGGTTTCATTGATTTTTAACTGATACTTTCAGGTGATACCTTTAAGATTAAGCAGCCACCAGATTTGCCTTTTGCTTTCGTCGATTTGGGTGCAGTCCTTGTCTCCTCACAACATGCCACAAAATTATGAAGCCATTGCTAATACATTTAGCTTAGTACTTCTATTTGGACGGACTAAGGTACAATAGTAAGAAAAAATTTATACAATCTAATTTCACTGCATTCATGTTTTCACAAATATATAGAAGTTTCATGTTTTGATAAATTTATGTAGAACTCCAGCAATGAGGTATTGGTCTGGAGCTTCCAGCTAGCATTTTCTTTGCGGAATCTGTCACTTGGAGGTATAGTCCCCTGCAGATAAAATTTGTAGACCACGCTTAACAGTCTTTTCGAGCTTTATTAGAAACAAAACAGATTGCTTCTACTTCTTGCTTGCATTATGAGAATTCATATATACTTGCCTCATGGAGATGTACCCATGTTTCAGCAAGTAAACTTGATTTAAGATTTTGGTATATTGCACTCACTGTTGCATCTAATGTCATGAGAAGTGTTGCTCTTCTTCTTGTTTTCACAGATTATATTTATATTTTTGTTTCTGTTGCCAATTTTAGGACCATTGCAGCCATCACGGCGTAGATCACTCTTTACTCTGGCTACATCCATGATTATTTTCTCAGCAAGAGCCTTCAATATCCCTCCTCTTGTTAATAGCGCAAAAACCGCAATACAAGAAAAAACGGTAGTCCAAGAGATTTACTAATGTTCTTGCTCCGCCTCTGTTGTATTGTATATACAGCTTGATAAAATATTATTTCATTGCATATCAGGTAGACCCGTTTCTTCAATTGGTGGAAGATTGCAAGCTAGATGCTGTTTTCTATGGACAAGCAGAGCAACCAGCAAAGAGTTATGGATCAAAAGAAGACGATGACGACGCCTTAAATTCGCTTGTGGCTATAGACGAAACTACACAAAATCAACCTCGAGAATATTACGCTACCATGATAATGAAGTTTCTGGGAAATCTATCAGATGTACTTTTTAAAATGTTCATCAGCCTTTTTTTTAATAAATAATTATGTTGGACTGTACATGAAACTGTGTTGATGTTTTAACTTGCAGCAAGATTCGTCGTCAATAAAGGAGCAGCTAGTTTCAGATTTTATACCTATCGACGGTTGTCCAGTTGGAACGCAGTTGACAGAATCTCCAGTTCAAGTTTACCGTTCTGAAGAAAAAAACAACAAACCTCGAGAAAATGTATGTAATGTAATCCATTTTTGTGCATCTGATTTCTGAAAATGTAAGTTACTATTATGATTTTAACATGAATCTGTTTCCGTTTTTTTTACTTTTGTTTTTCCCGCAGGCTGAGACTCAATCTCTATTACCGGAGAATGACGCAGTGCCGAGTCCTCCAGAAGAACAGTTTCCTCTTGACACACAACCTAATGCCAAAACGGCCTTTCTCCTAAGCATCGATGAACTTCTAAATGCAGTGAGTTCTCTCATTGTTTGCATTTACATTTACTGCATAACGAAAACGCATAAATCTAATTTGAAACAATCAGAGTCCTAAGTAGATGGGACTCACACGAGATGAAAATGTGTGCAGGTGTCTCAGACAACGGCACAGTTAGGAAGATACTCAGTGTCTGATCCACCAGACATGACGTACACAGAAATGGCAGGACACTGCGAGGCTCTGCTCATGGGGAAGCAAGAGAAGATGTCTTTCATGTCTGCAAAAAGCAACAAATTCAGCAACCATACAAAGGAACCTGCTTTGCCTAGTGGTGGGAATCCTTTCGTGGATCAGAGAAACTCGTGGGAGATGATGGGTTTAGGTGCACCGGCGGCTTCAAATATGTGCGTCACAGAGTATCAAAACCACCCTCCTTTCTTCAACCCTCCTGCCTCTACTCCTTTCGACAACTTCCTTAAACCCGTTGGTTCCTCCTGATTATACACAATTATTTTTTTTATAGAACGCGAATAATTTATTTCGTCGGAAAAATGCAGAAG
This sequence comes from Alliaria petiolata, assembly GCA_020283515.1. Taxonomy (NCBI): domain Eukaryota; kingdom Viridiplantae; phylum Streptophyta; class Magnoliopsida; order Brassicales; family Brassicaceae; genus Alliaria; species Alliaria petiolata. The sequence continues at coordinate 161,826,842 of JAHZTW010000001.1, forward strand.
GTAAGTTGTTTCCCTGAATAAAATACGTTTTCTTTTGAGTCAATGAAAGATTTCGGTAACAAAATTATCTGTTAGATGAGCTTCTGGTTTTATGTCAACCATACTTGTAGTTAGAGCCGACCCCTACAAAATCTTAATAATGCTATATCTTCTTACTCTGTCACTTGATTCTCAAATATGTAAATAAAATACTTCAAGACAGCTATTTTCTACAAGGTTCAAACCCAGCTTTAACAATTTCCACATACACAATTTCAAAGAAACAATTACAAAGTCATGCAATAACTACAATAGACCTGCAAAGACTTGTTCTATTAATAGAAATTAATGCTCACATATGTTTCTTCACGTGCAACAGAGAGCGTTACAACTGGTTATAGACATACAACGCGAAAGACTTTAAGCCGCTCTACAACAAACAGACATGACGGGCAAAACAGGGACTCTAGAAAGCGTCTCTAGAGAGTGATGATTTTCCTGTGGAGTTGATGTGCTTCATGACCACCATGGTCATGATCATGGAAGAGAAGGGTTAAGATACCTACCAGACACAGCACCGAACCTACCAGTAGTTTGTCGTATCGCTCCACCCAGTGAAACTTCAGCTGGCTTGCACCATAGAACGATAGAGCCACCAGCGATGTCATCACCAATATGGTGCTGCCCAATAAATACCAAATCATTTCAGACATATGTTCTTCTTTACCTTGTCAAATCATATTTAATTGCCATAAGACTGACTATACGGAGAGATGTTTATTGGAGCACAAAACATGTGACAAAACAGTAGTATTGGTCTCACCTGATCAGCAGAACTATGATGGCAAGAACCATCATCGGCTTTGAATTTCCAACAGCGAGGAAAACCGGGAGAGTCGTTGCACAAGGAGATAATGCAGGAACCAGGACAAGCCCAGCAACAGCCATTTTCTCCATAGGCTGGTTATGAGAATGAGTGTGACCACCTTTACCAACTAAAAACAGCAAGACATAGCTTCCACCAAGAATTACAAGCAAAAGGGAAGCAAGTTTGTGAACAGTCTCTTCACCGGCGATGGTATTCGCCATTGTGATCGCTGTTATACCAAGAAGGGAAGTGGATATGACATGCAGGACTGCTCCAAATGCAGCTGAAAATTAGCGACACCAGAAATAATCAGAAAAGAATGTGCAACGACACTTTGCCAAACAGAAACACACTGGATCGTCCCAAGCGCATTAATTCAACTCAGTTGGCTATTTAATTAGTAAGATGTCTGTCTTTTTAGACTTTTTTTTTTTTCACAAGAGAAGAATGTGATCAGAACAAAACCGATCACCCTGACTTAAAATGTCGTTTGAGCATTTCAAACCAGTTCTTTTAGCCCTTGCAAAATGACAATGTGAAAGCTATTAACATCAACATCTTCCCTAAATCAAGTGACATTCTTATTCAGAAAAATAAGTGAGGTGGCTCAGGCAAAGATCATATGTTTTTTCAACTTTCTTTCCTCGTAAAACCAAAGAGCTGAAATTCCATCAGGTTATGTGACGTACTTTCTATATATACTTGCGCAACATTATTATCTCTTCATACATTGTGAATAGAGAAGTGATCTAAGATCAGTAAAATTTTGAAAGCCTAATCCCAAGTCTTCGTTTCAATCTGCTTTACCTTACTCTCACTTCAATGCAATGTGAGGATCACATTAGACTTTCATGCCCCAAAGCTAAAGGATATCCATAATAATACCTAATGCAACGTTGATGACGAACATCATCACAAAAGAGAGACAAGTCTTTTAGGCCATTGACGCAGCAATTGAACTATTCATGCCTTTCTCCTAATTATCTACTTTAAGCTTAATCAAACAATGCGCATACGATGCTTCGATTATTGACTCATCAAAAAGCAGAGTAATGAAAATCCTAGAAACATAAAACGCGCATCACTATCAGATTAGCACAGAAAGAGAAACAGGATCAAGGATCTAACAAATCGATACATACTGACGAAGAGGGTTCTAGAAAGCGTCCATTTCTGTGCGCGTCCAACGATGGAGAAAGGTAACCAGTGCGTCGGAATAAACGAGTGAAGGAGCGAGACGGTGGCTATTCCACCGATCGTCGACAGATCCTCCGCGCTGAAAGTGTCCATTCTTCTTCGATTGGAGGTCTAAAGAACAGCTGCTCGATTTGAGTCTAACGATGAGCAAAATATAAGGGAGATTTACATTTGAATCTTCTCCAATTTCATGGGGGAATGTATAAGATCTGAGGAAGAAGAAACTCGACGAGCAAATCGGTGAACTGTACGCCATCATAGCCCAAATAATTACCGGGTAGTCGGATCATCTTACGGGTCAAATCCCCGGATCTCCTGATGTTGTTGCCGGTTTCTAATGGAGTCGATCCAACCGAACGGAACCAGCTTTTTCTTTTAATCGAAAGAAATTAGTTTTTTTTTCTTCTAACGTCACACTAATAATTTCATTTACTAGTGTTACAGCAACATAACCTGAATGGAATACATTTATACATCACTGATCCTAATCTAATCCTATTACAATATCGATTGATGGAATTCAACTGTCTACATGCACCATATGCAATTATGATAAATATAGTTCCACGAACAACGATTCTACAATCCAATTCTCTCTACACCATTTATTGTAACAAACTCAGTCGGGTTTGTTGCCCAAATGTTGATATCGGTGGTGATGAAATCTTGATGTGACAAAAATAAAATGTCTTAAATCAAAGATAACAAATTTCTGCATGTGTGAAATTCGATAATCAATAGACTAAACCATATCTAGTCTACATATGTATGCATTAGGTTACAACATTGTGGACGTCAATTAACAAAAAAAGGAATACCTTAAGCTTACCATCTTTCCATCGGTCATTAATATATAGAATCATGCAAAAAGCATTCAAGGAAAAAACTTCCACTCTAGAATTATTTGCAAAAACAATTATTCTAAAACAAAAATTAGAAATTTGATAATGTTTTCATACTCGTTTTACTGAGTCTAATTAAGCTTTACAAGAACTCTAATACTGCAAGTCAAAGTAGCTCTGCTCCACCAATTAGGTTTTGCATAGGATGGATGTTCCACATTTCACAACTAAAATATACAAGTTTAAGAGTTTAATATTTTTATAATGAAACAGATAACGATTTCAAAATCTACCTTTCAGGAAAGTTTCAGAATTTATATATAGTTTTATAATGAAACAGATAACGATTTCGTATTTTACTTTATAGGAAAATCATCAGAACTTGTAAATTCATAATGAAATCAGTAATATAATCAGAAGGAACACGACTTCCCTCATCCTCTTTTCTGTTTTATATATGTTGTTTTAGGAAGTTGACAAAATAAATAAATATATATATTGGTCAAATGGGGATCCAACTCACCAGATGTGACATATAATGATATAAACATAGCTGTAAATGATCACAATATAGTTAATAACTAGCAACGTTTCCCAAAATCCAATGATCCAAATCAACTAATCAATCATCATGAGTTCCTCCAAAACAGAAGGTGAAAAGCAAATAAATGTTCTTGGATTAACTTCCTTTCTATTGAATTAATATTTGTAGCTTTTTCTCGTAACCTGCGCAGCTCCATCGATTCAAACCATGAACACCGAGGGAGACACTGAAGCAAAGACAGCAGAAGAAGCTCTTTACGCCCCATGCTGTCCAAACTGGTTGGTACATATATATATATATTCCTCTCTTTTTTGTTGGGTACATATATATTATAATCTGATCTTAGTTAAAGTTACGAATCTTTATTTGCTCCAACCTTCATAGCGATTGTATGGGATCTGAAGAAGGTTGCCCATCGAAAGATGATTGGGCTGTCGCGTGCTTGAAATGTCTTTGTGGAATTAATGAATAATGATTGATCAAATGGTGTTAAATCAAAGTGCATGCCTAGCACTTTGATGATCTCATGCTTCTTCTCCATTAACGATCCTTTTGTTGTTTCCATTTTGGATTATTTTTTTTTTTTTTTGTTGGTAATACAATATTGATCAATTTTATTGTCTTAGACCATGACATACTATGTCGAAACCCTTTGTAACGTCTAAAAGCAATGCCCATCTTTACCGCTACTTTTGTTATTGTTTTTTTTTTTTTTGAAAATTACTTTTGTTATTGTTGTGTGTTTAAACTTTTAAAGTAAATAATCCAAGACACATATTTAAGGTTGTTTGGTTCTTTTAGATCTCAAATGGGTTTTAATGGATTTGCGATCTAAATGGGTTGGGTCGGCCCATTTTAACATCCTTAAACCCGATTTAGTCCTTCACTAGATGTTCTGCCACGTGTACAAATTTACCCACTCGCAATCTCCACCGTCCTTTTATTTATTTAACCAGATATTCAGAGAAATAAAATGCTGTGCGATTACACGCGTCTCTGAAACGCTGCGACGTTATTAGCGCTCTCCAGTGTCACTCAGTAGTCAACAAGGACCCAGAAAGCGAAGGAAAACTGCTGTAGAACAGTAGAAGCAGAAGAAGAAGACGACGAAATCGAGGATGAAGAAGATCCCGGTGCTTCTCATGGGCTGTGGAGGTGTTGGCCGCCACCTTCTTCAACACATCGTCTCTTGTCGATCGCTTCACGCCAAAATGGTCCGTATTCACTTCTCCTTACTTACTAGTTTCTCTCGATTTCTCATCAACGAATGAATCCTGAAACTGATTCTGTTGATGTATGGTTTCTGAATTTGTTATGATGAATCACGGCTTCTGGATCGTCTTACCTCGATTTTCCTTGTTCGTTGAGGAACAATTCTTAAATTTGGTACATGGATAAATGTTGATATAATGCCCCAGATATGCGATTAGTAGTATTTCTCCACAGAAATGACTAAATGATGATATTCGAGCTCAGCTCATAAACAAAATCATGAATTCCTCTTTTCTCTGTTCAACAGGGAGTTCATTTACGGGTGGTCGGAGTATGTGACAGTAAATCCTTAGTTGTTCCAATTGATGTGCTCAAAGAAGAACTGAATGATAAATTCTTGTCAGAAGTTTGCCGTATCAAATCGACCGGTTCTCCATTATCCACGTTTGGTGCTTTAGGTAATTCCTTGACCTATCATCGGGTTTCATCAAGAGTTTGTTTATGGATTTATTATAAGCGGAATGATCATCTGTTTCCCATCCCAGAAAAAGGTGAATATAGAGTGTTCAATGATTCCGAGTCAAGAAAGGAAGCAGAAGCAATTGCAGGACTTCTGGGCAAATCTACAGGTTTGTGCCAAACTTAAGGTTGAATAATACAATTGTTGCGGTCAGAATTTCGGAACTTTCGAAATCTAGTGTTGGGCCTACATACTATTCCTGTAGCTTCAAGACATGCCTCTGTGAGGTTCTTATTGATTAAAGCCCTGTGTTTGCTATAGGCTTAGCTGTTGTGGATTGCTCAGCCAGCATGGACACGATTGAATTATTGGTGAAGGCAGTTGACTTGGGTTGCTGTGTTGTCTTGGCAAATAAGAAGCCTCTTACTTCAACACTGGTAACTTCTTCTTACTAGTAAGCATTTTTTGCATGTTCTGCTCACGTTATGAATCTGCAAGCATAGGCGACTGTAGCTGTTTCTCGATCCTTTTGGTTTTATCGTGGTGTATCATTAGGACGAACACGTTCATTTGGAGACAGCATAAGAGTCTTGAATCAGTACTATATGTGGTTTTAAGCAGAAGAAGTTGCTTGGTTGATTTAAGTTTTTCTTCTTCTAAAAGTTGTTTAGGTCAATCGAGTTCTCCAAATTTGTCTGTCTGCAAATCTATCCGTTTTCTCAACTGGACATACTCTAGATAGGAGGGGACAACTAAAAAAGACGCATAAAGTAGTTAGAAATAATGACTCATATTTTCTCTCATCTTGTCTGCTACGCAGGGATATTACGATAAATTGGTTTTGCATCTGCGACGCATCCGCCACGAATCTACTGTACGTGAAACACAGCTTCTGTATAGAGTGACAGTATCAGTTCACATTATGTAGTCTTTTGATAATGAAACTAGATGTAAAAATGATCTCTTCATCATATATCTAATTTTATTCCTATGGTCATAAGTGTGGAATTATGCTTGGCTATTTATGCTAGGTAGTGATTTTTGTTGAAGCTTTTGCGCCTGACATATTATTTTATAGGTTGGTGCTGGTCTTCCTGTCATCGCATCTTTGAACCGCATAATTTCATCTGGAGATCCTGTTCATAGGATTGTTGGTAGTTTGAGCGGTAATCACATTTCAAATGCAATTTATTCTACTGTGATAGTGTTATAGATGTTGTTTATTGTTCTTATCCCAACTTATGCATCTATCATTTATTTATGAATCATTATCCGTGCTTGGTTTATGATAGGTACCTTGGGATATGTAATGAGTGAGCTTGAAGATGGCAAACCTCTAAGCCAAGTTGTTCAAGCCGCTAAAACACTGGGGTACACTGAACCAGGTCTTTTCCAGTTTCATTTAATCAATAATGGGACATATCTTTGTTTGTCTGATTGATAGTCAACTGGTTGCTTTGTTATTCCTATACTAACTATTTCAGTTATAAGACAGTAAGACACATTGAGAATGGAACACGTGTGAAATGGCATTAAATTAAGATGATGTTTTGTATTGTTTGCTTCACAGATCCACGCGATGACCTTAGTGGCATGGATGTTGCTAGAAAGGTATCGATAAATATAGTGTCTCTTGTGAGGGTTAAAGTGCATGTGTACCTTTGTTAGTGTAAGTGATGTTATCATCAGTCCACAAGGTAGATTGCTTTCTTCATAGATTTCGAGTAATGTACAAACAAGCAGTATGATTTGTCTGGTGGTTATGTGAGGAATCTTTTGCTTAAACTTGAGTTCCTGATGATATTGGTAGGCAAATGCTCGAAAGTTCTGTTTTCACATACACACTGCGATTAAAACACTATGCATTGAAATTACTGTAGAATTTTAATTTCATGCAAATTTTTTGTTTTTTGTTGCCGAGAATATATAACCATTTTAATATGAACTTCTGTAATTCTCAATTTTGCCTGTTTCTGTCATGATAGGCTTTGATTCTTGCTCGGCTCCTTGGGAACAGACTAATTATGGATAGCATAAAGGTGTGAACCACATTCGAAGCTTTTCATTTTCCATCTTTTGAATTCGATGCTCGTGATTTAAGTTTGGTGAAGTAACTCTCGTTGAATCAATTTCCAGCTGAACTAGTTGCAAGTTGCAATAAACCCGTGCTCAGCTAAAGTTTGTGGCTGGAGAACGGTAGTTCAGTTTTGTCTTTAATGATGAAGCTCGAACCGGGCTCTAGACATACTGATCTTCTCAGTCTTGTTTGAGCTTTGCTTCTGCCTTCTTGATAACAAGACTTCTTTGATCCTTTTTTTTCCTCCTGAAATAATTGTCCTAATTTTTATTGTTTCTTCGTAGATAGAGAGCTTGTACCCTGAAGTGATGGGGCCTGGACTCATGTCTGTGGACGACTTCCTCCAAAATGGAATAGTAAAACTTGATCAGAACATTGAAGAGAGAGTTAAAAGAGCTTCCTCAAATGGGTGTGTGCTTCGTTACGTCTGTGTGATTGAGGGCTCAAGGTAATAACAGTTACCTTTACTCTCGCTATTTCCCAGCCCCAACTTTTTGTTGGTAGAGTCTCTACATTCAATACCTTAAAGAAATTTGTTTCAACGCTAATTTGATTGTCAGCTAGAGAGAACAGTTGTTTCCTGATTTTATTGTAAACCTATGCATTTGAAATAGAATGCTGGTGTACAATGTCGGAATTGTCTGATTTTGAAGTTCACGGTCTCTCTGCAGCGTTCAAGTTGGTATTCGAGAAGTTCCAAAAGATTCGCCATTGGGACGACTAAGAGGCAGTGACAATATAGTAAGTTTGTTATAAGTTTCTATTTGTTAGTTCTTTCTGAAACTGCCTCGCGGAAGAGAAAATGAACACAGAAACTTTGGTCTAAACGGCGGACCACTTCATTGAACACACGAATCTCTTAAGCTCACAATGAGACTCACGTATATAGAGATAGGTTCATTTGCTCATATTATCGCAAGAACACAAATGTTCACCTCTGTGTTGTTTTGTGAGTAAAAATATTTGATTTGATTGGAAAACTGCAGGTGGAGATATATAGCCGCTGCTACAAGGAGCAGCCTTTGGTGATTCAAGGTGCTGGAGCCGGGAACGACACGACTGCAGCCGGTGTTCTTGCGGACATCATCGACTTGCGGGATCTTTTTCCTTGAGAGGGATGTGGTTTTTTATTTGATGTAGAAGAAGTAATAATAAACCAATTTCATAATTACTCTTCTTTTTATTTGTTCAACGCCTATATTCACCCTCTTTTCGAGGATGGGTGTCTCTTGCTAGTACTCATTATAACAAGAACGTGGTGGCCTCTCCTTACATTACAAAAAGCTTGTTATTTTTTGGGGGGTTTGACAAATCGAAAAAAGAAATCGTTGACTGAGGAAAAAAAAAGAAAAGCAAAACGTTGGGTCAGATGGAGAGAACGGTGTCGTTTGATATGTCAGTGTGGTCGATCTGGTTTTTGGGATCAAGAGCCATCTCCCGGAGCCGGAGAAGACTCCCTGTAGCCAGAATCGCCTTAGGGTTTATATCGTGAAGTGATCGGAGATACAAACTCTGACAAGCTTTATTCGCAGCCTCCGATACTTTTCTGTCTTTCACTTTGAGCCCCAGGAGACAGTGCCCTAAGATCCTCAGAATTGGTTGCACAAGCTCCCATGGCAGTGGAATCCCTCCGCTGTCTCTCTCGGTTCTTCCTCCCATGGCGACATTCTCTTCGTCTCTCCACGAATCGTCGCTCAAGGTAGGGATCACTGCTCGTGTTTGCTCCGTTTCTCCGTTTTGCCCCGCCCATTTCTCGCAGGATTCGCAGAAATTGAGCTTCGATTCACGAGGCATCCTCGAGATTTTGCTGTAGTAAAGCTCCAACGCGACTCCTACGATCCTCGCGCGGCGTGTGGATCTCACCGTCCCGTGTGGATCGAGCGTGGATGAGATCACGGCGATGTTGAGGCACGTCGAGTTGTTTTTCCTCGTGGGACCTTTGGACTCGTGGTAAATGCTGGGGTGCGAGAGATCGGGAATGTTGACGGTGAGAGCCTGACCGGCGCGTGAGGTTGTCTCGTGCGCGTAGAGAGCGAGTAAGACGGCTTCGAATCCGGCTTGGGGTTTCCGGAGAGGGACTCGGGAGAGGTAGAGGCCAGCGATCAAAGGAACGAAACGGAGGACGAGAATCTGGAGAGACGGTTCCGCGGATTGGAAGGTATCGTAAAGCCAACGGCAGAGGTTTTTGTCGCCGGCGCCTGAATCTGGACGTAGGAGAAGAGATGAAATCGCGGCGGAGACGGCGTCATCGTCGAGGAGGAGAGAGATTGTGGAAGGGATATTTGTGGTTGTGACGATGGATGCTAAGGATTGTATAGCTGTTTGACATTTCGCATTGGAATCGGATTGTGTAGATTCGTTGGCCACGGTGGTTTCTGAGTTGCCGGCGATGGTCGGAGAAGGTGGAGAGTCATGGCTAGAGGAAGAATCAGACATTTTGGAGGAAGAAGGCGGAGGCTTGATCGCTTGTGAGAGAGGAGACCAAAATATGGGATTTGAAGCTTTGAGAAAATAACGCAGCAAAAATAGGATCAAATATTTGCACTTGTGTATTTATGTATTTATATGTTCTCGCTCATTCGTACGATCTGCATCGTCCGATATTTTTTCCATCCGACGGTTATTATACCACCGTACCGGGACCATATACATAAAAAAACTAAAAAAAAAATTTGGCAATATTTTTCCAGTCTTTGCTTGGCGGTTGGTTCTCAATCTTCATCCCATCAATGCGATCAGAGAAATTAGGGCAAAGTAGTTTGGGCGAAAATCTCTTCTCTGCTACGAGTACCTTGTTTTGATTACCTGAGGTACGTAACTTGTCTCGATTCTGATTTTCGTTTTTTTTATTTCTTTTGTGTTTTTGTCTCGTTGTTCGTTAGTTTCGGTAAAGCTAATACGATTTACGAATCTCTTCGTGTTTTTTTTCTTCATTTATGATGTATAGTGTTTGATTGTAATCGATTTTCGGGTACTCATGTGATTGGAAAACTGAATTTTATTTATTCTGGCTCGGTTGAATTGAATCGTTTTCTCGTTTTTTTCTTCAAGCTTAGCTGGATTCGTCACTGGAGCTGTAGATTTTCAGATCCGGTCAAGGTCGTTCGTGAGAAGCTCCTGGTTTGGGTGTTTGGAACTACATCGGACGCTGTGTCTGGATTTTCATGGCATTTGAGTCTCAGGAGAGAGTTGAAGTTGCGAATGATTCATCGAAAACTGGAGAGAGCTTGTCAGAACAAAGAACTGAGTCTGATCTTCTGAATTCGGAGTTGAGAATAGGAAATGGGTCTGTTGAGATTCCAAGTGTGAAGCTATGTTTTCAGCAAAAGAAAGGAACTTTGGTGCTCAGTGGCTCGAAACAGTTGCTCTCTGACAAGGATCTGTCTACTACTACTCATCGGTGCTCCATTATTGATTTGCCTCAGGCATTGATATCTGAGATTCTTAATTGCCTTGACCCAAAAGAGTTAGGTCTAGTGTCTTGCGTTTCAACTAGTCTGCATAGGTTAGCATCGGAGCATCATGCTTGGAAGGAATTCTACTGTGAGAGATGGGGTCTTCCCGTGGTTTTCGGGGTTATAAGTTCAGGATTTTCTGATGAGAGATCATGGAAAGAGCTCTTTGTTGAGAGGGAATTTAGAAGTAAGACCTTCTTAGGACGCTATAGTATCGATACCCTTTATGGCCACACTGAAGCAGTTCGCACTGTTTTCCTCTTAGCTTCTGCCAAGCTCATTTTCACTTCTGGATATGATTGCATTGTTCGGATGTGGGACATGGAAGAAGGCTTGTCTATTGCAGCATCTAATCCGCTTGGTTGCACAATTAGGGCTGTTGCGGCTGATACAAAGCTGTTGGTAGCTGGCGGTACTGATGGATTTATACATTGCTGGAAATCTCTTGATGGTCTCCGGAACCTGTTTGACCTCACAGGTTTTCAGAAAGAGAAGACCGAGTTTCGCCTATGGGAACATGAGGGTCCTGTTACATCTCTTGCCCTGGACATGACAAATATCTTTAGCGGTTCATGGGACATGTCTGTTCGTATATGGGATCGATCTTCAATGAAATGTTTCAAAACGTTGAGGCATAGTGATTGGGTTTGGGGGCTTGCGCCTCATGAAACCAGCATTGCTTGTGCTTCGGGTTCGGATGTATACATTTGGGACAGTAGCAGTGAGACTCCACTGGCGATCATCCATGATGTTCATGAGGGTAACACTTACTCTCTGGCAAGAAGCCATAGTGGGGATTTCCTGTTTACTGGTGGAGAAGATGGAGGAATCAAAATGTTTGAGATCAGAAGATACGGTATTGAAACAAGCGTTGTACTCATATCTAAATGGATGCCTCACACTGGTCCTGTTTACTCTCTTTCTTTTGAGTTTCCCTGGCTTGTCTCAGCATCTGGTGATGGTAAACTCGCACTTATCGACGTCAGGAAGTTGTTGAAGACTAACCGTCGTGCATTATCCAAAAGGGTTTCTTCGAGTACTGTGGAACCGCCTCAAAGAATGCTGCACGGTTTCGGGTCAAACTTGTTCTCTGTGGACGTGGGTTGCGACCGTATAGTGTGCGGAGGTGAAGAAGGCTTAGTTCGGATATGGAACTTCACACAAGCGTTGGAGATAGAGCGAAGAGCTCGAGCTCTCAAAGGAATGAGGCTGGAGAACAGGATGAGACGAAGGAGGATGCAAATGGAGATGAATGCAAAGAGTGGAAGGCCTGACCAATGCTCCATTTCTGCTCATAAGAACCCCATCAATGGCGATAGGAACCGAGCCTGGCATACAAAACGAAGGGCAAGCGGGAAGGCGAAAGCCTAAGTAATGTGATTCGTTTTTCCTGTGAAGCAACTTTTGAAACCTTGGCCCACTTATGCTTTGAGCTAGCAAATTTGGATCTTATGATTGATGGAAAACTGAGAGGATTCAGTTCTAGCTCGCTTTTTCAGTTCATATGTTTCGGAAACGTTTATTTTTAGAAGTTCGTTCAGGGAAAAAAATTCATAAAGAAAGATGTAAGAGAAAATTCCACAAAAGTTCAGTGAGTTTCAAAATCGTATATAAAGTTTTCGGATTTTGATACAATCAGTGAACTCTTGATAATCTAGTAACTTAGTGGGAATCAACGTAGGAAGCTTCCCCGGAGGTCCGCTTCGGAATCAGAATGGAAGTTTTCAAAAGTTAGCTATAACGCTTCCAAAAAATCACTTTTTTTATTGAAAGTTTGCGTTTCTATTTTGTAAGCTGAAGCTTTCAAGAATGGTGTCATGTAAATAAATAAAACGATAATTTAATTTATAATATGCTTTTTATTTTATAAAACAAAATCAAAACTTCTGGTATTTGTACATACTAACTTCGTCTTTTATCTATAAAAGCTATATGTTTTAATTGATTACACGAATGAAATTATTTTGAAAAAATTAAGTTTGATGATCTTTGTTACGATAATAAATAGTTTTATGTGATTTTATTTAGAATGAAGATGGGATTTTGGATATTTTACTTTGATTAAGTTGAATTGTTTAAATTTGTGTTATTTATAATTATATAGTATAATATTTAGCTTAAATATATACGATTCTAACACATATTTTCTTCTTTTAAAAAAAAAAAAAAATTGGTTATGCATTTGTATACGATTCTACTTCAGAGTATCCGATTATGATTCCATGCGATTTAGTTGAGAATTAAAGAGAAAAACAAGAGGAAAGGAAAATAGGTTTTAGAGGAAGATATCCACCTCTCCTGTTCACATGAGTTTAGTTTTGTAGATGGAAAATTCTTTCTATTATGTGTTTTTTTTACAGCTATTTTGTGTGGTTATATGTATTAAATATTGTTTTAGATGGTTTAGTTTTTGAGGAATGAAAATGAATTTAATGTTGCTTATAATGTTTTTTTTTTAAGTTGGTGACCATTCAAAATCATTATTGTCACTTTTCTAACTTTTTTTATATTATGTCATCTAACAAATTCACTAAAAAAATAGATGGAGAGTGAGAGAGATGGAGATACAAAAAGAGAAAAAGAAAGAAAGAAACATTGAAAAAGATGTAGAAAAACATGGATAAAAATGTACTTTGCTTATTTAGTACCAATATTTATTTTTCAAGTACTCTATCGTTTTAAAATATATGATATTTTAATAAACTATAATATAAGATTTTTTTAACTAAAATCACAAAAATTAAATTTGTTTTTCAAAAAAGTTGATTTAGTATTTAATTTAAAACAATCTAAGCAATCATAAAAATTGCTGCATAATACAAAAGATCCAAAAATATCAAATACATTTAAAACTTGCATAAGAAATTGAAAACATTTTATATAGAATGAAACAAAAAATATATAGAACATCTTATATAATGCAGGGAATACCATTTATTCAGTTTTTACCCCAACATAATATATGTTTTATTTTCCCAGTACCATACACCTAATTAACAAAAACAATCTAATGTATTTACCCTAATTTATTGCAAGTACCCTCAATTTGATCGTATAATGTTGTTGTTAATCAGGTGTATGGAAATGTTTATAACTATATTTAATCTGAGCGAGTAATTTATTTAAATTTTTTTATAATATACTAGATTAAAATCAGCGTATACGCAAATTTATAATAAAATATTTTAAATTTTTTTAAAAAAAATTAACAAACAGAAACTAAAAAATAGGACTATGCATTAAAAAAAATTTATACGACAAAGCGAGAACACAAAAAATAAATTTATTATCAATTATTTGCCTACTTTTATATTATCTTCCTAAAATTTTGACAAATTAATTATCATATTCTTATTTGAATTAGATTTAATTATTTTTCACATATTTGACTTTTTTATTGAAAAAATATATTGCACGTGTTGAATGATAAATTCACTCACATTTGTCACGGTCATTTTAAGTTAAATTAAGATCTCCATATACGTTGGTTTATAATTTACTCTTTTATAACTCGTGAAAAAGAGATCAAAAACGGAAAAAGAGTAAAAACAAATTAAGTCATTTGTAAACATAAATAAAATAAGAGTAGAAAACACCGAAACAAAACCATTCTTAAAAGAGCCTAATTTGATTCTCTTATATTGCTTTTTTATTCGTCATATTTTTTAAGTGTTTAGTTTGTTCCTATTTCTAGTTAAATCAGATTTACATTTTTATTATTTAGTTGCTCATATATATTTGTTTTTTTTCAAAATTTTGACGAATTAATTTGTTTTTTAATTAAATTTATCCTTTTTCTTTTATCATATTTGACTATATTTCTTTTTTGAATATACACATCATCTTTCTTTTGATCATATGTTACTTACGTAGTTTATAATTTTTTATAACGTAACATGAGAAACTGTTAATATAAATTTATTTTTAAAAATCAGTTTTGTAAATTTTTTCATGTCAATGATAAAATTCACAATATGTATTATGCATGATCTTATACCGTAAATTTTTATTTTATCATGAGAAGAACTACAAATAGAATTTGTACATTGTCAAATTAGTTTCCTTTTTCTCCAATTTTTCATTACAAATAGAAATTTTAGATTCTTCGTTATTTCTTAGTTTCCTTCTAATTTTAATTGACTAACTAAACAGATATCACTGATTTTTTATATTTATTTCACTTTTGATGATAAATATTTTTTACACATGTCCATCGATTGACTTCACAGGTGTCGTGTTAGTTACTAATTTTAAAACATTAATTAAATTTATTTCTTAGTTTCTTTTTCAGTCTATTGACTAACTACATAGATATTACTATTTTATATATATTAATTTCATTTTGATGATAATTGTGTTACACATGTCATATCTGATCGTTTGACTTGATAGGTGTCATGATCAAGTTAGTTACCAACTTTAAAACATTAAAATAAGAAGGTTTTCAAATTTAGTGATTTATGTTAAGTCAATGTATTATCGAGTAGTAGAATATTTAAGGGGAAGAGAATCTCTAAAGAGAGGAAAATGAAGAAGGTTTGGTTCACGTCTTTATATGGCTGTATATATTTTGTTGACTCCCTTCCTCAAGATTGTACTATAAATTGTGACCTTGTGGGGTTTTGCTACTCCAGAAATGGATTCGACCAAGAGTATTCGTCTTCCAATGGCTCGCCTTGGCAACGGTAACAGAGGTCAGAAGATTCATCTGCTTACCAACCACTTTAGAGTCAACTTCAGCGGCGTAGAAAGTCAACATTTCTTCCAATACAGCGTAAGCTTCTCTTGTTTTCTCTCTAATATTGTCTTATTCCCATCACTGCTATGAAGTTCTTATTACAGTTGGATTTGTCTCTTTGTTCTTCGGGTACAGGTTGCTATCACATACGAAGATGGGAGTCCAGTGGAAGCCAAGGGTATTGGCAGAAAGATTCTTGCAAAAGTTCAGGAGACCTATCAAAGTGATTTGGGTTCCAAATACTTTGCATATGATGGCGACAAGACTCTGTTCGCTGTCGGTCCTCTTCCCGGCAACGAACTAGACTTCTCTGTTGTTCTTGAAGACGTGTCTTCTAGGACAAATGCTGGGACAAATGACGAGGACAGGAAAAGATTAAGGCGTCCTAACCAAACCAAGAAATTCAACGTTGCAATCAGCTTTGCTTCAAAAATCTCGATCCAAGATATTGAAGGTGCTCTTCAAGGAAAGGAAACAAATCATCTTCAAGATGCTTTAAGAGTTCTGGATGTTATCTTGCGCCAGAACGCAGCTAAAAAGTAAGTAAAGGTTGTTCTTGATATTCTTTTATTATCTTGCTTGATCTCCCCATTTTCTTATGTTCATGTTGTTACATATCTTTTTTGCGCAGAGGTTGCCTCCTTGTTCGTCAGTCATTCTTCTTCAACGATGCAAAGTACTTTACGAAAGACTACGGAGGTTTTCATCTATGCAGAGGATTTCATTCAAGCTTCAGAACTACTCAGGGAGGCTTATCCCTCAATATTGGTAACTTCCTTTTTCATTATATATGTTTTTTAAATGTGAGATTTTTCAAAATTATTCTTTGTAACATTGTTGGTTATGTTTTTCCATCAGATGTTTCGAGTACGTTGATAGTAAAACCTGGTCCTGTTGGTCGTTTCCTTCTTGCAAATCAAGGCGTGAATGATCGATTCTCTGTTGATTGGAAAAAGGTACTTGGAAGAATTTCAAATGGTGTATATCTTTGAGGTGAAGGTACTTGATTATCTGATTTTTTTTTTTTTTATCTCTCATTTAGGCTGAACGTACTCTCAAGAATCTTAGAGTTAAAGTCACCACCACAAATCAAGAATACAAGATAACCGGACTAAGTGGATTACGCTGCAAAGATCAAACGTATGTTGTGAACTGATATGCCTTGATCATATATATATTTTCAAATTGATTTGATTTGTTTATCAGTTACTGATCTTTCTTTATTTAGGTTTATCTGGAAGCAAAAGAAAGGAAACGGGGAAGTAGAGGAGGTTGAGATTACAGTGTTTGATTACTACAAGAAACACCATGAAATCATACTGAATGATTCAGCTGACTTTCCTTGCATCAGTGTTGGCAAGCCCAAGCGTCCTACTTACTTTCCCATTGAGGTAACGTTTTTTTTTTTTTTCCTATTCTCTCAAATTTTAATGTTTAATGGCTTATGATGAATATACTGTACTTGTTTGGTTCTTATAACATTTGCAGCTATGCCATCTTGTCTCTCTACAACGCTATACGAAAGCTCTAAACAGTTTTCAGAGGACTAACCTAGTCAAAGAATCAATACAGAAGCCACACGACAAGATGAATGTGTTAACCACTGTAAGATCTTTAGTTTTCCATTTATCCCTCTTTTACATTTTCATTTATTTATATATTTATTTATCATCAAAGTTTCATCTTGCAGGCTCTGAAGAACAGTAATTATAATGATGACCCAATGTTTCAAGAATGTGGTGTCACAATTGGCTATGAGTTCACTCAAGTGGAAGGCCGCGTGCTACCAACACCAAATGTGATTCTTCTTAGCATGCTCTTTCATTTCTTGGTTATGGATGATTTGATGTTATTAATTATTATTATCTCTCATCTTTTAATCCCAAAACAGCTGAAAGTGGGCAATGGAGAGGACCTTTTGCCTAGAAACGGGCGTTGGAATTTCAATAATAAGGTCTTCTTGCCTCTTACATTAGCTGTTTCAAGTTTCATAGATGTTTGAAAACTTTGTAATACTCATCCAAAAATTTATTTCTTCTGCAGAAATTTGCTGAGCCAGCAACACTTACTAACTGGGCTGTTGTGAACTTCTCTGCTCGGTGTGACTCGAACAAGATCGTTCATGATTTGGTCAGATGCGGAAGGATGAAAGGACTTGTAAGCTTTTTCTTTCTTCATGATCATTTTGCTTTGCAATAAAGAACACTAATCACAAAACTCTTTTCTGTTTTCTTTTATCTCAGAACATAGAATATCCGTCTCATTCCGTCGTTGAAGAGAATCATCAGTTTAAGGATGCACCCGGTTCTGTAAGAGTGGAGAAGATGTTTGAAAAGATGTCATCACTGATACCGGATGTTCCAAACTTCCTTCTTTGCATACTCTCAGAAAGGAAAACCTCTGATGTTTATGGTAACAATAAGCACTTGACATTACTACTTGAAACATTTATAGTATATACTTTTGTTTTTTCCTCATATGACCGTCTCTGCATGATTAAACTCCCTTAGGTCCTTGGAAAATGAAAACCCTTGTTGATTTTGGAATCGTGAATCAGTGTATTGCTCCTCAGCGCAACGTAAATGATCAGTATATCACAAATGTTCTCCTCAAGATAAATGCCAAGGTGATGATCATCCCTTTGACTCAATCACATCTTTTACAATTTGTAGTTTCTGATATATATATATAATTATCCTAATCTCTGAAAATTTTCTGTATAGCTTGGTGGATTGAATTCAGTGTTAGCTATTGAGAGGTCACCAGGAATACCTTCAGTAATGAGAGTTCATACCATCATTATTGGGATGGATGTATCTCATGGCTCTCCAGTACAGTCTGATGCACCATCCATTTCCGCGGTAACATTGCATGATCTTTGCATATTTTTAACTTGTTATATTCTTGTGTTATATATATTCTCATGTAAGTTTGATTTTGTCTAATATCTTGAATGCATAGGTCGTGAGCTCAAGAGAATGGCCCTTAATCTCAAGATACAGGGCTTTTGTGCGTACACAGTCACGTAAAGTCGAAATGATCGATAATCTTTTTAACCGCCTCTCTGATGAAGATGACGATGGTGTTATGAGGTAACAATTTTTTCAATGTGAATGAAAAAAATTGCTTTAGATATAGAGTGTGATGAAAAGACTCAAATGCTGTTTTACAGGGAGCTCTTGGTTGATTTTTATTCCTGTTCTGGTAGGAGACCAGATCATATCATCATTTTCAGGTATGCATATAATCTAGAGATCTTGTGAAAGTAGTTTAATACAAAAATTTTTTGCTAACTCAACTAGAATGATATAATACATACATGTAGGGATGGTGTGAGTGAATCTCAGTTTAACCAAGTTCTTAATATCGAACTGGATCAGATGATGCAAATAAGTATTATTTCTTGGTTCTGGAACCTTTTAAGCTCTTAATATTTAGCCTATATTGCGACATTTATGGAGTTTAAATTTGTATTTTTTGGTTACATAATTAGGCTTGCAAGTTTCTTGATGAGAAGTGGGATCCCAAGTTTACAGTGATCATTGCTCAGAAAAACCACCACACGAGGTTCTTCCAGACCAGTAGACCTACTGATAATGTTCCAGCAGGTGAAAATATTAAAACCAAATTTCGTAACAGTGATTGTTTTGTTTTTGTTATTGAAATAAATAACTAAATTGTTTCATATATTTCCTTCAGGAACAATTATTGACAGCAATGTCTGCGACCCACGAAACAACGATTTTTACCTTTGTGCTCATGCTGGAATGCTTGTAAGTGCAAAAGTCTTAATTAATGCTCGAATATTCGTTTGTGAATCGAATGGAAACTTAAAACACTTTTTTTTTCTATGGTTTTGCGATGTGTTAGGGAACTACAAGGCCAACACATTACCATGTGCTCTACGACGAGATTGGATTTTCGACAGATGACCTCCAAGAACTTGTCCATTCTCTATCCTATGTGTAAGCATCATATCACTTTTTAAGTTTTTTTTTTTAAAAAAAACTCTTTATCTAATACATTTCTGTCTATTGAAATAGCCAATAATCTCTTTAATTGTTTGTTTTTTGATACTTGTAGCTACCAGCGGAGCACAACTGCCATCTCTGTAGGTAAGTTTGTGTGATCACTACTATCACTAGGTTTTTTTTTTTGTGATAGATTAGAGTTTGCCTTTATTTATGATGAAAAAATGATACAACTTGATTAGTATTTGAGCAACCTAACATCTAAAATTTCCCGTTCTTATTTTTTGCAGTTGCGCCTATTTCGTATGCTCACTTGGCGGCTGCACAGATGGGATCTGCGATGAAGAATGAGGACAACTCCGAGACTTCATCGAGCCATGGCGGGATCACGACATCTGGAGCAGTCCCTGTGCCTCCCATGCCGAAGCTGAACAAGAAAGTTGCTTCTTCAATGTTCTTTTGCTAATGAAATTTACCACAATTTCTCTTTAGTTTTTTCTGCTAATAATTAACGAACCAAAATTGGTGTTATGATTTTCTTCATCTTTTTTAGCTTCACTCTGTACTCTGTTTTTCGTGGACTACGAGCATTTTTAAATGCAACTCAAGATAATAAATGCCTGTTTGTTTGTCTTTTTTTTTTTTTTTACTGCAATTTACCTTGTTCGTCTATGTTTTATGTTTTAATAGAATTTGTTACTTGGACACTTGAGTTGCATTTTATTGTAGACCTAGGTTCTATGGAAACTCCGTTTCTTATTTTGAAAATGGAAACTTTTGTAAATTCCTTAGAAACACGAAAAACGCGATTTCTAAAAATTCCAGTTTGAAAACGCAATGAAAACTTGAGTTTCCGTTTTGAAAATGCGATAAAAACTTTTTTTGTTTGTTTTAAAAATGAGATTAAACCAATTTGATTATTTAGAGTAAGTTATAAATTAATTTTATTTATTAAAGTAAATTAATAATTAATTTGATTCATTAGATGAGATCAATCTTAGTATTATTGAGTTTGAGAATCATTCTCTAGATGAATGAATTGGAGATAGTTTTAATTGAATGAACTAATAAAATTGATGATGAAGAAAATCTTCTAAATCTTTAATTTTAAAGGTGATAATTTTTATGTTTAGTTAAATTATTTAATTTTTTATGTACTTGATTTTTGTTAATTTAAATATTTTATCTTTTAACATAATTTAGATGTTTAAAGTTTTAACATAACATCTCATGTTTATCTAGCAACTCAATATTTTTTTTTTTAAATGATGTTTCCTTTATTCGTTTCTGTTTTCATACAACAAAGATTATAATGAGTTGCTACATAAACATGAGATGTTATATAACTGCGATAAACATTACTTTTATAGTTTCAAGTAACGAATTACTAAGAATTTTTAAGCTTAGTGGATAACTACGTATATTTATTACATTAATAAGCTTCTGGGTCGGTAAATATTAAATGTTTCGAGTGAAAAAAAACACTACTACAGAAAAAAAACTGTAAAGAGTTAGGATCATGAAACTATTATATCATATAACATATGAGATACACGAACAGAAGGATACATATGATGAAACTATTCCTGAAGTGAAAAGTAAAAAAACTTTTTTACCTACATATCATAGAGTTAGGATCATACTTCAAAGTAGTCCACAAAACATTGTAAAAATCGGGAAAAAAAAATACAGAAAAGCAACTATATACCCCCCTCTATGGTTATTAACCTGAGAAAATGCATACTGAGGCTCTAGGTGGTTCGCTGTCTAACATGTCGGCTGCTGGTATCGCCACCACCACCACCGTCTGATAGTTGGGCCCACACGCTCTGTGACTTGGCTCCTCCGGTACTGTTGCTGCCTTCCTCATAACCAGCCACCGCCTTCAGAAGCTCCGACTGGAGGGACAGACATTCATCCTTCAGCTGTTGATAAGCATCTGTCTCCAGGACAGCTGCAATATCCAAGTCCCCACAATATTCAAACACAACACAAGATCGATTCTACACCCTAAACCCGCCCATGATTTGCAATTTTAAAATGCGATGCAGAAGCATACCTGAGAGGTTCTCGGCAGCAAATTTTAGGCACACGCTTTTTAGTTCCCTAGCATTGTATCTGTCCGCCAACGCTAAGATCTTGGCAGCGGATTTGACGGATATGCCTTTGCAGATGTGAGATTCACACAACAGCCTGAGCCTATTCAGCTCGTACTTGTCCGCTGCTGCTAAAATCTTTACAATCATTGTCTCGTATAATTCAGGCAGCTTTAAGAGGTCAAATGTATGAGTTGTCACAGGCTCCACATCTTGCGGAAGAGAATCTTTATACATGAATTGTAGCAAAGCCTGGAAGGAACATTGCATAAATAAATACAGGCACGATCTGAACAAACAGAATCAAGTAAAGAATAACCACCAATGATGTACCTTAAAAACCTTAGGTTCCACATCGTTGATTGTAACCTCTGTATTGTTTGCTTCAAGCTCATTGAAAAATTTAGTCTTGAAAAATGGAGATCGAGCAGCCAGTACTAGTTTATGAGCTAGAAACTTCTCGCCAGCAATGTCAAAGGTGACATCAGAACCTTCCATGCTATCCAGTAAAACTCCAAAATGTGATCCAAGCTCTGAATCAGGGACGTGAACAGAGTGTAGCCGTGGGCACTGTATTTCTGAAACCACAACTCCAACGGTACAATTGATTTTCAAGCAATCGTCTTTGAGGAAGTCAGATGTCTCAAGTAAGCTACGTCTGAAGAAACGCTTGTATCCCCTAATCAAACCAAAAAGAAGCAAAGAGAATTCGAGGATCTTGAGTTAGCAGATCTTAAGCAAAGGATAAATGCGAGGAGAAAATCAAATATATCTCTTTAAAAAGGATCAAAGTAAACTGGAAGAACAGAAGACACAGCTTCTCCAGTGAAATTAAGAAAACTTTCCAGCTAAGACTTAAAAGCTAAGGCTGTGTCTGGATACACTCAGATAATTCAGTTAGCTTTACCACCATAGAAATTATCGATTTCCCATTCAATTTTATTCACATCATGAACATAAAACCACCTACATCTTTCTTTTTGCCACAACATTCTTCTCAAAAACAATATTTTGGAATGGGAGGAGCAAGAACCCACATCACTCATGAGTCGGAGGAATGTTACTACACTGACTATGACTAGCTGAATTCTTCAATTTTCATGCTTTATGCAGCAGTGGCAGAATTCATATACAGATTTCTCCTTAGCAATTCACAAGTTTTAAGTACACCCAGCAGATATGGCAATGTCACTTCCAAGCAAGCCCAGGATTCCTAAATAGGGCGCCAGGACCCTAAGATCAATATGATGTATATTCTAATTCATGTGATCAATTTCACATATTTCTCTTCTTTGTTAGCCAGTAAACATATATCTACCATAGAATTCCATCACAAGGCTCGTGATAAAACCAGTGTGGTGGGTTAACCTGCCAGGAGATCACAGTAAGGGAAACAAGCAAGTCCTTCTGATCAACACACAATTACAAAATTACGCTAGCAGATCCTAATACAAAGTCCTGAAAAGGACCCTAATCGAAAGTAGTTGTTCCTCACCAGAAATCATCTAACATGCATGAATTTAGAAAGCTATGGAAAGCCAATAAGAAAACGTATCCTATAGACGCCACCAAACGAGCTAATTACGAATTCCTAGAATATTTCGATAACCATAGATTGTAATCAAGAAAAACTAGGATGATGAGCAGTGATCACAAACCAACTAGGCGCAAAAGGCAGGTGAAAATCGTACCACATGCTTCCTCGGTATTTGAGGGTGTAAGGCCCACTGTCAAGTGACCGCTCGAAATGGCTATGAACCTTGTGCTGACCCTTCCCGCTTTGGTCAACAAGAGCGAGCTCGAAGAGAGCCCTGACTTCGGTGCCTTCGCTGGCCAATGCGATGAAGACAGAGACGTACGAAGAGCTATCCTCCGGATTCTTGCCGTCCGGGTAGAAGAAGATCCCCCACTGGTAGCCTCCGACCGTGAAGTTATCACTCGCTATGTGCTTCCCCACGCCCATCCCTTTCGCTAAGCTGTACCCCTGTATCACGAATTGATGCGACCCGTTCACCGTCTGCGTCACCGACTTCGAGCTCGTCGGCGATGAAACCCGATCCGGATTCGATCCAGGAATCAGTGATCCGGACATCGCTTTGAATTTAGTGGTGCTGTAGCGAAGATCCCATGAGAATCACAATCCTGATCAAAGAAGACAAGGATTTCGCGGTTACCTGAATCGATTTCCTAAGAAACAAGAATTCTAGGGTTCTGAATTTCAATTTGGATTATTACAGGTTTCCAGACCGTTTAAAGAAAATCGCAAGAGGGAAGTGAAACAGACCGTCTCCAGTTGTATATAACTTGCCAATATTATCAGAGACGGGCTAAAAGGGGGTGTTTGGCTGTGGCTTTAAACCTATTCTACTAACTGTAGAAAGTCAGATCTAATCCGATTGCCAAACAAGCTCGTCAACTTTGCTCTCACCTTCTTCCCGAATTCAAGTGACCTGTCGTCTCTCTCTCTATCAAATAGCGAAAAAATGGATGGTCACGAAGGTTGTTGTGGCGGCGGCGGAAAGTCGGAAATGATTCCGACGGAGGAAGCTCTGAGGATAGTACTCAGCGTCTCCGAGCGGCTGCCTCCGGTAGTCGTATCGCTGCAGGAAGCACTGGGGAAAGTGTTGGCGGAGGATATTCGTGCTCCTGATCCTCTGCCTCCGTATCCTGCTTCCGTCAAGGTGAATAACATTCAACCTATAACAAATTTTTTTGGCGATATAATTGCTTGTAGTCGATATGTTTATTCTATAGAAATTTTGTCAAACAGAAATTGAAAGATGGTGATGAGTAAGTAGTTGAATAACTTGACATGATTTTTATATCTAGGATGGGTACGCGGTTGTTGCTTCAGATGGTCCTGGAGAATACACAGTGATTACAGAATCAAGAGCTGGGAATGATGGACTGGGTGTGACTGTTACTCCTGGAACTGTGGCTTATGTAACAACTGGTGGTTAGTATTATTACATTTGTTGATAAATCAAGAGCTGGGAACCTTTGTTTCTTTCTTTGATCACAAAAGTAGATTTTTCTTTGATTTCAACCTTTGTTTCTTTCTTTGGTATGTTTCTCTTTAGGACCTATACCTGATGGTGCCGATGCAGTTGTCCAAGTTGAGGACACTCAATTAATTGGAGACGTCTCAACTGAATCAAAAAGAGTAAAAATACTGATTCAAACCAAGAAAGGCACTGACATCCGTAGAGTGGTATGGTTTCTTCTTTCCCAATTATTAGTCAGTCTTGTAGTTTATATCCTTGGTTTCCTTTCTCTATGACTTGTTTGCTGAATAGTTGTACTATCATACTGTTCTCTTTAACGTACTGCCATTTATTGATCTAAGTAATCGTTAGGATGCATGCGAGACCGGTATGTTAAATGGATCGAACTGTTGTGTAGTTTGATGGTTATTTTATTATTCCTTTTATTGGGACAAGTGGTAGATGATGTACTTGAATTGTCGGACACCAGCTCATCTTTGCTACCATATAGTGTGAACTTGCAATGCTTCTTACAGAAAGGAGGCTTTAATTATCAAACATCAAATGAAACGGCAGTTTTTTCCAGCTGTTTTGGAATCGTTTTATGTATATTATTGTTTTACTTGATTGAGGATTTCATAAGCTTCATTCAATTTATATGCTAGGGTTGTGACATCGAGAAAGATGCAACTGTACTAAAAACTGGAGAAAGGATTGGTGCCTCAGAAATTGGCTTGCTAGCAACTGCAGGAGTAACCTTGGTGAAGGTATTGCTGTATATTAACTTTTACCTTAGCATATTTACTTGATGATGTGTCCAAAAACGAAAAAGGTAAACTTCTATGTAGGTATATCCTATGCCAACAGTTGCTATTCTCTCTACCGGGGATGAACTTGTCGAGCCAACAGCTGGGGCTTTAGGTCGTGGTCAGGTATTATGCAGCACCAATAATTCTGATGCATGTGATATTTATGCCTGTGCATTAATTGGAAAAAGATATTGGACCCCAATATTACATTAGTGGCTAAAGATTGTGCTCTCTGCAGATTAGGGACTCTAATCGAGCAATGTTAGTGGCAGCGGTGATGCAGCAGCAATGCAAATTTGTTGACTTTGGAATCGTTAGAGATGATAGAAAGGAACTTGAGAGAGTTTTGGATGAGGCTATATCCTCTGGAGTCGATATTATTTTAACGTCTGGTGGTGTTTCAATGAGAGACAGAGATTTTGTCAAGCCATTGCTCAAAGAGAAAGGGAAAGTACATTTCAGCAAGGTAAATAAGCAGTATAAGTTTCCTCAATCATCTCCGTGAAATTTATTTCTTTCTCTGCTTAAAAGCAATAGAGTTGGCTTCTACGTTTTCCAACAGTCTTTTGTACCCAACTCTAATGTTTGATTTCCCAACTTATGCTCAGCAAGTTGACAGTGTTTAGTTTGATACACAGATTGAACTGAGAAGATTTTAAATTTAAATTTTGCTTCAGGTATTGATGAAACCTGGGTAACCTTTGACATTTGCTGAGTTCATTGTTAAACCAACTAAAAGTATGTTGGGGAAAACAGTTCTTGCATTTGGATTACCAGGAAATCCTGTAAGCTGTTTGGTTTGTTTCAATCTCTTTGTTGTGCCTACAATCCGCCAGCTTGCAGGATGGACAAGCCCCCATCCACTGAGGTTACTGAAGTTTGCATAATATTTTATCCTCCAAATGAACTTATCTATAATGATTATCAGTGAAAAGGTAAATTACCGTCTAAATTTTGTGCAGAGTGCGAGCTCGACTTCAGGAGCCCATAAAGTCCGATCCCATCCGTCCTGAGTTTCATCGAGCCATCATCAAATGGAAAGAGAACGATGGATCAGGGACTTCCGGGTGAGATTTTCATAGCCATGTCTGCTTTTTGAGTCAAAAATACCTAGATTTGCTTGGAAGTTGTATTATGTGTTACTATCTTAAACAGATTAATCATATATACCTTGGGATGTCAGATTTATTGCTGAGAGCACGGGACATCAGATGAGCAGTCGGCTTTTAAGTATGAGGTCGGCTAATGCTTTGTTGGAGTTGCCTGCTACCGGCAATGTGCTATCTGCTGGAACGTCTGTATCAGCTGTAATTGTTTCCGATATTAGTGGCTTCTCTATAGACAAGAAAACCTCATTATCAGAACCAGAGTTTATTCGAAAAGAAAAAAAGTACGTTGAAGTACCGGGGCCTGCGTATAAAGTGGCTATTCTTACTGTCAGTGATACTGTCTCAGCTGGGGCTGGACCTGATCGAAGGTATGATTACTGTTAAACTTTCTTGATTGTCCCGTTACAAATCTGGATGAGTTGAGTTATGTCAGGATGTTAACAGATAGGTGTTACTTTTCTATTTGTGTCATTACAAGCATGATTCACCTTGTGGGTTTTCTCTTTCAATTTGGCATAATCGATGCAAATATTAGTAATGTAGAGTCGATAAATCTTCTCAGCCGGAGTTAAATGCAGCGAGTGAAAACTCTGGGACAGTGAGCTTTTCCAGGTCTTGCTTAATTTTTTTCGATAAAAAAAGTGCATCTAGATACACTTCTCCAGTTCGTTATTCTGGTGGGGTCACTTATTCGATGCAATAGTAAAACTGCACAGTGATATTGCTCCTTGTCATAGTGAGACAGGGAAGCATCACAGTGTTTTGCTACATCTTTTAGGTAAAATCATATTTCGATGCCATTCCTCATTTTAAAGACTCAGACCCTTTAATAGTTTATTGTTTTCTCCGATTTCTCTACATGGGAGAGTGTGATGGCAAGTCACTCTTTTTTTTTTTTTTTTTCCTTTTCACTTTAAATTTTGCTACCATCAATTATATATCTATCTAATTCATGATAATTTCTTGATTGATTTTTGGATGCTGGTGCAGTGGGCCGAGGGGAATATCAGTGGTTGAATCCTCGTCTGAAAAACTGGGAGGAGCTAAGGTAGTGGCGACAGCTGTTGTCCCCGATGAAGTGGAAAGAATCAAAGACATTCTCCAGAAATGGAGTGATGTTGACGAAATGGATCTCATTCTTACACTTGGTATATAAACATTTTGTTACTTATCGTAAATGTACTGTTTTGTTTGAATCATATTTTTGATATATTTAAATTTCCTGGGAACTAGGGGGTACCGGCTTCACTCCGAGAGATGTAACACCTGAAGCAACAAAAGAGGTGATCGAGAGAGAAACACCCGGTCTCCTCTTTGTCATGATGCAAGAGAGCTTAAAGGTAAATAGTACTTAGTACTTACCTCTTACGATTGAACCAAAACCATGGGTTGAATTCGATTCCTCTATTCCATCTGATTCCATTTCCGTGAACAGATCACACC
The DNA here is from genome assembly GCA_020283515.1 of Alliaria petiolata. NCBI lineage: Eukaryota > Viridiplantae > Streptophyta > Magnoliopsida > Brassicales > Brassicaceae > Alliaria > Alliaria petiolata. Next base: position 161,854,626 of record JAHZTW010000001.1, read on the forward strand.
ATTTGCGATGCTCTCACGCTCTGCAGCAGGAATTAGAGGCTCGACATTGGTAAAAAATCTCCCAAGTTCACATTGGTGTACAATCTCTCAAGTTGTCATCACTCACGTTTCTTCTATGGTTTTTGGTCTCTTAGATAATCAACATGCCTGGAAACCCAAACGCAGTGGCTGAGTGTATGGAGGCCCTGTTGCCGGCGTTGAAGCACGCACTGAAGCAGATTAAAGGGGATAAGAGAGAGAAACACCCCAAGCACATACCTCACGCAGAAGCGTCCACACCGACTGATACATGGGACAAAAGCTATAAGTCGGCCTATGAGGGAGTAGGAGAGACGAAAGACGCTGGTTGTGGTTGTACTCACTGAAGCTTTCCAGCATTTCCACACAGTGAGTGAATCAAGCCCCCAAGTGAATTTACTCTGCGCTTGTCACTGTAAAACTTGTGAGAAGTTTTTTTGGTTTACTTACTGAGTTACATGAAACCCAACTATATTGTGCGGAAGGCATTGTTGCAGTTTTGTAATAAGGTCCAGTTTATGTAAAAAATGTCAAAAGTAGTAAATTGTGTTCGAAACAGGATAAATATATACTACACAGACACTAGACTAAATGATTGATCAGTAGTGGTCGAGAAGAACGTAAAGATTTATAGGAATGTTCGTTATTTCACTCACTAATTTTGCATAATTAGTTAATTACCTTCATTTACAAGTGGATATAAAATTATGTGAAACCTGGGAAACGAAATCAAATAGTTGTGCGAGTCTCCTCCTTCCCCGTCTACTGTGAAGAGAAATAATAGGAGCAGTTTTAAACGGAAGGGTATAAAGATGGGTCAGCTCGCTCTTCAGAGACTCCCGCCGGTGGCTTCGCTTCCAAGACGCCCTCTCTCTCTTCCGCCACCCTCTTCGGCTTCTCCATCACTCCCTTGCGCAACCGCCTCTCGCCACCCCCTCCGTCGCGGTTTCTACGTCGCCAGGTTTTCTTCTACTTCCCTCGGATTTTCTCTTTTCTCCCTTGTTGCTGTGTTTGCAATTCTATTTATTTTCGTTATGGATTCACTACTCAATTAAAGAGAAATGTTTTACGGATATTAAAGCTTTGTTTTTTGTTTGTTTCCACGTCGTTTGCGTTGTTCCGTTGCGCTTGTTCACTCAGAGAAATGGGAGAAAATGAGAAACGGATTTATTTTTCTGCTGTTTATTGAGATGACCTTTTCTTGGTTGCTATACTTAATTTCCTTCACGTTGTTTCTTTCTGTTGTTTGGTCGATGAATGTGTATCTTTTGTTGACAGAAGATTTGTTTGTTTCTTATCATCCATTTGTATCAGCATCCAAATAATTCTTGATGTTGCGTTGTGTTATTTGTTACATTCATGAATTTTCCCCTAATGCTCTCGTCTCTTGTTTGCGACAACATAGAGCAATGTCATCCCACATAGTCGGGTATCCCCGTATTGGGCCAAAGAGGGAGCTTAAGTTTGCATTGGAGTCCTTCTGGGATGGGAAAACCGGTGTTGAGGAATTGCAAAACGTTGCTGCTAACCTGAGGAACTCCATATGGAAACATATGGCTGATGCAGGAATCAAACATATTCCCAGCAACACCTTTTCATACTATGATCAGATGTTGGATACCACAGCGATGCTTGGGGCTGTTCCCCCTAGATATGGTTGGGAAAGTGGTGAGATCGGGTTTGATATTTACTTCTCCATGGCACGGGGAAATGCTTCTGTTCCTGCTATGGAAATGACCAAGTGGTTTGATACAAACTAGTAAGCAATGAATCCTCTTTCTTCCCTGTTTGTATAGTTTCTTGCTCAGTTAAAATGCTAGCTAATACATGCCGTAACAGCCATTACATTGTCCCTGAGTTGGGTCCTGACGTCAAATTCTCCTATGCATCTCACAAGGCTGTGGATGAATTTAAGGAGGCGAAAGCAGTAAGTTGACTGGAACCTTTCTCACGTATTTTTCCTGGAAAAGCTTTTAGTTGAGCTGTTGTACTTTTGATGCGAGCATATAAGATAATTCATGGTATTACTTTTCTTTCATAGTTCTCTTCAGCTTTCCTCTTTTTTTCTTCAAGTCTCTTGTTCACAGCTGTGCTTTTGGCTGTTCATGGCACAGCTTGGCATTGACACAGTTCCTGTGCTCATTGGGCCCCTGACCTACTTGCTCCTGTCAAAACCTGCAAAGGGTGTTGAAAAATCATTCTGCCTTCTTTCTCTGATTGAAAAGATTCTTCCTGTTTACAAGTAAGTATCTTTTGTTGCCATTTTCAAGGTTTTTGGATACCTGTTTCATTTGGATAGTGTTTGAAACCTTAACTGGTTTCTGTGGCATTTGTTTTGTCAGAGAAGTTTTGGCTGATCTCAAATCTGCTGGTGCACGATGGATTCAGTTCGATGAGCCTATACTTGTGAAGGACCTTGACACCAGCCAGTTGCAGGCATTTTCCGATGCCTACTCTCACATGGAGTCATCTTTGGCAGGCTTGAATGTTCTTATCGCCACATACTTTGCAGATGTTCCTGCTGAAGCGTACAAGACATTAACGTCTTTGAAATGTGTAACTGGGTTTGGATTTGACCTAGTTCGTGGATTGGAGACTATTGATTTAATCAAGGTGAATTTTCCTCGTGGAAAGCTACTATTTGCTGGAGTTGTGGACGGAAGGAACATTTGGGCGAATGATCTTTCTGCTTCGCTCAAGACACTACAGACTCTTGAAGACATTGTTGGAAAAGGTGTCAGAAAACAACATTTTAACTGATTGCTTTCACTTCTTTTTCCTATTTAGCTTCAGAATGATCTTAAACCCTCCTCTTCTCTTTGCAGAAAAACTCGTGGTTTCTACATCTTGCTCTCTACTCCATACTGCCGTGGACTTGGTGAATGAAAGTAAACTTGATAAAGAACTAAAATCGTGGCTTGCATTTTCTGCACAAAAGGTCGTTGAAGTGAATGCACTTGCCAAAGCGTTCTCAGGAGCTAAGGATGAGGTACATCTTTGTTTACTAATTTATGCACAACTTTAGAGAAATATTATCTTGGAACATGCTGTAGTCTCTGCGTTTCTAATTCTAAAAGGTCTTTGAGTTATAGCTTTCTCCCACGGTTGAAATGATCGGCTTAAAAGATATGTTTGTATGACTGCAACCACATCGGTGCCCAGTTAATTTTTGTCTCAGATACACTGGACTTTGGCCGGTTCTCATGGATCATTGCTGGAACTATGTTTTTATTTGATACAGAAGTAGTTAACCGTCAGCTTTGTATTGTCTTGGTCCCTTTGTAGACATTGTTTGCTTCTAATTCCATGCGCCAAGCTTCTAGAAGATCATCTCCAAGGGTGACAAATGCAGCTGTACAACAGGATGTAAGTGGTTTTTTAACAATTCTCTTTCACATTGTGTACCCTGGACTTGCATCTACAATTACTTTCTTACTCAGGTTGCTGCAGTGAAGAAATCTGATCACCGCCGTTCTACAGAAGTAAGTGTTAGGCTACAAACCCAGCAGAAGAAGCTAAATCTTCCTGCTCTTCCAACAACTACAATTGGATCTTTTCCTCAGACCACGGATCTCAGACGGATACGCAGGGAATTTAAGGCCAAAAAGTAGGCCTATCTAATCCAATGATCTATATGAAAAATTATAACATGCCATTTAATTTTAATACTCATGCATCTGCTGCATTTTTAGGATGTCAGAAATTGACTATGTCCAGGCTATCAAAGTCGAATTTGAAAAGGTTGTCAAGCTTCAGGAAGAGCTTGGGATTGATGTATTGGTGCATGGGGAGGCAGAGGTTGCAATATACTGAAACCTAGGTTTATAATTCGAACTATTCCATTTTTTTTTATATCCCCCTGATATGCCATAGTCTTGCAGAGAAACGATATGGTGGAGTTTTTTGGTGAGCAGCTATCTGGCTTTGCCTTCACATCGAATGGGTGGGTCCAATCATATGGGTCCCGCTGTGTCAAGCCACCTATTATCTACGGTGATGTCACCCGTCCAAAGGCAATGACTGTCTTCTGGTCTTCAATGGCACAGAAAATGACCCAACGTCCTATGAAGGGGATGCTCACTGGCCCTGTCACAATTCTCAATTGGTCCTTCGTTAGAAATGACCAGCCCAGGTGTGACAACTAAACCTATCAAGTTCTCTTTCACTCTATGTGTTGTTCCATCTCATCATTATTCTTCTTTATAGGCATGAGACGTGTTTCCAAATTGCACTTGCCATTAAAGATGAGGTTGGGGACCTTGAGAAGGCTGGTATCACTGTTATTCAGATTGATGAAGCTGCATTAAGAGAGGGATTGCCTCTCAGGAGGTCTGAGCAAGAATTTTACCTTGACTGGGCCGTCCACGCATTCAGAATCACAAACTGCAATGTGCAAGACACTACTCAGGTCAGTGTGATCTCGCTTTATTGCTCGTTTCCACTTAAAAGATTGTTTTTGCCAATATGTTGAGAGTTATGTGGTTTCTGCCGTTTTCGTGGACAATGCAACGATAAAATGGTACGTGATATCATGATGAAGGATGTTAAACAATGACTGGATTTTGGAAGATATCTAATTTATTCATGCTCTCCTTGTACTTCATGCAGATCCACACCCACATGTGCTACTCAAATTTCAACGACATCATCCACTCAATCATAAATATGGATGCTGATGTGATTACTATTGAGAACTCACGGTCAGATGAGAAGCTCTTATCAGTCTTCCATGAAGGAGTGAAATACTGTGCCGGAATCGGTCCAGGGGTTTATGACATTCACTCTCCTCGTATCCCATCCGCTGAAGAAATAGCTGAGCGTATCAACAAGATGCTTGCAGTTCTGGACAGCAAAGTCCTTTGGGTGAACCCTGACTGTGGCCTAAAGACGCGGAAGTACTCTGAAGTTAAATCCTCGCTTAGCAACATGGTTGCTGCTGCCAAGCTAATCCGCTCTCAGCTAAATAAGTCATAAAGCCTTTCCTCAAGTAAGTTTGCTCATAGTATCACTTCCTTCTCTCTCTAAATCCTTTATTTTGTAAAATTTCTCCACTTTTAGCAGTTCTTGTAGGGTTGGTGCTTATTCTATAGTTCTGGTTGTTTTTCATCAATTCTAGTAAAAGTTTCTGGCACTGGAATTCGTTATACCAAGTCTTATTAGAAATCTGATAAAATAGAATTTTCTCATTTTCTCGTCACATATTATTACAGACATGTAGAGGGGAATTAGCAAATAGTATTTATTTTCTGCATGAGCAAGCTTATACATTGTGAGACGCAAATGTAAGGGTCACTTATTCCTCGGAGTTCCACACAAGGGATGAACGTACTGCGTTTCTAGCATACAGTAGGATTAGCAGAACCAAAGAAATCGAAGCAGCCAAATTGCATAGTAACTGCCTTTTGTTCTTTGCTTCCTTTACCACATTTCCAGTTGCCTCTTTGTACTTCTCGAACCATTTTGCTCCAACTTTGTCTTTCTCCTCCTCATCCTTGGAACTCAAAGGTCCTTTAGGCTCACCAATTAATTCCTTTAACCCACTCTTTACTTCCCTTGCTTTTTGCTGTGCATCATGTTTCAGCTGTTCGTTTTTACCACCGCTCGGCTTCTCAACCGCTGCTTTCGAACCCTGGCCTTGTGTCTTCTCGTGTTGATCGTGGGGTTTCGTGATCACCGGTGGTTTGACCGGTGATGTTGGCTTAGTTTGAGGGATTTCTGTCTTGACTTTGGGATGTCGGATGTAGAGTTTGTTATCCTTGAACATAGCTGAAACCGAGTCAATGTCAACGGTCAAAGGAACGGGAATTTCCTGGTGGAAGCGTATCCATTTGTTTCCTCCTGTTGTACGTTCTCCAATTAGTCTTACCTTCCTTGTTGCTGTGACCGACACCTTAAGTTGTTCTTTCTTGAATCCTAACCACACAAGACAATGCTTATGAGTTTAGTTGCTTTTTACCAAACTATTTCTCTCGATTCTTTGTGTTTAATGTAGAAAAAGGGAAAATGAATAAACAAGATTGAGAAGAAGAAAACGAACCTGGAAGATCAACGACAAGGATCTCGGCGTCTGGTTCAGAGGTCCATCTAGCTACAGGCTCAAATTCTTGGTAAACCCGTTCCGCTCCAATGTTAGCCATTCTCTCTCACTCTATCTCTCTTTTCTTTGTGGTTGCTCTTTTGTCTTTGGTTTATAAGTAATAATGGTTTGTGTTGTGAGAAAACAGAGAAAGATCTCTACGATTTTATAGGCAAAGAAGATTATTAGACGACAAAGAGTTTTGTGATTTGGTTTTAGTTTGAAGGAACGAAGGCTTAATTCTTTGGGTTTTCCACTTCTTCTTTCGTCTACTTTGAGTTTTCTTTGTCTTGAAGATTTTGATGATTCTTTGGATTGAGTTTAATATTAAGTATCCCTTTTTATTTGTCTGTCGACAAAATTAGAGATTCAAGATGTGGAATAATTATATTTTATTTATTACTTTCGTACATATGAGATAATATTGTGTTATACACATGCAACGTTGGATGATGATTAATCTAAACACCAACACCACCATTTTCATGCTCACAATCTTCTAAAATTATGTCCTGCCTTCCATCTTATATAAATTTTTTTTTTCTCAAATTATGTATAAATTTGATTTTAATATCTGAAAACTGAAAGATGTTTATAATAACAAAACTAGAGAGGCAAAAAAAATAAGTTGAAGAGGTTCTCTCAGTTTATACTTTATACATGCAGCTTATTACAGAAACCGGTTTACCATAATCCCAAACATTTTTATGCAATCACATAACATTATTGCAAGCACTTAAAACCAAAAAGAAAGAAAAAAACAGAGCTATTACATTCACATTACAATACACACAAACGCTAGCTATCAAATGTTGTTCCTCTGCTGGATTTTCCAATCCAAGTATTTCTCGACAACATCGAGTCCACAAAACTCCTTCACAACAGGCATAGTTGCTGGAACAGGCAAATCAAAGGTCAGATCAATCCCTTGTTGTTTATTATTACTCCATGTCTGACTCTGTTTCTTGGCTTCTTTAACAGCTGCCCTGACCGCGCAGTGAACAGATGACGCTAAAAGCAATGGCGGTTCACCCGAAGCTGTGTCAAAACAAAAACAAAAGTTTGAACAAGCAAGAACACAAAGAGAAACCAATAAGGCAAATGGATAAGTATGTCACCTTTGGATGAAAGAACACGGTCCTTGTGGTGTCCACTGTTGATAATCTCCACATTAAACTGTCTTGGGATTGTGTCGACCGTTGGGATCTTGTAAGTCCATGTGCTGTCTGTTACTATGAGACCGTCTGAGTTCATTAGGTACTCTTCAAGCATGAAGAACCCAATTCCTTGAACAAATGCTCCTTCAATCTGCAATTTACCAATGAACAGAACAATATATAACATTACAAATCCAGATCCACAAACAAGCACACATTCTATAGTGGGCTTCCCGGGTTTTAACCTGTCCTAAATCCACAGCAGGATTGAGACTTTTCCCGCAGTCATAGATAATATCCGTGCGCAGAATCGTTGTTTCCCCCGTCAAAACGTTTACCTCAACCTGTTGATTCCAGCCAAAGAAGCGAAATGATTTCACAAAAATGTTAGTAAGCTAAGAAGAGTTTATTCTTCAAATTTTGGAGCTTTACCTCGCTCGCAGCAACTCCATAGTTAAGGTATGCTCCAGTGGAGATATCCGGCGAGTATGTACTACTAACGGACATGTTTATCGATTGTCGATAAGCCTACACCAGACAATTCAAGAATAGAACCTTTCTATATAAGTCCACACGAAATAACCTGATAACATCAAAAGCATGTGAATGTTTCAAGAGTATTGACCTGACTGATGAGTGTATCCCAAGTCACAGGTCCTCCTGTTTGCTCCACCAAAGCGGTATTGACAGGTGAAAGCCTTTTGACCAAGCCATCGCAGCAAATCCTAACCGCTTCGCTGCTCGCCTCAGAGCTTGTGCTACCACCAGTCACTGAGCCTTGTACCAGACTCAGTGTGTCGGCTTGAACGACCCTGATTTTCTTGAGTAGCTCATCGCTTGTAGTACCGCACTGGATCAGTCCAAGGGAAAACGCAGCCATCTGTTTCACCTTTGTCCATAGCCCTTGTCCTATCTCAATCCCTGGAACCTCAACCACTACTGACCCGTCGCTCAACACGCTTATTCTTCCCGGTGTTAGTCGCATAGTCACTCCATAAACCGCGGGCACACGCGAGATCCCTCTCTTTCTCCACTTGTTTGATGCATTAAACTCCTCAACCATCTTCCTCCTTTGGTTAAATCCTGAGTACTCAGCGAGTTTGTCCCATAGCAGTGGTAACGTGTACTCGGGGGATTCACCAGCTTGCGCATTGTGAAACAACCTTAAGCTCTCATATGTATGGAGATTAACCTTCCTGATCTCATCCACATCAACTGAAAGATATGAGGCTACTTTTTCGATGATGGCTTCTCCTATATATGATCCTTGTACATCCCCGGGAGCTCTAACCGCGGTTCTGCTCACGGTGTTTGTTTTGCATACTTTCACATCGAAAGAGAGAGCACCCCAATCATACTTCATCAGTGCTCCTTGAATGCCCTTTGGCATAAGCGGGCTTACATCTTCGCTTATCCCTGCCTCAAGCAGCACCTCTAAATCTAAAGCAGTAATCTTTCCATTGGATTTGAATCCAACACTATACGTAACTTTCATCGGATGTCTTCCTCCGGTAGTTATCATATCCGTTTTCCGGTTCACATATGTCCTCACAGGACGCTGCATTTTGGATGCTGCAAGTGCACAAGCTGCAGCAACCTAAAACAAACATGTTGTTGATAGGAAGAACAAATGTTAAAATAAACATCAAATCATCAAAGTACACTCGAGAGTAGTTTCAAAAACGCAAACTCACGGGCATTGCTTTCAAGGCTTTCCCACCGAATCCGCCTCCAACTCTTCGAGTGATGACGCGGACATTATGCTCAGGAACTCCAAGGCATCCAGCGATGGTTCGATGTACAAACTCGGGGGCTTGAGTCGAGCTATAAACCACCATACAGTTGTCTTCATCCGGCACTGCAAGAGCCGTTTGTGTCTCCATATAGAAGAAGTACTGCGACCCAAAACTTATCTACATATGAACCGATATCACAAAGATTAATATGATGCTTAGTCAAGAACAGGTGCTTTTAGGAAAGGAACCACCTTCGATCCAAGAATCTTATGTTCAGCTTCAGCCATTCCCTTGGTGATATCACCGACCGGTTTACCACGCAGAGATGGAGGGACGTTGAAAAAGCTAGATTTTCTTACAGCGTCTTCTAAGGACAGTATCGGCGGTTCTAAATCCTTGGTGTCGTAATCAATCACAACAAGATTTGTTGCAATATCTGCAAGCTTTTGACTATCTGCTACCTGCAGATAAATCTTCATATTAAATCTAAGTTTATTCTAACAGAGGAAAAGAGAAATCTTCACCAGACTTACCAAAAAGGCGATGATCTGACCCGCACAATGGGTTATCTCTTCGGCGAACAAAAGGTCCGAGGTAAAGAAACCTTTGGTACCGACATTTTGCCCGCCTTTAGGAATATCTTTGTAAGTAATGATGCCAAGAACTCCTTCTGGAACTCTGTTTTCCTTGAACCTTATACCTTTGATCCGCGCCAGAGGCATTGTGCTGTAAATAAATGCCCCGTATAGACAATTGTCCGGAGAAGGAATGTCGTCTACATAAACAGCCTCACCAGATGCTTGAAGACAAGCTCCAGACTTTACAATGCCTTTCCCGACCGGACTATATTCTTGGTTTTCAACTATCTGTTGTGCAGATGACAACATAGCTTCAGGTTTCAAAGATTCATCATTCTGATCAAAACCGATCTCTTTGCATCCTCCTCCGTTGAGCCACCCGTTTGTAGCTTTAGCGTTTGTTCGAGTTAAAGATCCGAAGAACTCGAAGAGAAAAGTAACAGCCAAGCTTGATCTATAACCGGCATTCGGAGTACCTTTATCAGGTACTATCTCATCTTTAAGCAAGCCAATAGCTTCCATCAGAACTTCATCAGATATCACTTTTCCTGTAAGGAAGTTTTCTACTTTCCTCGCCCTGTGTGAGTGTTTGGTCCCGTAAGCCCCAAAATCTAACAGGCAATCATGTACAACGACGCTATCACCTGCTTCGCTTAAAGAAACTTCAGCTGAGAAAGCAGCATTTAGAAATGCTAATGCATTTCCGAGAGGACGTGGCGCTGCTCTGTAAGTTTCAAAGAGCAAATGAGTATCCGGAGAAGAAGCACCGTTCTTCTTCTTCGAGGGGCGCCAAGACGGAATCTCGACGCTCAGAAGAAGAGATTTGGCTTCAAGAGGAGGCTGTTGAAGAAACTCTTCAAGTGTAAACTGTTCTTGACCCGAGCCGCTACTCAAGATCTTCACGGTAGCTCGAGCAGCAACAAGTATGGTTGTGAGGTCCGAAGGAAACTGTTTCCTCTGCGCCATCATGATGTTTCCGCCTATAGTTCCCGTGTTCCTCACGAATCTGCTCGCAATTTTCTCCATATGACTCGCGATTTTCTCCAGCATAGAAACATCTTCTCTGTCTCTTAGAGCCTCAATAGCTTTCGATATAGTAACAGCAGCTCCTAATTCAATTCCTTTATCATCTTTCTTTACCACAGTTAGCTCAGGAATCCTTCTTATATCGAAAAATCTATCATACTTCCTCTGTTTCTCTTCTTTGTAATACCCTGTACTCGTGTTACCCGCAACTAACTTAACCGTCATTCCGTTTTCAACCTCTAGTAACCCTTGAAGCTCCGAGACTCTTACCGGTCTAGACCATCTGTTCTTTCTTGGATCAAGACTCATATCGATCTTGATTTCGTCCTTCAAGAACTCCGGGAATGTACAGATCACCTGAGATGATGTATGATCATAACATGGCAACCTTCCTAAAACATCATCTCTGTTTTCTCCCTTCTTGCAAAAGGAATTGAATCCGAGATCCTCGATATCCACGTCCGCTGAAAAACTCTTACAAGCGTCCACGAGCGGTCTGTATCCGGTACACCGGCATAGATTCCCGGCCACGGCCTTCTCGGCTTCCGCAGCCGTGAGGTTTGAGAAACCGCTGGGAGGCGGCAGAGACTTATCAGCGTTTAAGAGAGCCGAGAACATGGAAACGCTCATCCCGGGTGTGCAGAAACCGCATTGTGTGGCGTGAAAACCGGCGATACGCTCGTGGACGGCGTGGAAACCGGCTCTGCTGTTCCCGAGGCCTTCCGAGGTGGTGATGGAGCAGCCATCGATGCTGCAGAGGAGCGTGAGACACGAGCTGACTGTGAAGTCGTCGACTTTCTCGAGCAGTGGGTCATACTTTGAAAGAAGAACAACACAAGCTCCACAACCACCTGCGTCCCGAGAAGATATACATTACTTAGAACACAAATGCCAAACGCAAATAGACCTGAAACAGATTCTACGAAAATTATAAGAAAGTCGTAAATCAGAGTCTATAGCAATTGTAAACGAAAAATTGAAAGGATATACAAGAGGCCGTTTATCGGTTTGATTCTGGCGTTACTTTTGCAATTAATCTTCTTAATCAGAGTCTTAAATCAGAGTCCTCTGAATTCTGAATACCTTTTTATTTTTAACAAAAAAAAAAAAAAAAAAAAAAGAGTCCTAATCGAAACAGTCTTTAATCTTACAATTGCTACTCGTAAATTTAATCTCTCTAGCAATCGGACATATACAGAATCCGAGGCAAGAAAACAAAAACTGTTATTATTGTATCTAAAACACTTTTTTAACTCAAGAACATGAAGATAGAGAGAGATAACTTTGATTATAGGAAAAAAAACTGAAAAATATTTTATTTTCAGCAATTGTTACTTTTTTTTATTTGTGTTACATGCATGCCAAAATCGAATCAGAAAAAAAAAATCAGTTTTGATTAGACTGATTTAAACTCTCAAGTCTCAAGTAAGCAATCAGACATGGAATCCGAGGCAAGACACACAAAAACAACCATAAGAGCTAAAGCTCCCTACATACACTGCAGATTTAAACAGATTATTATTTTTTTCTTGGGGAATTTGTTTATATTAAATCTAGAAATCTTGTTCTCAGACAAAAAAAAAAAAAAGAAAGAAGAGTTAACTTTGATTATTGAATCACATCGTACCTTCGCCACAACCGAGTTTGACGCTCTTGAAAGGAGTCTTGTTACGCAAGAAATCTACGAGTGTGGTTGAAGGATCAAGGGAAGAGAGCTCGAGCTCGAATCTTTCTCCATTGATGGCGAAAACCAGAGAGGTCTTGCTCTTCATCGCTTCTTCTTTTTCTTCAATCACTTGCTGCTCACCCATCAATTTTTTAATTTTTCTCTCGGTGTAATTCTTCAAGATTTAGTTACATGACATTGATTCTCGTAATCTTGGCTTCTGGTTCTTTCCGATGTGTAACTGAGATAGTCTTTTTAGTAGAGTGGTTAGTATTCCTCTGTAGTCGGTACAAGAAGAATACCCGATAAGATTCGTCGCCATCAATATATTTGTATACTTTTGTTCTTTATACCCAAAAAAAAGTATATATTTATTTATTTTTGTAAATTGTTTGTACGGTTGGCGTATGGTTAACGTGTTGGATTTAGGTAGGTTATGCTAACAACTCCATTGAATGAATATATGAAAGAAAGGGTTCGCCATTATTTATTTGTTTTGATTTAAAAACCTCTAGAGTTTAGACTAATCAAACTTTTCCTTCTTTCTGTTGTTGTTGTTGACATGTTCAAACTTTTTACTTGTATTTTCTTATCGTTTACAAATTGTATACATACTTTACCAGATATGATCTATCTGTGATCTACTACGAGATTTGAATCTGAATGATGCATTACAATAGCAACTTTAATATCAACTATTAAGATTTAGATGCCGGATGGAAAACCAAACGAAATAAATGTAAGTGCGGTTCAAACTAAACTTGAATTGCTAAACGCTGTTCTTTTTTTTCCATAAACTGTTCATGTGAGGAAGAAAAAAAAGATAAATACCATAAAATTATATCTAGTCTAATGGACCCTGTTGACCCAAAAAAACAGAGATGGTCAGATGATCGTGATCTATCGAAGTGGGACACTGTTGAATTATGGAATCCATTTTCTCGGACCCGCTGTGTGACCCGACGAGTATCACGGGGATGATCAAACACATATCAACATAACACACTCATACCATATAACAGGGCTAAGGATCAAACAAACATCACACATTTTATATTGAACTGAGGTCCTACAGTGAATCAATCAATACTATTTACCACATCGAATCTAATCTCTTAGTCTCTAATACATAGTTTGTTTTATTCGTATAATATGAACTTCGGTTTAATACCAAGTTCTTCTCACGGCCCTTGTACACCAAAGAACATACATCTACTTCACCTGAGATATATTCAAGATTTACCATTCCAGTGGAAGAAACATTAGGACACTCACAATCACTTTGGAATATTAAATAACACCAAGAACTTACTACTTCACCTAAGATATATTCAAGATTTTCCATTCCAGTGGAAGAAACATTAGGACACTCACAATCACTTTTGAATATTAAATAATCAATTTTTCAACTTAGTTGAAAAATGTATGGTGCATTAAAATATGTGAAAAGAACATTATGGACCCAAATGTCCCACTTCAGGAAAATTTTGTATGGTTGTCTTTTTTTTTGGAAATTTTTTTTGTTTTGCAAGAAAATAAAATATCAGCAAGCAGAACAACAATTTTAATATTTAATATTTGAAGATATAATTTTCATTTCCTACTATACTGATACGAAAAACTATATATTTTAAAACAAACATTGTTCTTAATTACAATACAATTACATGAAGCAAGATACAGTATATATATTACAAGTATTAAATTTATTTTTTAATCTTAAATGTGCATCCAGAACTATTCCTTCGTTTCAGACAAGTAAACCACATTTATCTTTTCTGCAAATTTTATCTTTTTAACGGAATCTTCTTCTTCTTTTTTTTTCCACCACCATCGATGATGTGTGATAATTACTTTCAGTCAATTTCTCTGACAATTCGACAAATAAACCAAACTCATATCGGTAGTTTACTTATATAAGAAACACCATAAAGGACATATACCCACGGGTTTTGTTTGACTTTTGATGTATTTTGATGCGACTCTCGACGGAACAGTCAAGAGCAGCCGAAATAGAATTCATGTAGCAGTATGGTCCACACTCCACAGGGGACCCAACAATTTTCTTTTGGGCTACAGTGAAAGCAATAAAGCAAATGGTTTGAAGCGGTTCGTCGGTAATTATTATGACCATACTGTGGTAATTTTGAATGAAGAAGAAAACTAATAGAATCGCTTTAGCTAATTTATATCTTAACGGTGGATACAATGATGAAAAATAAACCGTGGACAAATTTCTTTGGAAAATATAACTCGAACTAATAATATTACATGTGCAGCGAAGGTGTTCAAATGCTACAAGCCTACAACGCTCCTGACATTTTTTAAATAATTGTTTGTGATTCTTTTTTAGAATGCAAAACACACAAAAAAGGGAATGCTACAAAAAAAAACGCACAGGGAAACGTAATATATGGTACAATTGATGCGTCAGATATGTCTTCATCCAAATCGAGAAAACGTTTATTTAAAAATGGTAGACATCGGTCATAAGACTCATAACCATACCATATTTTCAAAAATCTCTCAAGTGATTAAGTCTTTTCAAGATTGTATTTTAATATATGTTTTATGACAACCACTTGTATTGTATAGATTAAGGTTTCGTTGATAGAAAAACAAAGATTGAGTCAAGGACCAGACTCTGGATATGACGATACCTTGTATTAGATTACTAGGTAAGAGATGTGCATCTACGCTTACTAACAGCGGCGGAGGTAGAAAATTATTTTAATGCGGGCAAAATATATATTAAATTTTAAAATATAAAAATCAGTATGTTGTATAAATATATTTTAAAAGTTTTGTGTAAGTTTTGTGTGTCAATATTTTACGAATATTAAAAATTTGATATGATAAAATTTATTTTTACAAAAATTAAAATAAAAATCAACTACATATTAAAAAGTAACAAAAATATATCGCTTAACCATAAATTTAAATTTGTAGAAAAACAAATCTCTATTTTATTGGAATATTGACTTTGAAAAAAAAATTCAAAAATCGTTATAAATAATTTTAAATAATAGTGTATATTTAATATAGAATTCATAACAATCGGTTCAGAAAGAAGAAGTGAGAACCAAATTTTTACGGTTTAAATAATTGATAACAAAAAACAAAAAAAATTAAGCTAATAGAGTTAAATAGAGAATTAAAGTAAAATTATCCAACACATAAAAATAGAAAACGGTAAGTAAGAAAAAAAAAGAATTGGGAGCAAATCAAAAAATATCATGGGGGCATTAATTGGAATTGGATATAATTATAATATAATTTCAAAATTTTATTGGCTCACGTGGCTCCGCCCCTGCGTACTAAAATAATTATTAAATAATTTTAATGTAATTTTAATCATAAAATATATCGTATACACTAATAAAATTATTATACGAGATCTAAAATGTATTAGTGTATTCTGAATGATGTAATTTTTGATCAAGTTAAAATATTTATATTATTATTTTTTTATCAAAGTAAAATTTTATATTATTTTCATTTTTATCAAGCTAAAATATTTATAATTATTTTTAGTTGTTTAAATATATGATTTAATTAAAAACTAGATTAAACTAAATAAAAAAATTTCAAATTTGGATGCGTATTAAGTCATACTTCCTATTTTTATGGTTTCTTATCATTTTGATCATTTTTATAATATATTTATGTACTAATATTTATCTTCATAGCCACTTTTAATATGTTGATAATATATGTTCGTTTTAAAAAATTTAAATTATAACATATGCAAAAAAATTCTATGTTTTTCTATTATATATATAATATGATGAGTATTTTTTATATCAAAAAACGAGATGGAAATATAATAATTATAAACAATTAATATAATATACTTGGAAGAGAAAATTTGAAAAGAGAGAGACAAGAGATCAAATCTATTTATTATAATAAAGTAAGGTTTTTTTACAAGAGCAGTTTTTAAACGCTGCCACGTGGCATTGTACTACTTGACATATGTCATTTTCATTAAAAAATCAGTTTTAGGTTTCAGTCACATAATTGAATCCATTGGATCCATAAAGCGCAGCCCAATCATCTTTCCCTTTGATAGACACTCCAGAAATTGTCTTCTATTATCTTATTTTTTATTATTATTCATTAATAAATAGTTTTAGTTTTTTGTACAAACATTCTTATAAATGGTGTCTTGTCTTTCTTTTTCTAACTTTTATTTTGTTTCTAATAATACGATTAAAACAAAAACTGAAAATTTAAATATTAACCAGGACACAAATAATATAAACAATATGAATAAAATTTTTACTACATCAATATAATCTTAAGAAAAAATAACCAATAAACAAACAAAATAATTTAATTTACGACAATCAATTCAGTATCAACAATAATGACTTGAAAAGCAAATGAAAAAAAAAACAAAAAATTAAAAACATATATAAAAAAGACTCATAAACAACATCTTAGCAATAACAAACAACAAATATAATATAAAATATAAATAAAAACAACTAATACTCAAAATAACACTCAACAAAAAAATAGTCAACAAAAAGTCAAATATTAAACTACACTAAACTAAAGTAATAATGATAATTAAATACTATCCATACAAATTACAAAAAAAAACAATAGAAATTATACTATCAGAGAATTCGTATCACCCATTAACCGGAAACAAATTTCATCTCCTAATCACACGTCAACTTCGTCAAGAATACAACATCAACTACACAACCTTTTTTTACCACCAGTCAAGTGTTACGAGAAAATAACTTTACTTTTAATGATGTATCTGTAAAATACAAATATTTACTAACAAGTACTATGAAATAAATTATAAAATTTAAACATTTGAATTATCACAAATCCGTGCAACGCGCGGACCTTCTCCTAGTTATAGTAAGTTTTTTTGTTCTTTTTCTTACAAATAGTTAGTTTAATGCTTAATAGTTAATATAAATAGGGGCAATTGGCAAAGTACCCTAATTAACTTTTGTAATTTGAAAATTACACTGTTTTAAATTTTTTTTATTACTAAATTTATTAATAAATAAAAAGACTATTTTGACCAGATTTTAATAATACATATTTTTATAAATTAAAATAAAAATCGAAAATTAAATATATTAGAGATATTTAATTAGTAAATCTTAGGATTTTCTCTAAATTATATATTTATATAAATATTTTAATTAGATAAATCTTAAATCAGATAAAAATTAGTATTTGAGAAATGTCTATACAAAATTAAAACTAGTTTTAGTAGAATAATCTATAGATAATTATATAATATATAAAAATCTTATGACTTATTTTTTCTTTTTTCCCTATGAAAAATATATTTTTATAGAATATTCTATAGATTAGTATAAAATTAAGATTTAAGAATTTATAAATAAAGTAAATTCTAAATATATATTATTTAGTTTCAAAATGTTATTTTATTTTGATTTTATTAAATAATTTTAAATTATAAGAATTCAAAATAAAGTTAATTTAGTCATTTCATATATAATTAATTCTAAAAAATTTAGAAAATAATAAGAAATAATAAAGGTGTAGTTTTCAAATTATAAACTAGTTTTGGTGTATTTTCCCAAATTTTCTCATATAAATATAATGGATTTTCTAACCATTGAATATACGTGGCATACAATATAATTATTCTAGTGATTTAAACTTATTTCTCTATTTAAAAAAAATTACTTTCTAGTATTGAAACATCAGCATGACATGAATGTAAATAACATATCAAATAAATATTATTTTCTTAAAATGCTTAATGCTTCTCAAATAATAAGGGATATGATATAAGGTGCTCAATAATAAGGCAAATAATGCGGAGGGAAAACTGGAGTTTTAGATCTTATACTACAAGGCTCGACGTTAACCTTAGCAGCCCATTAGAGATTGTGTATAATTTAGGCCCATTAGGAAATATTATGTCCACACCAAAGGATTCCGCTACTCGGTTTGTTACTTTGTTTTGTATTTGAAAATCAGCCTGTTCAAACATTTAAAAGTCTATTTATTATTATTATCTTTCGGTGGAAGTCAAAACTCTCTATCTTAAACACCAAAACCCAATGATTCCTTCTCAACAAGACAAATAATCAGTCAATAAAACAAAGGAAAAAAAACATATGTTATACCTTTAAAGTCTCTGCAAATATACAGACTTATTATTAATAAAAACATGCACATGCACTGATGCACATGCCTTGTTTAGGAGATGAAAACAACAAACTTCCTGATATCATCCTAAAAAGAAATCAATAACCTGAAAGAAAAAAATATCACATTCAAAATCCTATATTTTGTTTAATAAAACATATAATTATTTCCCATTATATATTAAAAATCAGAAAAGAAGAGCGAGAAATTGTAGGCGTTAGAGCATCTCCATTGGTATATCTCCAATTGGGGTTCTTAACAATTTTTTTAATATAAATTATCCATCATCACATGTTAAGAACTTCTTAAGAAGATTTTAATTTTTTTCTCTTCCATTGGTAGAATCACACTAAAGGTTCTTAAGAATAAAATTTTTATAAGAATAAACTATGCTGCAATTGGCAAGTTGAAACACAATGGAATGTAGTAGATATGCGTTTCTCATTATCACCATAGCCAACTAAATTAAAAGAGAATCTACAAGTGACAGAGATCCTTACAAGAGCTTAGCGTTTTTCATCCAAAGATCTCGGCGGAGGCGCTGTTTTATCAACAAGAAGCTCAATCCTATCACCTCTCTCCATTATCTTCTCAATGTTCTCTACCATCACCGATCGAATCTGTAAACAACACAAACAATGAGAGAACAACCTTTTCCATGTGTAAAAGGAGCACATGAACAAGTAAAACAAACTGAACAAATTACACGCTGCATTAACAATTCTCATCAGCTAAGAGGCAGGACACGAGACATCAACAAACATAGAAGATGATTGCCTTAAATTAGTCTATAACTACGCAAAAGAGGCAGGGCAAGAGACATCAACAAACATAAAACAGAGATAATTCAATTCAACAAAACATAACATCATTCGTTGGTTATACACACATATATAGGCCTTCGAAAGTCAGCAAATTTGAGACAGCAAACAAACACTAAAAGGGCAAAAAATTTTGAACTTAAAAAGAAGTTTTGTGTCCATATAGCTTTTGATCAAGTAGAGAAGAGTACTTACTAGGTGTTGTGCTGAGGTGTTTTCATCGCTCTCTCCAAATCAATCTTGCAATCTTCTCGCAATTCTCTCATTGTCGAGAAGCTATTTTGCTGCAGGATTGGAGTTACACAAACAGAGGAAACTCAGGTAAATATGTCCAGAAGAAGCAAAAGGATTAAGTAAAACACTAGGCATTGTGATCAGATTGAAGGTTTGCAAAATCCGTAGGCCTTTCTTTAGCATTCCTTTGAATCAAATTGCTAGCTAGTTTCTGACTCTTCTTCAAAGCTGATTTAGAGAAATCGAACTAACTAATTGAATGTTTCAGTAGGAAGAATCAGGGGAAACCTTTCAAAATTGGGAGGTAAACCGCTATCGAGAATTCTCAAATTCCAATTACGAGATAAAGCAGGTTTTGATGCCTTCTTTGATTGACTGATCTTATTCGAGCAACGCACCTTCATAGATGAACCATCTACAAGATAAATTGAGTGCGATTTACAGGATAAACCCTAAAACTGATTTTCTCGTCGAATAAACACCGGAATTGAAAATGGAAAGAAGAAGAGGAAGAGAGAATTGAAGTTAACTTACCAGAGTAGATGACGAAGCAGAATTTCTAGATCCATTCTTCCGATTAGTGATGTCGCCGAGGGAATTACGGTGGTTTCCAACATCGCCGAGTGGGACTCGAGTCTTGGCTCCGTTCGGCCGAGAAACCGGATTCTCCGATGACGACGAGGAAGAAGTCCGTTTAGCAAAGGAAGAAGTCCGTTTAGCCAAAGAAAAACTCGGGGTTTTTAGCCGACCAATTTCCATCCGACACGTTAGCGTTTCTTAATTTTTCTTAAACATCTTGAATAAGAAACGTTTCTTAGACATTTTCCACTTTAATGATTTTTTTATTAATTTTTTAACCTAAGAATCTTCCTAAGAACCCCTTAAGGACCACCGATGGAGATGGTCTTAGAAGAGATCTGGAAAGCAAAAATGTGACCGTTTGTAGTGGCAACGTGCTTTACCTGGGACCTCCAAGCATCTTAACACGATTTCCCATATGATTGATTGCTAATAGTCAGTCGTTACTTCGACTCAATAACAAACTTTTTATATTTTTCTTCTAGTTCTCTGTTTTATCCGTTTCAGTGACATACCACCATGTTATTACGTATTTGTGATTAGATTAGAATAACCTATATATACTTGGTCGATTAAAAAGTATAGTTCTCATGTTTCATAAATATTCTTTCGTCGTCTTGTGATCTTTTATTTAGCTTAACTCTCACGTCTAAGAAGGCCTTTTTTCTTTCATTTTCTCATTCTTTTGTAACAATTTTTTTTGTCATATAAGTATTTTTCTGCATTAGAAATAACTTTTCATCAGTGAGAAGAAGAAAGACTTGGGTAACATTGCTATTAAGTCATGGCATATTTGGCATTATATGTTTGTCTTGTCAATACGAAAATGAGATACGTACATTTTACTTCAAAAATGTCCCCATATTCGTGCCGAACTTTAAGACTCGCGCGTGAGAGCGATTTTACAAAATGGATTTTTGAGAATATCTTAATATGTGGTTGATCAAAAGTATGAAACTAAAGTTTTTATACTATGACTACAGTTCGAGTTCCAAGAAATACAACAACTTATTGGAAATAAGTTTATCAGCAACATTAGCATGTGGAAAATAGGAATCCTTTGCCGTGGTTCTGTATCATCCGAATAAAGTTGTTCATCATCTGTCTCTTATACACATCTAGATGTGTATAAGAGACAGCTTGAAAGGAGTCTTGTTACGCAAGAAATCTACGAGTGTGGTTGAAGGATCAAGGGAAGAGAGCTCGAGCTCGAATCTTTCTCCATTAATGGCGAAAACCAGAGAGGTCTTGCTCTTCATCGCTTCTTCTTTTTCTTCAATCACTTGCTGCTCACCCATTAATTTTTTATAATTTTTCTCTCGGTGTAATCCTCCCTGCAAACCAAGATTTAGTTACACGACATGGATTCTCGTAATCTTGGCTTCTGGTTCTTTCCGATGTGTAACTGAGACAGTCTTTTTAGTAGTAGTAGTTAGTATTCCTGTGTAACTGAGACAGTCGGTAAGAGAAGAATACCCCGATAAGATTCGTCGCCACTCGCCATCAATATATTTATATACTTTTGTTCTTTATACCCAAAAAAAAAGTATATATTTATTTATTTTTGTAAATTGTTTGTACGTGTTGGATTTAGGTAGGTTATGATGCTAACAACTACACTGAATATATGAAAAAGGGTTCGCCATTATTTCTTTGTTTTGATTTAAGAACCTCTAGAGTTTAGTAGACTAATCAAACTTTTCCTTCTTTTTTGTTGTTGTTGTTGACATGTTCAAACTTTTTACTTTTATTTTCTTATCGTTTACAAATTGTATACATACTGTACAGTCTTTACCAGATATGATCCACGAGATTTGAATCTGAATGATGCATTACAATAGCAACTAAACTTGAATTGCTAAACGTTGTTCTTTTTTTCCATAAACTGTTCATGATGAGTAGGGGTGGGCATTTTATCCGGATCCGAAAAACCGATCCGGTACCGATCCGAAAATATCCGATCCGAACCGATCCGGATTCATCAAAATATCCGAACGGGAGTAATCTTCACTTAGTTCGGGTACCCGGTAATATCCG
>JAHZTW010000001.1:161877718-162082200 GCA_020283515.1 Alliaria petiolata
GGTGGTCCTTGAGTGTTAAAAGCTTCTGGATAAGAGATGAATCAATGTGGCGATTGTCAATTTTACAAGTGCAAAGCCTGCCTGGCAATCTATGATTGGCCAACCCATGTGCTATGTTTTAACTATAGTAGGTTCAGACAGGTTCTTAAAGAGTTGAATTTTCTGCCACTGTAGGGCCAGTGTGAAGTTATCTTCTTCATCTTATCAATCCCTGTCCCACTTATTCATATCCTTTACACATTTGTGGGAGATTAAATGAGCCTATGTTTCATTGAAAAAAATTGTATATTGTTTTTTGTTAGATTCATTTCAATCATAAATAAATTAATTCGGTAGCGTATGACATGAACACAAGTTCCATTTATTTATCTAAATGAGCTTGTGACTGTTACAGAACAAAAGTCGCGGCTTGCGCCAAGCATTTTGTGGGAGATGGAGGTACAGTGAGAGGGATAGACGAGAACAACACGGTGATTAACTCGAATGGGCTGTTCGGAATTCACATGCCTGGATATTACAGCGCTGTAAACAAGGGTGTTGCGACGGTTATGGTGTCCTACTCTGCCTGGAACGGTTTGAGAATGCATGCTAACAAGGCACTCGTTACAGGTTTCCTCAAGAACAAGTTGAAGTTCAGAGTAAGAAATGATACATGTGGATGCATTTGATCTTCTGTGCTTTGGTCCTAAAAGCTCTTCTTTTTGTTTCTCTGCAGGGCTTTGTCATCTCAGATTGGCAGGGTATTGATAGGATCACCACTCCTCCGCATCTTAACTTTTCGTACTCTGTTTACGCTGGAATCAGCGCAGGCATTGACATGGTTGGTCTCGAAATAAAAATGAGCCCACTTTTGTTTGGTATACTCTCCACGGTTCCTTGATTGTTGTGCGGCTTTCTAACTGCAGATTATGGTGCCGTACAACTACACCGAGTTCATAGACGAAATCAACAGTCAGATAAATAAAAAGTTGATTCCGATGAGCAGGATCGATGATGCCGTGAAGAGAATATTGAGGGTCAAATTCACAATGGGACTCTTTGAGGAACCACTGGGTGATCTCAGCTTTGCCAACCAGCTTGGTAGTAAGGTCTGTTATGTTTATCCTCTGTGTTTAGCTATCATACCAATCTTTGCAAAATCATCGGCATGAAACTGAATAAAACACTTCTCCAATTTTGGCAGGAACACAGGGAACTAGCTCGTGAAGCCGTGAGGAAATCTCTAGTTCTGCTCAAGAATGGTAAGAAAGGCGATAAACCGTTGCTTCCTCTGCCTAAGAAGACAGGGAAGATCCTTGTGGCGGGAACACACGCTGATAACTTGGGATATCAATGTGGTGGCTGGACCATCACCTGGCAAGGACTTAATGGCAACGACCACACCGTCGGTAAGTTGTTTTACTCATAAACTTTTCTTTGCCCTCTGTTGTATCGGTTGCAACCACAGGGGCTAGTGAGGCCTGGCCATTTGGATGTATATATAATAATCTTGGCTTTTGGGTTTAATTATACATAGGTACAACGATCCTGACCGCTGTGAAGAATACGGTGGCTCCGACCACACAAGTCGTCTACAACCAAAACCCTGATGCGAACTTCGTGAAGTCGGGCAAATTCGACTACGCCATTGTGGTAGTTGGTGAGCCGCCTTATGCTGAAATGTTTGGGGACAGCACAAACCTGACCATTAGCGAACCGGGTCCGAGCACGATAGGGAACGTGTGCGGATCAGTGAAGTGTGTGGTGGTTGTGGTCTCTGGCCGTCCCGTGGTGATTCAGCCTTATGTCTCCACCATCGATGCTCTCGTGGCAGCTTGGCTTCCGGGAACGGAAGGTCAAGGAGTAGCTGATGCTCTGTTTGGTGATTATGGGTTCACCGGGAAGTTGGCTCGGACGTGGTTTAAGTCGGTGAAGCAGCTGCCGATGAATGTTGGCGATCTGCATTATGACCCGTTGTACCCGTTCGGTTTCGGGTTGACCACAACACCATACAAATTGTAGACTCTCTCTCTGGTTCGGAGGCAATAAGTTTAGTTGTTGAGATGAGAGCAAAGGAAAATAAAGAAATTAAAGAACCCAACGAATAATTTCGATGAACAATTTTTTTGGGGAGGTTTCTACAAAACTTTTGTTATTTGTCCTTATGAATCAATCTATATTTGCTCCATAAGCTAACTAACATTTGGATAACTAAACTATAGCAGTTTCACCCTAAAAAAGTAAAAACCCTAACAAATAAGAAGGTTGACTTAAAATCCAACATATGTATTTCTTTGGAGTCAAATAAGACTCCTAGTATTATTTTCATATTTCCATATTTTCTTAGAGCGTTTACTTACAAAACAGAAAAAGAAATAAATCTCCAAAGAAAAGAAATTGCGACTTTCTGCATATGTATATGGAAAATATAAAAAATGATTATTCTCATTAATTATATGAAAAACTTATTAAGACTAATATCTTTAGTATGTTATCTTGCCAAATTATATTTTTGTTAAGATTTTTCTCTCGTCATATTATTTACAAGAAGGAAGAGAATCTAATTTGTTTTTTGATGTTCTAGTCACGGAAATGTTATATCGTCTCTACATATACAAATACAAGATAGACAAAATTCTCAACCTCATATTGTGCCTGTCTCAGTCGAAACAACAAAATCTCTACCTCTTATTGTTGTTCCTGTCTCATTCGAAACATCATCGTTGTGGTCGTCGTCATATCATTTTTTTTTTGTCTTCTCCTTCTCCTTCTCAAATGGTTAATCAATAATCAGCCTTGCACTATTCTACTACCGTTGGACATTTGCAGGTGTCGAGAGTAAAGATGGGGAGCTTAAGTTACTTGCTAGGTACGTTAGGGGTTCTGCTGCTCTGCTTTACCGTGGCAGCTAACGAAGAACCACTTGCGAGCGCCAAGTATAAGGACCCAAAAGAGCCATTGGAAGTCAGGATCAAGAACCTGATGAGCCATATGACCCTTGAAGAGAAAATCGGGCAGATGGTTCAGGTGGAACGCGTCAATGCCACAACAGAAGTCATCAAAAATTACTTCATCGGTATGATTCTGGTTCTGTACCTTCAGAACGTTGTTAAAATCCTATTCAAATACTCAGAATTTTTTTGAATTATTTTGTGTAGGGAGTGTGTTTAGCGGTGGAGGGAGTGTGCCGACGCCAAATGCAAGTCCTGAAGCTTGGGTGGACATGGTCAACGAGATTCAAAAGGCGGCTCTTTCGACCCGCTTTGGGATTCCCATTATTTACGGGATCGATGCTGTTCATGGTCACAACAACGCGTATAACGCCACCATTTTCCCTCATAACATAGGCCTCGGAGTCACCAGGCAAGTTCTTGTAGAGAATCCCATTCCAAATGAATCTGTTTCTAAGATAGACCCGATCGACATTGTTTCCATACTGTTGTATTCATCTCTGTTAGGGACCCTGGCCTTGTGAAGAGGATTGGTGAAGCAACTGCGCTTGAAGTTAGAGCGACGGGAATCCAATATGTCTTTGCTCCATCTATTGCAGTAAGTAAAACCTGATCTGAACCAAAGCGGAAACATAGTTGTTGTAATTAATAGTTACCTTGAGCAGGTGTGTAGGGACCCTAGATGGGGAAGATGCTATGAGAGCTACAGTGAGGATCACAGAATAGTTCAACAGATGACTGAGATCATACCTGGTTTGCAAGGTGACCTTCCCACAGGTCAAAAGGGTGTTCCTTTCGTCGCTGCAAAGTNCACAATCGGAAACGTTTGCGGATCGGTGAAGTGTGTGGTGGTGGTTGTTTCGGGGCGTCCGGTGGTGATGCAGCCATACATCTCGAACATCGGCGCTCTCGTGGCGGCGTGGCTTCCTGGGACGGAAGGTCAGGGAGTGGCTGATGTTTTGTTCGGAGATTATGGATTCACCGGGAAGTTGGCTCGGACGTGGTTCAGGACCTGTCTCTTATACACATCTAGATGTGTATAAGAGACAGTCACAGAATAGTTCAACAGATGACTGAGATCATACCTGGTTTGCAAGGTGACCTTCCCACAGGTCAAAAGGGTGTTCCTTTCGTCGCTGCAAAGTAAGTATACTTTTGATTCATCAAAGTATCTCTCTCGAGAAGCAAAGATCCATGTAGTTAAAACTGAACTAATAGAAAACTTGGTAAACTCTCAGGACCAGAGTTGCAGCATGTGCTAAACACTTTGTAGGAGACGGAGGTACATTGAGAGGGATGAACGCGAACGATACGGTTATTAATTCGAATGGACTGCTCAACATTCACATGCCAGCTTATTATGATGCGGTGAACAAGGGCGTTGCAACAGTCATGGTGTCCTACTCGTCGTTGAACGGGTTGAAAATGCATGCCAATAAGAAACTTATCACAGGTTTCCTCAAGAACAAGCTGAAGTTCAAGGTAACTTCGACCATAGAAGAATCCGGGTTAAGCAAAGCATCTAGAAGCAGCCATTTGAGTAGAGAAAATGAAGAAAGATTTTGAAACTGTTTGCAGGGCATTGTCATCTCGGATTATCTAGGTGTTGATCAGATCACCACACCTATTCATGCTAACTACTCACACTCTGTTCACGCCGCTATCACTGCTGGACTCGATATGGTCAGTCTCAAAACAGTTGCTAGTTTCAAAAAGATATATATATATAAACACACTTGATGTCGATTAAAAATCTTCCGATGCAGATCATGGGTTCATCAAACTTGACGGAGCTAATCGACGACTTAACCAGTCAGGTGAAGAGAGAACTCATCCCGATGAGCAGAATCGACGATGCTGTGGAGAGAATCTTGAGAGTCAAATTCACAATGGGGCTCTTTGAAGATCCCATGGCTAGTCATAGCTTGGCCAACCAGCTCGGTAGTAAGGTCTGTAAAAAAAACATAAGCTTTAATACAGAGATCCCAAACTTAAACATTGGGATTACCTTCCCCTTTAACAGGAACACAGAGAACTGGCGAGGGAAGCAGTGAGGAAATCTCTGGTGTTGTTGAAGAATGGCGAAACTGCAGATTCGCCGTTGCTTCCGCTGCCAAAGATGTTAGCAAACTCAAATCAAAGATAGATTGTTACTCAAATGAGCTTATTGAAGTAGAAATCTAAGATAGCTCATATAGCTTTATTATATGCAAGTAAGTAAAAGGAAAGAAGAGATTTAAGTTGTCACCAAGAACACAAATAGATTTTGATTGATTTCATAAGATTAGAAGAAGAGAGTTGCACAATCGGCAACTCCCAAAGTTACACAACTTGTTCACATATCAATCATATTTATACTAATCTACTTGAGAGAAACCCTAACACACATGGGCTTATGATATTACATTGGGCTTGATATGGGCTTGCGTTTAATACTCTTACACTCCCCCGCAAACTTGCCCAATTGTAACAAGCCCATACATGTCCCATGTGTCTTAGGGTTTTGCAAGTAGAATATTATACCATGAAAGCATTTGTAAATCAAAGATAGATTGTTACTCAAATGAGCTTATTGAAGTAGAAATCTAAGATAGCTCATATAGCTTTATTATATGCAAGTAAGTAAAAGGAAAGAAGAGATTTAAGTTGTCACCAAGAACACAAATAGATTTTGATTGATTTCATAAGATTAGAAGAAGAGAGTTGCACAATCGGCAACTCCCAAAGTTACACAACTTGTTCACATATCAATCATATTTATACTAATCTACTTGAGAGAAACCCTAACACACATGGGCTTATGATATTACATTGGGCTTGATATGGGCTTGCGTTTAATACTCTTACACTCCCCCGCAAACTTGCCCAATTGTAACAAGCCCATACATGTCCCATGTGTCTTAGGGTTTTGCAAGTAGAATATTATACCATGAAAGCATTTGTAAATCAAAGATAGATTGTTACTCAAATGAGCTTATTGAAGTAGAAATCTAAGATAGCTCATATAGCTTTATTATATGCAAGTAAGTAAAAGGAAAGAAGAGATTTAAGTTGTCACCAAGAACACAAATAGATTTTGATTGATTTCATAAGATTAGAAGAAGAGAGTTGCACAATCGGCAACTCCCAAAGTTACACAACTTGTTCACATATCAATCATATTTATACTAATCTACTTGAGAGAAACCCTAACACACATGGGCTTATGATATTACATTGGGCTTGATATGGGCTTGCGTTTAATACTCTTACACTCCCCCGCAAACTTGCCCAATTGTAACAAGCCCATACATGTCCCATGTGTCTTAGGGTTTTGCAAGTAGAATATTATACCATGAAAGCATTTGTAAATCAAAGATAGATTGTTACTCAAATGAGCTTATTGAAGTAGAAATCTAAGATAGCTCATATAGCTTTATTATATGCAAGTAAGTAAAAGGAAAGAAGAGATTTAAGTTGTCACCAAGAACACAAATAGATTTTGATTGATTTCATAAGATTAGAAGAAGAGAGTTGCACAATCGGCAACTCCCAAAGTTACACAACTTGTTCACATATCAATCATATTTATACTAATCTACTTGAGAGAAACCCTAACACACATGGGCTTATGATATTACATTGGGCTTGATATGGGCTTGCGTTTAATACTCTTACACTCCCCCGCAAACTTGCCCAATTGTAACAAGCCCATACATGTCCCATGTGTCTTAGGGTTTTGCAAGTAGAATATTATACCATGAAAGCATTTGTAAATCAAAGATAGATTGTTACTCAAATGAGCTTATTGAAGTAGAAATCTAAGATAGCTCATATAGCTTTATTATATGCAAGTAAGTAAAAGGAAAGAAGAGATTTAAGTTGTCACCAAGAACACAAATAGATTTTGATTGATTTCATAAGA
Source organism: Alliaria petiolata (assembly GCA_020283515.1). Lineage (NCBI taxonomy): Eukaryota > Viridiplantae > Streptophyta > Magnoliopsida > Brassicales > Brassicaceae > Alliaria > Alliaria petiolata. Next base: position 161,884,553 of record JAHZTW010000001.1, read on the forward strand.
TTAGAAGAAGAGAGTTGCACAATCGGCAACTCCCAAAGTTACACAACTTGTTCACATATCAATCATATTTATACTAATCTACTTGAGAGAAACCCTAACACACATGGGCTTATGATATTACATTGGGCTTGATATGGGCTTGCGTTTAATACTCTTACACTCCCCCGCAAACTTGCCCAATTGTAACAAGCCCATACATGTCCCATGTGTCTTAGGGTTTTGCAAGTAGAATATTATACCATGAAAGCATTTGCAAATCAAAGATAGATTGTTACTCAAATGAGCTTATTGAAGTAGAAATCTAAGATAGCTCATATAGCTTTATTATATGCAAGTAAGTAAAAGGAAAGAAGAGATTTAAGTTGTCACCAAGAACACAAATAGATTTTGATTGATTTCATAAGATTAGAAGAAGAGAGTTGCACAATCGGCAACTCCCAAAGTTACACAACTTGTTCACATATCAATCATATTTATACTAATCTACTTGAGAGAAACCCTAACACACATGGGCTTATGATATTACATTGGGCTTGATATGGGCTTGCGTTTAATACTCTTACAAAAGAAGGCCAACAAGATCCTTGTCGCAGGAACACACGCTGATAACTTGGGATACCAATGTGGAGGCTGGACAATCACTTGGCAAGGCCTCGAAGGCAACAATCTCACCATCGGTACACACACAACCTTCTATTCCAATGAACCATCATCCTCTTCTTCATTTGTTTGAATCATCATCATCATCATATATAGAACATAGAAGACAGTACCTTTTGGTGTTTCTCAAATTCCCAAAATCAGAAACAAGTAGTAAAAAAAATTGAATTTTGCAGGTACAACTATCCTCGCCGCGGTGAACAACACGGTGGATCCGACGACGCAAGTCGTCTACAATCAGAATCCCGACACCAGCTTCGTCAATTCCGGCGGCTTCGATTACGCGATCGTGGTCGTCGGAGAGACACCGTACGCGGAGGGATACGGAGACAGCACGAACTTAACCATAGCCGAGCCGGGTCCAAGCACAATCGAAAACGTTTGCGGATCGGTGAAGTGTGTGGTGGTGGTTGTTTCGGGGCGTCCGGTGGTGATGCAGCCATACATATCGAACATCGGCGCTCTCGTGGCGGCGTGGCTTCCTGGGACGGAAGGTCAGGGAGTGGCTGATGTTTTGTACGGAGATTATGGATTCACCGGGAAGTTGGCTCGGACGTGGTTCAGGACAGTGGATCAGTTGCCGATGAACGTGGGCGACCCGCATTACGACCCGTTGTACCCGTTTGGATTCGGGTTGATCACAAACCCGAAATAAACAGCTCTGATTCGAATAATTCAATTATATAATATTATGATAAGACTATCGCGCCATGAGGAGAGTTTGCAAAACAAATTGTTAAAATGATATTCAAATTTTCGGATCCTAATTTCGGATTTTGGATTTCGAATTTCGGATAAGAATGGTCCATTTTCCTAACCATGATTATAATGATTTTTAGAACCTTGGATGATGGTGGTCTAATTTAAATATACTTGATAGCTTAAACAATCTTTTTAGAGAGACTATAGTTAGTAAGAAAAAATATATTTATATTCTAGTATATCTATATATAAAGGAGAATAGACTCTCTTCTCATGATGACACATCATCAACACATACCTTCAAATAATGACACATCATCAATTAATTTTGTTATTTTTTTTTTTATATGTTTTATGTTCCTTTACCTTTTAATTATCATAATAACTATCATTAATTAATAAAATAGTTTCAAATAGAATTTGAAAGGTCATTCTTTATATATAAAAAAAATATCTTATATATTGATCTAATTTCACTAATTTGTAAAAAAAATTTCATATTATTAGTGAATCCAAAACAAGAAAATTTAACAATAATCATATTTAAATCCAGTTTTTCCACCAAAAAAATAAAACTTTTCAGATACAAAACCATTACAATAGCTAAAATGTTACAAAAAAAAATAAAACATTAAACTATTATGATAATATTAATTTATTACTAAAATCTCTAATCTAAAATAACAATGTCCATTATCCCACTAATTTGAAGAGTTTATGGTGCTTAATCCATTAAAAGAACAATATGGATATCCACTTAATCTACTTAGTCTTATAATTATAAAGTTCAGTGTTTATAAATTATAAACTTTGTATAGGCAAGATTTGTTATCCTAAAATTTTAACATGTTCAACACAGTGTTCGAGTAAATAATGGGACAAATCTTATAAAAATTCTACAGCACTTAAGTGAAAAATCATACATTGAGAAAGGCAAGAGAAAGAAGAATTAGGAGGAGGATAGTGAAGATTAATTTAAAACTGGACCAAAATGTTATCCGTAATTTAATATGTTGCGTTTATGAGAGAGAAAGAAATAGAGAAGGAGAAAGAGAGGAAGTGAGAGAGAGAGAGATAGAGAGAGAGAGATTGAGTTCATCTTAGAAATATATCAAACGTTTATGAAAAGAGATCAATATTGTCTGTAATGTATATGTATTTGGAAAACACTGACGTTTACCGAAGAATATTAATGTGTATCAATGAATATCCAACTCAAATTAAAGAAGAGAGAAATGTAAGTATAATATTTCATATAATTTTTCTACATCCAAAGTTAACAAGTGGGAACAAGATTAGATATTCGACTATCTAAATTTGTGTGTAAATATTTATGAACCAATCTTTTTAAAAACATTTTGACTTCTATATCTATATATAAAGTTTTCTATTATATAATATACGTTTTCAATTAATTTTATTTTACTAATCACATAAAACTGTTAATAGCTAAATAAATTAATATTTTATATTGTTGAAGTTTTTTCTAACTATATTATTAAACGGCATGTAATATTCCGCGCGAAGCGCGGATCACCCACTAGTATATAAGAAAATATACAACGTTTAATCTGAAATTTACGTGCCTTATCTCAATCACACAATAGCTCTCACTCTTCAAGCTCTAAAGCTTTGAAATATTTACCATCTAAAAGATACGTTCCAATGGAGAGTCGAACTGCCCACAAGTCCTTAGGTTTTCTCGACACGATTCTGCAAAAATAAAAACAATGTGATTAAAACCGTTAACTGATCGTCCTTTCATCTTTAAAAAGAAGAAGACGAAACTTTCTATATGTTTTGCAAACAAATGAACAAGATACGTTACTTTTGTTATGCGTATAAAACATTTAGGTTTAAGCCAAACATTAATTGATCAAGTATGAGAAATTAATCTCTTTTGCACTCAAATGTTTGAGTTGCGTTAATGGATAAGATGATGTAATTTCAGATTCTAAAGGTACTACTTATTCAAAGGACAAAATTGTGGACGTCTTAATTACCAAGAAGACATATGGTTTTCTATCAATCTTGTGATTAGTATATGCGCTTTGTCCTAAAGTTTACACAACTATAAAAAAAAAAAGGAAATTTGGATGAAGAAGAAGAAGAAGACCTTCCAACATCACCAGGCTTGACCAAGCCAGTGTTAGCCCTAAGACAAGGCATTGAAGCGGCTGTTTTTACCACTTTGGGGGCTTCCACGATGATGATTGGCGATCCCACTTGGAGCTTCGGTTTTGGTCGTGGTGGCTCCTTCACGGTTTCACAGCATCTCACAGCGACTCGTGGCGTGAAGGATCCACTGTACCATACCCCTGACTGTATCTTGGAGAATTTAGTTGAAGAAGCAAAGGATAAAGCCATGGAAGAAGATGCGTGAGTTTTTTTGGTGGTATGAGTGGATAAGTAGACTTTTTGTCTTTCAGTTAATTGCTTGTAAGCCAATGGTCTCAGTGTTTGTACCAATCTTCGGTTTACACTTCGGTTTATTTAGTTCCAATTGTCTCCATCCGGATTTGTTTTTATTCTTCTTCTTTTTTTCTTTTCAATTGATCACATTTCATCTCATCTTGTCACTTGTGAAGCAGACACGGTAGCAAGAATGAATTGGAGCCTGTCACAACTTTGAGTTCATGTTCTATTCAAAAACATGAAGAATATACATGAAATGTTACATAAATAAAGGAAGACAGACGGATTAAACCCACCCGAAATTAATATGGTTCAGGGGCCGGGAGATGAGGATTTGGACAAACAAATAAAAACTTTATAATCTATACAAAAATCAAAACAAAAAATCTAGGACCTGGTCCTTTAGCATCTCTGGTTTGCTTGCAAAGACTACACACTCTCATTTCTTAGTATAGGAAAGATATGGATCCTGTGCCAGCGTTAGAACATCAGGCCTATCTGCTTGGTTATATGTTAGACACCTGCGAATCAAATCCTGCAGAAAACGCAACAGAGTGAGTGGCCCTGGAGATACAGTTTCATCAACCATTTGGTTCTATTCTACTTAAACCAGGTTTAAGGCACAGTTAAATTTACCTTTGCTTCATTGGAGATGGCAGGTTTTGCTGGGAACTCAACCTTTTTGGCTTTAATGATTGTGTCTTCTCGTAGTATCCGCTCTTGGCTTTGGTCATGTCCAAAGGGTCTCTTTCTAAATAGCATTTGGTAAAACAGAACACCAACCGACCATACATCAACCTGAATTTTGAACACATAATTTAGGTCCACAAAACTTTTAACACATTCTGATGAAGAAGACATCATTGACCAATTGCTAACCTTTGACGAGATCATAGGAGTTTTGGTAAGCTCAAAACATTCTGGGGGCAAGTACCTGAAATCCAGAATTTTCAACCTTGTTAGCTATTACGTCAGGAAGTATAAGAGAGTTTAAGAAGCAAAAAAAAAACATATCAAGGATACTAAAACTAGACTGCTCACCAGTATGTTCCAGCTCCCTGTGATGTAAGCTCCATTCCTTGAGAGCCAACATTGTCTTCCACTATCTTGCTAAGACCAAAATCAGTTACTTTTGCGACTCCAAACTCATCAAACAGAACATTCCCGGGCTTCAGATCATAGTGGATTATCTTCTGTGATCTTTTGTTCAGATATACAAGGCCTTGTACTACTTGTACAATGATAATCCTTGCTTCTTTCTCAGGAAGATTAGGTGTTGCCTTTAAAACTGCATCAAGGTCTTTTCCTGCATTAGAAATTAGAAACATACGAATGAGAACTGCAAGCCACAGACAATATTCCTTCATTTATCTACAAAGAGATCAGAGAATTCTGGTTTACCACTACAATATTCCAGAACAGTGCAGAATGTATCCAGGTCAATTCTAAATTTATCCCAAAGCCGGACAATGTGGTGATGCACAAGATCTTTATGGATATCATATTCCCTCATGGCATGTCGGATGTAACTTTGCTTCTTTTCTTCACTCCACTGAGCATTTAAACCATGAAGCTTGCACGCAACATATCTATGATTCACCAAATCATATGCCTGCTCAAAATCCGTAACATCAAACTACTGCATATATTTCTCACACTTAAAAGAATGTAGTATCCATCAATGTTCTGACCTTATAGACTTCACTAAATCCTCCTTTACCAAGAAGATTTAGAAGAGCATATCGGCAATTCAAAACTGGGAAATTATTGAAACGAGAACCATCTTCATCTCGTATGCGCTTCATCTCCTTCATAAGCTGCCCCTTCTCCAATTCATACCTCTCTCTCTCACGCAAAACTACTTCCTCCTCCTGAAAGGTAAAGTCAATAGATGTATGATAAGAAACCAATCAACGTAGAGAAAAAAAAAAAAAACTGAGATGATGCATAAGGAGGAACATACCCGCTTAATACTTGCAAGGCGAGACTTGTAAATCTCGTCGGGGATGATATCTTCCTCCTGTGCTCCTGATTCTGTTTCAGTCCCGTCACTCTTATCTACAAAACAAAGGGTGCTAAACATCACTACAATTTGCACACAAAAAAAAAGACAGCGTACATTACAAGAGATCACAGATTGACTGACAAAGTAAAAAATTTGGGGAAACATACCACCATTCTGTCGTTTCTTAAGGAACTTTCTCTGTCTCTCAATAACCTCCTTGGTTTCCAGCAATTGTCTCTTCTCGTTGCACATTATATAGCAAAATCAAAACAGGTAGTGCAGGGATTACTAATATTGTTTAATAAAATTATCTCGCTACACAGCTTAACTTACGAGTTGAGCATTCAGATCTTTCAACATTTGTCCATCCTCCCATGTCTCAGCTATGATTGTTCCTGTCCTGAAATCACCAAAATGGGCACACAGCTGATAGATTGAACTTACAACCACAAATTAAAGAAAATAACCTAGCAAAGAAGATTTTGAGCAACGGGTTACAAAGAAATGTGAGATTAACTCCAATCAAAAACTCTATGCGAGATGGTTTGATGAGTATACTAAAAGCAATATTTTATTTGTTATGTACATGTTTTATTATACTTCCCTGGCATATATATATTCAATACTTATTGTGTTATTGATCATAGAAATGTAGGATATGCTGGATATGTACTAATACCATAAGTACTCATATAAAAACATAATAGCAGACCTGAGTACACCAACGCTGCCTAATCGCAAAGAATCATGTCTGACTTTTGTTCGTGCTTCTTGTCTCTCAGTTTTGGAAACAGATATGAGAAGGTCAGATATTACTTTAGTTGTCTGCATCAAGAAAAGATACCCAGTTCGTTTTCAAAAAACAAATAATTACGAGTCATTAGAAGGCTAAAATGTTGATCATTAGCCATTACAATTCCGCTCCAAATCCAATGCACATAAAAATCGACCTTATCCACAATACATTGCCTATTAATTTTTACTTAGAGAAATACTAATACATGCTTTACGAAAATGATCTCACTGCACATGGAGCATAGATGTGACATAGACACTTGCAAGATCTAACCCTTCACGGGTATTTCAGTTCTCTAGCAGCAGCAACAGCATTAAATTTTAGCGAGTACTCTCAGGAGAGTGTCAGTGATTTACCAATTCTCACATAGAACTACCATGCTTCTTATGGAGAAAAATGTTTATTTACTCTTAAGATTCTCCCAGAATCATTGATGACACTAAAATTAACCATGCCATAGTAGGTGAGACATTTAAGAAAAGATAATACGACTTCCTAATATCCCTTATTGGGTCACGAAAACAAAAGTTTTCCCCACCTTTTGCTTCCCTTGTTGTTCCTGATCTTTTAGATCTTTTACCTCCTGCGTAGATCATAATTAAGATTAGCAGGGAATAGATATAGACAAAAATGGTAATAGCATAACCAGGATTGACTAAATCTAAAAGGCGTTCCCACAATACATTCTCAAGCTTCCGTAAAAGGTTGTGATACTCAGAAGAATCTTGTCGAGATTTATACAATTCCTCCTCCAGCACAGTGATTTTTGTACGTAAAGATGGCACATCTTCCTGATTGATAAAAAAGAAACAAAATAGTGAATAACGAAAGATATAACAGTATTGTCGATTACATATTCTCTTAGGCAGGAGATATTACAGAGTAAAGGAAATAATAGGAGAAACTTACATTCTGGAGAGAGCATTCACCATTCCTTTGCTGTCCATCAGGCCTCAAATCCTGAAGAATAAAAATGCAGAATTACCATCAATAAACTGCGTCTGGTTGCCATGATCAATGCAAATCTAGATAAAGATATTATCTTCAACAAAGTGGGGAATGGTCTTAATTCTTTCTTGCCCTGCTTAATTTTCCCCACATAGGCAAACAGAAGGTTTTACTTCTGTTAAGAACATAAAACTCATGTCCACGTTTTGTCTGAAATTAAGTCTAACGTATATAAATCCTCAAAGAGCGGTTGCATGTAAGATTCATATGAAGTAAATAACATTAACCTTTTGATCAGAGACATCCAGTTGACACTTTGCAACTGATACCGGTGCAGCCAATTTTGTGACATCATTATTAGTTTTAGAACCACGCCCTCTGCCTGATGATGAAGCCCGACCTCGACCTTGTTTCTTCTTATTTACATCAAGGCCTGTCTTGGACTCCGCATCATTTTTCCTTCCATCATATGCTGCCTCCTGGGGCTTCAATTCTACAATATTCTTCATTAAAACGAAATTCGAGGAGACAAAAAATTGCAACATAATAAGTTGTTTCAATATCCCACAGAAACCTTATACAACATACACCATATAAGGGAAGGGACATAAAGAAACATCTTTGCCACTACCTCAGCACTGGAGTTGTTAAACTCTTGAACTTTCTGGCGCTTTTTTGTATTGGCTCGGATTAGGAAATCTCCTGTATTCTGAGACAGTAACGACGAGAATAAGATATAGCCAAGAGGATAAGGAACATTAGCAACAAATGGAAACCTAGCTTCAACTCTGAAGCAGCACAAGAAGCATTGTATAGACGAAAAATCTGAATTATTATTAACAAAAACATCCGAAGCTACCTCGTCGTCGGAATCACTGATAGAGGCCTCCGACAATCCCGCCGGTGCGGAAGCCACGACTTTGACAGCGGCGGGAGCAGATGACCAGACGGAGAGCTGCTGCTGTTGTTGTTGTTGTTGTTGCGGCTGTGGCTTCGCCGACGAGGCGGTTTTTCCGGTCAAGCGGGCCTCGAGCTTGGCGATTTTGTCGGGCAAAGAGTGATCCGACTGATTTGAGGAATTGGAGGTGAAATGCATCACCATGTCATCCGACATTGCAAACACTTGAGCAGGCTTGAACGCACTAATCTACCAGATCAGGCGGAGCAGAGTAAACACCCAAACAAAACACGAAAAATTAGGGTTTTTTATGGAGAATTACCGAATTGAAGACTAGAATCTGGATGTGGGTGAGAAACCCATTAACGGGGCTTTCAGCTTTCTGCAATCCACGTGGAGGTATTTCTCTTTGGAGAGGAATCAAACGTAGAGAGAAAGATAGGAGAGGAGAGAAGTAAGGTTGGGTTTCGGTGGAAAAGGAAAATTGAAGAACCCTAAGGAATTAGGAGGGAAACAGAGGAATTGGGTCAACACAACACAAGCTCCCTTTTTAGTTTTTACGACTGGTTGAACAATTTTGGTTTAATCAGAGATTTAGCCTAATTAAATGTTCACCAAAATGTTTTAACTTTATTATTTTAGAGCAATCAGATACTCTCTACTAAAACAGAGTTTTTTCATAATAATATACTAACCAACAAAGCCTCTGAGTCAGACGGAGTCTCTCCTCCTTCTTAAACGTGACAAACCTAGCGACCGAATCAGAAACGCTTACCCATTTCTGTCTGCGACTGGACTCCTTTGCTCTGCGCCGCGTGCTATCTCCCTCTCAGATTCCTCCCAAGCAAACCTTTTCCCGTTCCACTCTAAACATCAATCTTCCTTTCGCACCCTCTGTGAGTTTTCGTTGATTCCTTTTTTTTCGATATTTTTTTTGTTTGTTTTTTTGTCGATCTCAAAGGAAATCGTTTTCGGAGGAATCGAGTAAAGAGATTAATAAATCTTAGATTTTCTATTCTGAAGCCTTGACTTAGATTTATTGGGGTGTATAATCATATTGATTTTTATGGGGGAGTCGAAATTTGTCCTCATCTCTTAGAAAATGGGAAATCTAGCTATGTTATCTTTGCGTCGCGATTATTGATCTGATGTAGAAGCATACCTAGTTTCGGGCAGTCGCATAGTTTACACACACTCAGAAAGCTCTCTACTTTATCGATTTTGCTATCGCTGTTGCAGATGTTTGGTTTCTGAGTGCTTATTTTGTCTTTTTTTTTTTTTTTGTTCTCAGTAGCAATCATGGCTGATGAAAACAATGAGATGAAGGAAGAGGTGAAGGATGAGCAAGAAGTAAGTTGGGTTTTTTTGTTTTTTAGGGGATAAGGGATCCTCCTTGGTTAAGATTAAGTTAACCCATACAATTTTTGGCTTGATAAATTCTGACTGTATGGGTTTTTTTTTTTGTCATCCTTAGCTCGCACCCTTTGATCCAACCAAGAAGAAGAAGAAGAAGAAAGTTGTCCTTCAGGATCCTGTCGAGGACTCAACAGAGTCACAGGCCGAGAAATCTGATCCATTGCCTGGTATGTTGAAGAGTCTATTTGCTGTGGAACTTTTGTTTGTTTCTCTTCAATGGTATATATGTTACCTTGTCTAATTTCTTCTCCTGCAGCCAATGATGGTCTTGAGAGTTCTTTTGCTGGACTGAAGAAAAAGAAGAAGAAGCCAGTGAGTGTTTAACGCTCTGTGTCTTCTAAGTTTTTTTAATTTTTTAAACTTGTGTTTTGATGATTCTGTGCCTCACATTGTTTTTGTTTGATGGTTAGGTTGAATCAAGCTCATTAAATGATGAAAGTGTCGATGCTGCAGAAGATTTGGATGGTATATTTTAAATTCCTTTCTTGCTAGTTAACCATTTTTTGCGGCATGACTTTTATCCTGTTTAAATCTTACGGAGGATATATTGCAGAGCATGCTAATGACGAGGAAGAGGGGGAAGGAACAGATCTGCTGCAGCAACGTTACCCCTGGGAGGGAAGTGACAGAGATTACATATATGACGAGGTGGGTATATCTTAGATGAACGTTCTTTGGTTATGAAAAAATGTGTATTATTTATGTAAAATTGCTTTAGAAGACTCTTTCCGTAAGTTAATGTATCCTTTATCATACAAAAGTCCCCCTGCTTGGTCTTTGCTGACGGGAGTTTATACTTGCAGCTTCTTGGTAGAGTCTTTAACATTCTCCGTGAAAATAACCCGGAGCTTGCTGGAGATAGGCGTCGTACCGTTATGAGGCCTCCTCAAGTTCTTCGTGAGGGGACAAAGAAGACAGTGTTTGTCAACTTTATGGACCTTTGCAAGACGTAAGAACAAACACCTTATCTTCCTCTTCAAACTTGTTCTTGTTAACCATAAGTACTCTAATACTTAGTGATTTTGATGACTAAATGGCATCTTTTGTCTGTGTTTAAAAACAAAAAAAAAATCAGGATGCATCGTCAACCAGATCATGTTATGAACTTCTTGCTTGCTGAGTTGGGTACTAGTGGTTCGCTTGATGGGCAGCAAAGGTTGGTTGTTAAGGGTAGGTTTGCACCCAAGAACTTTGAAGGGATTTTGCGGCGATATGTCAGTAAGTGACTTTCTCTCTAGAAAAAGATATCCAATTTGGACTTCTTAATGTGATTCCTGACGTGGGTTATTCTCAGATGAGTACGTCATTTGCTTTGGTTGCAAGAGCCCAGACACAATCCTTTCAAAGGAGAATCGTCTCTTCTTTCTGCGATGTGAAAAGGTAAAAACTTTATTTATTTCGTCCTTATCTTGAAACATTAAAGAGAACATTGTCTTCTCCTCATGCTTTTCACAAGCCAAAACCTCTATCAAAGTATCACGTAATTCTCTTATAGCTACTGTTAATTACCGCCACATTTTTGTATGCTATTAGTCTTGTAATTGATACCAAAAGAACCTCTCTTGGATAAACTCATCACGAGGCATACTTTTCTTGGTGATGATCGTTGCCTACATTACCTGATCGAATTGATTATGTTTAGCTGTGCTTAACTTTCTGGGTTTCTATTTGCAAATATGACGAACGATACTTTGTTTTGCAGTGTGGATCTGGACGATCTGTGGCGCAGATCAAAGCTGGTTTTGTTGCCCGTGTTGGTCGCAGGAAGACTTGAGAAAATGGTCGGTGAAGTGAGTGATCTTTTGTTTTGGGAAACTAAAGAGCTTGTTATGGAGTTGAGATACTTGTGTTGTTTTTTTTTTTTTCCTTCTGTTTTGGAATATGATGAAGAATCTCCACATTATGACTTCACCATATGGAATAGGATCTAAACCTTCTACTTTGTTAGATTCATGTGGTTCACTTTAAGGTCGAATCAGTAAATCCATGGAGATTTTTTGTGTCAATGTTCTTGTCAATGCAAAAGCTTATTCGTAATCAATCATTTGAAGAAACGATTTTGAGGTTCGAAGGTCGCTCTTGTTTTAATATGCGTTTCTGATTTTGAGGTTCAAGGTCGCTCATATCCACTAATAAAACAAAAATTGACAATATTAATACATATCCATTTTTCTTCGCCTGGACTTCTTCGGTCAACACGGCTAATTTTAACGATTGTTCTCTTCTTGCCCAACCAAACCAAAGAAAACCGAACCGGATTCGACCCGACCGTCATCGTCCTTTCCTCCTGATCAAGAAAACTCGGCAGCTACAAAAATCTCAGAAGACGAGATTGTGTTGTTCATTACAAAATCGTCAAATTCTTTCGAAACCCCTGAATTATCCTCTCAACACTTGGAAGGAAAGTTTTAATGGATGCATCGTCTTCACCGTCTCTTTCCGAGGAAAGCTTGAAGCTTGAACTGGATGATCTGCAGAAACAGCTGAACAAAAAGCTGAGATTCGAGGCATCCGTTCGGTCTATTCATTCTCTTCTTCGTGATCGCTACTCTTCCTCCTCTCCTTCTCTCCGCAAACAGGTTTGTTTTATTGCTTGATTTCGAACAATTATAGGGTCATATATTCTGGTCACGGTGAATTGTTGCTGTTTTGAATTTCTGATTGATGTGTACGCAATGCTTATGTTTGATGGTGGGTTTACTTTTGAGGATTCAAGTAGGAATCAAAAATCTTCCTTTCTTGTTTTCTATTACAGCTGTGGAGAAAGTTATATTAATCTTCGTGTCAAGGATTGTAATTCAGCGGATTGTTCTGTTCAATTCCTATGTTATAATCGAATGTATGCTTGGTTAGTTACCGCTCTGACACAAATTTGGTTTGATGGCCATTGCAGTTCTATATAGTTGTATCTCGTGTCGCCACGGTTCTCAAGACAAGATATACAGCTACTGGGTTTTGGGTCGCGGGGCTGAGCCTTTTCGAGGAGGCTGAGGGACTTGTGTCTGATGCTTCTGAGAAGAAACACTTGAAATCTTGCATTGCTCAAGCCAAGGAGCAGCTAAGCGAAGTAGATAATCAGCCCACGGAAAGCTCACAAGGTTATCTTTTCGAGGGGCATCTGACGGTTGATCGTGAGCCGCCACAGCCTCAGTGGCTAGTGCAGCAGAATCTAATGTCTGCTTTCGCTTCGATCGTTGCTGGTGAATCCTCTAATGGTTCTCCTGTTGAAAACACTCTTGGGGAAACGGCCAACTTGATGCAAGAACTCATCAACGGCCTTGACAGTATCATCCCAGAGGTAGTAGCTTTGGTTATCTGAATATGATGTTGATACCATTTTCTTGCGTAGCCTCGTGAATTGAAAAAAAATGAGATATATATATATATGATGTGTTGTATGCAGATGCTAGAAGATGGTGGACCACCAAGAGCTCCACCGGCGAGTAAAGAAGTTGTAGAGAAACTCCCGGTGATTGTTTTCAGCGAGGAAATGCTTAAAAAGTTAGGAGCAGAGGTAGAATGTTGCATCTGCAAAGAGAATCTGGTGATCGGCGACAAAATGCAGGAGTTGCCATGCAAGCACACATTCCACCCTCCTTGCTTAAAGCCTTGGCTGGTAAAAACCAAAACCCAATCTTCTTTATTCGTAGTTACAAAAGAAAAGTAGCATTCTCTGGTATAGCTTACGAGTATGTTAGAACAAAAAAGCTCATAAATGAAATTGGTGTGGCAGGACGAGCATAACTCTTGCCCTATATGCCGCCACGAATTGCCAACAGACGATCAGAAATATGAGAACTGGAAAGAGAGAGAGAAAGAGGCTGAGGAAGAGCGGAAAGGCGCTGAGAATGCTGTCCGTGGTGGTGAATATATGTATGTTTAGATTTTTATTGAATTCACCGACATATATGTACTCCATTGTTTCTTTCCTCAATTATATTTGCTTTCACATCTCCCATCTTGTGTTGTTCGTCATTCACAATATTAAAATCGTATTTTCACAGAGACTCGGTTTGTTTTGTATGAAAAAGCTTATATAACAACGACGACTCAGACTTAATTAATTTGCACACAAATTGTATCTGGGAGAGATAACGAGTTCAATAATAACACAACAACAAGAGTTACTAGTTAGATAAGACTCTAGAACAATAGTTTGTTCTTTAGTAGATGATAGTCTGTCTTCATCATCGGAGGAAATGTAAAATGATAAACATGTCGGAACATCCTAGACATGCAAACGAATCTTCGGTTTGTCTAACAAACCTATACAGGCACTATCATACAGCACACAGCAGCATATATATGATACATTATCGTATCGACATAACGTTTTACTCAGCCCTTAGGTTGATCTCCTTCTGCTAAGCAGTCGGATATTCCTCCTTAACAGAGGCATTGTTTGTTGGGACATCTGTCTTCTTGATGTCTGAAGCAGGGTAAGGGTTTTTGTTGACCAATCTGAAAACAAATAATGTGAATGTTGCTGTTAGATGCAATCTCAAAGGTTAAAAAAATTATGATCAATCTCTCTTTACAAGTCCCTCTCAGGCATATATGTGTGTAGTTATTCAGGAAGCATACCTGTACCGTCTTTTCTCAAGGAATCGTTGAAGCGAATGCCTCCTTGCAATTGGCAGATCTGAATCGGCAAACAGATTTGTGGAGAGATAATGAGAATGATCCATTTTCAATGTTTAAAAGATTACTGTAACCAGTCGAATTGAAATGCTTACCAGCCGCGGATCTGCAAAACGAAATCGGGTGAATGGGGAATGACTGTGCAGCTGGTGAAGCAGCAGTAGATGTGCTTGAGAAAGAAGGAGCTCTGTTCAGTGCTGGAGAAGGGACAGGACTGATGCTCGTAGAATTCTTTGTCTCAATGGATTTAGCAGAAGCAGCAGCAATACGGAGGATCTCTTGAATCTGTAAGCATGGATCACAGTGAGAAGAGGAAAGAAATCTGAGCTTTTCAGACAAAACATAAAAGCAGGATTTGCTCTAACGGACCAACCTTTTCTGCTGGGATTCCATCAAACACACTAACACTCCCACCAAAGAAAATAGTAAGTTGATTTGGCTCACAGGACGGTACCTCCGTTGACCTTCAGTAGCAGAGAAAACCCATTAATATTTTGTTACTGAATGCTAACAATGGCACTAGACAGCGTATATAAAGGCAAGACATGATTGTAATGAATGCCATTTAGAGTCAATACCATAAGATTCATATAATAAAAATAAAAAAAAAAACAGTCTCTCCACTTTCTCATGTTCAAAAGAAAACTTCCAATAATCACATTTACACGAAAAATCAAGAAGGAATTTGAAGCACAAGATTGATTAGTCAAGAGATGTGGAAACCAAATTTCCCTAAATAGATGACTTTCCCTAAATAGCAGTTTAAATCCTTAAATACATGCATACGAGATCGAAATGATGATCCATTAATTTTTTTGGCATCTCCACACAATTTCCCAGAACTAGCTACACTCAAATAAAAAGGGAGCAGAAATGAAAACATCCAAATCAACAGCAATTTCAAACACAAACTCATACCTATCTTCGTGAATCGATTTCTCAGCTGAAAATCCAGGTTCTCCGGCGACTGATCCGGCGATAACACCCTGCACGGTGCCGTTACCGCCGATTTCAACCCGGCGATGCTCCTCGCCGCCGTTACCATCGCCGGCACCACATCCCAGGATATTTCCGCATCCACCTTCAACGGAAGCGCGTGGCTCATCTTCCACCTTAACCATGGTCAGTATCTCGGAATTGATCTGTGTCCGGATTTGATGTTTCTGCTGCTTTCGTCTCCGCGTTGTTCTGGCTGGAACCACCGAGGTTATCCTCCTCTAAAGCTTCAATTATTTCGACACGTGGCGATCTATGTTGGTTTTCTTTTTGTTTGACTTGCGTTACTCAGCCAATAAAAGACATGGGTAATTTAGAACGTGCGCAAATTCGATACGCTGTCGTTTTGTGCTTTTTGGACTCATGTGTGGGACCTGCATGCATTCAAACGAAACGTGACTAATTCGGAGTCTCACACAGTGTTTATCTCCTTCCCAAGCCTTCTATGGTTAAAATCTTTTAGGTTGTCGTGGAATTATGATTGACATGTTAAAATTCTTAGTCAGAATAGATGTGAAGTGATTGATTGAGCTTTTAGATTCTAATCACGGTTAACCATTTTATACGTTTTAGTAAAAAAGATGTGATTCATTTACAGATTCGATTAGTTTGGGGTTTCACGGCTCGGCATTTTCCGGTTATCCAAAAAGATTGTAATATAAGTATATATGAAATGACCGTACTTTTAATTTGCTTCCCATTAGATCCATTGGGCTTCTTAAAAGTTGTTGGGCTTAGTCTTAAATTGTTGGTAGTCAATGACCCAATTTCTCAAAAAATTGAAATGTTGATTATAAAATAAATTATTATTTTTTAACACAAATTTTTTCCAAATTTGACATTCGACAGAAATCTGGAAAATGAGAGGGTAGTTTTGTCTTTGGGCATTTCTTTTAGGGTTCCGAAGATCTGTTTATTTTGCTCTCCTCCATTTCTACTCTTCTAAGCACACTAAATATTTCGGGTTCCCTGTCAGCTTCTTCGTTCGAACGACTCAAGTATCGTTGATCTCAGATTGGACTTGGGAGATCTCCGCCACTGAAAACCTCTCCGTCGTCTCCTGATCTTCCTAATGCCGGTACGATTCTCCGTCGTCTCTTTCATCTCTTTTGCTTTCCCAGTGCTCTTGACGCCGGCCAATTAACTTTGCTATTCGTATTTAGATCGACAAGATCTTCAAAGATGATGCTATGGAAGAGAAGGGAGAACGTGCGAGGATGGTGAGCTCTTCTTCTTTCTTTTTTTTTCTCCTTTCATTGAGGATTTAGGGTTTTTCAGATTCACTCTACTGTTTTAATCTGATTTGCTTTTGTTGCTCTTTTAGGCATCATTTATTGGTGCGATGGCTGTTGCTGATCTGGTTAAGTCTACCTTAGGGCCTAAGGGAATGGTAACTTCCGATCTCCTATTTATAAGAGCTCTCTAAACCTCGATTTCAGTTTATTGAATTGTTGCTGAATCTTATTCTTCTTTAGGATAAAATCTTACAATCTACTGGTAGAGGTCATTCTGTGACTGTTACCAACGATGGTGCTACTATCCTCAAGTCACTGCACATTGACAACCCCGCAGCTAAAGTTCTTGTTGGTATGTATTCCTGCAACATTCCGGCTTGAAGCTTTCCAATATTCGTTTTTCTATTTGTTGGGTCATTCTCACTTCTTGTTTAATGCTCTTCAGACATTTCTAAAGTTCAAGATGATGAGGTTGGCGATGGGACTACTTCTGTTGTTGTCTTGGCGGGCGAGCTTCTGAGGGAAGCAGAAAAGCTTGTTGCTTCTAAGATCCACCCGATGACGATAATAGCAGGTAAGCTTCAGGCGCTTTAAGGTGTATCGGCTTCATTCATTATCACAATGGTGTCTAATTCTATTCATTTTCTGGTTTCCTAGGTTACAGAATGGCTGCAGAATGTGCTCGTGATGCTTTACTGAAAAGAGTAATTGATAATAAGGAGAATCCAGGTAACTCATTATAGAGTTGGCATTCTCTTGTTTGTGTGATTTCTTCAATGTTGAGTTCAAGCAGTGTTTTCCTTTACATTTAACTTGAGAAATCACACTGTAACTAACAGTATAGTCTCTTGTGTCAATGCAGAGAAGTTTAGGTCAGACTTGCTGAAGATTGCGATGACTACGCTATGTTCCAAAATTCTTTCACAGGACAAGGAACATTTTGCAGAAATGGCCGTGGATGCTGTTTTCAGGCTAAAGGTTCCATCTCAGCCTCTTTTTGAAACTCAATCAACAATGTGTTCCTTCGTTCTTTTTCTCTGGGATTTATGTGTTATTTCATGAAAGAAGAGCTTTCTTTGACGAATGTCTTAAAAAAAGGCTGGTGTCATTTCACTATTAATTTCTTTTTTGTAGATACAGTGTTATATAATTCGTCTCTGACATTTTGGTGTTGTCCTTCAAATAGGGAAGCACAAACTTGGAAGCTATTCAAATCATTAAAAAACCTGGTGGGTCCCTGCGTGATTCCTTTTTGGATGAAGGGTAAGATAACACTTGTGCCTTTGCGCCTGTTCAAAATCTATTTCTCTGAGCTAATAATCTCAATTTAGTATTCATCTGTTCATGGTAACTCTGTAGTGTTTCAGTACTTTTTTTCTTCTTCATATCTTCTGCACCTTAATTTTATAAGTATAGTCTTACTCTGGTGTTTTGCGTTCCTCATTTTGTGCATCCAGTCATTTTGTCTCATGACATCTCAACTTAAATTCTATGCCTTTAGGTTTATTCTTGACAAGAAGATAGGACTTGGGCAGCCAAAGCGCATAGAGAATGCAAAGATCTTGGTAGCAAATACCGCAATGGATACTGATAAAGTGAAAATTTACGGTGCACGTGTCCGTGTGGATTCCATGACCAAGGTTGCTGAGATTGAGGGGGCTGAGAAGGAAAAGATGAAAGACAAGGTGAATAAGATACTAGCCCACGGAATCAACTGTTTTGTGAACAGGCAGTTGATCTACAATTTCCCCGAGGAACTCTTTGCAGATGCTGGTGTGCTTGCTATTGAGCATGCTGACTTTGATGGAATAGAGCGTCTTGGTTTAGTTACTGGCGGTGAAATCGCATCGACCTTTGACAACCCCGAGTCTGTTAAGCTTGGGCATTGCAAGCTCATCGAAGAAATCATGATTGGTGAAGACAAGTTGATCCATTTCTCTGGTGTTGAGATGGGCCAGGCTTGCTCTATTGTCCTTAGGGGTGCTAGGTATGCATTTTTCACTCCCATTCCGTAAACACTTTGTGTAGGCTTTTATCCTGTTTCTAATTCTTTCATGACAATTTGTGTGTGGTTTCTTTGTTTCTTGCAGTCACCATGTTCTAGACGAGGCTGAAAGATCACTTCATGATGCCCTATGTGTGCTCTCTCAAACAGTGAATGACAGTAGAGTGTTGCTTGGAGGTGGATGGCCGGAGATGGTGATGGCAAAGGAAGTAGATGAGCTTGCACGTAAAACTGCTGGCAAAAAATCGCATGCCATTGAAGCTTTTTCACGGGCTCTAGTGGCTATACCGACAACAATCTCTGACAATGCCGGTTTAGACAGTGCGGAATTGGTTGCTCAGCTTCGTGCAGAGCACCACAATGAAGGTTGTAACGCCGGGATCGATGTCATCTCTGGAGCTGTAAGTAAACTCTAAAAAAAATATAAAAAAAAAACTACAGGCGTGGGTATGGATTTGTAATGATGATGATGATCGATTCTTATACAGGTAGGAGATATGGAGGAGAGAGGAATCTATGAAGCATTCAAAGTGAAGCAAGCGGTTCTACTTTCTGCGACAGAAGCAGCTGAGATGATACTGCGAGTGGATGAGATCATTACATGTGCTCCTAGGAGGCGAGAAGACAGGATGTGAAACCCCATCACATGCACATTGGTGGGAGCGAGATTTCATGATTACACGATCATACCCTCCCCAGCGACGATGTCCAATGCCATTAGATTTGTGTTTTCGATTTGGATCAAAAAAATAACCTTTTAAGTTTTTAATGTTTTGCTCCCCAAACTTATCTCCCTTTTTTGTTTCTTCAAGTCTCGAATATTTGTTTTGATTATGATTTCAGAGGTTTTGGCGAAAAGTCTTGTCTTGTCGTCAATTTACCTTTCATCCTTTATTTCTTCTTGGCCACCTTCATCCGATATAATCTGAATTTTTTCACTAAGATTAATTGGATATCTAAATCATTGTATCCGTTTTGGTCAGTTTACATAAAATTATTAAAAATGTTAAGACATTTGAACTTTATTTCATATTTCTTAGTTTTTTTTTTGTTTTAAAAGCTATACACATAATTATTTACTTTTACAATAAACAAAAAATTATGTTTAAAAATTGAATGCTTTTGTACAGCATGAACGTTAAGTCAGCAAAGATACAATTTGTAGAAAAGAACAAAAGAATACAGAATCTGTTAAAGTTATATGGATAAAACAAAACAATAAAAAAAAATCGAATGATCCTATCTGTTTGTAAAACTGTTTAGGCCATCTGATGTAAATTTCTAAGAAAGATATCAATCGTCACCGACTCACCTAAACTACAAACGTTGTGGTGGTTTGGAGTTGTAAAGTTTGGTCAACCGACCAAAACACGTTGTAAAGGAGAGCAGATCATAATGGGACCTTAATAATCGCGATCTTTATTTATAGCGACACTTTTATCAATTGTCTTACCAGAAAATTATGATGTTTCTTCGATTTTTTTAGCTTTACATATGATTTGAATCGCAAAAATATCCATGATTTTAATGCTTTTCGAT
Source organism: Alliaria petiolata (assembly GCA_020283515.1). Classification (NCBI taxonomy): domain Eukaryota; kingdom Viridiplantae; phylum Streptophyta; class Magnoliopsida; order Brassicales; family Brassicaceae; genus Alliaria; species Alliaria petiolata. The sequence continues at coordinate 161,904,809 of JAHZTW010000001.1, forward strand.
TTCTTTTACCAAAACAGTTAAAAGACACAAAAAAAGTGCACCAATTGCATAATAATATTGATCCCGAGTATCCGGTGTTCGAACCGGATTTTTCAACATCTTATCACCTTTTTATTCAAGAAATTTTTTCTTTTAATTATCGTCCTTGGAGAAGCCTTCGTTTGTGTTGAGATCAATGCATATTCCCTAACGGTGAAGGCTTTAAAAAGTCTTGTTCATACCTCCTTTTTTTTTGTTAAGGCTGATAAGCCTAACGCTTTCGCTTAGTTTTTTGTTGTTGTTGTTGAATATTCATTGTTTTGAAGCAAACTAGTAAAAAAAGTTATTGGGATACAAGCTAAATTTATGGATGTTAGTATAAAACTATATTCATCTACAATTATACTGGTGAGATTGGTTCTTATTTCTTAACTATATATTGATTGAAAGCCATTTTCAAAAAAAAAAAAACTATACATTGATTAAACAAATCTGCTTCTTGATTAGTTTAATGATAAGAAAAGATAGATAAAATTATCAATCATTTTGTTCATTAGATGATTGATTTGCATATGACCCGGTTAGATGGTTGCTCGGGTTATATATGAGGTACATTTGAAATTTGCGCTGCGGATAACTATAATCTATTACAATGGATAACTGGAAATATCATATATATGTATAAAACTCGGATCAGGTTTGCGTCTGATCGGGTCGAGATAAAAAGGCAGACATGAACAAAAGCAATACCAATGGGCTTGGTCTGCTACTTATTTATGGGGGATATATTAGTTAATCGTTTGAATTCATTAGAAAAAGGTACTGCATAAGCGTAAGTATATTAAATAATAATTAAAGATGATGGTCGGTCAATAATCACGTATGTTTATAGAAAAATTTTGTCCCTGCGTATGAGTCAAAAGCCAGAAATGACGCCAGATACTATCTAGTTATCATATAGTATATTTAACTTATAAAGCATAAATTAGGAAATGTGACAGTATTTATCTCTCTTTTCGGTCATCGAATGGGTCATCTTCCATTAAAACGAAGATAACAAAATGTAAAATAGTGTTTCTCTTTTGGGTGCTTTGGTAAAAGTAAAAGAAAAAAAAAAAAAAGAGAACCTGACTTATTATAGTTGAGACCAGAAGTGTATGACACGAACGGCACAAATGCTTCGCTCACGTCAGTTGCTTGATTGTTGATTCTTATCGCCGTAGGTCTTTTACTTTTACGAAATTGCAATTTTCCCACGTCATTTATTTGTTTCTTATCGTCACAGTCTTTTACTTTTAGGATTTTGCGATTTCTCCCCTCACTCCTCCAACTCGTTACGCACACGGGAACAACTGTAATAAGAATCTTTTGTTTAAACTTTCAGGAATTGATATTTTGATTTTTTTAAAAATATCTCTAATCTTTTTTTTTGTTTTCGAAATTATTCGAATGATTCTTGTGCAATAATCAAGTAAAGCAGCAATGATAATCTTTTGCATTACATTATCATTTAACATTATAATTAAAGTGAATGTTCCCAATTCAAAATACTAAGAAAATCATCCTGACGACATATCATATCATTCTTTATTCTAAAACAAAGTTTGAAGTGTACATCATCAACACAACTGAAAACTTGACACCTATTTTGTAAAAAAAAAATTAAAAAAAAAACCTCCAAGCAACTTGCATAATTATATAATAAACATATTCAAATTAACTAAAATGAAAATAAAGAAAATTTTAAAGGCCATAAGGAAAAAGAATGAAAGTCACCACCACCACTAACAAAAAGAGGAAAAGCATCAGCAAGCAAACACAGCTCTCTCTCTCTCTTTATTCGTCTATTAAAAACGCATCTGATTCTCCATTCTTCCTTCCCCTTCTCTCCTCTCTCTTCTCTCAAACACACACTCAACAACAAACAATGAGCTTCTTCATCGAAGATTCTGGTCTCATCGTCACTCAACTTCTCTACAAAATGGCGGTTTTAATCACACTCTTGAGGTGGATTCTCGCCTGGATCTTACGCTACCGATCCAGATCCAGATCCGCCTCTTCCTCCTCTGCTCCTTCCGTTTCTTCGCAGGCCATCAAGGAGAGCCTCTCCGTGACGACGTTCCGTGACGCGGCGGAGCGATCCCCGGAGCTGGTCAGCGACACGTGCGCGGTGTGCCTCGGGGACCTGGAAGACGGAGACGAGGTCAGAGAGCTCAGGAACTGTAGCCACGTGTTCCACCGCGAGTGCATCGACCGGTGGCTCGACTACGAGTGCTGCGGCGGAGATGATAACGACGGCGAGGAAGATAACCACCGCACGTGTCCTCTCTGTAGAACCCCGCTCCTTGCTGCTAATACGACGTCGTCGTGTGGGGATTGGCCGGCCAAGAACGAGCCTAGCTGGGCCGTCGAGCGGCTTCTCTACCTCTTCGGAGACGATCTTCTCGTCTGATTTTGGTTTTTCGTTATATTTTTCTTTACAATTTTTATTTGATTTTAGCGGAGAGAGATCAGTGGAAATTACGTTGGTCAAATTTGTAAATTTGGGAATTTAAAGGGTAGAATAGGAAATATGCGAATAATATCAAATTTTTAAACTTCTTGTGTATCATGAGCAAATCTCCAAATTCGGTAACGTTTTTACGGAATTGAAATCTGACTTTGACTTGGTGATGCGTTCATAAAATGTTCTTACAAAACTAGTTAGTAAATTCTTAAACTTCAATTTATATTTTTTTTGCTGTAAACATGTCTACAATCTCAAATTTAGGTCTCAGTGAAAAAATCATCTCAACAACTTTTAAATTTTTACATTTTTGAAAAAAGTATATTTGCTCAAATGTTAACAAGTATTATTCGTAGTGTTGTTCTATAGAACCAAGACATTTTCTTAAAGTTCTAACATATGCAATACGAGAAGTGATTACACGCCCCAAGTTTTGTTACTAAGTATGAGTGTAATTCAATAATTTTCAGCTTATTGTAAATGGTTAATTTGTTTGGGATTACTTGTGGCCCATTTAAGTACATTCGCAAAGGACAAGAAAGGAGGGGAGACGAAGAAGCAAGTGAAGCACAGTCGTTTTGATGAGTAGGTCGACTGTGGGGTCCACTCGTTATTACCCTTTGCTTTTTTTGCGGTGAAATAAATTATTATTGAGTTTTTTTGTTTTTTTTTTTTTTTTTCTATTATTATTTCTTCTTCTTTTTTGGCTGCTTTTTATTTGTTTTTTTATGTTGATGGAACGGCGGATTCACTGATGGTATCCATGGGGGAGGTGCAAACGACGATGGCTCAGCTTCACTCGACGGTTGGTGTGTTGATCTATTCCATGGCGGAGATTTTAAAATCCATGGCGGAGATGAAATCAGCACTTGTTCAACACACGTCTCCTGCACAAGTTACGGTGGATCAGAACCTCCCCGCGGCTCCAGAGAAACAATCGGTCGCGGTTGATATCCCAGTCGAAGAGAAAAAGTCTCGCTACGCTTATTTGAAGAGGATCCAGGTCGAGATGCCAGTGTTCGAAGGTCTCGATGTATACCTCTGGATTTTGAAAGCGGAAAGATACTTCGAGATGGGTAATTTCACAGAGGCGGAGAAGGTCCGGCTAGTTTACATGAGCGTTGACGGGCGTGCACTGAACTGGTTCATCGTATCGGATCGTTCTAAGCCTTTTGCGGATTGGAAAGATTTAAAGTCTCGGGTGCTTGATCGATTTGGGCACATGGAATCTGCAATGAGTCGTTTACTGGCTCTTAAACAGGTGGGGTCTGTCATAGACTATCTCGGCCAATTCGAGGAGCTCGCGTCGCAGTTACCGCCGGCGGACACACCCGATTTCTTCTTCGAGGAGCACGGTTTCGTCAATGGGCTCAAGGACGGGATTAAGGATATGCTTCGCGTGTTTCAACCAAAGGGCTTGAACGAGATCATCTCACTGGCTCGCCGATTGGAGAATAGTCGTTTCTTTGGCCGATCCATGAAGCCACCACTCGACGATTCATCACCAACTGATGATTAACAAATCCTGAATTCGAAGAAATTGTGTGTGTTCCGTAGGAAGAAACACACCAATCAAACTCTCTACCCCTTTTGGTTCTCGAGGCTTGTCTTGCTGTGAATAGGTAAGCTCCTTTAGATTCTAACTCAGTTTCTAGCATTAGCAATCAAACATTTTGTATTCTGGGTTGTTTTGTTGTTTCACGATAGTTTCCTGGATTCATGCAATTGCAACCCACTAAATCGTTTTTTTTTTTTTTTATCTATCTCCAATGGCTCCACAAAAATCATTACTTTTTGTTTTTGTTTTCTTTATAGATCTATTCGGGGTATCTGATTGAAATTGATTAACATCTTTACTACTTTCTAAGGTTGTTTGAGGAATCTCATGGTTAGGTAGGACTTTGCGTTGTAAACTTTCTTCCTAATATTCTCTAAGAAAGACCCAAAACATGGACTCCATCTCACACACTCCATCCCTTTCTTCTTTCCCCTCCCTCTTATTCATTTCTCCCTCGTTTATTTTACAAAGCTACGATTAATCACTTAATAGGTTGACCATGTGAAATCTTGTAATATTTTTGTTTTTGGTACAAATACACAAGAGATGCTGAAATAGTAGAAGCACTTGCTTGGATGTTTTTAAATTGAAAGTTTAGCTCCAATGGAATCAAGTTCCTTATTGAAACCACCTTTCCAAATACCTTTCCTTTCCCCTCTTTCTTCCATATACTCATATCTTCCCCTCACTCCTACGTCTAACATCTCTGCCTATACTTGTATATATACACACACACAAACACACAAATGCTCATTAGACCCCACGCTCTGAAACAATCTTCCAACCCGAATCTCACACTTAAAAAGAGAAATGGGTCGTCACGATACATACCAAAAACTCATCTTCTTCTGCCTGTCCATATTGTTACTTCACAACATATTGAAGAATGTGGATGGCTTGGCATGTAACTGGGGTACGCAAGCGAGCCATCCTATGCCGCCAAACATAGTGGTGAAGCTCCTCAGGGACAATGGGTTCAACAAGGTCAAGCTTTTTGAAGCTGACCCTGGTGCACTTAGAGCCCTTGGTAAATCCGGTATTCAGGTCATGGTCGGTATCCCCAACGATCTCTTGGCAACTATGGCATCCACTGTCACCAACGCTGAGCTCTGGGTTCAACAAAACGTCTCTCAGTACATCTCTAAATATGGAACCGACATAAGGTAAATTGTATTGCAGTTCAATAAGCCCATAGCTAAAACACATGCTCAAGTTTCTAAAGCTTGGATTTTTGAGCTTAAAACATGTTTGGACTTCTAAAGCTTGGATTTTTTTCAGCTACGAAAATGCTTTAAGTTTCTTAAGATTGGATTTTTAAGCTTAAAACATGTGTGAGCTCCTGAAGATTGGACTTTTAAAACTAAAAACTTGCTTCGAAAGCTTGGATTATGCTAAAAATGTAAAAGCATGCTTGAAGTTTCTAAAGATTGGATTTTTAATCGTTGAGGTTAATTAATTTGATTAGATATGTAGCCGTGGGGAATGAGCCATTCTTGAAGACCTACAAGGACAGATTCGTCCGTTCAACATACCCGGCGCTGCAGAACGTCCAAGCAGCTCTGGTGAAGGCCGGTCTTGGCCGGCAAGTCAAAGTGACGGTGCCTCTTAACGCCGACGTCTACGAATCCGGCGACGGTCTCCCTTCCTCCGGAGATTTTCGATCCGACATCAAAACCCTTATGGTCTCCATAGTCCGGTTCCTCGCTGATTCCGTCTCGCCCATTACTTTCAACATCTACCCTTTCCTCTCTCTTAACGCCGACCCAAATTTCCCCCGCGAATACGCCTTCTTCCCAGACGGATCAGGCGGCGGCGGTAGCGGAGCTAAGCCCGTCGTCGACGGATCCATTTCTTACACGAACGTCTTCGACGCTAATTTCGACACTCTGGTCTCGGCGCTGGAGAAGAACGGATTCGATTCGAACAAGGTGGAGATCATCGTCGGAGAAGTCGGATGGCCCACCGACGGCGATGTAAACGCGAATCCGGCGATGGCGCAGAGATTCAATCAAGGCTTACTGAATCGTATCGTTCAAGGACAAGGAACGCCTCGTCGGAAAACGGCGCCGGAAGTTTACATATTCTCGCTAGTGGACGAAGACATCAAGAGCATCGATCCCGGAAAATTCGAGCGGCATTGGGGGATATTCTCTTACGACGGCGCCGTTAAGTATCCTCTCAGCCTCGGAAACGGCCGTCAGTTGGTTCCCGCGAAAGGTGTTCGCTACCAGGCACGTGAGTGGTGCGTGCTCTCTCCTCAGGCGGCGGGGAACGGTGCCGCGTGGACACAGTCCGCCGATTACGCGTGTCAGCTCGCTGATTGCACCTCTCTAGGGCCAGGATCCTCTTGCGCCGCATTAGACTCCGCCGCGAATGCCTCTTACGCCTTCAACATGTATTTCCAGAAGATGGATCATCGTCGTGGCTCATGCGTGTTCAACAATCTAGGGGTTGTTACTAAGATCGATCCGTCGCGTGGTTCGTGTAGGTTTCCGATTGAAATCGACACGAGCAGGCACGAGACGTTGCGCCCGCCGCCGAGGAATTCCGGTGCATCCGAAGTTGAGTGGGGGACGGTGGCAGCGGCGGCGATGGCGGTCGGCTGTGCGGTGTTTAATTGATCGTCGAGGCTTTGTACATATTTTTTCTTTACATCTGTAGTAAATACGACGGTCGATAATTGGACATAGAATTTGTCTTTTTCGTTCTCACTTTCAATGTTTTAGCCATGATGATAAGTCAATGATGATCCGATTAAGAAGGTTTGAGTCCATGACATCGTAGGTTTGAGTCCATGATCTACGATGTCATTGAAACTCAAAGAGGGTTGAGTCCAACACCATAATCTACGATTTTTAAATAGTTTTGAGTCAAACTTCCGAAGCTTTTCATTCCTACAAGAAAAAAAATGTGGAAGATTTATTCTTCATGGGGGATCTGTTCATTAGGTGGCATGGAGTCATCATTCACGTCAAAAATAGATGTATAACATAATTGTTACATCTCTAACTAATACGAGTTGGTGAGAGAAGTATAAGTTTTTGTGTTATTGGAAACTGAAGGAGAGAAAACCCTCACAGTCACATGCACATAACATGAACGTAACTTATTCAACAGAGTTGTTGCAACTAACGAAAACATCAATTAAAAGTTAAAACAGGGTGATATAAAATTGGATTACATGCGACAATACATTTTTTTTTTACGGAGTAGATGCTACGGGGTAGAGTGGAGGGTTATGGCTGTTGTGGAGAGCCAGTGTAGGGAGTGTGGAGATTGTGGTCTCATCGACTCAATTCATCCACGCAAAAGTGGTGAATGGGGAAGAAACTATGAATTTGGTGGTGGTCTATGCAGCACCAACTGTGAGTCGCCGGAGTGGCTTATGGGAAGAACTAAGGAGTGTGATTAGTTCGTTGGAAGGCCCGCTGCTCATTGGTGGTGATTTCAACACTATTTTACAGCTAGATGAGCGAACTGGTGGGAATGGGAGGCTATCTCCGGACTCGCTAGCATTTGGGGAATGGATAAATGAGTTGTCTTTGATCGACTTGGGCTTTAAAGGGGGGCCGTATACATGGAAGAGAGGTCGGGTAGAAAGTACTTTTGTGGCAAAGAGGCTAGACCGAGTTTTGTGTTGTGCGCATGCACGGTTAAAGTGGCAGGAGGCAGTGGTATCTCATTTACCATTCCTATCGTCGGATCATACACCGCTTTATATTCAGCTATGCCCACAGCTGAATGCGAACCCGAGGAGAAGGCCCTTTCGTTTTGAGGCGGCATGGCTGAAACATGAAGGGTTCAAAGAGCTGTTGTCTGCGTCTTGGGACCCGAATATTTCGACGCCAAGGGCATTGGAGGGGTTGCAGGGGCGATTGAAGAAGTGGAATAGGAAAGTATTTGGGGATATTCATAGACGCAAGGAGAGGTTGTGTCGGGAGATACAAGAAGTCCAAGGCTTGTTAGATGTGGTGGTCTCGGACGATCTGTTAACTAAGGAGGAGGAACTCATTAAGCGCCTTGATGAGTTGTTGGAGCAGGAGGAAACACTTTGGTTTCAAAAGTCTAGAGAAAAATTGATTGAGTTGGGAGACAGAAATACCGCCTTTTTTCATACTTCCACAATTATCCGAAGGCGAAGGAATAGGATAGAAATGTTGCGAGATGCAGAGAATAGGTGGGTGTCAGATAAAACGGACCTAGAAAGGATGGCACTTGAGTACTATAAGCGTCTATATTCTTTGGATGATGTTAGTGCAGTGCGGGGGAGGTTACCGAAAGAGGGTTTCGAAAGGTTAACAATGGCCGAGCAGAATGAGTTAAACAAACCGTTTTTAGGAGAGGAAGTTGTGGTGGCGGTGAAGAGCATGGGGCAGTTTAAAGCCCCTGGACCAGATGGATACCAACCGGTGTTTTACCAGAAGTGCTGGGAGATTGTTGGAAGTTCAGTGACACGCTTTGTACTAGAGTTTTTCGAAATCGGAGTACTGCCGCCGTCCACGAATGACGCGTTGATTGTGTTGTTGGCTAAGGTAACGAAACCGGAACGGATTACTCAGTTTCGACCTGTGAGTTTGTGTAACGTGCTGTTTAAGATTATCACGAAGATGATGGTGATTCGTCTGAAGAGTGTGATTTCCAAGCTTATTGGACCAGCCCAAGCAAGTTTTATTCCGGGAAGGTTGAGTATAGATAATATAGTGGTGGTGCAGGAGGCTGTTCATTCGATGCGAAGAAAGAAAGGGCGCAAAGGGTGGATGTTGTTGAAACTGGACCTTGAGAAGACATATGATAGAATCAGATGGGATTTTCTGCAGGAGACGCTAGAAGCCGCGGGCTTGTCTGAAGGGTGGAGAGAGCGAATTATGGCAGGTGTAACAGGTCCGTCTATGCGTTTATTGTGGAATGGGGAGAAAACAGATGCTTTCACGCCAGCTCGGGGGCTGAGGCAAGGGGATCCGCTCTCGCCGTATTTGTTCGTTTTATGCCTTGAGAGGTTGTGTCACCGGATCGAGACGTCGGTCGGACGGGGGGAGTGGAAACCGATCAGGATTTCACAAGGGGGTCCCAAGTTATCCCATGTCTGCTTCGCGGATGATTTGATCCTGTTCGCAGAGGCGTCAGTTGCACAGGTGAGAGTGATTAGACGGGTGCTTGAAAGCTTTTGTTCGGCGTCAGGACAGAAGGTAAGCCTTGAGAAGTCGAAGATTTTCTTCTCCAGTAATGTTAGCCGAGACATGGAACAGTTGATTAGTGCGGAGAGCGGGATTGGATCAACAAGGGAGTTAGGGAAATATTTGGGTATGCCGATTTTACAGAAAAGAATGAATAAAGAGACCTTTGGGGATGTTCTAGAGCGAGTGTCAGCTAGGCTGGCAGGATGGAAGAGCAGATCCTTGAGTCTCGCAGGAAGGGTAACGCTTACAAAAGCAGTGTTGTCGTCGATACCAGTGCATTCCATGAGTGTTGTTTTGCTTCCCGCTTCGACTTTGGAAAGTTTGGATAAGTTATCAAGGACTTTTCTTTGGGGAAGTACAATAGAGAAAAAGAAACAACACCTGCTGGCCTGGAATAGAGTGTGTAGACCAAAAGCGGAGGGTGGATTGGGTCTGCGACGAGCGTGTGACATGAATCGCGCATTACTTGCAAAAGTAGGGTGGCGTTTGTTGAATGAAAGAGAGGGTCTGTGGACGAGAGTGTTACAGAGTAAGTATAAAGTGAATGACGGGCATAACTACGCATGGATGGTTCCAAAAAGCACTTGGTCGTCGACGTGGCGAAGCGTAGGAGTGGGGCTCCGGGAAGTGGTGTCAAAGGGGATAGGCTGGGTACCCGGGGATGGGAAGTCGATTCGGTTCTGGCTGGATAGATGGCTGTTGGAAGAACCATTGTTATTTCGTGCTACAGGTTACATACCGCCTGACGAGTTGGAGAAGTATGTGGAGGATTACTGGCTGGCGGGGGTAGGATGGGATTTACTGCGAATCTCTCAATACCTTCCGGAAAGTGTAGTGTATAGGCTGTTGGCGGTGGTAATCAAAGGGGTGCCCGGAATTCGGGATGAGCTATCTTGGCATGGGACTGCGTCGGGGGAGTTTTCCGTACGATCATCGTACTATTTGATGAAAGGCAATGCGGAAGCTACGACATGTATGGAGAGTTTTTTCAAACGCATTTGGAGGGTGTTGGCACCGGAGAGGGTGCGTGTGTTCCTCTGGCTTGTTAGCCATCATGTCATAATGACGAATGTGGAGCGGGCTAGACGCCATCTAGGAGATGACCCCGTCTGTCAGGTGTGTAAGGGTGCAGTGGAATCGATAATGCATGTGCTGAGGGATTGCCCGGCGATGGCAGGAATCTGGGCTCGACTAATTCCCCAGAGGCGGCGCCGAGAGTTCTTTAATCAGAGTGTCTTGGAATGGCTGTTTGATAACTTGGGAGCTGGGTCGGATACTAGTAATGAGGATTGGCCGACGCTATTTAGTATGGCGGTTTGGTGGGCATGGAAATGGAGGTGTAAAAACGTGTTTGGGGAGAGAGGGTTGTGTCGGGATAGAGTGAGGTTAATCAAGGAGATGGCGGGGGAAGTGAAGAGAGCTCATATGGTGGCACGGACGGGGACACGAGAGATTGAGAGAAGTGTGAGGCTTATAAAGTGGAAGGCACCGAGCGTAGGGTGGGTGAAGGTTACAACAGATGGGGCACCGCGTGGAAACGCGGGAATGGCTGCGGCTGGCGGGGTGATTCGTGATGGTGAAGGAGTATGGCTGGGCAGTTTTGCACTGAATATAGGTATATGCTCCGCCCCCTTAGCGGAACTATGGGGTGCATACTATGGTTTGGTTGTTGCCTGGGAACGAGGTTTTCGGTGTGTGGAGTTAGAACTTGATTCGAAGTTGGTGGTAGGGTTTCTACAAACGGGGATAAGCAATGCTCATCCGCTGGCTTTCCTGGTACGTCTGTGCCAAGGCTTTATTTCAAGGGACTGGCTAGTCCGGGTTACACATGTGTATAGGGAAGCTAATCGTCTAGCCGATGGATTAGCAAACTATGCGTTTATGTTAGAGTTAGGATTCCATTCATTTGATTTTTGTCCTCATATAGTGAGCTCGATTATGTTAGAGGATGCCAATGGGGCGGAGTTCTCACGTGCTATTCGTTTGTAATTCTTTTTAGTTTGAGTAATAAAGTATGGGAGACAATTGTTTCCTCCTTCCGACCAAAAAAAAATACATTTTTTTTTTTTTTGGGGGGTTAGATAACGCCACAATATTTTCTTACCAAATAGAACTGAATCGAGTTAAAAAAAACAAACATGAATGACCGAACCCAAAACCTAACTGTGTGTGAGTGACTTAAGCCAGGGGCGATCAAAATTAACTAAGGGGGATATGCTAGATATTAAATTAACTTAGGGGGGATGAATTAATTCGACTATGTTAGATTTTAAAACAAATTAATAAAATGGATATAATTGAATTTTGAATATTCAGAAGCAAAATGGGTCCATAGCTCAGTGGTAGTGCAATTGACTGCAGATCAATAGGTCACCGGTTCGAACCCGGTTGGGCCCTTTTTTGCCTTTTAACGTTGTTACGAATGAAATTGTTTTTTTTAAGAGCTTTATTTAGATAACCAAGAGAAAAGAGAGAGAAATTAATAAGTGAGCGTTAATCAAATCCCATTGAAGCCACTCAAAGTCTCAATCTACTCTATGAAAAAATGGTAGACCGCTAAACTAACTCACCAGATACTCACATCTTATCATCCTTCAGTTCCCTTTATAAATCAATGCTAATTTTCTAGTCATTTGGATATCATCAACTTTCCCTCCTAAAGTAACCAAGAAAATCAATAAAAGAAAGCCAACTTTTATAATAGAAATGGGTATTACAGATATGGTTTTATTTGTGGTATTATTGGCCAATGCCCTTCTCCTCGTTGATTCCGTAAGAAACATGCCATTTACTTACCAAAATCAATTGCAAAGGCATTGTAGCTCCACAAAATACACTTCACTTTGTGTACAAACCTTACGAGAGTTTCGACATGAATCTCTTCATGAAGGTCTCGACTTTGTGTCTTTCCTTGTTAACAAGACTATCTCTGATTCCAATATGCTAATTCCTCCTCTCTCCTCTGCGATGGGTTCCTACGAAGTCGTTTCTCTGGAAGATTCCACTGATACGTTGCCATCAGCTGCGGTCTCAGGTACACAGTTTCTTCCCAATTCTGTTCAACATCCTTAGTTTATTTATACTAAAACAAATGTACATGATTCTCTTCTTTATATGATGAGATTATAGATATAATATTATATGATAGAAAATTTTGGGAATGCCCGAAAATATCATCCACTTGGTTACTAGAAATAACACCAATTTATTTGATAGAGTTGTTAAGTATTTCTCTTTTCTCTACCAAGTTACCTAATGATTTTGACAAAGCATGCAAGTGCAAATTAAGTCTCGGTACGTATTATCCACAATTATTAATTTGTATTCAATCCAAATTAGCCTGAAAAATAAAAAACCATATTTTTAAGGTGAAGATATTAATTGGCATCAATAACGTTACAGATTCATGTGAACGGCTCATGAAGATGTCCACAAAACGACTTCGGCAAGCCATGGAAGCTCTCAACGGCTCATCGAGAAAGCGTCACACCAAACACGACGTCCAAACATGGCTCTCCGCCGCCATGACTTTCCAACAATCATGCAAGGACTCCGTTCTCGACTCCGGTGGCTCCTCTTCCTCCGCCACCATCAGCCACATAACACAAAAAATGGACCACCTCACTCGGCTTGTCAGCAACTCCTTGGCCCTTCTCGACACAATCATGGAGGATCCAAAGCCAAAGTCAAAGTCAACCGTTCTTCCACGGTGGGTCTCTGCCGTAGAACGGAGACTTCTATTAGGTCGAACGTCTAGAAGTAGAGCACACGTGGTAGTCGCCAAAGACGGATCCGGGGATTACCGTACCGTGATGGAGGCTGTCACGGCTGCCAACGGGAATGGCAGGTTCGTAATTTACGTGAAAAGAGGGATCTACAAAGAGAAAGTAAGAATCGAGAAAGATGAGATCACTCTGATCGGAGAAGGCAAAGACCTGACGGTGATTGTCGGCGATGATAGCGTCGCCGAAGGAACTTCCGTGCCGGACACCGCTACAATGAGTGAGTACATACATTCATTCATTCATATACATAAAATATTATATATGTTACACATTTGTAACAAAAGTTGGTTATGTGATATTTGTAAGATGCAAAATATATTTGCAGCGGTAACGGGTGACGGATTCATCGGACGAGATATCGGGATCAAGAACACGGCAGGGCCTCGAGGAAAACAAGCCATAGCATTAAGCATCACATCAGACCGGTCAGTGTTATATAGATGCAGCATCTCCGGTTATCAAGACACGCTCTACGCAGCTGCTCTGCGTCAGTTCTATAGAGAATGCGATATCTATGGAACCATAGATTTCATATTCGGAAACGCGGCTGCGGTTTTCCAAAGCTGCAACATGTTCCTGCGTCGCCCTGATGACGTCAAGGCCTATAACGCTATTCTCGCGAACGGGAGGACGGACCAGCGTCAAAATACCGGATTTGCCCTTCATAGTTGTAGGATCCGTACGGATTCGGAATTCTCGGCCGTGAAACTTAGGTATAGCTCGTACTTTGGACGGCCGTGGAAGCAGTACTCGAGGTCTGTAGTGATGGAAACGTATATCGACGATGCGATCGCGGAGGAAGGATGGGCCGGGTGGTTTGACTCCGGAGACGAAGTACTAAAGACATTGTACTTTGGGGAGTTCAAGAATTATGGTCCTAAAGCTAGAGTTTCCAAGAGAGTGACGTGGCAAGGGTTTCACTTGATTGGGTTCGAAGAGGCGAGTTCTTTTAGCGTTGGTAAATTTATTGATGGGGTTTCTTGGTTGCCCTCTACGGGAATTAGTTTCGCTTCCGGGATTTAGTTAGTGAAAGAGAAAAATGGGAGAAGATATGACGAACGGTTTTTAAGTATAAGATTAAGATACAATTCACGGAGATATTAACATCGAATGTGTAAATTCAGTTTTATATGGTCAACATATTTAAAATTAAATGCAATGTCATGATATTTAAAATTAATCGCAATGTCGTGATGTTCGAAAATTAAATCCAAAACTATATTAAGATTCTATGATTTCATCATGGGTCCATAGCTCAGTGGTAGAGCAATTGACTGCAGATCAATAGGTCACCGGTTCGAACCCGGTTGGGCCCTACTTTTGTTTTTTCACGGTTTCAACTCAGATTTTTGTTATTTGTAGGAAATGGCAATTTTAACCGTGACAGACGATTTTCTAAAAAAACATATGTAACTAATTAACTGAAGTAATGGGTCAAGCTAGTTTGGGCTTTAAGAGTAGAGACGAGCAAGGCCCAATAAGGAAAGCTGTCCCAACGCAATCGAGACTTGTTGAGGAAGCCTTTGCCTCATCGTCTTGTAAAATCGTTGTGGCGCTTCTTTTTTTAATTCTTTTTCAGAGTTTCGCCATTTCCCTCCACTCGCAAGGTCTCTTTTACTCTCTCGCTTTCTCTGGTTCCACGAATCTGTTCTGATAGAGAGCGATGACGACAATGGAGCAGCGTAGAAACCAGAATACTGTTCAACAACAAAACGATGAAGAGACCCCGCACGGCCCTTTCCCCGTCGAACAGCTTCAGGTACAATTTCTCCAGATTTTTTCTTCTTCTTTCGTTTGTACTGGAAATTTACCTTCTCCTTGCATAATCTCCACCAGATCTTTCGCTAATCGAATTGGGCTCGGGTTAGATTCACTAAAAAATTATGCTTTTTGTTTCTACCCTTTGTTTGTTCTCGCGATGTGAAAAAGTTGTGAATCTGAGTGAGAATCGGGTTTCGCTACGGTCTGTAGAGTGAAATACTTTTAGGGTTTTGTTTGATTTAGATAAATTCAACACTTTTAGGATTTTTTTTTTTTTCCTTTGGCGAATACATGTTCAATCCGTTCAATACTGGAGAATTTCTCTCTTGCTCTGACTCCAATGTCATATAATATCTGTGGGTTTTCTCAGTTCCTTTAATTTGTAAAAGGGAGATGAATTAGTATTATTATTTTGTTGTTGTTGTTGTTTCTGGTTAGAGTCTTTTGGTTATATGCTCTTTCATCTCTTTAATCCTTCAAACTTCAGGCTGCAGGTATCGCTTCTGTTGATGTAAAGAAGCTTAGAGATGCTGGTCTCTGCACTGTTGAAGGTGTTGCATATACTCCAAGGAAGGATCTCTTGCAGATTAAAGGAATTAGTGATGCCAAGGTTGACAAAATCGTAGAAGCAGGCATGGTACATGAAAAGAGCTTACATTTCTTCTCTGTTAAATACATACCACCTCTTTGATCCTTTTAGAGTTTATACATTTTCTGATTTATGTTTCTTCCCTCTGTGACAGCTTCAAAGCTGGTTCCTCTGGGTTTCACTAGTGCTAGCCAGCTCCATGCCCAGAGACAGGAGATAATTCAGATCACCTCTGGATCACGGGAACTCGACAAAGTTCTTGAAGGTTGGTTCTGATTTTTAGTGCATCTTAAAAGGTCATTTTGCTATTATGATCTTACTTTGCCTGTATCTCAACAGGAGGAATTGAAACTGGATCCATCACTGAGTTATATGGTGAGTTCCGCTCTGGAAAGACTCAGTTGTGCCATACACTGTGTGTAACATGTCAAGTAAGAACCCTTTTTCTGAATTACCACTCAGCTATTGTTGCTTATCTAGTAGGAATCAGTCATCTTGGATTTGTTCTTGTGTTTTCGTAAAACTGAGAAAGATATTCACATTAAGGTTCATGTTTAAATTGATTAGCTTCCCATGGATCAAGGAGGTGGAGAGGGAAAGGCGATGTACATCGATGCCGAGGGAACATTCAGGCCACAAAGACTGTTGCAGATAGCTGACAGGTATGTTATCTTTGTAACACACATGTGAGATCACGATGGGTTTCTTGAGACAGTATAATCCATAAGAAATCAATGACAATGATGCAGGTTCGGGCTAAATGGAGCTGACGTACTGGAAAATGTGGCTTATGCGAGGGCTTATAATACTGATCATCAGTCAAGGCTTTTGCTTGAAGCAGCGTCAATGATGATTGAGACAAGGTTTATTTGAGTTTCCTTTTGGTGTTCAGTACTATTAAGTCCATCATGAGATTGCTAACAGTGAAAGTTATGATGTCACAGATTTGCTCTCATGATTGTCGATAGTGCTACCGCTCTATACAGGACAGATTTCTCTGGAAGGGGAGAGCTTTCGGCCCGACAAATGCATCTTGCAAAGTTCTTGAGAAGTCTTCAGAAGTTAGCAGATGAGGTGAACATTCAGTAGTAGTAACTGTTTCCTTTCCAAAATAACTGTTTCCTTTCCAGTAGTAATAACCATCCTGAAGTTTTTGTCTCACATGTTTAATGGCTCCAGTTTGGTGTGGCCGTTGTTATAACAAACCAAGTGGTTGCGCAAGTAGATGGTTCTGCTCTTTTTGCTGGTCCACAATTCAAGCCGATTGGTGGGAATATCATGGCTCATGCCACCACAACAAGGTATGTAATGTTTGCAAATCCCAAATCCTTGTATGTTTTCAAGGGCTCATTTGGCAAAGTGTGTTTGTTTACGATGTATCATATACAGGCTAGCATTGAGGAAAGGAAGAGCAGAGGAGAGAATCTGCAAAGTGATAAGCTCACCGTGCTTGCCTGAAGCGGAAGCTCGATTTCAAATATCTACAGAAGGTGTAACAGATTGCAAGGATTGATTGTGCTTGCCTTGCTTCTCTCTGTCTTTGTGTTCTTTGCAAACCATTTCAATTGTAATGTCAAGAACCTTTTTCTTTTCTTTCTCGTCACTGTTGATCAAGAATAGATTGTGTAAGCATAAAAGTAGTGACGAGGGAGCAAAATAGCTTTGTAAGTAGGGTTATTTTTTTTCTCCGGTAATGAAAGTTGCTACCTTTTGTGTACAGAGCCTCGTGTTTAAAGCAATATTAATACCAAATAAATATTCGGTGTTGGTGTTACCGTTCGGTTTTTTAAAATAATTTATATTCAACCGCCTATTAATAACCACGTTAAAGCGCAGTAAAAAAAACCAAACACGTTATTAGACTTAAAAAGCAAAAAAAATACATTAAAAAAAAATAGTAAACGAGTTGACAAAAATAAAATAAAAGATAACAATTCTTACAGTTAATGTATTTTTTTTTCATGTTTGTTGGCATCAGCATATCTGATGAACCATGTTTTATTTACTTTTAATATCACAAAACGTTGTTAAAATTGCTCATTGATGAATCATCATGATATTTGATTTTTAGATAAAATAAGGATGTGAACGAAAAAAATTTTAAAAGGAAAAAGAGTAATAAAACTCTTTGTGCAGCTATTCCATTAGAATCCAAACAGCTGTAAGTATAGCATTGTCACGAGATATTATATTTCGGCAAACCCATATATTATTAAGTAAATAAAATATATAGAAATTGTGGTTTTCGTCGTCTCTTTCTCTTCCGATCCAATCTTCTCTTCTCCTTCTCTCTCGACAGAAACAAAGAAAACAGCTGAAACATATCATCATCTCCTCGTTTTCTCTCTCTCTCTCTCTACATCATAAAACCCTCTCTCTCTCTCTCTCCCTACCTGCTCCTATCTTCTTCCCCATATAAACTTCTCGTTGTTTCAAATTATTCTTTAAATGGGAATATTACCAATTTGTCATCTCATCTTCTGTTATTCCGTTTTCAACTTCTAATTCTGCGAATCTGAGCTTCCTTCTTCCTTCGTTTGAGCTTTTCAGTGGTAATCTCCGTGATCGGGTCTATTTAGTCGCTTACCCTTTTCCATTTCTGTTAGTCGCATTTGTTCGATTCGAGAGCAGCAGGGGGGAATCAGTAGAGAATCTGTCTTTGTTTTCGTCGGTTCTGGAGATTTTTTTTTTTTTTGTTTTTGTTTCCCGAGTCTGCTCAATTGTTTGCAAGTCACACGGTGCGAATCTCGGGGCAAGAGATTCGTGTTGTCCGTGAAATTAACGAGCTTCGACTCTTTTCGTTGCCCCCCCTCCTCCCGTTATTCGCTGCGGAGACGTGGTCAGGTTTCTATAGCATCTTTGATTTGCTTGCGTGATAATTCGGCCGGCATCTTTCTTCTCCCAGAGAGAAGTCTGTACTCCGGATTTCGGAAATCGGTGAATGCTCCGGCGAGATATTCCCTGAGCCAGCGGCTTTGGGCGTAGATCTGTAAGACAAAAAAGGAACGAGTAATTTTGGAAATCAGCTATGACCTCATCGCCATCGATGGAGAATGGAGGCTCGGCCTCCTCTGGATCATCTGCCCTTCAAGGCTGTATGCAAGAATTCAAACTCTTCGAGACTCGATCGGTAAATACAAACTTCCACCTTGAGCCATTTGATTGCTAAGGATCATTTGTATTGTTTCCCTATAGATAATTGTAGCGAGGTTCGTTGACTGTCACTAAGATGATATCTTTTTCTTCAGAATTTCTACATGATTGGTTGGAATGGGAGTGGAGTGTATAGAGTACTCAAGATAGACAGGCTGGATGCGTCTGAGCTTAATGTCAGTGAGGATTCGACTGCGTATACTAAAAAAGAATGCTACGAGTTGCTAAAACGGATACACGAAGGAAACAAGGCGACAGGGGGACTGAAACTTGTCACTGTTTGTTATGGCATCATTGGTATGTGTTTTGTCTCGAGTTATGTTTTCAGGTTAGTAGATGGTTTTACTTTACAGCTTCTTCTCACAATTTTCCTTTTTCTTTCTGTGTGCTCTCAGGGTTCATTAAATTTTTCGGACCCTACTACATGCTGCTTATAACTGAAAGAAGAGAGATAGGTGAAATTTGTGGTCACAGGGTCTATGAAGTGTCAAAGAGTGAGATAATTTCATTGCAAAATTCTAGTGTGCTTTGCAATATTGCAAATTCAAGAGACGAGAACAGGTATTTTGATATATCTTTTATTTCTTGCTACAGTGTGTGTGTTTTTTGTTTTGTTTTTGTTTCAAGTCCATTGTCGAAGAAACGTTATGTTTTTCTTTTCTGTTTGGTGAAGAGAGAGAGTGCACGCCTTTAGTTATTACACCCTTCCACCCTTTTTATGAACCGAAGTCATTTAACCCTTGCGTTTCTTTATTTGGTGTTTCCCACTTGTTGATAAACAGGTACAAGAGGCTCCTGAGTGTGGTGGACCTTACAAAAGACTTCTTTTTCAGCTATTCTTACAGTATTATGCGAAGTTTCCATAAGAATATATGCGACCATGAGAGTGGAGGTGCTCTCTATAAGAAAATGTTTGTGTGGAACGAGTTCTTGACACGGGGAATTCGACATCATCTTCGGAATACTGTTTGGACTGTAGCATTGGTGCATGGTTTTTTTAAGCAGGTAAGAATTGTTTTTTTTTTCCTGCCCCTCACTGCTAGAGAAAAGAAATTTTGCCCCAATCAATTGCAAAAGTTATTTTTTCTTTTCTCACAGCAGTATTCTTTTTATATGTGTCCCATTTTCTTGGGGATCACTATTTTGCTTTCCTAAATCATGTTTTGTTTTGCACCAAAATGTCTGGAAATAGAAGCTTTCTGTCTCACATGCAAATTTTTAATGGTTATGTATTAATTTTGATATGCTTGGTCGTGCTATTTCAAAGACACAGCTACGATACACTGGCGTCTTTATTCTCAAATAGTCTCACAGTACTGTCTAGATTCTTGGGTGCTGAACCTTGTTTCGTTGTGCATGTAGACAACTCTTTGTGAAGCTGGGCGGAATTTCAAACTCACCCTTATTGCTAGGCGTTCCCGCCATAATGCTGGAACCAGGTATCAGATTTCATCACTCCCTAGTTTCTTGTTCTTTGGTAATCACATAAGAACACATGCTCAAGCATTGTCCATCTCTAGGGTTCTTTCCAACATTATGAGATTTAAATTATAAATCTTTGCTTGAGGTATTACAACTTGAGGTAGTTATTATGCTTCTTTTCTCTTGAACCTTTTTTGATTTTAGGTACTTGAAACGAGGAATAAACGAAAGTGGCAATGTTGCTAACGATGTCGAAACAGAGCAGATAGTGTCTGAGGATGTTCCTGAAGACCATCCCATGCAAATAAGTTCTGTTGTGCAGCATCGCGGCTCAATCCCTCTATTCTGGTCACAGGAGACTTCACGGATGAATATTAAGCCGGATATAGTATGTAAGTGTTATTATACTATATTTACTGCCTGGTTCTCTCTCTCTCTTTCTCTCTTTATATCTCTCACTCTCCTTTGTGTTTGAATATCTCAATGTCAAATCCAGTGTCAAAAAAGGACCTGAACTATGAGGCAACTAGACTTCACTTTGAAAACCTTGTAGAGCGATATGGAATCCCCATCATTATTCTGAACTTGATCAAGGTCAGTTGCCTAATCTTGCTTGTTTTCATGTTCTTATCATCTTTCACGCCTTTAGCATTTCACGTCCCTGGATACTATTTGTATTGGCAAGTGATGCGTCTTTTTGCACCTTATTCTAGTTAAACTATCAATGAAAGGAACTATTGTGTGTGCATTATAAATTTGATGCTGTCGCACCTCAAAGCTTTCACTGATGTTTCCTGTTGCTTTTGACAATCAATAGACAAAAGAGAGGAGACCCAGGGAGTCGATTCTCCGGGCAGAGTTTGCTAATGCAATTGACTTTATAAACAAAGATCTGCCTGAAGAAAATCGCCTAAGATTCCTCCACTGGGATTTGCACAAACATTTTCAGAGGTATCCCTTAAATGTTTTCGTTCCAGCTGCTTCAAATAATGAATATCTCTATGAGTACATTATAAGATAAAACCAGTCTTTTCTATGTCTTTATTTCAGCAAAACAGCAAATGTCTTGGCACTTCTTGGCAAAGTAGCTGCCTGTGCTTTGATGCTAACAGGTTTCTTTTATTATCAAGTTACTCCAACGATGAAGTTTGAGGGTTATATGAGCTTGTCTTCTTCTGAGTAAGCCTTTTTGCTTGAGTTCCTGTAAATTACTTGTTAATCATATCAGTTGTTCCCGGATTTATATTTTGCAGTCGGTTTTTAAGATGAACCTTGTCGAAGTAGTTCATGGAATCATTCTTTTAGTTTAGAAATTCTTTCATGGTTAATTGTCATTAACAATCCGCTATTTTTGTTACTCTTTGGAAATAGGTGATAGCATTCAACTATAACTTGGTGGAAAATGATGATATTAAAATATTTCTATTAGAAAAGTTATTTTTCTGCAGCTCTATATCAAACTCTTACAGTACTGATGTCTTAAAATTGCAGAGCTGACATGTCTCCACATAATAGTTCTGGTGATGATAGTGGCGAATATGATATCAAGCCTGGCAGGCTCCAGAGGGGCGTGCTGAGGACTAATTGCATAGATTGCCTTGATCGTACAAATGTTGCTCAATATGCATATGGTTGGGCTGCCCTAGGGCAGCAGCTTCATGCTCTGGGAATTAGAGATGCTCCAACAATAGAACTTGATGATCCTTTGTCTAGTTCTTTAATGGGGTTATATGAGAGAATGGGAGATACACTTGCTTACCAGTATGGTGGATCTGCAGCCCACAATAAGGTACTTCCTTTTTTTTTTCCTGCCTATCCTGACAGAGCATCCGATTAACTTTGTTTATGTTCATGGAACTGTCTTAATATGTAGTCTTCTGCTAGAGTCAGTTATTGATACTAAATACTGGGCTGTTTATTGTGCACAAAGTAGATTCTTTTTAGTCTCAATTGGGAATTATGACTGGCTCCATGAGATGAATTGTATCCCTTTTATCGTTAACAATTTTGATTGTTCACAATTAGATAACAGGCCTTGCCTTTTTTCTAAAGACATATCTAAGCTCATGAAAAATCTAAAATTTCATCTGTATTACCTTGAACCGTTTGTTATTCATCATTTGTAATTATATTGGTGTATAGAATTAAAGTATCTGGTCTATTTTTCTGATCTTGATCTTTGATGTCCAAGAATGATATGTCCCTTTCTTAGTTAAATTGTTATATATGTCATCTATGTTATATCTCAATGCAATTGGGCCTTACTATTTTATTTTCGTGAAAGTTTATCGGACTTTCATTTTGTAATTTGTCTGACTGTCTCCTTATTGTTCTGCACTGAATAATGATGTTTGGATCTTCTGCAGCGGACTCAAGTTACCATTATTTTCACTATTGTTTGGATACGCTTTGTTGATTCCTTGAATTTCTGGTGTGCAATAGGTTTTCAGTGAGAGGAGAGGCCAGTGGAGAGCAGCAACCCAGTCACAAGAGTTCTTGAGGACTCTGCAACGTTATTATAATAACGCATATATGGATGCGGATAAACAAGATGCCATAAATATGTAAGCTACTCTCTGTCACTCTCTCTCTCATATATATCCATGTTCCACCATGATCTCTCAGAGTTCTACAGAAATTCTTTGGGCCTTTGTGACTTTCTAATTTCTGTATGCAGATTTCTTGGTACTTTCCAGCCTGAACAAGGAAGGCAGGCGGTTTGGGAGATGCATTCAGATTCCCAATCTAATGGACGAAATGGAGATATAAGCACAGGGGAAGATGAAAGGTAGGTTTCTGTGACTGCAAACTTGGATTTCAGAGATTTACCAATAATTAGCGTATAGAACTTGTTGCTGCCATGTAGGTAGTTATATGTATATAGAACTTGAGGTTTATCCTTCACCAAGGTTTTGAGGATTCCCTTTTCCTCTTTAGACATACTTTGATGATTCTAGGAGTTATACGAGTTCTAGATATCTTAGACCTATTTACAATGCGTTTTGTATACGAACTTTGAAACAAATAGATTCTACATCTTTCGACATTATCCCTTTCATGTAATGTCATTACCCACCATAACTTCCAATTTCCATTCAATGAAACTGCTGTGACCATAATCATATGGAATGATCATACGATCTGGACAAAAGGAGGTATGAGCTATTGTTATATTAGACTTATGGAGTCATGAGAAACTAGGATTGGTTTGTCAACCGCATTGAACTTAACCTTAATATGTACTCACTATTTGTTTATGAATTTGCTCTGTTTTTTAGTAAATGAATTTTTCCATCTCTGTAGTGAACAAAAATATTTTGACTGTGTTTCGCTACACCTATGATCATAGCTCTTAATACTATGTTTCCAGGTTTCTTGTGAAGAGATGCTTATCAGATGGGAATATTCTCCATGAAAGTCACACACCGATGTCCACAATGAGTAGCAAGCATGAAAGCATATCACATAGAGGCTTCGTGTCCTCACACCAAGTGACTAATATAATTACGGAGTCATCACCAGATATGCCAGCTGCTGGTGATGTAGCACTATCGAGGTTTGTTTAAATCTTTCTTACATTTTTCTTCCGATTATAGCTAAATGAAATATGTACTTCTGGTTGCTTTAGCTTGAGCGCCCATGCTATAATGAAATATGTACTTCTGGTTGCTTTAGCTTGAGCGCCCATGCTATGTATGCATTATAACTTTGCTGGGTGTAGCTCAATTGTGCATTTCAATTCTATCCATAATAATTGAGGTGGTTGTCTTTCTGCTTCATGTAGTCAAATAACTTGTGTGTGCTATTACACGGTAGTAAATTTGTCACTATTGTTGGTGTTAATATTTATCAGTAACATCTTTCATAGGTGTACTCCGTCAATGCCTAGCACACATTTTTTTGGAGATGCGCAGAAGGTTCAACATAATGGTGGTAGCTCCACGTACTTGTCCGAGCAGGAAGACATGTCTAGTGTCTCAAATTTTGTTGATGTCGAGTGGCTTTCGTCATCGGAAAATCTATGCGAGAACGATCAATTGTACAACAGGTAAAAGTACTGTGCATTAAAGAGATCGATGTACTATTTTAAGCAGACGATTGAGCAACCAGATCTCGTTAAATAGAAGCTTAAAATTTTCTATATCTATAGCATTATATTGGCCATCTTTCTAAAAATCCAGCTGATTGTGTTCCGTCCAAAAATGTTATTATAAGGTTCCAAATATCCATCTGTGTAGGGTTTTTCACTATTGAATATTGATGACCATAAATAACAATGATACGTCATGAATGATCAACAATATTTTGAATCATGGTTTAGTCAATTCACGATTGTGTTCTTTTGGCAGGCCGTCGGAACTTACAAGATATTCAACCGCAGAAATCTCATCATCAGAGAATATCATCACCGAAGCAAAAGAGGCGACGCAAGCTATGAGCGAGAGTGGATCAAGTAGCAGGAAGGTCAGTATTTTCCAAATTCTACTTCGCATATCTCTCTACCGAGTTTTGTCTGGTGCTAGGTGAAGTTAATCCAAGCGTTGTGATTTCATACGGTATTGTATCATACATACCACATGTATCACACTGCTCTCATATATTGTCATTTTTGTTACTTAAACCGGATTTATGTCCCTTGGCAGGGAAAGGAACCAATGGGAACCGAACCGTCTGCACACACAAAGATCCGCGATGATTTTACAGACAGCTTCAAACAATGGGTAGCATTTGGAGAAGCACTCTGCCATTGAAGCTCTTTCAACTTTCCATTTCCAGCAAGAACATACTTTGCCTTCACCATACTAATGGTCTTTTATGGACATTTGGATTTTGGGTATTACGGTGCAAACATGGAGAAGGGACTGGTAGAGAGATTCACAGTACCACGTATTTGAAACTTCACGGTGATGACCAAACGGTCAAAAGAGGTGTGCACTATCAAAGAGGAGCAAATAATAAACAGCTGAGAGTTTGCAGTCTTGCAGAGAATAGGAAATTTTTCATCTTCGTGGAGAGAAACTTGTGACAATCTGAGACTTTTGTTAGGGTCTTACATTGTTTTGGTTTGAAGTCTGTTGTAAATATCTGTTTCGTTATTAATCCATCTCGTAACTTCTTTTCCGTTGGTAAAAATCTTTATCGCCTTTAGTCGCTCCAAAAACGCAAATTTGAAATTTGAAATTTGCATCCAAATGATCCATCTGGTTAAAAGTATATCCAAATGTTGTTTCGGACATGGTAAGCAAGAAAAAAAAAAGGCTGCAAAGCTTGGCATCACGGAAAATGGAGTTAGAGCTCCAAATTGTTTTTTATTTTATTTTACGTTTTACACTTGTAATTAGTAATTAAAAACCATATATTTCAATAAGCTAAAATCATCTTTGGTTACACTATTATTCAACGAATGTTTATTGAAATTTCGGTTCGGTTTTACTTTATAGTTCGGTTAGTTTCAGAAAATTTGTTGGGTTTTTGGATAAAATTTAACAAAATAGGTCCATATGAATTCAAACCCAAACTTTAAAAAACAAGCACAATAAACAACTTCGATGCCTTGACAGATAGGGTTAGCGATCTCAAACTATTGGTGTGTCTCCTCAACTGAGAGTCTTGGAATTGAAAGAGACTCGTCGGGAGCTTCACGCTCAAGGTCCCTTTGGTCGAATTAATTAAATACTGTTTGATTATCGTTTTTTTTGGTGATTTTTTTTTTATTTTTTTTTATTTTTGTAAGTTCTATTCTGGTTATAACTTTAGATTTGTCATAATAATAGAATTTTCTCTCTACAGGAGCTGAGTCGTTTGTTCACCGCTAGCGCTTAAAAGATGGCGGAGTCGCTCTTTCCTCATCTAAGGTCTGAAAGGACTTGTAACTTTGTTTGGTGTTGCTAATTTTTATGTTGGTCTGTGACTAAGAGTATCTTCCAGGGCTTGTGTAGGGCTAAATTTCAATTTGGTTTTGAGCTAAGTTACAAATTGTTAGAAGATCTTTCAGGGATTCCACACAATCCTCACATTCCCCAACTCGGTAAAATATTGTTCCAGCAAAGTAAACCAGACTAGACGACCCTCCTTTGAATTGCATATAGAATGGTTTGATGTAAATGGTGGTTGCATAATATGGTTATTGTTATTCATCGTTCCTCGAGACACAAACACCAGTTATTTCATATAATTTATACTTAGGAAGCATGTTATGGTTAACCTGACAAAAAAAATCCCATATATCATTTAAAGTACATATAAAAATTAAATGTGCTACGAAGATCTTTTGATGAACAGAAAAATGTTCTACTACAAAAGCTAGAAAAATAATCATATCATAATCATATCATAAACACACATAAAATCTGACATGTGGATTTGTCTCTGACGAGATATAAAATTTCCTAGATGTTATCATATGTGTATATTCATATCTTTTGATGAACAGAAAAATGTAAATCCTTTTTCAAGAAAAGGCGATGTGTGATAGATATCCATAATACCGTGGTTTGTTAAAGAAAATGATGGATAATTGATTACAGCAAAAAAAAAAAAAAAAAAAAAACTTTTATTATTTGTTGTTGCTTCAACCTGTATAAATTATTGAAGAAGATGGAACTTCAATTCCAAAAATTAGGCAAACCTAATGGAAATCATGCACTGTTTGAAAACCACGTAAATAACCAAAAAAGAACATATTTTTAGAAAGAAAACGCTTTTGTATTTATATTTTTCTTTAAGTAATTCTATGATAATGCCTTTTGACTAATTCAAATCCCATAATAATGTTCGTGGCTAAAAGTTTTCCTAGATCTGCCACTGTCTATTATCATAATGTTTTAAACACTTTAATCTCATATATTAATCCATGTTCTTAATTTGTGCAAAAAAAACATGGATCAATAATGAGATTGACCCATGTTCTAAGTTTCAATCAAGTGTCGGATTTTTATGTCCTAATTCATATTCAAATTGAAAGTCGAGAAGCAGACCTAAAAGTCCTATAGTGTAGGTGTTTATGGTTTTTCCTTTGTATAGATAAACTTTTGCCTTTTGTTTAATAAGAAGGCAAAAAAAAAAGATTAGTGCTGAAAATCTATTGATTTATGCATTTGCGCAGGTCCACACACAGCCTGGTGCAGCCGCTTGCGGTTCTTTGAGCCATCCCTATCAAACTTGTAGAGCACGATCATGCTTATTTCAGCTTCTTCATCATCCTCATTTCCCTCCTCCTCCTCCATTTCCCAAGCCATGATATACACATAACCATCTTGTTATAAACCGGATGGGAGATGATGTCGTCTTTCGGAATACCTACGATTAGTTGGAGATAAGGCATCTAAGAGACATTGTCCGACTTAATTGAGGTTGTAACCCAAACAGCCATTGTCGATAGCATAGATAGCCTGTCGCGGTAAGGTGAAAGCACATCATTCACTAGACTAGTAGGATGTGAGCAAAGTCGATGGAACGCTTCTTCACCGAAATCGAAAGAGAGCACGAACATTTTTTCTCTTCTATTGTCATTATGTTTTAAACACTTTAATGTCATATATTGATCCATGTTTTTTTTTTAACCTATTGATCCATGTTCTAAGTTTCAATCAAGTGTAGGATTTTTATGTGCTAATTCATATTAAAATTGAGAGTAGAGAAAACTGAAAGTTCTCTAGCGTTATTTGTATTTCTAATTATTTTTTTAGATAATTTTTTTGCTTTTTATTTAATAAGAAGGGGAAAAAAGATTAATGCTGAAAATCTATTGAGTTATGCATTTACACAGGTCCACACACAACAAACTTTTCTTAAACATAATGATTAAGCCTTCATTTTCGGGTTAGGTAGAAACTCTATTGCTAATTGGTAATTAGGCAAAAGAGCTAGTGGACATGGACCACATGGTTATACTTTCAGGAGGAATGTTACTTACTACAATAATAAAGAATGAAGGCATGATAGCAAAAAAAAACAAAAACAAAAACAGAAAACAGGTTATTCAGCGGTAAACTTTTTAAGCTAATGTAAAAATTACAGTTAATCTTTTATATTGTTAATGACTAATATTTATACTTTAAATTTAAATCTTAACCTCAAAATAACTAATCATAATTACCACTTTAAACTTAAATCACGAAGAGTTGTGCAATTCACATGCATTGCTTTATCGTGTTAATTTACTTCAACTTCAATCTTAAAAGGAATGAATGCAAAGCTGGAGAATAAAAACTGAAAAAATAAATTTGTTTAAGGGATACAAGTGTTAAAAGAAAATTGCAATATAAGGAAAAATGAAGAAGTATTATTTGAACAAGTTAGAAACCAAAAGATGTTAAATGTTAATGATATATGAAGAAGTGTCATTAGAGAAGATTAGACAGAAGAAACAAATGTTAATGATATATGAAGAATTGTTTGCAAACCCTTTATTTATTTTTTTGGTAATCTGCTCCCATGCTACCACATTTAATTACAGTACATCAAAAAGAATAAACGAGACCCCAATACCGCTTACCTCAAAAGTCAAAACCATCCCACAGAAGCAAATTACAATGGACAGTGTTAGTGGACCAAATATTACTTTTTACGAACGACAATTTTTAGTTTTTTTAAAAATTACTACACAAATTTGTTATTTAATCAACGGAAGTCGGTGGAAAGGCACGTCATGATCAACGTTGGCCTTATCCAAAGTCCCTCCTGTTTAGTTGGTGTAGCTGCTAGATTCACTAATACCGTCACTCCGCGTGGTACTCTTCCGTATTACTCGACACGTGGTTGTAGTAGATACATGGATACAACATATTTATTTTACGCATACCATTCACATTTTTTTTTGGTTTTAAATGCTTCCGTCACAACAAATTATACGTGTACACAAATCATTTAAATTGAAAACGCTTCCGTCACAATAAATTCATTCCAATTTATTTGGTTAAATTATTTGTGTTTACAATTAATATTCAAAAATATTAGTAGTATTTCTTTTTCTTTTTGGAACTTTCCCATCAACGGTTTTGTTGCACAATGTCGAGCAACACAACTGGATAATAACATATTGATGGTGGTAGATTTTTTTTGTTTTTTTTGGAATGTGAATGCTAGAAAATTATTAAGGAGATGATTGTTATGTCAAATGATTTTTGCAACTAGTATAATATAACGAGATGATGGAACAGCATAAACAATATAACTGAATATAATTTTGTAAAATAATCATAAAACACTGAAAAACAAATGTAGAGTATACACATGAGTCACTTAAAAAACACATGATGACGTAAACATTTGATAAAGAACGTGAATAGTAAAAAAGTTGTGAAGTCACATTTCCATAATGTAAGAAAGTTTGTATGTCATTCATCATGTAAGTTACAAACTTCAATCAACCATTTTTGGCTTTGCGAAATATTTCCGCATCGGAAAAGTAAATTTTACATCTCTAATATATATAGTTTTCTTTAAAAACAATTATTTTAGTGACTTTATTCTTCCTTTAAACTCATTAGAAATGTGGATCAGTCCAACTTGATTTTGTACAAAATATTTTTAGGCACCGTACACTCTGTATAAAGCCAAAGCCAGGATCAGTCCAACTTGATTTTGTACAAAATATTTTTAGGCACCGTACACTCTGTATAAAGCCAAAGCCATCTTGAGGAGTGATGTTACCTTTGGGTAATGCAATGCTAGGTTTTGGTCAAGTTGCATTTGTATTGCAGAGTGAATCATGTCACCTCCCCGAACATCAACTTTATTACTTTGTGTCATAATAGATTCATAACTTCGATGGTGAGTTTTATTCTCCCTTATATATGATTTAGTAATCTATTTTTTTACATATTATCTTTTAACTATTTCAGCACCTTTTCACCATTTAGTAAGTATTGTTAACAAAATTAATTTAATTTTAAAAATATGAGAAAGAAGAATTAGGATAAATTAATTGAATTAAAGAAGGAAACAAAGAAAAAAAGTTTACAGAACTGAAATTAATTGTTTTCCTAAAAGTAATTTTGGAAAAAAAAAAGGTGAGAGAGAGATGTCATCAAACGTTAAAAAGCCACAGATCATTTACAAAAAAAAAATTGTTTCTTGTGTTGAAATATTTAAATTAAATTAAATTAGAATGGATACAATTTAATTTTTTTTACTTTGATTGCATAAATATTTTAAAATAATATAACTATTCTAATAAATTTGTGTTAATTATTTTGCATTTATTTCTTTCAATTTTAATCTAAGTTAATACTTTTAATAATGTATTTTTATATTTAGTCTAAAAAATTCAACAGATTTGTTTATTACAGTGTCTCCATTTAGTTTGGTAAAACTTATAATTAATATCAAAAGCAATTTAGAAAACAGTGTAATTATGTAGTTTTTGGTTGATGGTCTGGCTGGCGCAGACACACTGTAAAAAGACTTTTATTCTGGTTCTAATTTCTGGATATGTTAATAAATTTTCTTGTTGGTCAAGTATTGTATAGATAGATATTATTTTCTTAATCCAAAGTCCGGATTGGATAGGATAGGATATTTCTATTTGAGGAAAATATATTTGATTATTAATTGTTCATATATCCGTTTTATTAAATACTTAAGGAAAATGTAGACACTTCCAGAACTATCTGTTTCCCTAAAATGCAGTATCCCTTGGGACATTCAAATCCATTGCTCTCGTTTTATGGGTTTGGAGCCCAAGAAAAAGAAACGTAAAAGGAAATAGAGGAAGTAATAATTCATTTTCTTATTTATTTATTTTCATATCGACTTACCAAAAACTGCCTCAAGCTTTAAGAATCCGTCCCTATAAATCTAAAAATCCATTGAACGAAAACTCCACAACCAACTGAAACCATTTCTCTCTACTCCAGGTTCTCTTTCTTCTTCTCCTCCTCCTTCGATTTTTGTAAGAACCTTTGTAGTTTTTCTGTTCCATTATTTTAATAAGTTTTAATCCTAATTCTCGCTAGCGAGACAATATTTTTGTTTTTACGGGTTTATTTTATAAAAAAAAAAACAGAAAAAAATAAGATGAAATCACAACAAGATATTGTCCTTTTTACTTTAGAAAATTCTTGCCTGAAAAATCTCTGGTTAGGAAAAAAACACCAAACGTCTTTATATTCTGGAGAATAATTCCTGCTTGTGTTCTATTTTTTCGCTTTCTTATTTTTTTTTAGAGGAATTTTCTCCCACAGAATTTTCCAGCTGTATTCCAAAATAAAAAGAGTATCACGTCTACTATTTTTTTTTTTTTTAACATTTTCGGAAATTTCTTTTGAGTGCTGCTGAATTCCGAACTCACTTTCACGAAAAAAACTATATCCAAATATGGAATCCACTATAGAGTATTATTGAACTGTTCTAGAAACTGGAAAAAATAGTTTTTTCTTTAGTTTTGCCAACAATTGTATTTTCTTATCTTTTCTATTTTGTTAATGTCTTATTTTCTTTTAATGTATTGTATGACGTATACGTAGATATTTGTATCCACTGTTTAATATCTTTTTAAGGCAATGGTATTTGTTTTTCCTTATATTGTATTTTTTACATCCACTTTTATAAGGTCACGCTAAGATTTAAATGTGACAAAGATAGATGTAAGGAGGCCTAACACCATTGCTTTAAAATGGATGGTGGATAGGGATGTTTAACGAAGTTAATAAAATTGATGGATAAGATAGTTCATAAAATATAATTTTTCATTTTGTACACGTCCAAGTTCGAGGTCGGTTCGAAATATTTCAATTATCTATCTATCTAGTTACTTAGGAAACATATATAGTTTAATTAAAATAAATTAATAGTTTAGTATTTGCCCATGTGTATGTTAGAGAGGTCAGGTATTTGAATTTAATAACCTCGATGGTTCTGTCGTAATACCTTAGAAGACTGAGGCTGAAAAAAGAAAAGAAAAAGTCAATTTTTTTGATCAAAATTCTTGACCTTCGTTATAATATCTAAATTCATAGTTTTCTTTGTATATAATGTGAATGTGGGCAACACAAGACTTTCATCTTATGTTCATCAATCTTATTCACTTTTTCTAATTTCTTGCGTCTTTCTTTTTCTCTCTGCAGTTTCCAAAAAAAAGCTTTTTTTCACTGTTTGTGTGTCCCTTTTGGATCAATGGCGAACGGTGTGATAACGCGCGTCCACAGCCAGCGTGAGCGTTTGAACGAAACGCTCGCTGATCAGAGAAACGAAGTCCTTGCCTTGCTTTCCAGGTATTCCCATCAATCAACTAATTCAATCACCTTTTTTGTAATGACTTTTCATGGCGAAGGAAAACAAAAAGTTCTGATCACTTCACGTGATTCTTTAGGGTTGAAGCCAAAGGGAAAGGTATTCTTCAGCAAAACCAGATCATCGCTGAATTCGAAGCTCTGCCTGAAGAAACCCAGAAGAAGATTGAAGGTGGTGCTTTCTTCGACCTTCTCAAAACCACTCAGGTACATTTCAACCACACACAAATTTCTTCAAATGGGTAACTAGTGAAAGCTTTGATCTTTTTGGAAAAAGTTTTGATCTTTTTCAAAATGGGTAAAAAAAAAAACAGGAAGCAATTGTGTTGCCACCATGGGTTGCTCTTGCTGTGAGGCCAAGGCCTGGTGTTTGGGAATACCTAAGAGTCAATCTCCATGCTCTTGTCGTTGAGGAGCTTCAACCTGCTGAGTTTCTTCATTTCAAGGAAGAACTCGTCGATGGAGTGTATGTGTAACCATTTTCTAACTTCAATTTCTCTGTTTTTTTTTTCCGGCTGTGTGTGTGTTTTAACACTCAAGAATGCATTTTTAATCGCAGTAAGAATGGTGATTTCACGCTTGAGCTCGATTTTGAGCCATTCAATGCGTCTGTGCCTCGCCCAACGCTCTCCAAATACATTGGAGATGGTGTTGAGTTCCTTAACCGTCACCTCTCGGCTAAGCTCTTCCATGACAAGGAGAGTTTGCTCCCATTGCTCAAGTTCCTTCAACTACACAGCCACCAGGGAAAGGTAAATTGATCAAATCCTTGAAAATCTCATTCTTCTTCAAAACTCAGAATCTTGTTTGAATGATTTGTGTGTTTTGATCTGTAGACCCTGATGCTGAACGAGAAAATCCAAAACCTCAACACTCTGCAACACATCTTGAGGAAAGCAGAGGAGTATCTGGCCGAGCTTGCTCCCGAAACTCCGTATGAAGAGTTTGAGTCCAAGTTTGAGGAGATTGGTCTTGAGAGGGGATGGGGAAACAATGCCGAGCGTGTCCTTGACATGATCCGTCTTCTTCTTGACCTTCTTGAGGCCCCTGACCCTTGCACTCTTGAGAACTTTCTTGGAAGGATCCCAATGGTGTTCAATGTCGTGATCCTTTCTCCACATGGTTACTTTGCTCAGGACAATGTTCTTGGTTACCCTGACACTGGTGGCCAGGTCAGGACCATTTTCTTCCTCTTCTTCTAGTATAGATGCGCGCTTCCTGTTCTGTCTTCATCGATGAGCTGAAATTCTTTTTGTGATCTTGCAGGTTGTTTACATCCTGGATCAAGTTCGTGCTTTGGAGACAGAGATGCTCCAACGTATTTAGCAACAAGGACTCAACTTTACTCCAAGAATTCTCATTGTAAGCTTTCTATCAGTTTATTGCTCTAACCTTGGATTCTTGCGGATGTCTAAGTCTCACTGTGTATTATGGTTCTGTTGCAGCTCACTCGACTGCTCCCTGATGCCGTTGGAACCACATGTGGTGAGCGTCTTGAGAGAGTCGATGGATCTGAGTACTGTGATATTCTCCGTGTCCCCTTCAGAACAGAGAAGGGTATTGTTCGCAAATGGATCTCAAGATTCGAAGTCTGGCCATATCTAGAGACTTACACCGAGGATGCTGCGGTTGAGCTTGCGAAAGAGTTGAAGGGGAAGCCTGACCTTATCATTGGGAACTACAGTGATGGAAACCTCGTTGCTTCTTTATTGGCACACAAACTTGGTGTCACTCAGGTTAGGTTCCTTCCTCAGTATAAATGTTTCATATCTATTCAATGAGATATGTCAAGCTCCAAGCTAATGCTGTGTGAATTATTTCTTTGCAGTGTACCATTGCTCACGCTCTGGAGAAGACAAAGTACCCGGATTCCGATATCTACTGGAAAAAGCTTGACGATAAGTACCATTTCTCATGCCAGTTCACTGCTGATCTGTTTGCAATGAACCACACTGATTTCATCATCACCAGTACTCTCCAAGAGATTGCCGGAAGGTAAAACAGATTTAATGTAGTAAACAATTAAAATAGTTTCGGAGATGTGGTTGTTTCAGTATATTTACACTCTTTTTACTCATTTTGCAGCAAGGACACTGTTGGGCAGTATGAGAGCCACACCGCTTTTACTCTTCCCGGACTGTACCGAGTTGTTCACGGGATTGATGTGTTTGATCCCAAGTTCAACATTGTCTCACCTGGTGCTGATATGAGCATCTACTTCCCTTACACCGAGGAGAAGCGTAGACTGACTAAATTCCACCCTGAGATCGAGGAGCTCCTCTACAGCGATGTTGAAAACCAAGAGCACTTGTAAGCCTTTGATGACCTCTTTCATGTTCCATCTTTAGGTAACGATTTGATAGTAGATCTAATCTTTCTGCTTTTCTTTTTCTGAAACAGGTGTGTGCTCAAGGACAAGAAGAAGCCCATCCTCTTCACGATGGCCAGGCTCGACCGTGTCAAGAACCTGTCAGGTCTTGTTGAGTGGTACGGGAAGAACACCCGCCTGCGTGAGCTGGTTAACTTGGTGGTTGTTGGAGGAGACAGGAGGAAAGAATCAAAGGACAACGAAGAGAAGGCCGAGATGAAGAAAATGTATGACCTCATCGAGGAATACAAGCTCAACGGTCAGTTCAGGTGGATCTCCTCCCAGATGAACCGGGTTAGGAACGGTGAGCTCTACCGGTACATCTGTGACACCAAGGGTGCGTTTGTTCAGCCAGCACTGTATGAAGCCTTTGGGCTGACTGTTGTGGAGGCCATGACCTGTGGGCTACCGACTTTCGCCACTTGCAAAGGTGGTCCAGCTGAGATCATTGTGCACGGTAAATCGGGCTTCCACATTGACCCATACCATGGTGATCAGGCTGCTGATACTCTTGCTGATTTCTTCAACAAGTGTAAGGAAGATCCATCTCACTGGGACGAAATCTCAAAGGGAGGACTTCAGAGGGATCGAGGAGAAGTAAAGTCAAAAACAACTCATGCCTTTACATTCTCAAGTTTTAGCTTTGACTTATTATTATCTTTTGTGTGGTTTTGCAGATACACCTGGCAGATCTATTCACAGAGGCTCCTGACATTGACCGGTGTGTATGGATTCTGGAAGCATGTCTCGAACCTTGACCGTCTTGAGAGCCGCCGTTACCTTGAGATGTTCTATGCATTGAAGTATCGCCCACTGGTATGCATTGTCTCATCCTTGTAGCCTTCTTAAACAGTTTTTGGTACTGAAAGAATGAAACTTTGTCTGTCTCTAATGCGGTTTCTCTGCTGTTCCTTTGTGTCTTATAGGCTAAGGCTGTTCCTCTTGCCGAGGAGGAATGAAGAAGAGGGAAAAGACGCGGAACCATTAAAGAGCTTGAAGAGAGAGGTTCCGGTGTTTGAAGAATAAAAAACATCTCTTTTGATTCTTACTATTTTATCATTCGGATTTTGGAGCGCCTTTGTGTTGTTCCTCTGCTTCTTTTGTCATTTCAATCCTTTTCTTCGTCTTTGCCTCCGGCATTGCTTTGTATTCTGGTTGTCAAGGGATTTTCCCTGATAAATTGCAATGAAATTTCGATTTTTCTATCTTGAATTTTGTCTTGCGTTGTTCTCTCAATATTCCACCATGTTAACTTGGATTCTCCTTCCAAAATATCGACTGGTTTGACCATTATCAGCTACTGCATACTTATTATGAATGTGCTGCATCCTAATTGTGTTGTTATCATTTTCTATGAGCAGAGCTGCTTCTTTACAACTGCGTGAATCATCCAAGTGCTGTTTTTAACATCTTGCAGAGTCATTTCAAAATCTTCCTTAGCCAACTGAAGAAATCCGTTTCTGTGTATGTTAAGACACAGTTTTAGTTTTAGGCTTATTATGAATGTGCTGCATCCTAATTATGTTGTTATCATCTTCTATGAGCAGAGCTGCTTCATTACAACTGCGTGAATCATATACAAGTATGCACTAATGCACATCCAACATTCTATCTTGAAGGCCAAAAGATCACAACATTATAATCCAAGTTTTGTTTTTAACATCTTGCAGAGTCATTTCAAAATCTTCCTTAGCTAGTAACTGAAGAAATCCGATTCTGGGTATGTTAAGACACAGCTTTAGTTTTAGCGATTAAAAAAAAAAAAAAGACACAGTTTTAAACGCAGCTGCAGTAAAATGTAGAAATATCATCAAACCCGTCCTTGTTTCACTAGAACATAAAAAATCAAAATGTTTTCAAAACACATAACATGATTACACATACATTTCATCTACGAATGTTATTGCTCTTCTGCCAAGTTGCTACATAATCAGTACTTCACATATTGTATTAAGAGGGTCATTAATCTTGCAAGTGGAGAGGGACGCATAAGTCAAATAATACACACCAACTTGTTTCACATGTCTTTCTTGTTTGGTATGGTTGACGACGGTCGATGTCTCACATGTGTAGTGCAACAATCTTTGTATAGCAAGAAGGATTTACTTGTCGATGTTATATAATATATGTGTGAAAACAACATTATCAAATAATCTAAGTTGGTGGAGACTGGAGGATATTATTTCTTGTGATGATTACAAATTCGAAGCATCTCTTTATTTTTATAACCCTTGTGTCAGAATTGTTTCTTAATTATGATTAGTCCATATCATTTACATGCATCTCCGCCGTGTGATTGAAACATATCTTGGATTTACAAAAATATGGTATCAATCGATTCTTCTCATTATGTAATAATAATTTGGAAGAAAAGAGGGATAATAATAATACAGGGAGAATTTTTGGGTTTCCGACAATATATTTTTAATGATATAGTATTTTGAATCAAGACATCAAAGGATCCAAAAGGGGTCCTCGCTCACCAACATACACTAAGGGGGAATAAAAACGGTTTATTATGCATTTATTATACTTTAGGTATCGTTATTAATTGTTTCCTCAAAACAAAATGTTTGGTTTTATTATCCAGAGGTCATGCACCACTTAAAAAGTGGGGAACACACATGTGTGTGCATTCCCCTTTGGTTAAGGAAACTAATTAAGAACTGTAGCGTATCATCAAATTTGTGAATAAGTTCCATGCTTAAGGTTTTTCCAGAAGTTCAGATTACATGTATCCAATGGCGGTACGTAAATTATGAATGCTAATGCAATTGTAGCGATGCCGTTAATCGTTGCTTACAATTTGTAATTGATTTTTTTTTTGTTTTTTGAAAAGGGATTTGTAAGTGATTTGAGAACAATTTGAAAGTTAAACGGAAATGTAAATCCTTTAACAAAAAAAAATAAACTGAAATGTAAATCATATGTACTCATTGTTTTTGTACATCATCAACTCAGTCTATTTTTATTTAGATAACTTTTTTTTATTTAGGCACCATAATAGGAAAAAAAATTTCTTCAAAACGCAATTTTATTGGTTCCTACTGGTGATCATTAAAGAAACAATTCATCATCATTCATTTGATCACCAGTTAGAACCCTTGTTTACGAGAAATAATTGTTCAATATAATATCTTAAAATATAGGAGGAAATATTACATTAGTCAGTGTTTTGAAGTGCGGTTTGAGGCATATACAATTTGAAGACAGCTAATCGTAAATTAACAATTGATGAATTGTGTAGTTTTGTCAAATTGATTTGTCATTGAATTGTATATGGCAATGACTACAAGGTAACACAATGCTATCAAATCGCGTAGCTATTCGGGACCCTAGTTAACAAGGGCCGGGGCCTCCCCGTTGGGGTTTATAGGGATATTCAATAACATGTTTCTTACTTAAGTTATCATATATGATGAAGGTTTGTAGTGTGGTCAGGGCCGGCCCTGAGCCCAAGCAGGCCAAGCCCATGCTTGCGACCCTATTTTTATATATACAATTTTCGGCCCTCAATTTATAGAAATTGTCTTTAGTTTAGTGGTAGGTGATGTTCTTTGAGACCTATAATTCATGGGTTCAAACCTCAAATATGCAAAATAATTTTTTTTAATAAACCAAACTAGCCCATTTTTAATTTGGGTTTGCGGCCTTTAAAATCTCAGGGCCGGCTCTGAGTGTGGTATTGGTTTTTTTTGTAAAGTGTAAAACGGTGTTTTTTTTTCCTTATGCTTTTAATAAAAAAAAGATGTTATATTTTAATTTAAAAATGTAAACACAATATTTTTCAATATGGAAACACAAAGTAAAAATAACTACGCCCTACATGTTACTAATTTTGTTATTTTGTTCAATTGCACAACTTCCTAGCAAAGAGGCGATTATTCATTCTTACTTTGAAGGAGAACAACAAGTAACAACCAAAGTCTCCTCAACGTTTTGGCGAAGAAAATCCAGTCGTCGTCTTAACGGTTTGTTTACGTAGGAGGAGGTCCCATGAGATAAATGGTTCGTCTATAGAGCTTGACGCTTTGGCATGTGAAGAGTCCGCCGAAAAATAAGAAGTTGAAAATTTCTCTAACAAATTTATTTTATATAAAGTTACGAGTGGTCGTTACTCCCATTTTTCTTCTATTTTCAAGCATCTTTTTATTTGGACTCTTCCGCCAATATTTTCTCTCGCAGTTCTAATTAATATTATCTCTCGTTTAATACTAGTAAGAAGACTGATAAATATTTTTTATTTAAATTATAGGTAGACAAACTAGGAGGAGGTGTAATTAAAAAGTAATATTTTGGTTTCATGATTATAAAGACATTTGATGCTCTTGTGTCGGCCTATTAAGATAACAATTTTTAGTGAAAAAAAAAAGACAAAATTTCGGGAACTCACATGCTGTAACAGTAGTCGCCAATACAGCGTAAATAATAAATAAACTGCACAACAGAATAATGTCGGAGTCTAGCTAGTCTAACCACAAGAAAATGACAAAAAAAAAATAGCCATTCAATACTTATATATGTTTTTGTAACATGTTATGTGTAAGAAAAAAAGGATGCTAATTGTCTTTTTAATGAAAATAAATAGTAGTCTACTGTAGATACAAGCCAATTACATACCTAACAAGAAAAAAAGAACTCGTAAAGCCGCTTTTAAAGTTCATGAACCATCTCCTTTAGTTGTTGGATTAATTTATTACAAATTAAGTGATTACAAAATGGCTATAGTTTTCAAATTTTCAGTTATATTGCTCTTGGACACTTGTTTGGCAAGGGTTCACAATCTTCACAATTTTTGTTTCAGCCGAAAATACAATATAACAAAATGTAACTGGATTTCGTGTATCCAAACTCAAACTCATAAGAACATGAACATTCACTGTAAATATCGTATCGTATAGTAGTTGTCTCAGCATAATTAAGTCAAACGATTGACATTAGAAAACTTAATTAGTTGCTTCTATGTTTACTGTGGGCCTATGGCTACTTACGTTTTGCACACTCCAACAAAAAAAAATCTTTATATGAATTGTTGAATACAAAAGTGTGCATGGTGTAAAATGAAGACCTAAGGCTTATGATAGAAGAACGGTTTGCGAAATCGGACGCCTTCTAGCAACCAAGCCAGAAGTACTAACTGAAGTAGAAGAATCGCTGAGAGAACCAATTTCTCTATCAGACTAAAAAAAAATCAATAGAACTTGTCTCTTCTTTTTCTTAACTAATCTCTTCTTTTGAAAAGGCTAAAGAATTTCTCGTTTCACAAAGAATGAAAAAATTTGACCGATTACAAAAGAAATGAAAATCAAACACTTAAACCGAAATTCATCCAGAATATATAATATATAGTTTACACACTCGAACGTACGTACTTACCACAACGTAGTTAAAACGTTAGCAAAGTTTAATTTAATTAAAGGGTTATACATCATGGAGCAACGATATATATATATATATATGGTTGAATGTGATAACAAAAACTTTTGGAGAGATGTGAGTATATACAATTTTTTTTTTTTTTTGCTAACTTGTATATACAATGTTCATGTTTTTGATATAAAAAGCAAAAAACTTTTAGCGTGTGTGACACTCGCTTTGTCTTTCTAATTCATAATCATAATTTTTTCGAATAAATTGCCTCCGACTCTTGGAAACATATATAAGAACCCCTATCATTTTTTCGAATAATTTTCTATTCAAGTCGGGTTGATATGATAAGGTACCTGAGGTTTATCATTTTTTAATAAACAAATTATATATTAACAAATTAAATAATTACGAATGTACCCCTATCAGCTTAATATAAGAACCCTATTCTCCCTTCCTTATTCGACATCAAAATCTCCCTCCTTCTCTCTCTCTCACTCACCGGAAAACTTACTCTGACGTACATCTCCGGCTTCAGATTCTCCAAACCGGATTGGAAATGGCGAGAGGAGGAAATAAACTGACGAAGCTGAAATCCGTTCTGAAGAAGCTCAATTCATTCAACACGAAGCCTAACCAGCCACCGGCTCCGGCCAATCACGGCCGATCCTCCGCCGTGAGTGCATTTCCCTCAGGTGACCTTCACACCGTCTACGTCGGCAGATCACGACGTGCTTACCACGTGAGTTCCGACGTCGTGAGCCATCCGCTCTTCCAGCAGCTAGCTGCGGTGGATGGTGGATGCGGCGGTGAGGACGGTTCGATCGCCGTGTCGTGTGAAGTTGTCTTGTTTGAGCATTTGCTTTGGATGCTTGAAAATGCCGACGGCGACGAGTCACGCCCTGAGTCGGTCCACGAACTCGTCGAGTTCTACGCATGTTAACTCTTATTTAAAATAGGTGCAAAATATATAATGATTTATGTTTGTATATTCTATACTTTGTATACTTTACACAGCCTTCTGTTAATTTTTGTTTCTTTTTTTTTTCTTTTCAACAACCAATAAATAAAAATATACGTTAAATGTGTAAATTTTTTTGTCTTGCAAGTATAACATAAAAATGATGAATTTTTATAGTTTGTATTATTGGATAAAAGCCAATTGCAATGTCAACGTATATCAATATATTGGATACATATACTCGGAGCTAGGCCGGTCAAATGAGTCGACCGGACTCTGCTGGCGGCGAACAAGATCAATCACGGGTTACAAAATTTAAACCCTGATTAAGTAGTCCATATATATAATTTAGATAGATTGGCCATCTAATTTAAACCCTGAACAAGATCAATCACGGGTTAGATAGATTGGCCTGTATGTTTTTAACATATTTTACAAAACTATATTCATCTGTAAGTTAGTTTTTATCATAATTATATACACCCATGTACATAATAAAATATATAATAC
This sequence comes from Alliaria petiolata, assembly GCA_020283515.1. NCBI lineage: Eukaryota > Viridiplantae > Streptophyta > Magnoliopsida > Brassicales > Brassicaceae > Alliaria > Alliaria petiolata. Next base: position 161,946,178 of record JAHZTW010000001.1, read on the forward strand.
TCCATTTGTTTCACAAATAGTGTAATTATATTTATTTTTCATACATATTAAAGAAATTATTAAAAAAATCTTTAAATAAAAAAAATCTATTAAAAAATCTGTTTTACTCTTTATTAATACACTAAATAGATTTTTTTTAAAATTAATATACTAATACAATAAAGTTAAAACTGTAATTTTATTAAAAAATTTGAATTGGAAATACAAATTAACAATTTTTGTAAAATAAAAATAAAATCTTCAAAAGCATTTTTTTATGATACGGATGAAATATAAAATTATACAATAAACGTATCTGATATTAGTATTATTTCGTCTTTCATTATCGCGAAAAATATTAAACGATTGAGAGAAAAATATATATAACAGGCATAATGTACGTGAAATGTTTTGTTCTGACAAAAGTCATGAAAGAAAATGATTTTGTTTTTTTTAAATGCATAATGAAATGCATAATGAAGAGGAAAGAAATGATTAGCCGTGTTTGATTTGAAGGGGTTATTATTTGAATGTCCATATTAGTTTTTAAAAGTTGGGCATTATCGTCAGTTCGATCGGTCAGTACTAGGATTTTTTTATTTGTCAAAGTTTTTTTCCGGACCTTGACTAACTTCTTTCTAGAGACAACCAAATTAAGATAGTTTATTCGATAATGAATTAATTAATGTATGATTGATCATCTGAAAAACTCCAAACAATTAAATATTTTTTATAGAAATCGGATCGAGAAACCACCACACCGCGCTATGGCTGAATGTGCGCTTGGTTATGAGGCACACAACAGCCAAAAGAACAAGTTCGTAAAGCTTCGTTGCCAAGAGTTTTGGATGTGCAAAAGTTGCGTTGATTCTCAAACAGTTGGTTTTTAGAAGGTATATATCGCTCTATAGTGGGTGTATAATGTCTTCCACGGAGAAAGAAAAAGCCGGATCTAGTCATCTCTCTGTCTCCTAGATATTGCTTGCTTACATGTTGTAAAAAAAGTACTCAACTCCTGAAAATTAACATGTAAAAACCAATTCAAATTATTTCCAATTCCCACTAATCTATTTTGTTACGACGTTCCACAATTCCAAAAGTATATAAAACCCAAAAGTGCCATACTCATGATTTGTCCCCACATGCCCATGCAAATAAAAACACTATCGCGTGGCAACACAATTGGCGCTAACCATAACAATAGACTGAGCAACATATAGACGTACATATTCACATTTGATAATGATCCAACAATCCATATACACCTCAAATAAATAACTATATTATATCAAATCCGACCAATTCTTGCCAAATTGATCACAATCCATATACACCTCAAATAAAAGTTTATGAGTTTGTTGCATTATTCATTAGTCTTTTTGATTGAGACACATAATAATACTTTCCGATAATAAAAATGGAGAACATAAATGTGCACATCTTTTTCGTACATATATCTTTGTTTAATCTTGTTGGATCACACTTTGACCACCAAATCCTTTCACATCTAACATATATGTCCTAAAAACTTAAATCGTCCTTGAAAAAGAATGGAGAAGGAAAAAAAAAACCAGGAAACCAGAAAAATACAAAGATAACCTGATTTTACAATTACACCCCAAAGTTACCATCTCTAACAGTTTCCATCAATTATATGATAAAATTAAAGGATAACAATAATCATAATAACAAAAGAAAGTTTTAAAGTGTTTTTAATCACTTGATTTGTATTTACTCTTCCTTTGCTACTACTGCATCCCCATCTGCAAAAGACAAGACGAAACCATTAGTGTCGGCAAATCTAGTCTCTCAAGAATCGTCATATCAATGTCCAATAACCAATCTCTTGCTTGATATTTTCATCAAACAATCTGTAAAGTCTCTTGCGAGTGTTAATATGGGGGTTAGATTAGATCATAAGCGGATGGATGTTATAATAGTCCTAACAGGCTCGGCCCGGCCCATGGTATGATCTCTAGATAAGAGTGTGGTCTTTGGGCTTACCGGAGCAGTCATCAGCGTGATGATCTTTAGGATTGTTCTCCATGCATTTAAGTAAGTACTTGAAAGTCTCGACCTCGCAAGGGATGGTGAGCGCACCGCTCTGATCAAACCCGAACTCTTCCTCTGCCTTCTCTAGCAACACCTTGAACAGAGAGTGGCTGAGATAGCTAGTTGGAATGATAAACCTCCTTAGCTCCGGTCCAACATAAACCGCTAGATACCCTTTGGGAACATCAGCCGGAGGCTCAGGGCTTTGGCAGTTTTCCTCATCCGAGTCACAGTTCTTGACGGTTAATAGCCTCTTGTTGATGGCCGGTGCAATCATTGCAGCCGCTTGCTTTCCAGCTGCCAATGGAGGGATGTCTGACTTGGGCCCTATCGTTACGGTTTGCCATTTCTGCAAAATCTCCTTTAGCCTCACGATCTGCCTGATCCCGGTTAACTTTGCCGCGTTGTTTTCATCCATCTGCCTAATATTATAAATGTATAAGACCCGCAGCCTTGTGTTATTGAGAGATCAAATGTCGCATAAGATCTTCTTCTTCTTCTTCCCTTGTAGCTGCATTACAATATCACAGATCGTTGATTAATTTCTGACTAAATTGTATCAGAACAAAGGAATAAACACATTACATAATTCTGCCTGAGACTGTTGCAGACAAGAAGTCCTCTATAATAATCTCATTCACAAAACTTTGGGAATGAAACTTGTAAAGAGAGAACAAAATAATAATTAACCAAGCCTATACATATATATGACCTAAATCAATTTGAATCATTAGTATATAGATCCTGATTAAATCTTTTTGTCTAACAAAAAAAAACAAGAGAATATATTATCATCAACCAAAACAGGGACCCACATCCACGCAGAAACAGAGTCCAAAGCAGTCTTTTTCAAAGGAATGTTCTCTCAGATTCATTGCAAATCCCAATCTACTTGTTTTTTTTTTTCTCGAAATTTGTTAAATCCAAAATCTCAGAAATTATAAATAATCCAGATGATGAAATCAAAACCCATCTCAGAAATATTTACATATACATATGTAAATTATATAAATTACCTTGTTCAAAGAATTATATAAATTACCTGGAAGAGGAAAACGAATTGAATCACTCTTAGCTATGGACCCGATGAGAAACACCATGCACACAAAAAAAAAGAGAGGAAGGAGCTCCCAAAGATTTCTTTCTTTCTTGGTTTTTTTTGTTTTTGTCGCTTCGTTCTTAATTTAGGTTTTTTCTGTTCGAAGACTGGGGAGCTCAAACGATGATGAGGAAGAGATAGATGTTTTCAAGTACTGAAACCAAAAAAAAAAAAAAAACTAAACAGAAACAAAAATTAAAAATTACTAATTAAATCCTGTCTCTTATACACATCTAGATGTGTATAAGAGACAGATATATGATAAAATTAAAGGATAACAATAATCATAATAACAAAAGAAAGTTTTAAAAAATTTTTATCACTTGATTTGTATTTACTCTTCCTTTGCTACTACTGCATCCCCATCTGCAAAAGACAAGACGAAACCATTAGTGTCGGCAAATCTAGTCTCTCAAGAATCGTCATATCAATGTCCAATAACCAATCTCTTGCTTGATATTTTCATCAAACAATCTGTAAAGTCTCTTGTGAGTGTTAATGGGTGGTTAGATTAGATCATAAGCGGATGGATGATATAATAGCCCTAACAGGCTCGGCCCGGCCCATGGTATGATCTCTAAATAATAGTGTGGTCTTTGGGCTTACCGGAGCAGTCGTCATCAGGGTGATGATCTTTAGGATTGTTCTCCATGCATTTAAGTAAGAACTTGAAAGTCTCGACCTCGCAAGGGATGGTGAGCGCACCGCTCTGATCAAACCCAAACTCTTCCTCTGCCTTCTCGAGCAACACCTTGAACAGAGAGTGGCTGAGATAGCTAGTTGGAATGATAAACCTCCTTAGCTCCGGACCAACATAAACCGCTAGGTACCCTTTGGGAACATCAGCCGGAGGCTCAGGGCTTTGGCAGTTTTCCTCATCCGAGTCACAGTTCTTGACGGTTAATAGCCTCTTGTTGATGGCCGGTGCAATCATTGCAGCCGCTTGCTTTCCAGCTGCCAATGGAGGGATGTCTGACTTGGGCCCTATCGTTACGGTTTGCCATTTCTGCAAAATCTCCTTTAGCCTCACGATCTGCCTGATTCCGGTTAACTTTGCCGCGTTGTTTTCATCCATCTGCCTAATATTATAAATGTATAAGACCCGCAGCCTTTTGTTATTGAGAGATCAAACGTCGCATAAGATCTTCTTCTTCTTCTTCCCTTGTAGCTGCATTACAATATTACAGATCGTTGATTAATTTCTGACTAAATTGTATCAGAACAAAGGAATAAACACATTACATAATTCTGCCTGAGACTGTTGCAGACTTGCAGACAAGAAGTCCTCTATAACATTCACAAAACTTTGGGAATGAAACTTGTAAAGAGAGAAAAAAACAAAACAATTAACCAAGCCTATACATATGAAAATCAATAACAATACTTGGGAACATGCTTACAATACTTGAGAATGAAGCTTGTAAAGAGAGAAAAAAAATTTTATCAACCAAGCCTATACATATGACCCCTAAATCAATTTGAATCATTAGTATATAGATCCTGAATAAATATTTTTGTCAACAAAACAAAAAAAGCAAGAAAATATATTATCATCAACCAAAACAAGGACCCACATCCACGCAGAAACAGAGTCCAAAGCAGTCTTTTTTTTTTTTTTTTTTGCTAAAAACCAAAGCAGCCTTTTACAAAGGAATGTTTTCTCAGATTCATTGCAAATCCCAATCTACAACACATCAAATCCTATAAATTATAAATAATCCAGATGGTGAAAAATCAAAACCCATCTCAGAAATATATATATATATATATATATGTAAATTATATAAATTACCTTGTTCGAAAAATTATATAAATTACCTGAAGAGGAAAACGAATTGAATCACTCTTAGCTATGGACCCGACGAGAAACACCATGCAAACAAAAAAGAGAGGAAGGAGCTCCCAAAGATTTCTTTCTTTCTTGTTTTTTTTGTTTTTGTCCCTTCGTTCTTAATTTAGGTTTTTTCTGTTCGAAGACTGGGGAGCTCAAACGATGATGAGGAAGAGATAGATGTTTCCAAGTACTGAAACCCAAAAAAAAAAACCAAAAAAAACTAAACAAAAACAAAATTTAAAAATTAATAGAATCTAAAATTTTGGTGGGGCAAAACGAATAGAGAAGCGAATTTTGGGAGATCAGAAATTGGGGATTAGCTTATTTTGGATTTATAGTTTCATTTCATTGATTCTCGCTTCANGAGATCAGAAATTGGGGATTAGCTTATTTTGGATTTATAGTTTCATTTCATTGATTCTCGCTTCAAAGATTTTTTTTTTTTTTTGTTGGCTTTCCCGTCGCTTTCGCCTTTTCAGGTTCTCTCTTCTGTTTTCTCACGTTCTCTGCGCCGAAAGTTATCTTTATTACAATGATTATGAATCTCTCCTCTCCGTGCGTTACTAAAATTCTGAATTATGTGCACTTAACTAATAAGGTGATCACATATTTTTTTTTATTAATGTTACAAATTCAAAGTACCCTTATAAGATGACTTAAAATCAGATGATTTACTAATTTGCGATACAACTACGAGACATGAAGTTTCTACTAGTGTATAGTGTATACGATTACAAACCATATTTTGCCGAGTATTATCATTATCAATGGAGGATTTTGCAATATCTTTCTCACATGTGCGGTTCTTTGATTCCTAAGTGCCTCGTAATTAATTATTATAATTGTAACACCCCGACCGCCCCTACCGGCGAGTCACCAATCCCTCTGTCGGGCTCGTGGGCTCCGCCCCTGTCCGACGGTCGGTGTGTTATTTTTCTGGATGGCCCGACCGACTGATTTACTTGTCCCTGCAATCACCACGTGACCTAATTCCGTGTTTTGGCCTCACTCACACGGTTCCGCAGATGACTTCCCGGAAGGTCACCCATCCTAGTGCTACTCCAACATAAGCACGCTTAACTCTGGAGTTCTCTTAGGGTAAGCGACCGGAAAAGGTAAATGCACTTTGATGACATAGGTAGCCAAATCAATCCTTTTAAACTTATTCAAATGGGTCGGGTCTGAATCGTTACAATAATATTATATATAGTATTATATATATGATTACTTTTGTATATTCTAATTTATAAATTTTGATTTTTGATTTTATCCATTATTTATAAAATAACGCTGTTTTAAAATTACAAGGTTAGGATTATTTAATTTAACATTTTATAGTTTTTTGGTTATATATATTTGTTTTAGTGATAAATCGATATCATCTATTGGTGACCGTGTCGAGTTAAAGTTGTAAAATGGTAGTTCAAAATCTAAAGGGGGAAAAAATGAAACAAAAATTTATCACCCTTACGAACCAATATTTGTCACATTCATCCACGTATATTTTGTGGTCTAAAAAACCCAGGAAAAAAAAGAAGAAGAAAAAGAAACTGTTAGAAAAATCCAATGCGCACCTAAAAAAAACTTTGAAATTTTTTATAATAGATATAATTATTTAAATTATTGGAGAAGGACGAACATCCTCCACCTAGTATTGTTGCGTCGGACATGCACACAATCGTGAGCAGAAAAGAGAGCCGTGTAATACTCTTAAATAGTTACGACAAAAATAATACTAGATTTTATATGTTGTTATATTTTGGGGTCCAAACTCAACAATTTGTTATAAGTTGTTTATTGGAGTATTATTAAATTTTGGGGAATAATATAGGGCTGTGCGCATCTTTCTTGAAGACAAAGGCATCTTCGCTCTCGATTCTCAGCATCTACGAAAGATTCATACTTCCACTTGACCAGATCCAACGGCTTAGCTTTCCTCTCCCTATCCACACGACCCATCATTCTACTTGCTCTTCAATCCGACGGTCCATATTTCATCTCCGTTGTCTCTCTCTTCCCTCCTTTATATAACCACTGTGATTCATTCATCTCTTTGCTTATCTGCATTTCAAAAGGCAAAAACAATCAAATTCCAAATATGGCGACCTTGGATTCTCCATTAGAGGCGTTGGCTTTCGAATGCGCTAGCTTTGGTGTTCTCGCCGTCGTCAACAACTTCTGGACATGGATCGCCGTCGTGACGGCCGCCGTCAGCTTCTGGAGGATCAGAGTCACCAGCGCCGGAGACGAAGGCCATGGATGTGTCTTGATAGAGGAATTAACCGGCTCGAAATCCGAACAAGAATCCGGTTGTCTCGAACAGCAAACAATGGCCGGTCCGGAGGAAGAAACGGCGGCGGAGGAGGCTAGAGTGAAGGAAACGGTGGTTACGAAAACGGAGGTTTGGGAGCCGTTAATGTGCGATGACGGAGTGACCAAGGGGAAGCTGACGATGTACTACGAGGTTGACGTTGACGGAGGGAGGTGTGTTGACGGAGAGTTAACGGCCGTTAACTACGGAGGTGGTCTGGGTGATTGCGGAGAGTGGTGGGAGAGATGGGAGAGAGTGGTGAAGATGAGAAACGGTGATGACGGTTGGTACCGTTACGTGGATCTAACGGTGATTAACGGGAATGTCGTAAGGTTATGGGATGACAACGGATCCCGTAACGGAGGCAGGTGTTAAAATTAGAGGATATTCTTCCTAGTTTGGAAAATTTGATCCTTCAAACCTTCTTGGTTTAGAGTGTTTTTTCGGTCGATTAATTAAGTTTGTAATTTGCACATATAATTTTGTTTTCCCCACAAGACCAGGAACGCTTGAATAAGAAGAAAATCAATTATCAAAATGTTGCTTCAAGAGCATTTGTTAATTAGTCGAACTTTTTGTAACTGTGTTGGATAGATTTAGCGCAAGAGGTACAACAAAAATGAAAGCTGTTGCCATCTATTTGTATTCAATTCTTTAGCAAAATCGGTACTGCTATCTATTATTATGCCCCCATCTATGTGTCTGCTTTACAAAAAAAAAAAATTGATTCTCACTTTACATCATCAATCTGATTCAACATGTGTCATTTTATTGATATCGTGAAGTCGGGATAAGTGTCAAATATTTGGACACAAGTATGTTACGCTTGTTAGGCCCGTTCAAAACTTGTCTGCACGCATAAACTTTTTGGCCCATTCAAAACTTGTCTCCAAGCATGTATTTCTTCTAATTGCTTCTAACAATGATGCTATCTCTATGTTAACTGTTGCAGGTTATAGTTTGAAACAATAACAATACTACAAACAAAAAGAAGGAAAACTTATAATTGGGACATAATTATTTTTTTGAAGATTTTGGAGGGCAAAAACCCAAAGAAATGATTAAGTTTCTAGAATTGGGGGAAAATTTTCATATGTTTAGGAAATAATTATAGTGTATCTTGCGTAGTTTTCTTTTCTAGTTAAAGTATTGATCCAAGTTACATACCATTACCATTACTTAGAAGATAAACTACATCATAAATTTATATATAACTCATCAAATAAATTTAGTACATACTCATAAAACAAATTTACTACTCAGAACACAACTCGTAATACAAATTATAACTAGTTTAAAGACAAGCACAAAATCATTGGGATTTTACAGTGGAATTTTTTACTACCTCTTGGGATTTAGTGGGTGCAGATTTGATTGATGCAGTGAAATCATTCTTTACATCCTCCTCCATGCTTAGTCAGGTTAATGCCACAGTGATTTCTCTTATTCCTAAGGTTACAGGGGCAGCTCGGTTGACAGACTTTAGACCGATTTCACTATGTAATACGGTCTACAAGGTTATTTCAAGGATTTTGGCTTCACGTCTCAAGTTATTAACCCCAGTCTCTGTGCAAAGAAATCAAGTGGGATTTGTCAAAGGACGCTTGCTTTGTGAGAATGTTCTTCTAGCATCAGAGCTAGTATCAGATTTCCATAAGGAAGGTCCCACTCGAAGAGGCTGTCTTCAAATAGATATCTCTAAGGCTTATGACAATCTAGATTGGTCATTCTTACTAAATATTTTAGAGGCGTTCGGGCTCCCTCAGATATTCATCAATTGGATTCGGGTTTGTATCTCTACACCGCATTATTCAGTCTGTTTCAATGGAGAATTGGTCGGTTTTTTCCGGGAAAGAAAGGCTTGAGGCAAGGCGATCCAATTTCCTCGTCTCTATTCGTTCTGGCTATGGATATCCTTTCGAAAGACTTGGACAGAGCGGTGCGATCTGGTATACTTAGGCCTCATCCGTTGTGCCTAGATCCCCTTGTCACTCATCTTAGTTTTGCTGATGATGTACTCATCTTTTTTGACGGGTCTGCTCACTCCCTTGAGGGTATTCTCGATGTTTTGCGAAGATTCCATGGAGTGTCAGGGTTAGCTTTAAACCTCTCAAAGTCTTGCCTGTTCTTAGACGGTAACAATCTTTCATTGTCTAGAAGTTTGGCAAGTAGGTTTGGGCTTTCTCAGGGTTCGCTTCCAGTGAGGTATTTAGGCCTTCCCCTTATGAGCCGCTTATTTGGATTACCAGCCGCTTATTGACAAGGTGACAGCAAGAATTAAAGGGTGGACGGTGAGGCATCTGTCTTTTGCAGGACATCTTCAACTCATTCAATCAGTTCTTTACAGCATCATTAACTTTTGGGCATCAGTGTTTCCCCTGCCTAAGCCTTGCATTGAGGCTCTTGAGAAAATTTTGAATGCTTTTCTTTGGAGTGGAGATCCTTCTAAGACTCGTTCGGCTAAAGTGGCTTGGGCATCGGTGTGTTCCCCAAAAACGGCAGGAGGGCTAGGCTTGAGAAGGTTAGAGGATATTAATCAAGTTTTCGGGCTTAAGTTAATCTGGTTGTTGTTTGCTAATAACGGATCATTGTGGGTGGCTTGGATTAAGAGTATGATAATTAAACAGAAGATCTTCTGGACGGCAGATTTTCATACGACAGGCAGCTGGATTTGGCGCAGACTGGTAAAGTTGCGGGTTTTAGCACGTCCTCATCTCTTTTGTCAAATTGAATCAGGAAATCAGGCTCTTTTGTGGCATGATAATTGGACTACTTTGGGACCTATTCTTGACATTACGGGCCCCAACGGACCAATGGTTTCCGGAATTCCCCCTCTCACTACGGTGGCTCAGGCTTGCTCGGAGGATAGCTGGAATTTGCCTAGAGGTCGCCACCCTATTCTCATCTTATTGCGCGATGTCCTATCCCGGCCTATACCAGATCGATCAAACCCAAGACAAGATATTTACCTTTGGCAGAATGGTTTAACGGATGTTCCGGGTATGTTTTCTACGTCTAAACCTTGGCTATCTTTGCACCCTCCTCCTCCTTCAGTGTCATGGCTAGGCCTGCGAGTTCGGTTATTTCGGGTAGTTCGGATCGGATAGTTCGGTTCTTCGGATAGTTCGGTTTTAGAAAAGTTGGCCGAAACTAACCGAAACATAATTCGGTTCGGTTAGTTCGGTTCTCGGATAGTTCGGTTATTAATTTTAAAAACCGAAACTAACCGAACTTTTTTAATTTTGGTTTAAATTCGGTTAAAATCGGTTAAATTCGGGTAAAATCGGGTAAATTCGGATATTTCGGGTATTTTCGGGTAATTCGGTTCTTCGGTTCGGTATAATTCGGTATAGTTTGGTATGGTTTGGTTAAAAAAAAAAAAAAAAAAAAAAAAAAAAAAAAAATTCGGTTAACCGTTCGGTTCCCAGAACCGAACCGAACAAACCGAGAACCGAACTAATTTTCAAAGTAAAACCGAACAGAACCGAACTAGAACCGAACTAGAACCGAGAACCGAAAAATTCGGTTCGGTTCGGTTCGGCCAATTCGGTTCGGTTATAATTCCCAGGCCTAGTCATGGCATTCCTCAGTTTGGTTTAAGCAAAGAATTCCGAAGCATGCTTTCTTCCTATGGGTTGTGTTACGGGATCGTCTACCTTCAAGAGATAGGCTGCAAAGGTGGGGCTTGATTGTACCGACAAATTGTCTTCTTTGTGAGAATTTAGCGGAATCCAAATCTCATTTGTTTTTTGATTGTCACTATTCTACTGAAGTTTGGTCCGCTTTTTTCACCCACCATGTTCTCTCACCTCCGACTTTATTTGATGATATTGTGAGTTGGGTTCGTGCTTCGTCAACAAATGCCAAGCTCAAATCAATTTGCCATCTGATTTTGCAAGCAGTGCTATATTGTCTTTGGAGAGAAAGGAATGCAAGGCTACATTCGAATGTTAGTAAGAATTCTTCTGTTTTGATTAAGGAAATCCAACTTCTTCTCCGTGCTAAGCTTTCGGGATTGGATCGTGATTCAAGACTCCGACAAAGCTTACCATCAACTTCTTCATCCCAAGCTCAAGAGTCCTACATCTATACCTGGTACAAGTTTATTCAGCTTTAATCTCCTCAAGGGTTTTGCTCTTCTCGGTATGGTACGATGTGTTAAATGTTGCTTCACTTGTGTTCTTTATTGAATTGTTAAGCTAGCCTATATTTATCTGTGGCATTTGGTTGTATTTTAAAATGATGCCCTTTCAGGAAAGATGAATAAAAAAAAACTTTAAAAAAAAAAAAAAAAAAAAAAAAAAAAAAAATAAAGACAAGCACAAAACTAGTATAGAGTTCTTCAACATCATAATTACTACTTCAATGAGAAACACACAGCTAGTTCTTCATCATTATAACAATATTCATGGCTGCGAAGATGATGATGATTGTCACAACAAGTTTTTCCTCTTGGTAGATGCCGTGGTTTTGGTTTTAAGCTTGGTCATATCTCCTTTTCGTATCTGTTCCAAAAATCTGAAATAACCGTTGATGAATTAATTTGACGTCTTTTTATTTGATGATTCGCTGTTCTTATTGTACGTCTTTGAGATTTTTGATTTCTTCTTTTTATTGTTCAAAAAGATGAAAAATATGAGCTGATGGAGTTACAATTGGTTTCTTCGATCTACAGTCTATAAACATGCTACTATTCTTTTTCCTATGAGGATTGAGTCAAGGGAAATGCGGCAGTAACACTACTAGACAAATCCGAAGAAACTTGGCTACTACATTGTGATGAGATATGTCGAGGTGGAAGCAACCATGGAACTCACCGTGACGCACAGGATAAAACATGCTGCTGCCCTGCTAAGACCATGATCAAAGGTATGCTTTCACACATTAATCTTGATGAATAAATGGATCTCCAAAACAATAAACATACGGAAGATGGGACATTTTCTGTTAAGTGGGTCATTCTAGTTCAATTGGGTATCTTTACCTTTTTTTCTTTCCTTTGGCTGCTAGGCAACTTTATTATAGGCAACTTTAACAAAAAAAAAAAAAAAAATTTATTAGAGGCAAAATTTTAGCATAGTTTGGTGTTATTTGATTTACCAATTGAATGTTTATTAGCTAAGAAGCTGTTTGTTTTCAAACTCAAGTTCAGAATCTATGAATTTTGAATTAATCTCAATTAAGTTTAATTCGTTTTTTGAAATTGTACGTAATATAGAACTTATTCTCAAATGATACAAGAGTAGCAAAAATAAATGGCAGATATATAAAGATTATGTCACTGAAACCTCTTTTGTCAATTCATAAAAAAATGTGGGACCAATCTTCTGAAACCTCTTTGAAGATAAATTGTCCACTGGTGAACCAATCGCCCAATAATTCCACATATTTTGTTCTTTTTCGTATCGTTACACCATTTCGTATATTAGACCATTCACATTTTTGTTATTAATTTCACTGATATGCATTGGACTGGACAGTCTTTTTTTTCTTTTGGCCACTGGACAGTCTTTCTTTTGTCGCTAGACATACTTTTGTTCTGTAATTTGCGGTGCATTTAATTTTACAGGCTTTCCCCATACTCTCAAGAGGTGCATTCACCATTCTCACCCTTATCTTATTCACGTACACAAAGGAAATATCTGAGGATAATTACGTAATAAACTATGTTCTTGTGTTCCACGGACCTACGACTTTAAATTCTTACCCACCAGTCACCAATCTCCTTTCTCATTTACAGAGATAACCCTAACTTGGTCTCTCTATCTCTCTCTCTCACTCCAGTTTAACCCGAGAGAAAAAAAATGGCTCCTCCACAGAAGCTCTTCCTCGCCGCCATTATCGCCGCCGTCATTGTAACCGCCACCACCGGACACAATGTTGCAGAAGATATCGTACATTCCTCCTGCGTACACGCGAGCTACCCATCGCTATGCGTCCGTACGCTCTCAACTTACTCCGGTCCGACCATCACCAACCGCCGCGAGCTAGCTCAGGCCGCCGTAAAAATCAGCCTCTCGCACGCGCAAAGCGCCGCGAAGAAACTCTCGGCGGTGCGAGAAACGGTGGGGAGGAAACGCGAGAAAGGGGCGGTTGTGGACTGCGTGGAGATGATTGGAGACTCGGTGGACGAGCTGAGCCGCACGCTAGGCGTTTTGAAGCATCTCCGCGTTTCGGGCGGTTCGGCGAAGGAGTTCCGGTGGCAGATGAGCAACGCGCAGACGTGGGCTAGCGCGGCGTTGACGGATGACGACACGTGTCTCGATGGGTTTCAAGGGATCGACGGTGAGATCAAATCGGAGGTGAAGCAGTGGATGACGAAAGTGGCGAGGGTTACGAGCAACGCGCTTTACATGATCAACCAGCTAGATGAGACACGTGGCAAACCCCACGTCGTACTTGCTTGATGTTATAAATGCGATTGTTCTAATGGACGGTTGTGATTTTGTGTTAGTTTTGATCAGTTTGTGTTTTTTTAATTGCAAGGTAAATCTCTACTATATAAAGAAACGAGTTTTTGAATGTCATTTTTAGCAGTTCTGATTATGGTAAATTTAATAAAATGGTTATTTTTCTTCTTTGTCCCCTATGTCACTATATCGTAGTATTATGGATCCGTTGGGATTCGAGCATGTGATTTTTGTCTTGATACGAAACTGAAAATAAGATTTCTAAAAGACTGATAAACTAAGACGAAAACCATATGCATAAAGTTACAAACTGACGTAGCGGAAATCAACTATATATAAATTGCCCATTATTTGCAATTGAAAACTATGCATACAAAATATTTTGGTCAACAAGTTCTTCTCACACGCATTTACGCTGAAGGTAGCGGCGGTAATATAATAAAGAGTCTCTATATTAAATGGATTTCTTTGTTTTTCTTTCGGGTCAATAAATAATGGGCCTGACGAACAATAATGGGCCTATGTACGTGAACGATTGACAAATTGTATAGTTAAAAATCAATGATCTCAAGTTCGTTTACTTGCATGGTTTGATTTTGCGTAACTATATGTTTGCTCGGATACGATTCACGAAAAATGATATGTGTTTGGTTTAAAGGGGATAGTTTGGAGCTGAAAAATCTGGTAAACGTTGCGTAGTTCGCTATATGACATACGAGCCTGGATCACGTTAATCGCGAAAGGAACGGAACTAAGCTGCAGATTTGTTTGATAATTTGTACTATCTTGTTATTCAATACCACACATATATATAAATGGTTGGTTTGGTTAACTCTTTGTATAATCTTTTTACAAATTAATAATAGAAGTAGATTTTAAAAGAAGAGCCTGGCATTAAAAAAAAAAAGCACATATCTGAATCAAAATAAGTAAAATATGTGCATCTAAAACTATAAGAATGACATTTGAACAAATCAAACACTATTATTTAGTGCCGCAAAATAACTATATAGAAACTACGAGAAGATTTCGATCAAAAAAAAAAAAAAAAAAGAAACTGCGAGATGCAACACCATCACGTGCCCGAATAATACATGATTGTACCCACTGGTGCAAGGACCCGGTCCACCACCTTAATATAATCAGGATCGATCCAACGTCACAGGATGCTCTAACTGAGATTATAAATTACCCCCCTTTTATTTATTAATTATCCAAACTCATAAATAGTACTAACTGTTGAACAACATGGTTATGGAAAGAGCCTCCTTGAATGTTGAATCTGAATCGGTCCACCACCTCAACATTCAGATGTAGACAGACCCGCCAAATGGATAAGTTGAATTAGTCGGTCCATGCACAAGCTTTCTCCTTTATTTGCTGTCTTGTTACTACCAAAATCATCTATCATAGCTAAGAAAATACTCAGAACTTTCACAAGTACAAGGAGACAAAAAAAAAATGCAAAGCCAAAAGAAGACAAAAACAAAGAAGACCGATTGAAGAAATTAAACCCAAAAAATAAACGTTTAAGCTAATATAATTAACGTTCAACCCAGTTAAGCTGATATTCTGATCATCACTAATCGAGTTGAAGAATGAAAAGTTGGTATCAAGATCGTCAATAGAAGAGCATTTTTATCTTTATTTCCCAGTTTCGTTTCTTTTCTCTTTCTCGTGGTTTATGTGTGAATAACATTTTTTTTAACTAAAAATAGATTGAACACATTGTTTCGATAATTTTCAAAACAAACAAATTTTTAGTGTTATCATGCATGGTTTTTCTGTTCTATGTTTATAGAAAGGCTCTTTGTCTAAGTGTAAAAGAATAATATTTAGAAAAATAGAGACAATATGACCTTTTGTATAGCAATTTTCCCTATTATAATTTGGATAAAGCTTCACTAATTAATTTTCTTCCCACATTAGTTGTGATTGTTCGTGCCCACTTTTTTTTTTTTAATGAAACCCCACTTAAAAAGTTAAATACAGTTTGTTATAAGATTTTTTTGTTTGTTAAATACAATTTGTTATAAGATGTTAAAAACTTAATCATAAAAGATCATCAACTATATATTTCGAGCAACATACATATTTGAGGGATTTATAGAAAACTATATACGAACAAAACATAATTTACTTTTGTATTCAATTATTTCACATCTGCGACTTAGCATACGCAATATGTTGTTTTCTTAAAAAAAAAAGCATATAGGTTTCAAAAAAAAAAAAAAACATACGCAATATTGTTAACTCTGCTTATGAAAAAAAAAAAGTCCACTGTGAAAGAGATTTTGCAAAACCAGCTCATGTCACCACACAACAATTAGAGCAAAATGGGGTGTGAGTGCGACCACGTCAGGTGGGATTTGCCGTGAGAGGCCCTTCTTTACTTTTGTTCATAATCCATCCCTTTTTTTTTGTTTGGGTGGGGGAATCCATCCTTTTCAATCATGATATTCAACCAATTTTATCATCAGTTTTGGTTATTACTCATTACACTAATTACTTATTCTTCTTTTTTTTTTCCTTTTTATGTTAAAATGGAAAATTTAAATTAGTTATGAAAACAACGTTTATATAACCTCCAAGGCAGATCAATTTTAAAACTCTTTTCTCAACCATGACTCAATAATACTGTAGTAGATACTAGATAGTTAGCAAACATTACGAATTGGAAAAAAATTGGAGCTACAAATGTATGAACAGAAAACACTCGCGCGGTAACTTAACAACGTATAACATACACAGCTAGGATAATTGATTTTAAATGCGAGTTTTAATTCAGTTAATTGATGTCAATCGTATGCTATTACTTTTGTTATAAGAAAATTATGAACAAAAACAAGAAATAATAGTTGTGAGTTATTTTTCGGCCTCAAAATCCCTAACTTCGTAAGGTCCCACCTTCATCCAATCTCCAAACGTCAGTTTTCACGCATTCATTGCTTAGGGACATCATGTCGCTACCACTTATTTGAATTTACATCCATGCATACATATGCCTACATTCGCATATGTTTGTGTCGTAAATGTATATATATGCGTAATATATTACTAGTTTGTAATTTCTTTGATAACCGGAAAAATTACTGACTTGAAAATCTTTGCTAATCCCAAAAAGGCTGTAAAATATTTAGCTTTCTTTGCAAAGTAAAATGTCTATAGATGACTATTGTAGTGGCCAATATGAAAACGCAGTGGACAAGAATTTGATCTCTGCTCTTGACCGAATCGTTTCCAATTTGTACTCCCTCCGTTTCATAAAAATGTCACTTTGACATATTTCACACAAATTAAAAATATATCAAAAGTTATGTTTTACCATTTATTCACACATTAAATAAAATCATCTCTCCAATTATTACATTAAATTAGTAGGGTCAAAACTGAATTTTTATTTAAAATTCTGCATTGAAAATGTAAAACGACACTTTTTGTGAAACAAAAATAAAATCCTAAAAAGACACTCTTTATGAAACAGAGGTAGTATATGTTATTTTTATGGTTGTTTTGGAGTTGCTATATTAATATTTTATTCAATTTAGCTAGAATTGTCTCAAGTATGCTACGGCTAAAGAAAATATTTTGGTTAACAATAACATTGTAGAATGACAAATAACAAGAAACATTTAAGTATGACAAAATCGTAAATGATGAAATGAAATCCTTTGCTCTTACTTCTTACGTTAGGTCTCACCGGTCAAAAGAAAATAGTTTCAGAATATCTTCAATATGTGTTTCCATTATGTGATCTTGTATGTATCAACAAAATCTTTCTTTGTGCTTTCTTCCTCTGAATGTGAAGAAAGAAAGATATTGGAGCTGGTTGATACCCAGCGCGTCGTCCTCATATCATTATAGGTGGATCATGGGGTTGTCGTATATTCTATGTAAATCCGATCATCTTCTTTTATCTGAAATGAAAAGCTTTCATCCATCACAACAATATATATGTTGTCAATCAATATGGTATCCAAATAATCAATTTAACTGGTTTTGATACCAAATGATAAAACGTGGATATCATTGATCCCTTTATATATGAGAAAAATAGTTTTGTTAGATTGTTGTTTCACCAAAAACATGCCATAAAATTATAGATTGCATCAATAAATCCATATATAAATCTCTGCGTTTTTAGTTTATAAAAATTATCATGTAAATCTTTAAAAAAATTTTTTTGATATGTTGCAAATTAAAACATTGAAAATCTGTATGTTATTTTCTTTTAAATTTTAAATTTAAATTTTTATGAGAAATTTTATCTGAATTAAATTTACTTAACTACAAAAAAAACCAGAAAAAGATATGCTCTGAAAAAACGACTAGTCAAATTCGCTTTTTCTGACATCTACCATTATTTTGTCAAGTATTATTACAATAAATTGTATAACAGTATATATATATATATAACTTAATGAGAAAAGCTTATCAAAGTTTCACTAATCAGAAATAAAAATGCAAATAATAATAAAGTATATAGTTCCTGTTTTTTTGCAAATAAAGTTGATTTATAGAGGGACAAATAACATTAAGAATTTTATCGTGGCCAGTTTGCTAGTGAATATGTCGGCTCGTTCGCATTATTAAATATAAATATACAAATAAAAATCCCAAAAATTGAGAAGGAAAAAGAAAAAGGGAGGAAGAAGAAAAGCTATTCCTGTGCTTTTGCAGACCTTTTGGTAGTTGTCCTGGTCGCTGACGCTGATCATCCCTTTCCGACAACTCTGATGGTCTTTCTCTCCCGTTCGAGCTCTCTGTCATAAAATCATATAATCCCCTGCTCCTCGATTTTCTTTCTTCCTCCTTCCTTCGTTTTGTTTTCTGTTTCCATTTTTTCTTAAAACCATATTCCTCCAGATTTCTTTTTATAGAAACCAGCCTCGGAAATCAACCCTCTTGATGCGCCGAGAAAGGAAAGCAAAGAGAGCAGCTAAATCAAGTAACTTTCTGGTTTTTGGCTTCTGGGTTTTCTGAATCATCTGAAGCGAGCTGAAGAGAGCTTCGTTGAAAACGGAATCTTTCTTCGTTTTTGTCTCGGTCTTATGACTTATTATTGGTCTCTCCGGAGATCCCGCGTATGAAAAGTCGTGGGTTTTGATCTCTATGAGATAGTTAAAATTTCCGCGAAATTGAAGGCCTTTGTCGGAAGTTAAAAGCAAAGATCTTGGAGTTCCCATTTCAGATTAATTCTACAGATTATCGATTTTTTCTCTGCGGTAAATTGGATTGCGAAGAGCGGAGCTTGAAATCAGTTGCTTCCGTTCCCATTGAGGTGGAGAGAAAGCTTAGGGCTTTTGGGTCTATGCTGAAGATGAAGCTCTCACGCAAAGAGCTCAGCTTTTTATAAGCTCAGATTTAGATTATTATTGGGTATTATAAAGTTCAGTAATCATGAAAGCTCCTTCATCAAATGGAGTGTCTCCGAATCCCGCAGAAGGTTTGTATAATCTCCTATCTGATAAACGTCAATCCTGTATAGGGGCANAAATCTTACGGAGGATATATTGCAGAGCATGCTAATGACGAGGAAGAGGGGGAAGGAACAGATCTGCTGCAGCAACGTTACCCCTGGGAGGGAAGTGACAGAGATTACATATATGACGAGGTGGGTATATCTTAGATGAACGTTCTTTGGTTATGAAAAAATGTGTATTATTTATGTAAAATTGCTTTAGAAGACTCTTTCCGTAAGTTAATGTATCCTTTATCATACAAAAGTCCCCCTGCTTGGTCTTTGCTGACGGGAGTTTATACTTGCAGCTTCTTGGTAGAGTCTTTAACATTCTCCGTGAAAATAACCCGGAGCTTGCTGGAGATAGGCGTCGTACCGTTATGAGGCCTCCTCAAGTTCTTCGTGAGGGGACAAAGAAGACAGTGTTTGTCAACTTTATGGACCTTTGCAAGACGTAAGAACAAACACCTTATCTTCCTCTTCAAACTTGTTCTTGTTAGCCACAAGTACTAATACCTAGTGATTTTGATGACTAAATGGCATCTTTTGTCTGTGTTTAAAAAAAAAAAATCAGGATGCATCGTCAACCAGATCATGTTATGAATTTCTTGCTTGCTGAGTTGGGTACTAGTGGTTCGCTTGATGGGCAGCAAAGGTTGGTTGTTAAGGGTAGGTTTGCACCCAAGAACTTTGAAGGGATTTTGCGGCGATATGTCAGTAAGTAACTTTCTCTCTAGAAAAAGATATCCAATTTGGACTTCGTAATGTGATTCCTGACGTGGGTTATTCTCAGATGAGTACGTCATTTGCTTTGGTTGCAAGAGCCCAGACACAATCCTTTCAAAGGAGAATCGTCTCTTCTTTCTGCGATGCGAAAAGGTAAAAACTTTATTTATTTCGTCCTTGTCTTGAAACATAAAAGAGAACATTGTCTTCTCCTCGTGCTTTTCACAAGCCAAAACCTCTATCATGTAATTCTCTTATACACTACTGTTAGACGGGGCCCGGTGATAATTGAATTAATTACCGCCACATTTTTTTATGCTATTAGTCTTGTAATTGATACCAAAAGAACCTCTCTTTGATAAACTCATCACGAGGCATACTTTTCTTAGTGATGATCGTTGCCTACGTTACCTGATCGAATTGATGATGTTTAGCTGTGCTTAACTGTCTGAGTTTCTATTTGCAAATATGATGAACGATACTTTGTCTTGCAGTGTGGATCTGGACGATCTGTGGCGCAGATCAAAGCTGGTTTTGTTGCCCGTGTTGGTCGCAGGAAGACTTGAGAAAATGGTCGGTGAAGTGAGTGATCTTTTGTTTTGGGAAACTAAAGAGCTTGTTATGGAGTTCAGATTACTTGTGTTGTTGTTTTTTTCTTCTTCTGTTTTGGAATATGATGAAGAATCTCCACATTATGACTTCACCATATGGAATAGGATCTAAACCTTCTACTTTGTTAGATTCATGTGGTTCACTTTAAGGTCGAATCAGTAAATCCATGGAGGTTTTTGTGTCAATGTTCTTGTCCATGCAAAAGTTTATTCGTAATCAATCATTTGAAGAGACGATTTTGAGTTTCAAAGGTCGCTCCTGTTTTAATATGCGTTTCTGATTGCAAATCCTTTGCTTCAAAATTTATGGACTATTATTATGTCCAGAGGCTTTGTGTTTTACATTCCAAAAATCAAATGAAAACTAATGGGATATCTGTCACGGACATCTCATATGGTAATTTAAGAAATTGATAAAAGCGAAACTGAGATCTGTAACATATATCCACTATTAAAACAAAAATTGACAATATTAATACATATCCATTTTTCTTCGCCTGGACTTCTTCGGTCAACACGGCTAATTTTAACGATTGTTCTCTTCTTGTCCAACCAAACCAAAGAAAACCGAACCGGATTCGAGCCGACCGTCTTCGTCCTTTCCTCCTGATCAAGAAAACTCGGCAGCTACAAAAATCTCAGAAGACGAGATTGTGTTGTTCATTACAAAATCGTCAATTCTTTCGAAACCCCTGAATTCCCCTCTCAACTCTTAGAAGGAAAGTTTTAATGGATGCATCGTCTTCACCGTCTCTTTCCGAGGAAAGCTTGAAGCTTGAACTGGATGATCTGCAGAAACAGCTGAACAAAAAGCTGAGATTCGAGGCATCCGTTCGGTCTATTCATTCTCTTCTTCGTGATCGCTACTCTTCCTCCTCTCCTTCTCTCCGCAAACAGGTTTGTTTTATCGCTTGATTTCGAACAATTATAGGGTCATATATTCTGGTCACGGTGAATTGTTGCTTTTTTGAATTTCTGATTGATGTGTACGCAATGCTTACGTTTGATGATGGGTTTTACTTTTGAGGATTGAAGTAGGAATAAAAAATCTTTCTTTCTTGTTTTCTATTACAGTTGTGGAGAAAGTTATATTAATCTTCGTGTCAAGGATTGTAATTCAGCGGATTGTTTTGTTCAATTTCTATGTTATAATCGAATGTGTGCTTGGTTAGTTACCTCTCTGACGCAAATTTGGTTTGATGGCCATTGCAGTTCTATATAGTTGTATCTCGTGTCGCCACGGTTCTCAAGACAAGATATACAGCTACTGGGTTTTGGGTTGCGGGGCTGAGCCTTTTCGAGGAGGCTGAGGGACTTGTGTCTGATGCTTCTGAGAAGAAACACTTGAAATCTTGCATTGCTCAAGCCAAGGAGCAGCTAAGCGAAGTAGATAATCAGCCCACGGAAAGCTCACAAGGTTATCTTTTCGAGGGGCATCTGACGGTTGATCGTGAGCCGCCACAGCCTCAGTGGCTAGTGCAGCAGAATCTAATGTCTGCTTTCGCTTCGATCGTTGCTGGTGAATCCTCTAATGGTTCTCCTGTTGAAAACACTCTTGGGGAAACGGCCAACTTGATGCAAGAACTCATCAACGGCCTTGACAGTATCATCCCAGAGGTAGTAGCTTTGGTTATCTGAATATGATGTTGATACCATTTTCTTGCGTAGCCTCGTGAATTGAAAAAAAATGAGATATATATATATATGATGTGTTGTATGCAGATGCTAGAAGATGGTGGACCACCAAGAGCTCCACCGGCGAGTAAAGAAGTTGTAGAGAAACTCCCGGTGATTGTTTTCAGCGAGGAAATGCTTAAAAAGTTAGGAGCAGAGGTAGAATGTTGCATCTGCAAAGAGAATCTGGTGATCGGCGACAAAATGCAGGAGTTGCCATGCAAGCACACATTCCACCCTCCTTGCTTAAAGCCTTGGCTGGTAAAAAACAAAACCCTATCTTTTAGTTACAAAAGAAAAGTAGCATTCTTGTATAGCTTAGAGTATGTTAGAACAAAAAAGCTCATAAATGAAATTGGTGTGGCAGGACGAGCATAACTCTTGCCCTATATGCCGCCATGAATTGCCAACAGACGATCAGAAATATGAGAACTGGAAAGAGAGAGAGAAAGAGGCTGAGGAAGAGCGGAAAGGCGCAGAGAATGCTGTCCGTGGTGGTGAATATATGTATGTTTAGATTTTATTGAATTCACCGACATATATATACTCCATTGTTTCTTTCCTCAATTATATTTGCTTGCTTTTACATCTCCCATTTGTGTTGTTCGTCATTCACAATATTAAAATCGTATTTTCACAGAGACTCGGTTTGTTTTGTATGAAAAAGCTTATATAACAACAACAACACAGACTTAGTTAATTTACACACAAATTGTATATGGAAGAGATAACAAGTTCAATAATAACATAACATCAAGAGTTACTAGTTAGATAAGACTCTAGAACAATAGTTGGTTCTTTAGTAGATGATAGTCTCTGTGTTCATCATCGGAGGAAATGTAAAATGATAAACATGTCGGAACATTCTAGACATGCAAACGAATCTTCGGTTTGTCTAACAAACCTATACAGGCACTATCATACAGCACACAGCAGCATATATGATACATTATCGTATCGACATAACGTTTTACTTAGCCCTTAGGTTGATCTCCTTCTGCTAAGCAGTCGGATATTCCTCCTTAACAGAGGCATTGTTTGTTGGGACATCTGTCTTCTTGATGTCTGAAGCAGGGTAAGGGTTTTTGTTGACCAATCTGAAAACAAATAATGTGAATGTTGCTGTTAGATGCAATCTCAAAGGTTAAAAAAATTATGATCAATCTCTCTTTACAAGTCCCTCTCAGGCATATATGTGTAGTAGTCATTCAGGGATGCATACCTGTCCCGTCTTTTCTCAAGGAATCGTTGAAGCGAATGCCTCCTTGCAATTGGCAGATCTGAATCGGCAAACAGATTTGTGGAGAGATAATGAGAATGATCCAATTTCAATGATTAAAAGATTACTGTAACCAGTCGAATCGAAATGCTTACCAGCCGCGGATCTGCAAAACGAAATCGGGTGAATGGGGAATGACTGTGCAGCAGGTGAAGCAGCAGTAGATGTGCTTGAGAAAGAAGGAGCTCTGTTCAGTGCTGGAGAAGGGACAGGACTGATGCTCGCAGAATTCTTTGTCTCAATGGATTTAGCAGAAGCAGCAGCAATACGGAGGATCTCTTGAATCTGTAAGCATGGATCACAGTGAGAAGAGGAAAGAAATCTGAGCTTTTCAGACAGAACAAAAAGCAGGATTTGCTCTAACGGACCAACCTTTTCTGCTGGGATTCCATCAAACACACTAACACTCCCACCAAAGAAAATAGTAAGTTGATTTGGCTCAGAGGACGGTACCTCCGTTGACCTTCAATAGCAGAGAAAACCCATTAATATTTTGTTACTGAATGCTAACAATGGCACTAGACAGCGTATATAAAGGCAAGACATGATTGTAATGAATGCCATTTCGAGTCAATACCATAAGATTCATATAATAAAAAAAAAACAGTCTCTCCACTTTCTCATGTTCAAAAGAAAACTTCCAATAATCACATTTACACGAAAAATCATGAAGGAATTTGAAGCACAAGATTGATAGTATGTGGAAACCAAATTTCCCTAAATAGATTACTTTCCCTAAATAGCAGCTTAAATCCTTAATAAATACATGCATCCGAGTGTAAATAGATCGAAATGATGATCCATTAATTTTTTTTGGCATCTCCACTCGATTTCCCAGAACTAGCTAGACTCAAATAAAAAGGGAGCAGAAATGGAAACATGCGAATCAACAGCAATTTCAAACACAAACTCAAACCTAGCTTCGTGAATCGATTTCTCAGCTGAAAATCCAGCTTCTCCGGCGATTGATCCGGCGATAACACCCTGCACGGTGCCGTTACCGCCGATTTCAACCCGGCGATGCTCCTCGCCGCCGTCACCATCGCCAGCACCACATCCCAGGATATTTCCGCATCCACCTTCAACGGAAGCGCGTGGCTCATCTTCCACCTTAACCATGGTCAGTATCTCGGAATTGATCTGTGTCCGGATTTGATGTTTCTGCTGCTTTCGTCTCCGCGTTGTTCTGGCTGGAACCACCGTGGTTATCCTCCTCTAAAGCTTCAATTATTTCGACACGTGGCGATCTATGTTGGTTTTCTTTTTGTTTGACTTGCGTTACTCAGCCAATAAAAGGCATGGGTAATTCAGAACGTGCGCAAATTCGATACGCTGTCGTTTTGTGTTTTTTTTTACTCATGTGTGGGACCTGCATGCATTCCAACGAAACGTGACTAATTCAGAGTCTCGCACAGTGTTTATCTCCTTCTCCAAGCCTTCTATGGTTAAAAACTTCAAATCTTTTAAGTTGTCGTGGAATTATGATTGACATGTTAAAATTCTTAGTCAGAATAGATGTGATTGATTGAGCTTTTAGATTCTAATCACGGTTAACCATTTTATACGTTTTATATAGTAAAAAAAGATATGATTCATTTACAGATTCGATTACTTTGGGATTGTAATGATATGATATTAATTTGCTTCCCACTAGAGCCATTGGGCTCCAAAAAAATTGTTGGGCTTAGTCTTTAAATTGTTGGTAGTCAATGACCCAATTTCTCAAAAGTTTTTGAAATGTTGATTATCAAAATAACTTATTATTTTTTAACACAAAAATTTCCAAAAATGACATTCGACAGAAATCTGGAAAATGAGAGGGTAGTTTTGTCTTTGGGCTTTTCTTTTAGGGTTCCGAAGATCTGTTTGTTTTGCTCTCCTCCATTTCTACTCTTCTAAGCACACTAAATATTTCGGGTTCCCTGTCAGCTTCTTCGTTCGAACGACTCAAGTATCGTTGATCTCAGATTGGACTTGGGAGATCTCCGCCACTGAAAACCTCTCCGTCGTCTCCTGATCTTCCTAATGCCGGTACGATTCTCCGTCGTCTCTTTCATCTCTTTTGCTTTCCCAGTGCTCTTGACGCCGGCCAATTAACTTTGCTATGCGTATTTAGATCGACAAGATCTTCAAAGATGATGCTATGGAAGAGAAGGGAGAACGTGCGAGGATGGTGAGCTCTTCTTCTTTCTTTTTTATCTCCTTTCATTGAGGATTTAGGGTTTTTCAGATTCACTCTACTGTTTTAATCTGATTTGCTTTTGTTGCTCTTTTAGGCATCATTTATTGGTGCGATGGCTGTTGCTGATCTGGTTAAGTCTACCTTAGGGCCTAAGGGAATGGTAACTTCCGATCTCCGATATATAAGAGCTCTCTAAACCTCGATTTCAGTTTATTGAATTGTTGCTGAATCTTATTCTTCTTTAGGATAAAATCTTACAATCTACTGGTAGAGGTCATTCAGTGACTGTTACCAACGATGGTGCAACTATCCTCAAGTCACTGCACATTGACAACCCCGCAGCTAAAGTTCTTGTTGGTATGTATTCCTGCAACATTCCGGCTTGAAGCTTTCCAATATTCGTTTTTCTTTTGTTGGGTCATTCTCACTTCTTGTTTAATGCTCTTCAGACATTTCTAAAGTTCAAGATGATGAGGTTGGTGATGGGACTACTTCTGTTGTTGTCTTGGCGGGCGAGCTTCTGAGGGAAGCAGAAAAGCTTGTTGCTTCTAAGATCCACCCGATGACGATAATAGCAGGTAAGCTTCAGGCGCTTTAAGGTGTATCGGCTTCTTTCATTATCACAATGGTGTCTAATTCTATTCATTTTCTGGTTTCCTAGGTTACAGAATGGCTGCAGAATGTGCTCGTGATGCTTTACTGAAAAGAGTAATTGATAATAAGGAGAATCCAGGTAACTCATTATAGAGTTGACATTCTCTTGTTTGTGTGATTTCTTCAATGTTGAGTTCAAGCAGTGTTTTCCTTTACATTTAACTTGAGAAATCACACTGTAACTAACAGTATAGTCTCTTGTGTCAATGCAGAGAAGTTTAGGTCAGACTTGCTGAAGATTGCGATGACTACGCTATGTTCCAAAATTCTTTCACAGGACAAGGAACATTTTGCAGAAATGGCCGTGGATGCTGTTTTCAGGCTAAAGGTTCCATCTCAGCCTCTTTTTGAAACTCAATCAACAATGTGTTCCTTCGTTCTATTTCTCTGGGATTTATGTGTTATTTCATGAAAGAAGAGTTTTCTTTGACGAATGACTTAAAAAAAAGGCTGGTGTCATTTCACTATTAATTTCTTTCCTGTAGATACATGGTTTCATTTTGGAGTGTTATAAGATTCGTCTCTGACATTTTGGTCTTGTCCTTCAAATAGGGAAGCACAAACTTGGAAGCTATTCAAATCATTAAAAAACCTGGGGGGTCCCTGCGTGATTCCTTTTTGGATGAAGGGTAAGATAACACTTGTGCCTTTGCGCCTGTTCAAAATCTATTTCTCTGAGCTAATAATCTCAATTTAGTATTCATCTGTTCATGGTAACTCTGTAGTGTTTCAGTACTTTTTTTCTTCTTCATAGCTTCTGCAACATAATTTTATAAGTAAATAGTCTTACTCTGGAGTTTTGCGTTCCTCGTTTTGTGCATCCAGTCATTTTGTTCTCATGACATCTCAACTCAAATCTATGCCTTTAGGTTTATTCTTGACAAGAAGATAGGACTTGGGCAGCCAAAGCGCATAGAGAATGCAAAGATCTTGGTAGCAAATACTGCAATGGATACTGATAAAGTGAAAATTTACGGTGCACGTGTCCGTGTGGATTCCATGACCAAGGTTGCTGAGATTGAGGGGGCTGAGAAGGAAAAGATGAAAGACAAGGTGAATAAGATACTAGCCCACGGAATCAACTGTTTTGTGAACAGGCAGTTGATCTACAATTTCCCCGAGGAACTCTTTGCAGATGCTGGTGTGCTTGCTATTGAGCATGCTGACTTTGAGGGAATAGAGCGTCTTGGTTTAGTTACAGGAGGTGAAATCGCATCGACCTTTGACAACCCCGAGTCTGTTAAGCTAGGGCATTGCAAGCTCATCGAAGAAATCATGATTGGTGAAGACAAGTTGATCCATTTCTCTGGTGTTGAGATGGGCCAGGCTTGCTCTATTGTCCTAAGGGGTGCTAGGTATCCATTTTTCACTCCCATTCCCTAAGCACTTTGTCTAGGCTGTATCCTGTTTCTAATTATTTCATGACAAATTGTGTGTGGTTTCTTTGTTCTTGCAGTCACCATGTTCTAGACGAGGCTGAAAGATCACTTCATGATGCCCTATGTGTGCTCTCTCAAACAGTGAATGACAGTAGAGTGTTGCTTGGAGGTGGATGGCCGGAGATGGTGATGGCAAAGGAAGTAGATGAGCTTGCACGTAAAACTGCTGGCAAAAAATCGCATGCCATTGAAGCTTTTTCACGGGCTCTAGTGGCTATACCGACAACAATCTCTGACAATGCCGGTTTAGACAGTGCGGAATTGTTGGCTCAGCTTCGTGCAGAGCACCACAATGAAGGGTGTAACGCCGGGATCGATGTCATCTCTGGAGCTGTAAGTAAACTCTAAACAAAACATTAAAAAAAAAACTACAGGAGTGGGTATGGATTGTAATGATGATTGATTCTTATACAGGTAGGAGATATGGAGGAGAGAGGAATCTATGAAGCATTCAAAGTGAAGCAGGCGGTTCTACTTTCTGCGACAGAAGCAGCTGAGATGATACTGCGAGTGGATGAGATCATTACATGTGCTCCTAGAAGGAGAGAAGACAGGATGTGAAACCCATCACATGCACATTGGTGGGGGCGAGATTTCATGACTACACGATCATACCCTCCCCACTGACGATGTCATATGCCATTACATTTGTGTTTTCGATTTGGATCAACAAATAACCTTTTAAGTTTTTAATGTTTTGCTCCCCAAACTTATCTCTTTTTTTTTGTTTCTTTAAGTCTCGAATATTGTTTTGATTATGATTTTTCAGAGGTTTTGGCGAAAAGTTTGTCTTGTCGTCAATTTACTTTCATCCTTTATTTCTTCTCGGCCTCTTCTAGGCCACCTTCATCCGATATAATCTGAAATTTTTCACTAAGATTAATTGGATATCTAAATCATTGTATCCGTTTTGGTCAGTATACATAAAATTATTAAAAATGTTAAAGACATTTGAACTTTATTTCATATTTCATAGTTTTTTTTGTTTTAAAAGCTATACACATAATTATTTACTTTTTACACAATAAACGAAATTTATGTTTAAAAATGAATGCTTTTGTACAGCATGAACATTAAGTCAGCAAAGATACAATTTGTAGAAAAGAACAAAAGAATACAGAATCAGTTAAAGTTATATGGATACAACAAACAATAAAAAAAATCGAATGATCCTATCTATTTGTAAAACTGTTTAGGTCATCTTATGTAAATTTCTAAGAAAGATATCAGTCGTCGTCACCTAAACTACAAACGTTGTGGTGGTTTGGAGTTGTAAAGTTTGGTCAACCGACCAAAACACGTTGTAAAGGAGAGCAGATCATAATGGGACCTTATAATCGCGATCTTTATTTATAGCGACACTTTTATCAATTGTCTTACCAGAAAATTATGATGTTTCTTCGATTTTTTTAGCTTTACATATGATTTGAATCGCAAAAATATCCATGATTTTAAGGCTTTTCGATTTCTTTTACCAAAACAGTTAAAAGACACAAAAAAAGTGCACCAATTGCATAATAATATTGATCCCGAGTATCCGGTGTTCGAACCGGATTTTTCAACATCTTATCACCTTTTTATTCAAGAAATTTTTTCTTTTAATTATCGTCCTTGGAGAAGCCTTCGTTTGTGTTGAGATCAATGCATATTCTCTGACGGTGAAGGCTTTAAAAAGTCTTGTTGATACCTCCTTTTTTTATTGTTTTTGAAATCTCCGGATGTCAACAATTTTTTTTGTTAAGGCTGATAAGCCTAACGCTTTCGCTTAGTTTTTTTTGTTGAATATTAGTTAATTTGAAGCAAACTAGTAAAAAAAGTTATTAGGATACAAACTAAATTTATGGATGTTAGGATAAAACTATATTCATTTACAATTATAATGGTGAGATTGATTCTTAACTATATATTGATAAAAACAAATTTGCTTCTTGATTAGTTTAATGATAAGCAAAAAAAGATAAAATTATCAATCATTTTGTTCATTAGATGATTGATTTGCATATGACCCGGTTAGATGGTTGCTCGTCTAATCTCAGCTGACACTATTTAATTTGTGCTATAAAATGTTAGATACTTTTAAAGTAGATATTAAAAAGTGTTTGGTAGACACAAATTACACAAAAGGTGAGAAAACATTAGGGCTATATTTTATTAAAATTGCTTATTTTTTTGTTAGTATATAGTTGTATAATCCGAAATACTCTCCTTATTTTCAGAATATATTGTAAAGACAGAATATGATTTTTTGTGTATCTAATTTTTTGTTGAGATCTCAACTGTATTGTGTATTTAAGCTTCGGCTTTACATCAATGGAAATCATCAAGTTTCTAAACCTACACGGTATCAGAGCAAACATCGATCTCTTAGCTCTCCAATTTTTTTTTTTTTTCCTTTCCTTTTCACATCTCTCTCACGATGTCTATTCAGATTAACACCGCTTCCTCTGAAATCACCCCTGTTTTCAGTGGGAATGATCCTAAAACTCCATTGATCTCGGTGAATATGTCGGGAATCACCAAACTTTCTTCCTCCAACTATCTTACCTGGAAACTCCAAGTTCATGCGCTCCTTGAGGCTCATGAACTTCATGTCTTCCTTGAAGACACATCGATACCAGAAGCTACTGTCACCACTGATAGCGTGACAGCACCGAATCCGATCTACCTGGCCTGGAAACGTCAGGACCGGATGCTATACAGTGCCCTTCTAGGCACTCTTTCTCTCAACGTCCAACCAGTTGTTGCAAGAGCATCAACAAGTCGTGAGATCTGGCAGACCCTTGCCAACACATACGGAAGACCATCCCGAGGGCATGTGAAGCAACTGAAGCAGCAGCTAAAACACATCTCAAAAGGCACTCAATCCGTGACAGAGTACATGAAGAGTATTCTCACCAAAGCGGATCAGCTGGCTCTCCTTGGCGCTTCGGTTGAGCGCGAAGATCTGCTGGACATCATTACTGATGGTCTTGGTGAAGACTTTCGGGCTATTGTTGAAATGGTGAATGGTCGTGATGTTCCAATCTCGGTGGAGGAACTACATGAGAAGCTTCTAAACCGTGAGAATACTTTGTCCTCTCTCAGCAGTGACATCAACAACTCACTACCAGCTACTGCAAACGCTGCTCAATACTCTCATCAACCCACATCTCGCTCCAACTATCGTGGCGCTCCTGCATCTCGTGGAAACTATCGCAATGCGAAGCCGTACCTTGGCAAGTGCCAACTTTGCAGCACGCAGGGGCATAGTGCTGTCTCTTATACACATCTAGATGTGTATAAGAGACAGTCTTATCACCTTTTTATTCAAGAAATTTTTTCTTTTAATTATCGTCCTTGGAGAAGCCTTCGTTTGTGTTGAGATCAATGCATATTCTCTGACGGTGAAGGCTTTAAAAAGTCTTGTTGATACCTCCTTTTTTTATTGTTTTTGAAATCTCCGGATGTCAACAATTTTTTTTGTTAAGGCTGATAAGCCTAACGCTTTCGCTTAGTTTTTTTTGTTGAATATTAGTTAATTTGAAGCAAACTAGTAAAAAAAGTTATTAGGATACAAACTAAATTTATGGATGTTAGGATAAAACTATATTCATTTACAATTATAATGGTGAGATTGATTCTTAACTATATATTGATAAAAACAAATTTGCTTCTTGATTAGTTTAATGATAAGCAAAAAAAGATAAAATTATCAATCATTTTGTTCATTAGATGATTGATTTGCATATGACCCGGTTAGATGGTTGCTCGTCTAATCTCAGCTGACACTATTTAATTTGTGCTATAAAATGTTAGATACTTTTAAAGTAGATATTAAAAAGTGTTTGGTAGACACAAATTACACAAAAGGTGAGAAAACATTAGGGCTATATTTTATTAAAATTGCTTATTTTTTTGTTAGTATATAGTTGTATAATCCGAAATACTCTCCTTATTTTCAGAATATATTGTAAAGACAGAATATGATTTTTTGTGTATCTAATTTTTTGTTGAGATCTCAACTGTATTGTGTATTTAAGCTTCGGCTTTACATCAATGGAAATCATCAAGTTTCTAAACCTACACGGTATCAGAGCAAACATCGATCTCTTAGCTCTCCAATTTTTTTTTTTTTTCCTTTCCTTTTCACATCTCTCTCACGATGTCTATTCAGATTAACACCGCTTCCTCTGAAATCACCCCTGTTTTCAGTGGGAATGATCCTAAAACTCCATTGATCTCGGTGAATATGTCGGGAATCACCAAACTTTCTTCCTCCAACTATCTTACCTGGAAACTCCAAGTTCATGCGCTCCTTGAGGCTCATGAACTTCATGTCTTCCTTGAAGACACATCGATACCAGAAGCTACTGTCACCACTGATAGCGTGACAGCACCGAATCCGATCTACCTGGCCTGGAAACGTCAGGACCGGATGCTATACAGTGCCCTTCTAGGCACTCTTTCTCTCAACGTCCAACCAGTTGTTGCAAGAGCATCAACAAGTCGTGAGATCTGGCAGACCCTTGCCAACACATACGGAAGACCATCCCGAGGGCATGTGAAGCAACTGAAGCAGCAGCTAAAACACATCTCAAAAGGCACTCAATCCGTNTTACTGATGGGTTTAAATACTACATCATCTTTGTGGATCACTTCACGCGATACATCTGGTTTTATCCTATGAAACTCAAATCACAGGTTTCACAGATATTTCCAATCTTCAAGGCTCTTGTGGAGAACCGGTTTACTACAAAGATCAAGACGCTCTACTCTGACAATGGTGGAGAATACTTGGGCCTACGGACGTTCCTCGCTGCTCATGGAATTACGCATTTCACTACACCTCCTCATACGCCAGAGCACAACGGTATCGTAGAGCGACGACATCGTCATATTGTGGAAACTGGTATGGCGCTTCTTACTCATGCTCAGATGCCGGTGACGTATTGGTCCTATGCGTTTATTATAGCCGTCTACTTGATAAATCGGATGCCGACTCCAGCATTAGCAAGGACATCCCCGTTTCAACTTCTGTTTGGCACATCACCAAACTACATGAAGCTTCGAATATTTGGGTGTCTTTGCTACCCTTGGCTTCGTCCATATGGCCAGAATAAGTTTAGTCCTAAATCTGTTCCATGTGTGTTTCTCGGTTATTCCTTAACTCAAAGTGTCTTCCTCTGTCTTGATGTCCAAACTAATCGCATCTACACATCTCGTCATGTTGTCTTTGACGAAGGTAACTTTCCTTTTTCTGCTTTGCAACCCAATCTCTCTTCTGTGCCTTCGTCTCCTTTTGTTTCAGCTTCACCCTCAGTCTCCGTTGTCCCTATCTATCGCCCGGTGCCACTCATTCATACTGCGCCCCTGAGCTCGGCTCCTTCACCAATGGTCCCCGATGAACCAGAGGACTCTGTCTGCAATACAGAGGAATCTGTTTCTGTTCCAGACCAGATGACGCAGTCGGTGCCTGCTTCCTTACCAAATCGACATAATATGACTACAAGGACAAATAACAACATTCGTAAGCCTAATCCCAAGTATGCATTGACGGCTCAGATGATTGAAATAGAACCACGCACTGTGGCTGAGGCATTCCAAGATGAACGATGGCGCAAAGCCATGGGAGTCGAAATTGATAATCGAATTCGTGAAGGCACCTGGGATTTGACACCACGAACGGCAGCTCAAAATATTTTGGGCTGTAAGTGGGTTTTTACTATTAAACGTTTGCCTGATGGTTCTATTGACAGGTTTAAAGCGAGATTGGTGGCAAAGAGGTTTCATCAGCAACCGGGGATTGACTTTCATGAACTTTTAGTCCTGTCATCAAACATGCTACAATACGACTTGTTCTGGGAGTTGCAGTTGCTCGTGATTGGCCACTGCGCCAGCTTGATGTCAATCATGCGTTCCTTCAAGGGAGCCTCAATGAAGAAGTATACATGGTTCAACCTCCAGGCTTCGTGGACAAAGACAACCCTCATCATGTTTGCCGCCTCAAGAAAGCTCTCTATGGGTTTAAACAGACACCACGAGCGTGGTACAATGAACTCAAAACATTCTTGCTGCGCACCGGTTTTATGACGTCTCTTGGTGATACTTCTCTTTTCATTCTGAAGACGGGATCACACTTTGTCTATGTTCTCATTTATGTGGACGATATTGTGGTCACGGGAAGCTCTACTCAGTTTGTTGATGACTTCATTAAGACGATTGCTTCTCGCTTCTCGTTGAAAGACCTTGGCAAGCTCTCTTATTTCCTTGGTCTTGAAGCACATCGTGACTCCACTAGACTTCGTTTGACGCAGCAGCGCTACATCACTGATCTGCTCCACCGCACGAAGATGGAGAATGCCAAACCAGTGGCGACTCCAATGTGTTCCTCGCAGATCCTCACAGCTTCGCTTGGCACATCTCTCGACGATCTGACTCAGTTTCAGGCCACAGTTGGCAGCCTTCAATATCTTGGTCTCACCCGACCAGATATTGTCTTTGCAGTTAATCGCTTGTCTCAATACATACATAAGCCCACAGATGTTCATTGGGATGCCGTCAAGCGCGTTCTGCGATATTTGGCTGGTACCGTCACTAAGGGTATCTTCTTCTCTGCCTCAACTTCGTTGTCTCTTCATGCCTATTCTGATTCAGATTGGACAGGCAATCGTGATGATTATACATCCACGGGCGCCTATATCGTTTACCTTGGTAAACAACTTATTTTGTGGGCGTCACAGAAGCAGAAAACGGTCGCACGCTCGTCGACTGAAGCTGAGTATCGCTCTGTTGCTGACACTGCTGCGGAGCTTCGGTGGCTTAGCTATGTCGCACAGGAGCTTGGGGTTACACTATCAGGCACACCGGCGATTTACTGTGACAATATTGGTGCTACTCAACTCTGTGCCAACCTNGCTCCTTCACCAATGGTCCCCGACGAACCAGAGGACTCTGTCTGCAATACAGAGGAATCTGTTTCTGTTCCAGACCAGATGACGCAGCCGATGCCTGCTTCCTTACCAAATCGACATGATATGACTACAAGGGCAAAGAACAACATTCGTAAGCCCAATCCCAAGTATGCATTGACGGCTCAGGTGATTGAAATAGAACCACGCACTGTGGCTGAGGCACTCCAAGATGAACGATGGCGCAAAGCCATGGGAGTCGAAATTGATAATCAAATTCGTGAAGGCACCTGGGATTTGACACCACGAACGGCAGCTCAAAATATTTTGGGCTGTAAGTGGGTTTTTACTATTAAACGTTTGCCTGATGGTTCTATTGACAGGTTTAAAGCGAGATTGGTGGCAAAGGGGTTTCATCAGCAACCGGGGATTGACTTTCATGAAACTTTTAGTCCTGTCATCAAACATGCTACAATACGACTTGTTCTGGGAGTTGCAGTTGCTCGTGATTGGCCCCTGCGCCAGCTTGATGTCAATCATGCGTTCCTTCAAGGGAGCCTCAATGAAGAAGTATACATGGTTCAACCTCCAGGCTTCGTGGACAAAGACAACCCTCATCATGTTTGCCGCCTCAAGAAAGCTCTTTGTGGGCTTAAACAGGCACCACGAGCGTGGTAAAATGAACTCAAAACATTCTTGCTGCGCACCGGTTTTTTGACGTCTCTTGGTGATACTTCTCTTTTCATTCTGAAGACGGGATCACACTTTGTCTATGTTCTCATTTATGTGGACGATACTGTGGTCACGGAAAGCTCTACTTAGCTTGTTGATGACTTCATTAAGACGATTGCTTCTCGCTTCTCGTTGAAAGACCTTGGGAAGCTCTCTTATTTCTTTGATCTTGAAGCACATCGTGACTCCACTGGACTTCGTTTGACGCAGCAGCGCTACATCACTGATCTGCTCCACCGCACGAAGATGGAGAATGCCAAACCAGTGGCGACTCCAATTATTCCTCGCAGATCCTCACAGCTTCGCTTGGCACATCTCTCGACGATCCGACTCAGTTCCGGGCCACAGTTGGCAGCCTTCAATATCTTGGTCTCACCCGACCAGATATTGCCTTTGCAGTTAATCGCTTGTCTCAATACATGCATAAGCCCACAGATGTTCATTGGGATGCCGTCAAGCGCGTTCTGCGATATTTGGCTGGTACCGTCACTAAGGGTATCTTCTTCTCTGCCTCAACTTCGTTGTCTCTTCATGCCTATTCTGATTCAGATTGGGCAGGCAATCGTGATGATTATACATCCACGGGCGCCTATTTACCTTGGTAAACAACCTATTTCGTGGGCGTCACAAAAGCAGAAAACGGTCGCACGCTCGTCGACTGAAGCTGAGTATCTCTCTGTTGCTGACACTGCTGCGGAGCTTCGATGGCTTAGCTATGTCGCACATGAGCTTGGGGTTACACTATCAGGCACACCGGCGATTTACTGTGATAATATTGGTGCTACTCAACTCTGTGCCAACCCTGTTTTTCACACATGAATGAAACTTGTTGCCCTCAACTACCACTTTGTTCGAGAACAAGTCCAAGATGGCTCACTTCGTGTCTCCCATGTCTGCTCCGCGGACCAGTTAGATGTTGCTCTGACAAAGCCTTTGCCCCGACAGCAGTTTCAGCGTTTGGTTGACAAGATTGGACTTCGCTCAGGTAGTCCATCTTGAGGGGGGATGTTAGTATATAGTTGTATAGTCCGAGATACTCTCCTTATTCTCAGAATATATTGTAAAAATAGAATAGGATCTTTTGTGTATTTAATCTCTTGTTGAAATCTCAACTGTATTGTGTATTTAAGCTTCGGCTTTACATCAATGGAAATCATCAAGTTTCTAAACCTACATTTTTTACCACCAAAACAAAAACAAAAAACCAAATTTATATATGAGGTACTTTTGAAATTTGCGCTGCGGATAACTATAATCTATTACAGTGGATAACTGGATATCTCATATATGTATAAAACTCGGATCAGGTTTGCGTCTGATCGGGTCGAGATAAAAAGACTGACATGAACAAAAGCAATACCAATGGGCTTGGTCTACTACTTATTTATGGGGGGATATATTAGTTAATCGTTTGAATTCATTAGAAAAAGGTATTGCATAAGCGTAAGTATATTAAATAATAATTAAGATGATGGTCGGTCAATAATCACGTATGTTTATAGAAAAATTGTCCCTGCGTATGAGTCAAAAGCCAGAAATGACGCCAGATACTATCTAGTTATCATATAGTATATTTAACTTATAAAGCATAAATTAGGAAATGTGACAGTATTTATCTCTCTTTTCGGTCATCGAATGGGTCATCTTCCATTAAAACGAAGATAACAAAATGTAAAATAGTGTTTCTCTTTTGGGTGCTTTGGTAAAAGTAAAAGAAAAAAAAAAAAAAGAGAACCTGACTTATTATAGTTGAGACCAGAAGTGTATGACACGAACGGCACAAATGCTTCGCTCACGTCAGTTGCTTGATTGTTGATTCTTATCGCCGTAGGTCTTTTACTTTTACGAAATTGCAATTTTCCCACGTCATTTATTTGTTTCTTATCGTCACAGTCTTTTACTTTTAGGATTTTGCGATTTCTCCCCTCACTCCTCCAACTCGTTACGCACACGGGAACAACTGTAATAAGAATCTTTTGTTTAAACTTTCAGGAATTGATATTTTGATTTTTTTAAAAATATCTCTAATCTTTTTTTTTGTTTTCGAAATTATTCGAATGATTCTTGTGCAATAATCAAGTAAAGCAGCAATGATAATCTTTTGCATTACATTATCATTTAACATTATAATTAAAGTGAATGTTCCCAATTCAAAATACTAAGAAAATCATCCTGACGACATATCATATCATTCTTTATTCTAAAACAAAGTTTGAAGTGTACATCATCAACACAACTGAAAACTTGACACCTATTTTGTAAAAAAAAAATTAAAAAAAAAACCTCCAAGCAACTTGCATAATTATATAATAAACATATTCAAATTAACTAAAATGAAAATAAAGAAAATTTTAAAGGCCATAAGGAAAAAGAATGAAAGTCACCACCACCACTAACAAAAAGAGGAAAAGCATCAGCAAGCAAACACAGCTCTCTCTCTCTCTTTATTCGTCTATTAAAAACGCATCTGATTCTCCATTCTTCCTTCCCCTTCTCTCCTCTCTCTTCTCTCAAACACACACTCAACAACAAACAATGAGCTTCTTCATCGAAGATTCTGGTCTCATCGTCACTCAACTTCTCTACAAAATGGCGGTTTTAATCACACTCTTGAGGTGGATTCTCGCCTGGATCTTACGCTACCGATCCAGATCCAGATCCGCCTCTTCCTCCTCTGCTCCTTCCGTTTCTTCGCAGGCCATCAAGGAGAGCCTCTCCGTGACGACGTTCCGTGACGCGGCGGAGCGATCCCCGGAGCTGGTCAGCGACACGTGCGCGGTGTGCCTCGGGGACCTGGAAGACGGAGACGAGGTCAGAGAGCTCAGGAACTGTAGCCACGTGTTCCACCGCGAGTGCATCGACCGGTGGCTCGACTACGAGTGCTGCGGCGGAGATGATAACGACGGCGAGGAAGATAACCACCGCACGTGTCCTCTCTGTAGAACCCCGCTCCTTGCTGCTAATACGACGTCGTCGTGTGGGGATTGGCCGGCCAAGAACGAGCCTAGCTGGGCCGTCGAGCGGCTTCTCTACCTCTTCGGAGACGATCTTCTCGTCTGATTTTGGTTTTTCGTTATATTTTTCTTTACAATTTTTATTTGATTTTAGCGGAGAGAGATCAGTGGAAATTACGTTGGTCAAATTTGTAAATTGGGAATTTAAAGGGTAGAATAGGAAATATGCTAATAATATCAAATTTTTAAACTTCTTGTGTATCATGAGCAAATCTCCAAATTCGGTAACGTTTTTACGGAATTGAAATCTGACTTTAACTTGGTGATGTGTTCATAAAATGTTCATACAAAACTAAATGGTAAATTCTTAAACTTCAACTTATATTTTTCCTGGAAACATGTCTACTATCTAAAATTTAGGTCTCAATGAAAAAATCATCTCAACAACTTTTAAATTTTTACATTTTTGAAAAAAGAATATTTGCTCAAATGTTAACAAGTATTATTCGTAGTGTTGTTCTATAGAACCAAGACATTTTCTTAAAGTTCTAACATATGCAATACGAGAAGTGATAACACGCCCCAAGTTTTGTCACTAAGTATGTTTAATAAGTATGAGTGTAATTTAATAATTTTCAGCTTATTGTAAATGGTTAATTTGTTTGGGATTACTTGTGGCCCATTTAAGTACATTCGCAAAGGACAAGAAAGGAGGGGAGACGAAGAAGCAAGTGAAGCACAGTCGTTTTGATGAGTAGGTCGACTGTGGGGTCCACTCGTTATTACCCTTTGCATTTTTTGCGGGGAAATAAAGAAAGAGAGAGGAGACTAGGAGAGTGTCTGTTCCTACCAATATCACACCCTCTTCGATGGCGGCAGCGAAACAGATGCTCGATCAGGTTGATGGAACGGCGGATTCACTGATGGAATCCATGGGGGAGGTGCAAACGACGATGGCTCAGCTTCACTCGACGGTCGGCGTGTTGATCGATTCCATGGCGGAGATTTTAAAATCCATGGCGGAGATGAAATCAGCACTTGTTCAACACACGTCTCCGGCACAAGTTACGGTGGATCAGAACCTCCCCGCGGCTCCAGAGAAACAATCGGTCGCGGTTGATAGCCCAGTCGAAGAGAAAAAGTCTCGCCACGCTTATTTGAAGAGGATCCAGGTCGAGATGCCAGTGTTCGAAGGACTCGATGTATACCTCTGGATTTCGAAAGCGGAAAGATACTTCGAGATGGGGAATTTCACAGAGGCGGAGAAGGTCCGGCTAGTTTACATGAGCGTCGACGGGCGGGCACTGAACTGGTTCATCGTATCGGATCGTTCTAAGCCTTTTGCGGATTGGAAAGATTTAAAGTCTCGGGTGCTGGATCGATTTGGGCACATGGAATCTGCAATGAGTCGTTTACTGGCTCTCAAACAGGTGGGGTCTGTCATAGACTATCTCGGCCAATTCGAGGAGCTCGCGTCGCAGTTACCGCCGGCGGACACACCCGATTTCTTCTTCGAGGAGCACGTTTTCGTCAATGGGCTCAAGGACGGGATTAAGGACATGCTTCGCGTGTTTCAACCAAAGGGCTTGAACGAGATCATCTCACTGGCTCGCCGATTGGAGAACAGTCGTTTCTTTGGCCGGTCGATGAAGCCACCACTCGACGACGATTCATCACCAACTGATGATTAACCAATTCTGAGTTCGAAGAAATTGGAAACACACCAATCAAACTCTCGAG
Organism: Alliaria petiolata; assembly: GCA_020283515.1. Taxonomy (NCBI): domain Eukaryota; kingdom Viridiplantae; phylum Streptophyta; class Magnoliopsida; order Brassicales; family Brassicaceae; genus Alliaria; species Alliaria petiolata. The sequence goes on from JAHZTW010000001.1 coordinate 161,986,202, forward strand.
GCTTGTCTTGCTGTGAATAGGTAAGCTCCTTTAGATGCTAACTCAGTTTCTAGCATTAGCAATCAAACATTTTGTATTTCTGGGTTGTTTTGTTGTTTCGGCCATAGTTTCCTGGATTCATGCTATTGCAACCCACTAAATCGGTTTTTTTTTTTTTAATCTATCTCCAATGGCTCCACCAAAATCATTACTTTTTGTTTTGGTTTTCTTTATAGATCTATTCGGGGTATCTGATTGAAATTGATTAACATCTTTACTACTTTCTAAGGTTGTTTGAGGAATCTCATGGTTAGGTAGGACTTTGCGTTGTAAACTTTCTTCCTAATATTCTCTAAGAAAGACCCAAAACATGGACTCCATCTCACACACTCCATCCCTTTCTTCTTTCCTCTCCCTCTTATCATTTCTCCCTCGGTATATTTACAAAGCTACGATTAATCAGACCATGTGAAATCTTGTAATATTTTTTTGTTTTTGGTACAAATACACAAGAGATGCTGAAATAGTAGAAGCCCTTGCTTGGATGTTTTTTAATTGAAAGTTTAGCTCCAATGGAATCAAGTTCCTTATTGAAACCACCTTTCCAAATACCTTTCCTTTCCCCTCTTTCTTCCATATACTCATATCTTCCCCACACTCCTACGTCTACATCTCTGCCTATATACTTGTATATATACACACACAAAACACAAATGCTCATTAGACCCCACCCTCTGAAACAATCTTCCAACCCGAATCTCACACTTAAAAAGAGAGAAATGGGTCGTCACGATACATACCAAAAATTCATCTTCTTCTGCCTATCCATATTGTTACTTCACGACATATTGAAGAATGTGGATGGCTTGGCATGTAACTGGGGTACGCAAGCGAGCCATCCTATGCCGCCAAACATAGTGGTGAAGCTCCTCAGGGACAATGGGTTCAACAAGGTCAAGCTATTTGAAGCTGACCCTGGTGCACTTAGAGCCCTTGGTAAATCCGGTATTCAGGTCATGGTCGGTATCCCCAACGATCTCTTGGCAACTATGGCATCCACTGTCACCAACGCTGAGCTCTGGGTTCAACAAAACGTCTCTCAGTACATCTCTAAATATGGAACCGACATAAGGTAAATTGTATTGCAGTTCAATAAGCCCATAGCTAAAACACATGCTCAAGTTTCTAAAGCTTGGATTTTTGAGCTTAAAACATGTTTGGACTTCTAAAGCTTGGATTTTTTTCAGCTACGAAAATGCTTTAAGTTTCTTAAGATTGGATTTTTAAGCTTAAAACATGTGTGAGCTCCTGAAGATTGGACTTTTAAAACTAAAAACTTGCTTCGAAAGCTTGGATTATGCTAAAAATGTAAAAGCATGCTTGAAGTTTATAAATATTGGCATTTTTAATAGTTGAGGTTAATTAATTTGATTAGATATGTAGCCGTGGGGAATGAGCCATTCTTGAAGACCTACAAGGACAGATTCGTCCGTTCAACATACCCGGCGCTGCAGAACGTCCAAGCAGCTCTGGTGAAGGCCGGTCTTGGCCGGCAAGTCAAAGTGACGGTGCCTCTTAACGCCGACGTCTACGAATCCGGCGACGGTCTCCCTTCCTCCGGAGATTTTCGATCCGACATCAAAACCCTTATGGTCTCCATCGTCCGGTTCCTCGCTGATTCCGTCTCGCCCATTACTTTCAACATCTACCCTTTCCTCTCTCTCAACGCCGATCCAAATTTCCCTCGCGAATACGCCTTCTTCCCTGACGGATCAGGCGGCGGCGGTAGCGGAGCTAAGCCCGTCGTCGACGGATCCATTTCTTACACGAACGTCTTCGACGCTAATTTCGACACTCTGGTCTCGGCGCTGGAGAAGAACGGATTCGATTCGAACAAGGTGGAGATCATCGTCGGAGAAGTCGGATGGCCCACCGACGGCGATGTAAACGCGAATCCGGCGATGGCTCAGAGATTCAATCAAGGCTTACTGAATCGTATCATTCAAGGACAAGGAACGCCTCGTCGGAAAACGGCGCCGGAAGTTTACATATTCTCGCTAGTGGACGAAGACATCAAGAGCATCGATCCCGGAAAATTCGAGCGGCACTGGGGGATATTCTCTTACGACGGCGCCGTTAAGTATCCTCTCAGCCTCGGAAACGGCCGTCAGTTGGTTCCCGCGAAAGGTGTTCGCTACCAGGCACGTGAGTGGTGCGTGCTCTCTCCTCAGGCGGCGGGGAACGGTGCCGCGTGGACACAGTCCGCCGATTACGCGTGTCAGCTCGCTGATTGCACCTCTCTAGGGCCAGGATCCTCTTGCGCCGCATTAGACTCCGCCGCGAATGCCTCTTACGCCTTCAACATGTATTTCCAGAAAATGGATCATCGTCGTGGCTCATGCGTGTTCAACAATCTAGGGGTTGTTACTAAGATCGATCCGTCGCGTGGTTCGTGTAGGTTTCCGATTGAAATCGACACGAGCAGGCACGAGACGTTGCGCCCGCCGCCGAGGAATTCCGGTGCATCCGAATTTGAGTGGAGGACGGTGGCAGCGGCGGCGATGGCGGTCGGCTGTGCGGTGTTTAATTAATCGTCGAGGCTTTGTACATGTTTTTTCATTCTTTTTCTTTACATCTGTAGTAAATACGACGGTCGATAATTGGACATAGAAATTGTCTTTTTCGTTCTCACTTTCAATGTTTTAGCCATGATGATAAGTCAATGATGATCCGATTAAGAAGGTTTGGGTCCATGATCTACGATGTCATTGAAACTCAAAGGGGGTTGAGTCCACCATAATCTACGATTTTTAAATAGTTTGAGTCAAACTTCCGAAGCTCTTCATTCCTACAAGAGAAAAAAAAGGTTTGTACCCTTTTTTAAGGTGACGTAAATTGAAATTTGCTGAAGTTTATATAGGGGATCTGTTCATTAGGTGGCATGGAGTCATCATTCACATCAAAAATAGCTGTATAACATAATGGTTGCATCTCTAACTAATACGAGTTGGTGAGAGAAGTATAAGTTTGTGTGTTATTGGAAACTGAAGGAGAGAAAACCCTCACAGTCACACATAACATGAACGTAACTTATTCAACAGAGTTGTTGCAACTAACGAAAACATCAATTAAAAGTTAAAACAGGGTGATATAAAATTGGATTACATGCGACAATACATTTCTTTTTGTTTTTTGGGGTTTGGATAAAGCCACAATATTTTCTTACCAAATAGAATTGAATCGAGTTCAAAAACAAACACGAATGACCGAAGTCACCGAACCCAAAACCTAACCGTGTGTGAGTGACTTAAGCCAGGGGCTTATGCTAGATATTAAATTAACTAAGGGAGATGAATTAACAGAAAATAAAGTCCATTCAATTAAACTTTGAATATACAACAGCAAAGTGGGTCCATAGCTCAGTGGTAGAGCAATTGACTGTAAATCAATAGGTCACCGGTTCGAACCCCGTATGGAGTTGCTCTAAGGTTGTTACGATTGAAATTGTTTTTTTTTTGTAAGAGCTTTATTTAGATAACCAAGAGAAAAGAGAAAGAAATTAATAAGTGAGCGTTAATTAAATCCCATTGAAGCCACTCAAGTCTCAATCTACTCTATGAAAAAAATGGTAGACCGCTAAACTAACTCACCAGATACTCACACCTTATCAGCTAAAACTACCTCCTTCAATCCCCTTTATAAATCAATGCTAATTTTCTAGTCATTTGGTGGATATCATCAACTTTTCCTCATAAAAAGTAACCAAGAAAATCAATAAAAGAAACCCAACTTTTTATAATAGAAATGGGTATTATAGATATGGTTTTATTTGTGGTATTATTGGCCAATGCCCTTCTCCTCGTTGATGCCTCGAGAAATATGCCATTTACTTACCAAAATCAATTGCAAAGGCATTGTAGCACCACAAAGTACACTACACTTTGTGTCCAAACCTTACGAGAGTTTCGACATGAATCTCTTCAAGGTCTCGACTTTGTGTCTTTTCTTGTTAACAAGACTATCTCTGATTCCAATATGCTAATTCCTCCTCTCTCCTCTGCGATGGGTTCCTACGAAGTCGTTTCTCTGGAAGATTCCACCGATACGTTGCCATCAGCTGCGGTCTCAGGTACACAGTTTCTTCCCAATTCTGTTCAACATCCTTAGTTTATTTATACTAAAACAAATGTACATGATTCTCTTCTTTATATGATGAGATTATAGATATAATATTATATGATAGAAAATTTTGGGAATGCCCGAAAATATCATCCACTTGGTTACTAGAAATAACACCAATTTATTTGATAGAGTTGTTAAGTATTTCTCTTTTCTCTACCAAGTTACCTAATGATTTTGACAAAGCATGCAAGTGCAAATTAAGTCTCGGTACGTATTATCCACAATTATTAATTTGTATTCAATCCAAATTAGCCTGAAAAATAAAAAACCATATTTTTAAGGTGAAGATATTAATTGGCATCAATAACGTTACAGATTCATGTGAACGGCTCATGAAGATGTCCACAAAACGACTTCGGCAAGCCATGGAAGCTCTCAACGGCTCATCGAGAAAGCGTCACACCAAACACGACGTCCAAACATGGCTCTCCGCCGCCATGACTTTCCAACAATCATGCAAGGACTCCGTTCTCGACTCCGGTGGCTCCTCTTCCTCCGCCACCATCAGCCACATAACACAAAAAATGGACCACCTCACTCGGCTTGTCAGCAACTCCTTGGCCCTTCTCGACACAATCATGGAGGATCCAAAGCCAAAGTCAAAGTCAACCGTTCTTCCACGGTGGGTCTCTGCCGGAGAACGGAGACTTCTAGTAGGTCGAACGTCTAGAAGTAGAGCACACGTGGTAGTCGCCAAAGACGGATCCGGGGATTACCGTACCGTGATGGAGGCTGTCACGGCTGCCAACGGGAATGGCAGGTTCGTAATTTACGTGAAAAGAGGGATCTACAAAGAGAAAGTAAGAATCGAGAAAGATGAGATCACTCTGATCGGAGAAGGCAAAGACCTGACGGTGATTGTCGGCGATGATAGCGTCGCCGAAGGAACTTCCGTGCCGGACACCGCTACAATGAGTGAGTACATACATTCATTCATTCATATACATAAAATATTATATATGTTACACATTTGTAACAAAAGTTGGTTATGTGATATTTGTAAGATGCAAAATATATTTGCAGCGGTAACGGGTGACGGATTCATCGGACGAGATATCGGGATCAAGAACACGGCAGGGCCTCGAGGAAAACAAGCCATAGCATTAAGCATCACATCAGACCGGTCAGTGTTATATAGATGCAGCATCTCCGGTTATCAAGACACGCTCTACGCAGCTGCTCTGCGTCAGTTCTATAGAGAATGCGATATCTATGGAACCATAGATTTCATATTCGGAAACGCGGCTGCGGTTTTCCAAAGCTGCAACATGTTCCTGCGTCGCCCTGATGACGTCAAGGCCTACAACGCTATTCTCGCGAACGGGAGGACGGACCAGCGTCAAAATACCGGATTTGCCCTTCATAGTTGTAGGATCCGTACGGATTCGGAATTCTCGGCCGTGAAACGTAGGTATAGCTCGTACTTAGGACGGCCGTGGAAGCAGTACTCGAGGTCTGTAGTGATGGAAACGTATATCGACGACGCGATCGCGGAGGAAGGATGGGCCGGGTGGTTGGACTCCGGAGACGAAGTACTAAAGACATTGTACTTTGGGGAGTTCAAGAATTATGGTCCTAAAGCTAGAGTTTCCAAGAGAGTGACGTGGCAAGGGTTTCACTTGATTGGGTTCGAAGAGGCGAGTTATTTTAGCGTTGGTAAATTTATTGATGGGGTTTCTTGGTTGCCCTCTACGGGAATTAGTTTCGCTTCCGGGATTTAGTTAGTGAAAGAGAAAAATGGGAGAAGATATGACGAACGGTTTTTAAGTATAAGATTAAGATACAATTCACGGAGATATTAACATCGAATGGTAAATTCAGTTTTATATGGTCAACATATTTAAAATTAAATGCAATGTCATGATATTTAAAATTAATCGCAATGTCGTGATGTTCGAAAATTAAATCCAAAACTATATTAAGATTCTATGATTTCATCATGGGTCCATAGCTCAGTGGTAGAGCAATTGACTGCAGATCAATAGGTCACCGGTTCGAACCCGGTTGGGCCCTACTTTTGCTTTTTTAATGCTACCAATGAAAAAACAAATTAGAGAACCCGATTAGCATTTAACTTTTAGTTGCCAACTAGGCTGCTATTTCACGGTTTCAACTCGGATTTTTGTTATATGTGTAACTAATTAACTGATTAAGTAATGGGTCAAGAGTCTGGGCTTTAAGAGAAGTGACGAGCAAGGCCCAATAAGGAAAGCTGTCCCAACGCAATCGAGACTTGTTAAGGAAGCCTTTGCCTCATCGTCTTGTAAAATCGATGTGGCGCTTCTTTTTTTTTTTAATTCTTTTTCAGTTTCGCCATTTCCCTCCACTCGCAAGGTCTCTTTTACTCTCTCGCTTTCTCTGGTTCCACGAATCTGTTCTGATAGAGAGCGATGACGACAATGGAGCAGCGTAGAAACCAAAATACTGTTCAACAACAAAACGATGAAGAGATCCAGCACGGCCCTTTCCCCGTCGAACAGCTTCAGGTACAAATTCTCCAGATTTTGTTTTTCTTTCGTTTGTACTGGAAATTTACCTTCTCTTTGCATAATATACACCAGATCTTTCGCTAATCGAAATGGGCTAGGGTTAGATTCACTAAAAAAATATGCTTTTTTCTACCCTTTGTTCGTTCTCGCGATGTGAAAGAGTTGTGAATCTGAGTGAGAATTGGGTTTCGCTACGGTCTGTAGAGTGAAACACTTTTAGGGTTTTGTTTGATTTAGTTAAATTCAACACATTTAGGAATTTTTTATTTTTTTGGTTATATGTTCCTTGTTAGAGTCTTTTGGTTATATGCTCTTTCATCTCTTTAATCCTTCAAACTTCAGGCTGCAGGTATCGCTTCTGTTGATGTAAAGAAGCTTAGAGATGCTGGTCTCTGCACTGTTGAAGGTGTTGCATATACTCCAAGGAAGGATCTCTTGCAGATTAAAGGAATTAGTGATGCCAAGGTTGACAAAATCGTAGAAGCAGGTATGTCACATGAAAAGAGCTTACATTCCTTCTCTGATAAATACATACCACCTCTTTGATCCTTTTAGAGTTTATACATTTTCTTATTTATGTTTCCCTCCGTGACAGCTTCAAAGCTGGTTCCTCTGGGTTTCACTAGTGCTAGCCAGCTCCATGCCCAGAGACAGGAGATAATTCAGATCACCTCTGGATCACGGGAACTCGACAAAGTTCTTGAAGGTTGGTTCTGATTTTTAGTGCATCTTAAAAGGTCATTTTGCTATTATGATCTTACTTTGCCTGTATCTCAACAGGAGGAATTGAAACTGGATCCATCACTGAGTTATATGGTGAGTTCCGCTCTGGAAAGACTCAGTTGTGCCATACACTGTGTGTAACATGTCAAGTAAGAACCCTTTTTCTGAATTACCACTCAGCTATTGTTGCTTATCTAGTAGGAATCAGTCATCTTGGATTTGTTCTTGTGTTTTCGTAAAACTGAGAAAGATATTCACATTAAGGTTCATGTTTAAATTGATTAGCTTCCCATGGATCAAGGAGGTGGAGAGGGAAAGGCGATGTACATCGATGCCGAGGGAACATTCAGGCCACAAAGACTGTTGCAGATAGCTGACAGGTATGTTATCTTTGTAACACACATGTGAGATCACGATGGGTTTCTTGAGACAGTATAATCCATAAGAAATCAATGACAATGATGCAGGTTCGGGCTAAATGGAGCTGACGTACTGGAAAATGTGGCTTATGCGAGGGCTTATAATACTGATCATCAGTCAAGGCTTTTGCTTGAAGCAGCGTCAATGATGATTGAGACAAGGTTTATTTGAGTTTCCTTTTGGTGTTCAGTACTATTAAGTCCATCATGAGATTGCTAACAGTGAAAGTTATGATGTCACAGATTTGCTCTCATGATTGTCGATAGTGCTACCGCTCTATACAGGACAGATTTCTCTGGAAGGGGAGAGCTTTCGGCCCGACAAATGCATCTTGCAAAGTTCTTGAGAAGTCTTCAGAAGTTAGCAGATGAGGTGAACATTCAGTAGTAGTAACTGTTTCCTTTCCAAAATAACTGTTTCCTTTCCAGTAGTAATAACCATCCTGAAGTTTTTGTCTCACATGTTTAATGGCTCCAGTTTGGTGTGGCCGTTGTTATAACAAACCAAGTGGTTGCGCAAGTAGATGGTTCTGCTCTTTTTGCTGGTCCACAATTCAAGCCGATTGGTGGGAATATCATGGCTCATGCCACCACAACAAGGTATGTAATGTTTGCAAATCCCAAATCCTTGTTTGTTTTCAAGGGCACATTTGGCAAAGTGTGTTTGTTTACGATGTATCATATACAGGCTAGCATTGAGGAAAGGAAGAGCAGAGGAGAGAATCTGCAAAGTGATAAGCTCACCGTGCTTGCCTGAAGCGGAAGCTCGATTTCAAATATCTACAGAAGGTGTAACAGATTGCAAGGATTGATTGTGCTTGCCTTGCTTCTCTCTGTCTTTGTGTTCTTTGCAAACCATTTCAATTGTAATGTCAAGAACCTTTTTCTTTTCTTTCTCGTCACTGTTGATCAAGAATAGATTGTGTAAGCATAAAAGTAGTGACGAGGGAGCAAAATAGCTTTGTAAGTAGGGTTATTTTTTTTCTCCGGTAATGAAAGTTGCTACCTTTTGTGTACAGAGCCTCGTGTTTAAAGCAATATTAATACCAAATAAATATTCGGTGTTGGTGTTACCGTTCGGTTTTTTAAAATAATTTATATTCAACCGCCTATTAATAACCACGTTAAAGCGCAGTAAAAAAAACCAAACACGTTATTAGACTTAAAAAGCAAAAAAAATACATTAAAAAAAAATAGTAAACGAGTTGACAAAAATAAAATAAAAGATAACAATTCTTACAGTTAATGTATTTTTTTTTCATGTTTGTTGGCATCAGCATATCTGATGAACCATGTTTTATTTACTTTTAATATCACAAAACGTTGTTAAAATTGCTCATTGATGAATCATCATGATATTTGATTTTTAGATAAAATAAGGATGTGAACGAAAAAAATTTTAAAAGGAAAAAGAGTAATAAAACTCTTTGTGCAGCTATTCCATTAGAATCCAAACAGCTGTAAGTATAGCATTGTCACGAGATATTATATTTCGGCAAACCCATATATTATTAAGTAAATAAAATATATAGAAATTGTGGTTTTCGTCGTCTCTTTCTCTTCCGATCCAATCTTCTCTTCTCCTTCTCTCTCGACAGAAACAAAGAAAACAGCTGAAACATATCATCATCTCCTCGTTTTCTCTCTCTCTCTCTCTACATCATAAAACCCTCTCTCTCTCTCTCTCCCTACCTGCTCCTATCTTCTTCCCCATATAAACTTCTCGTTGTTTCAAATTATTCTTTAAATGGGAATATTACCAATTTGTCATCTCATCTTCTGTTATTCCGTTTTCAACTTCTAATTCTGCGAATCTGAGCTTCCTTCTTCCTTCGTTTGAGCTTTTCAGTGGTAATCTCCGTGATCGGGTCTATTTAGTCGCTTACCCTTTTCCATTTCTGTTAGTCGCATTTGTTCGATTCGAGAGCAGCAGGGGGGAATCAGTAGAGAATCTGTCTTTGTTTTCGTCGGTTCTGGAGATTTTTTTTTTTTTTGTTTTTGTTTCCCGAGTCTGCTCAATTGTTTGCAAGTCACACGGTGCGAATCTCGGGGCAAGAGATTCGTGTTGTCCGTGAAATTAACGAGCTTCGACTCTTTTCGTTGCCCCCCCTCCTCCCGTTATTCGCTGCGGAGACGTGGTCAGGTTTCTATAGCATCTTTGATTTGCTTGCGTGATAATTCGGCCGGCATCTTTCTTCTCCCAGAGAGAAGTCTGTACTCCGGATTTCGGAAATCGGTGAATGCTCCGGCGAGATATTCCCTGAGCCAGCGGCTTTGGGCGTAGATCTGTAAGACAAAAAAGGAACGAGTAATTTTGGAAATCAGCTATGACCTCATCGCCATCGATGGAGAATGGAGGCTCGGCCTCCTCTGGATCATCTGCCCTTCAAGGCTGTATGCAAGAATTCAAACTCTTCGAGACTCGATCGGTAAATACAAACTTCCACCTTGAGCAATTTGATTGCTAAGGATAATTTGTATTGTTTCCCTATAGATAATTGTAGCGAGGTTCGTTGACTGTCACTAAGATGATATCTTTTTCTTCAGAATTTCTACATGATTGGTTGGAATGGGAGTGGAGTGTATAGAGTACTCAAGATAGACAGGCTGGATGCGTCTGAGCTTAATGTCAGTGAGGATTCGACTGCGTATACAAAAAAAGAATGCTACGAGTTGCTAAAACGGATACACGAAGGAAACAAGGCGACAGGGGGACTGAAACTTGTCACTGTTTGTTATGGCATCATTGGTATGTGTCTTGTCTCGAGTTATGTTTGCAGGATAGTAGATGGTTTTACTTTACAGCTTCTTCTCACAATTTTCCTTTTCCTTTTTGTGTGCTCTCAGGGTTCATTAAATTTTTCGGACCCTACTACATGCTGCTTATAACTGAAAGAAGAGAGATAGGTGAAATTTGTGGTCACAGGGTCTATGAAGTGTCAAAGAGTGAGATAATTTCATTGCAAAATTCTAGTGTGCTTTGCAATATTGCAAATTCAAGAGACGAGAACAGGTATTTTGATATATCTTTTATTTTTTGCTACAGTGTGTGTGTGTGTTTTTGTTTTGTTTTTGTTTCATGTCCATTGTTGAAGAAACGTTATGTTTTTCTTTTCTGTTTGGTGAAGAGAGAGAGTGCACGCCTTTAGTTATTACACCCTTCCACCCTTTTTATGAACCGAAGTCATTTAACCCTTGCGTTTCTTTATTTGGTGTTTCCCACTTGTTGATAAACAGGTACAAGAGGCTCCTGAGTGTGGTGGACCTTACAAAAGACTTCTTTTTCAGCTATTCTTACAGTATTATGCGAAGTTTCCAAAAGAATATATGCGACCATGAGAGTGGAGGTGCTCTCTATAAGAAAATGTTTGTGTGGAACGAGTTCTTGACACGGGGAATTCGACATCATCTTCGGAATACTGTTTGGACTGTAGCATTGGTGCATGGTTTTTTTAAGCAGGTAAGAATTGTTTTTTTTTTTCCTGCCCCTCACTGCTAGAGAAAAGAAAATTTGCCCCAATCAATTGCAAAAGTTATTTTTTCTTTTCTCACAGCAGTATTCTTTTTATATGTGACCCATTTTCTAGGGGATCACTATTTTGCTTTCCTAAATCATGTTTTGTTTTGCACCAAAATGTCTGGAAAAAGAAGCTTTCTGTCTCACATGCAAATTTTTAATGGTTATGTATTAATTTTGATATGCTTGGTCGTGCTATTTCAAAGACACAGCTACGATACACTGGCGTCTTTATTCTCAAATAGTCTCACAGTACTGTCTAGATTCTTGGGTGCTGAACCTTGTTTCGTTGTGCATGTAGACAACTCTTTGTGAAGCTGGACGGAATTTCAAACTCACCCTTATTGCTAGGCGTTCCCGCCATAATGCTGGAACCAGGTATCAGATTTCATCACTCCCTAGTTTCTTGTTCTATGGTAATCACATAAGAACACATGCTCAAGCATTGTCCATCTCCAGGGTTCTTTCCAACATTATGAGATTTAAATTATAAACCTTTGCTTGAGGTATTACAACTTGAGGTAGTTATTATGCTTCTTTTCTCTTGAACCGTTTTTGATTTTAGGTACTTGAAACGAGGAATAAACGAAAGTGGCAATGTTGCTAACGATGTCGAAACAGAGCAGATAGTGTCTGAGGATGTACCTGAAGACCATCCCATGCAAATAAGTTCTGTTGTGCAGCATCGCGGCTCAATCCCTCTATTCTGGTCACAGGAGACTTCACGGATGAATATTAAGCCGGATATAGTATGTAAGTGTTATTATACTAAATTTACTGCCTGGTCCTCTCTCTCTCTTTCTCTCTTTATATCTCTCACTCTCCTTTGTGTTTGAATAACTCAATGTCAAATCCAGTGTCAAAAAAGGACCTGAACTATGAGGCAACTAGACTTCACTTTGAAAACCTTGTAGAGCGATATGGAATCCCCATCATTATTCTGAACTTGATCAAGGTCAGTTGCCTAATCTTGCTTGTTTTCATGTTCTTATCATCTTTCACGCCTTTAGCATTTCACATCCCTGGGTACTATTTGTATTGGCAAGTGATGCGTCTTTTTGCACCTTAATCTAGTTAAACTATCAATGAAAGGAACTATTGTGTGTGCATTATAAATTTGATGCTGTCGCACCTCAAAGCTTTCACTGATGTTTCCTGTTACTTTTGACAATCAATAGACAAAAGAGAGGAGACCCAGGGAGTCGATTCTCCGGGCAGAGTTTGCTAATGCAATTGACTTTATAAACAAAGATCTGCCTGAAGAAAATCGCCTCAGGTTCCTCCACTGGGACTTGCACAAACATTTTCAGAGGTATCCCTTAAAATTTTTCGTTCCAGCTGCTTCAAATAATGAATATCTATGAGTACATTATAAGATAAAACCAGTCTTTTCTTTGTCTTTATTTCAGCAAAACAGCAAATGTCTTGGCACTTCTTGGAAAAGTAGCTGCCTGTGCTTTGATGCTAACAGGTTTCTTTTATTATCAAGTTACTCCAACGATGAAGTTTGAGGGTTATATGAGCTTGTCTTCTTCTGAGTAAGCCTTTTTGCTTGAGTTCCTGTAANTCGCGATGATTTTACAGACAGCTTCAAACAATGGGTAGCATATGGAGAAGCACTCTGCCATTGAAGCTCTTTCAACTTTCCATTTCCAGCAAGAACATACTTTGCCTTGACCATTCTAATGGACATTTGGATTTTGGGTATTACGGTGCAAACATGGAGAAGGGACTGGTAGAGAGATTCACAGTACCACGTATTTGAAACTTCACGGTGATGACCAAACGGTCAAAAGAGGTGTGCACTATCAAAGAGGAGCAAATAATAAATAGCTGAGAGTTGTGCAGTCTTGCAGAGAATAGGAAATTTTTCATCTTCGTGGAGAGAAACTTGTGATAATCTGAGACTTTTGTTAGGGTCTTACATTGTTTTGGTTTGAAGTCTGTTGTAAATATCTGTTTCGTTATTAATCCATCTCGTAACTTCTTTTCCGTTGGTAAAAATCTTTATCGCCTTAAGTCGCTCCAAAAACGTAAATTTGAAATTTGAAATTTGCATCCAAATGATCCATATGGATAAAAATATATTTGTCATTTGCTGTTTTTGATAAAACCATCCAAATGTTGTTTCGTACATGGTGAACAAGAAAAAAAAAAGCTGCAAAGCTTGCCATCATGGAGGTAGAGCTCCAAATTGTTTTTTATTTTATTTTACGTTTTACACTTGTAATTAGTAATTAAGAACCATATTTCAATGAGCTAAAATCATTTTTGGTTACACTATTAATCAACGAATGTTTATTGAAATTTAGGTTCAGTTAGTTTCAGAAAATTTGTTGGGTTTTCGGATGCAATTTACCAAAATGAGCTCGTATGAATTCAAGCCCAAACTTTAAAAAACAAGCACAATAAACAATTTCGATGGCTTGACGGACAAGGTTAGCGATCTCAAACTATTTGTGTCTCGTCAACTGAGAGTCTTGAAATTGAAAGAAACTCGTCGGGAGCTTCACGTTCAAGGTCCCTTTGGTCGAATTAATTAAATATTATTTGATTATCATTTTTTTTGTGATATTCCTTTAATTTTTTTTTTAAAGTTCTATTCTAGTTATGGCTTTAGATTTGTCATACTCTCTACAGGTGAGTCGTTCGTTCACCGCTAGCGGTTAAAAGATGGATCACACGGTGGGGGAGTCATTCTTTCCTTCTCTAAGGTCTGAAATGATTTGGTGGAGAAATCAGAATTTGGTAGCACATGCCTTAGATCCTAACCAAAAGGAGTGATTACAGTTGTCTAAGCATTTGTTCGCTAATCTATAATCATCAGAATCCAGACTTAAGAAACGGAAAGATTCCTATAACAAAGAACTACTAGGTTCTGATGATTTTGTTCCTAACATATTATACGAGGTAAAAAAAAAATCTCATCAATTTCTTTATTTCTTTGTGATTGCATTTAAAGTTAAGTTTATGCTGGTTTGTTGTAGCTCCAACGTGTCAATGAAATGTTGAAGGAAATTCAGATTGCACTTTTCATCAATCTTCACCTCCACGGCGTGGTTGAAAAGGAGGGTCTGTGTCGTTCAGTTCGTTAGCTATATAACATTTTGAATAGCTTCCATACTGACTTTACGAATGCTCTCCCGGAGACTCTCCTGATGAATAATTCAGAATTTTTTAAACTTTTCGGGCTGCGGTGCAATCTTGCAAAAGAAGTTAAGCAGCTATTGAAGGCTTTAATGTATGGGAGAGAGAAAATCCAAGAGAAAATGAATAATAATTTTCACAAAAATGAGGTTTTGGATGAGGAGCAGAAGATGGCTCCATTGATTAAAGATGAGATAAGGTATTGGAGGGAACAAAACCCGGCTTTTAATGCACGAGGACCCTGTGTGAAAATCGACTAGAGACATCAAAAGTAACATCTCTCTAATAATATGTTTTAGTTCTTTCTTTTACTGCATTTTGGTCTCTCTGATCCGTTTTATCCCTCTCGACCTTGCATTATGGTGCTCTATTCTCTTAGCTCTAGTTATCTCTTTGATAATACAGTAAAACTTATATAAATTAATAATGTTGGAGATTCAAAATTTTATTATTTTATAGAGATTACTTTATAGATATATTTTTTCGGTTTGACCTCTTAATGATCGACAAAAGCAAATTATTTTCATCCGTACAAAATTTGTTCAGAAGATGTTGCATCAATAAATTTGGAAGATGAATCAAACAACATTCATAAACATAAAGTTGTGATTAATAATCTCAATTATCAAAAAATACTAGAACTCAATAGAGTTATTGAGTTGATTTATTCTCAGAAATATTTTTTTGAAATTTGCATCCAAGTGACACATTTGGATAAAAGTATATTTGTCATTTGCTGTTTTGACAAAACCATCCAAATGTTATTTCAGACATGGTAAGCAAAAAAAAAAAAGGCTGCAAAACTTGTCATCTCGGAAAATGGAGTTAGAGGTCCAAATTGTTTTCTATTTTATTTTACGTTTTACACTTGTAATTAGTAATTAAGAACCATATTTCAATAAGCTAAAATCATTTTTGGTTACACTATTATTCAACGAATGTTTAGTGAAATTTTGGTTCGGTTTTACTTCATAGTTCGGTTAATTTCAGAAAATTTGTTGGATTTTCAGAAGAAATTTAACAAAATGGGCTCGTATGAATTCAAGTCCAAACTTTAAAAAACAAGCGCAATAAACAAATTCGATAGCTTGACAGATCTAGGGTTAGCGATCTCAAATTACTATTGGTGTGTCTCGTCAACTAAGAGTCTTGGAATTGAAAGAGACTCGTTGGGAGCTTCACGCTCAAGGTCCCTTTGGTCGAATTAATTAAATACTCTTTGATTATCGTTTTTTTATATTCCTTTTGATTTTATTTTTTTTTAAGTTCTATTCTCGTTATGGCTTTAGATTTGTCATATAATGGATTTTTTTCTCTACAGGAGCTAAGTCGTTCGTTCACCGCTAGCGCTTAAAAGATGGCGGAGTCGCTCTTTCCTTCTCTAAGGTCTGAAAGGACTTGGTGGAAAAATCAGAGTTTGGTGGCACATGCCTTAGATCCTAACCAAAATGAACGATTATAGTTGTCTAAGCATGTGTTCGCTAATCTAGAATCGTCAGAAGCCAGACTTAAGGAACAGAAAGATTCGTATAACAAAGAACTAATAGATCTTGATGATTTTGTTCCTAACATATTATACGAGGTAAAAAAAAATTTATCATAAATTTCTTTATTTCTTTGTGATTGCAATTAAAGTTTATGATAATGTTGAAGCTCCAACGTGTCATAAAATGAAATGTCGAAGCTCCAAGGTTTGTTGAAATGAAATGTTGAAACATTGAAATGTTGAATGTTGAAATGTTGAAAAGTTGAAATGAAATGTTGAAGCTCCAAGCTTTGTTGAAATGTTTAAGCTTCAACGTGTCATAAAATGAAATGTTGAAGCTCCAACGTGTCATAAAATAAAATGTTGAAGCTCCAAGGTTTGTTGTAGCTCCAAAGTGTCAATGAAATATTGAAGGGAATTCAGATTGCATTTTTCATTAATCCTCACCTCCACGACGTGGTTGAAGAGGAGGGTTTGCGCCGTTCATTCCGTTGGCTATATAACACTTTGAATAGCCTTCATACTGACTTTATGAATGCTCTCTCGAAGACTCTCCCGATGAATGATTCATAATTTTTTAAATTTTGCGGGCTGCGACGCAATCTTGCAAATGAATTTGGGTAGCTATTGAAGGTTGTAATGTATGAGAGAGAGAAAATCTAAGAAAAAAAGAATAGTAATTTTTACGAAAATAAGGTTTTGGATGAGGAGCAGAAAATGGATGCATTTATTAAAGATGAGATAAGATTTTGGAGGGAACAAAACCCGGCTTTTTATGCACGAGGACCATGTGTGAAAGTGGACTAGAGACATCAAAAGTAACATCTCTCTAATAATATGTTTAATTTTTTCTTTTAGTGCATTTTGGTCTCTCTAATCCGTTTCATCCCTCTCGACCTTGCATTATGATTCTCCATTCTCTTAGCTCTCGTTATCTCTTTGATAATACAGTAAAACTTCCATAAATTAATAGTGTTGGGCCTTCAAACTTTTATTATTTTATAGAGTTATTAATAATTGATAGAGATATTTTTCGGTTTAACCTCTTAATGATCATGAAGAGACAATTGCAACTTATTTGTAACCCTGCAAAATTTGTTTAGCAGATGTCGTATCAATGAATTTAGAAGATGAGTCAAACAAGATTCATAAACATAAATTTGTGAATAATAATCTTAATTATAAAAAAAATAATATATGTAACATTGTGTATTCGCATCAATAAAAAATTTGTCACATAATGATATGGACACATGATATGCAAAACGTAGCATTGTGTACCTCCATTATTTGAATGGAACTGTACGCCTCTGTAAAACTGCGTCAATGAGATGTTTCTAGAAAATTCCAAGTAATAGTACACCGATATCCTAACCGCTAACCAGCCCAAGTCCAAAAAAAGCCTCTTCAAATCAAAATCTAGATACAATGTACATGAAGAAGAGTAAATCTGCAGGTTCAAAATGCCACTATCCAGACCAAAAGTGGAAGCTTTTTATCCATAAATCTAATTCCATCTAAAACCATATAGGGATCAAACACCAGCCGAATGATAATCACGTCAGGGCAAAACTCATCTTACCACCTGAATAATATTCACGACAGAGCAAAACTCATCCTTCAGTATCCGAGACCGGCAGTGGTAATGAGTTCAACTGTGACGAGATTGACACGAATTAAATAAATAAAAAGGGTTCTGGCTGCTGTAACCGGCAACTAAGGGTTTATGAAACTGAAATGCGAAGAAGAGAGAGATAAAAGGGATTTTGCGAAGAGTAAGCTGCGCTAAAATCATATCTAATTGGTTTCCGTTTTTCTCTCTAGATTCTTAGAACAGCCATAGATGTTCGAGGAGAGAGGATGTTGATGGAGTTAGAAAATCCAGAGGAGGCCCAGGCTGGAGTAAATATCCGCAGCGAAACGCAGCATTTTGAACTTTTGGTGGTGATAGGGCCGAAAGCTTTCCTTATTCACACAATTCTCCTGCTCTATATTTCAACCATTTTATCAATTCGCCGCCACTATCTTCTTTGTTTCGTCACAAATCACAATGTATTTATTCTGGCCTTGCAAAAAATTATCCCAACCGAACCAACATAAACCAAATTTTTCGGTTTTTGGTTATGGTTCGATTTTTTAGGTGGAACCGATCATGCAAATGTGAAAATTGATTCGGTTATCGATTTGATTCGGTTTCATCAAACCGATTGGTTATCTTTTTTTTTTTCTAAAATCAAAATTATACCAAATCATACCAAACTATACCCAATTAATTTTTAAAATTTTAAAAAATTTTATAAAACATGTCAATTCTAGTGGAAAGTTGATTTTGTTTTTATTAAACCATATAATATATTATTTTTTTATTGTTAATTTTTTTCTTTGAAGTTATAAAACTATCAATCATATATTTTAATAAAAAAATTTGGATAATATTTTATTTTCAAAACATATTAATTATAAAAATATATTACGATCAATATATGGCATAAAAAATATGACTTTTAATTCGGTTTGATTTGGTTCCTGGTATTATGACTTCTATATTAAAAAAAAAAATTCAATTTTACATTGTAACTATAAAAATATTTGTCCCGCACGAAATAGGATATAGTACTCATGAAACAAAATTACTATTATAACTAGTTTAATTAAAGACTAGCACAAAACTAGTAGTTCTTCAACATCATATCACAAGATACAACTGGTTCTTTATCATTATAACAATATTCATGGCTTCAAAAATTATAAAACCCTGCAGTCACAAAATGATGATGATTGTCACAACACGTTTTTCGTCTTGGTAGATGTCCTGGCTTTGGTTTTAATTAAGGTTGGTCATATTTCCTTTTCGTATTTGTTCCAAAATCCTGAAATAACAATTGTTGAATTAATTTGACGTCTCTTTATTTGATGATTCGCTATTTTTATTAATTATGTCTTTGAGATTTTTAATTGTTGAATACCATTTTATCTGTGTCTATACTGAAATTTAAACCATAAACCCTATACCTTAAACTTTTAACCTTTAATTATACTCTAAACATTAAATTATAACTTTTAAACATAAACATCAAATAATATACAAAACAAATCCATCACTTACAACAAATTTCAAAAATTTCAAATATTGTCATATTATATCTCATTCAATCCTAAACATAATGTATGATCATCATACATATAACCAAAATCCATCACTTACAATTTTTAAAAAAAATCTAAATATAATATTTATAAAATTATAAACTCTAAATATTAAATCCTAAAACTTAAATCCCAAACTTTAAATAATGAACCCTAACTCGTAACTAAATTTTACACTCAATTAAATAAAAACTCTAAACCCTAAACATAATGTATACTAGTTATATTATATATATCTAAAACCCAAAATACAACACTTATAAAAGCTTTAAAAAAATAAAATCTAACTATTTTCTAAATCATAATCCCCTAATTCCAAATCCAACAACTTAAATCGCAAATCCAAAATTATGAACTCTAAACTCTTGAAGTGTAAATAAAACAAAACTGATGACAAAAAAAAAATCTTGAACTTTATGTAGAGACCTCGTTATTAATAAGTCGGTCTGACAAATTATGATGGGTCAAAATAATAAGCCCAATTAGTTAAGGCCCATTGGATGGAAAACGGGGACTCCCGACTGAGTTTCCTCCTCAGTTGATTTATTATTCTCAGTTGATTTCCAAATTCCAAGCGGTCGTTCGTTCACCGCTTCTTCTCGACGCCACGCTGTTCTTGCGGCGGGACTGTTCCTTCCTTAGCGGCTGAGGTACGGTGTTTCTTATCTCTCTCTAAAACCCTAGGTAGTCTCTTTCTCTCATAGGTAGAAGAAGGAGAAGAAGTTCATGGGGTTGGAGAAGGAGAAGAAGTTGATGGAATATATTCCATTGTGCAACTTTGTGAGGCTCTCCGAATACCGCAAGGCTCATAATATTAGATCTCTGTATATCGGACCTGAGGAGTGCGAAGGTGATGTTGAGACTCCTCTATCACCAGAGCTGTGTCGCGACGGTGCATCTACAGGGATCACACCCAAGGAGCTCGGTATTATTCAGTTGGGAGCGCAGATAATGGCGCTTTTTGGGGAGGATTTTTGGTGGGATTTGAAAGAGAGATTTGATATGCACCATCGGTATAGTTTTTTACTTTCAGAAACTGATCCCAGGACAGAGTTTTTTAATTGGCTTGTTGCTTCGTACGAAGGAGTATTTATGCGTGTCCGTCTTGGCCCTCGTTGTTCTACCGAGTCCTTTCTTGATGTTTTTTCCCGTTGTTTTCCATTGGATGGAGTGGATACCGAGACGGCTAAGGGTATGATCGATTTGAATGCTTTTGTGGGTGGTGTTGACTCTTTTGCTTACATGGACTATGACGACTATTCTGCTATAATGCCGCGACCTCAGGGTTACCTTGATATGCTTTTGAATCAATATCACGATATCCAACCTGATGATCGTTTGCCTCTACCTTCAAGCAGCAAGATATCACTCGTGGAGCTTGGTATTATTAAGCTCACAGCGCTGTTCAATGCACGGTATGGGTGGCCTTTTCTTCAGGCTTTGAGGAGGAAAGTGGTTGCGAACCCTCTTTTTGAGTTTTTGTATTTTCATCCGGCTATGATGAAGACAGAGGTTACCAAAACTCTGTTTATGGAGCGAACCGAAAGCAGGTTCCGTATTTTCCGTGTGCTTTATGGTGCATATACCCGTTTATTAAAGATTAATTTCAGGCCGAGGATGAGGGATGTTCTGAATTATTTTTTCCGCTGTCTTCAATTGGAGAAGCTGGAGGAGGGAGTGGAGAGGGCTATCCTTGATTTGCATGCTTTTGTGGGTGGTGTTGACTGTTTTGCTTACGTTACTAGTGGACATTATCGTGCTACCATGGAACCACCTGAACGCCTCTCAGTGATGATGAAAGGGCCTCCACTGGGATCTCAGCTTACTGAATACCGTGCTCAGAAGAAAGATGAGTGTGCAGCAGGTAAGGCTCCGCTTGTAATGAAATATTTTCTAATATTTAGATTCCCTGCAAGGGGGATCACACTCAAGGAGCTTGGGATTATTAAGCTCACAGCGCAGTTTGAGGCGCGGTACGGGTCTGGTTTTATGAATTGTTTGAGGAAAACATTGGATGTGGACCCCCGGTTTGAAATCTTGCAGCGGCCATATGATAGGTGGCCCATTATTTTCGGCCAGGCTGTGTTTTCGTATGGCCTAGTACTAAACCAAAAGCTGAAGAAGAGTGATGATTGTGTGGCCGTTGTTGAGTTTTATCTCCACCGTCTTCAATGGGAGAAGCTGGAGAAGCTGGAGAAGGGAGTGGAGACGGCTGCGGCCATGACTGATCTGCTTGCTTTTGCCGGTGGTGTTGACTGTTTTGCCCACATGGATATTGTTGAGCATTCTGCCTACATGCCACGACCTGAAGGCCTCTCAAAGATGATGAGCCGGCTAACACAAATGCAGCCTGATGTGCTTGTGCGGCCTCCGGCGGGAGCTCCGCTTGCTCAGAATCAAGGTGTTACTCATGAGCGTGCAGTGGATGCACATCAGGCTGAGAATCAAGGTGTTACTCGTGAGCGTGCAGTGGATGCACAACCCGACCTTGAGCCTCCTCCTCCCTCAACAACACGTGGCTCTTATGTTCGACATCGATGTCCTGAGTGGACCGAACTCATGGAGCTTGGTATCATGAAGCTCACAGCTCTGTTTGTGGCGCGTTATGGGGTTTATTTTTGTTGGGCTTTGATGAAGAAAACGGCTATGAAACCTCAGTTTAAGTTTATGGAGCAAAATGATAGCAAATTCAGTGTTTATAATGGGATTGTTGGTGCGTACGAAGGAGTGGTAAAGCCTCTCCGTGATGCTTGTACGGCGACCGCTCTGGATGCTTTTTTCGACCGTCTTCAGTTGGAGAAGCTGGAGGAGGGATCGGAGACGGCTATGATTGATTTGCATGCCTTTCTGAGTGGTGTGGACTATTTTGCTCTCGTGGAGGATGACGGCTATTCTACTTTCATGCCACAACTTGTCTTTTACTATCTTAATGATCCTTCTCCTTACGATCAGTTTGCATGCTGCCCTTCTATGGGGATGATTCAACCTGCCCCACCTATGCCTGGAATGTCTCCTCATCCACCACTTCCTCTACCTGAGGAACCGCAGCCAAAGAGACAAAAATGTAATTAATCTCTTTCCTTTTTTGTGTTTATGTCTTCCTTTAAGAATGTGCAGGCCATTGATTTTATCACCTTTAGAAACATATATAGTAGAAACTAGGTTGCCGTGTCAATGTTATTTTAGCAGCATACTTCAATCATTCATTAGCAAAAGAGATTACAACGTTTTTCTTAGCCAAAGTATATACAACTATTATGTACATATATTCTTTATAACAAAGTACATATTCTCTTGAACAGTAAGACATAAAGAAACTGATGCTTCTCACGATATGCATCTAGTAGTGCAAAGTTTGTTTAAATGATGGAACATTTTACACCATTTGTATATGAAACATATGAAAGAGATGTTTTAAGATCACAGAGACCAAACGTTGACTCAAGGTGCCCGATACAAAACAAACTCCTCCATTCTCGCATCTTGATTCTTATGTATATATCGTACATACTCTTTGTAACTTTGTTTGGTGTTGCTAATTTTCATTTTTGTCTGTGTCTAAGAGTATCTTTCAGGGCTTGTACTTTCGGTTGTAGAGCTAAATTTCAATTTGGTTTTGAGCTAAGTTACAAACTGTTAGAAGATCTTTCAGGGATCCCACACAATCCTCACATTCCCCAACTCGGCAAAATATTGTTCCAGCAAAGTAAACCAGACTAGACGACTCTCCTTTGAATTGCATAATATTGTTATTGTTATTCATCGTTCCTCGAGACACAAACACCAGTTATTTCATATAATTTATACTTAGGAAGCATGTTATGGTTAACCGGACAAAAAAAATCCCATATATCATTTAAAATTAAATGTGCTATGAAAAAGCTAGAAAAACAATCATATAATAAAACACATAAAATCTGATATGTGGATTTGTCTCTGACGAGATATAAAATTTCCTAGATGTTATCATATGTTCATATCTTTTGATGAACAGAAAAATGTAAACCCTTTTTCAAGAAAAGGCGATGTGTGATAGATATCCATAATACCGTGGTTTGTTAAAGAAAATGATGGATGATTGATTACAGCCAAAAAAAAAAACTTTTATTATTTGTTGTTGCTTCAACCTGTATCAATTATCGAAGAAGATAAGACTTCAATTCCAAAAATTAGGCAAACCTAATGGAAATCATGTAATGTTTGACAACCACCCAAATAACCAAAAAAGAACTTCATATTTTTAGAAAGAAAACGTTTTTCTATTCATATTTTACGTTAATGTAACTATTTTTCTAATTTATGGATATCATGTAATGTTTGACTTTGACAACTACCTAAAAACCAAAAAAGAACTTCATATTCTAGATAATGCATTACCAAAAAAAAAAAAAATTAAGTAACTCTGTGATAATACCTTTTCACTAACTAAATGCTTCCGGCTAAAAATTCTCCTAAATCCGCCAATGTCTATTATCGTAATGTTTTAAACACTTTAATCTCATATATTAATCCATTTTTTTAACCTATTGATTCATGTTCTAAGTTTCAACCAAGTGTAGGATTTTTATGTTCTAATTCATATTAAAATTGAGAGTAGAGAAAACTGAAAGTTCTCTAGCGTCTCCAACAGCGCTATTTGTATTTCTAATTTTTTTTTAGATATTTTTTTTGCTTTTTATTTAATAAGAAGGAAAAGAAAGATTAGTGCTGAAAATCTATTGATTTATGCATTTACACAGGTCCACACACAACAAAATTTTCTTAAACATAATGATTAAGCCTTCATTTTCGGGTTAGGTAGAAACTCTATTGCTAATTGGTACTTAGGCAAAAGAGCTAGTTAGTGGACATGGTAATACTTTTGGGAGGAATGTTAGCTACTACACTAATAAAGAATGAAGGCATGATAGCAAAAAAAAAAAACAAAAACAGAAAACAGGTTATTCAGCGGTAAACTTTTTAAGCTAATGTAAAAATTACTGTTAATCTTTTATATTGTTAATGACTAATATTGATATTTTAAATTTAAATCTTAACCTCAAAATGATAAATCATAATTACCAATTTAAACTTTTCCAAAACTTAAATCACGAAGAGTTGTGCAATTCACATACATTGCTTTATCGTGTTACAAACGAATTTACTTCAACTTCTATCTTGAAAGGAATGAATGCAAAGGTGGAGAATAAAAACTGAAAAAAATAAATTTGTTTTAAGGGATACAAAAATGTTAAAAGAAAATTGCAATATAAGGAAAAATGAAGTATTATTTGAACAAGTTAGAAACTAAAAGATGTTAAATGTTAATGATATATGAAGAAGTGTTATCAGAGAAGATTAGACAGAAGAAACAAATGTTAATGATAGATGAAGAATTGTTTGCAAACCCTTTATTTTTTTTTTGGGGTAATCTGCTCCCATGCTACCATATAATTACAGTACATCAAAAAGAATAAACGAGACCAATACCGCTTACCTCAGAAGTCAAAACCATCCCACAGAAGCAAATTACATTGGACTGTGTTAGTGGACCAAATATTACTTTTTACGAACGACAATTTTTAATTTTTTAAAAATTACTACACAAATTTGTTATTTAATCAACGGAAGTCGGTGGAAAGGCACGTCACGATCAACGTTGGCCTTATCCAAAGTCCCTCCTGTTTAGTTGGTGTAGCTGCTAGATTCACTAATACCGTCACTCCGCGTGGTACTCTTCCGTCTTTCTCGACACGTGGTTGTAGTAGATACATGGATACAACATATTTTATTTTACACATACCATTCACATTTTTTTTTTTTTTAAATGCTTCCGTCACAACAAATTATATGCGTACACAAATCATCTAAATTGAAAACGATTCCGTCGCAATAAATTCATTCCAATTTATTTGGTTAAATTATTTGTGTTTACAATTAATATTCAATAAATATTATTTCTTTTTCTTTTTTGAACTTTCCCATCAACGGTTTTGTTGCACAATGTCGAGCCACACAACTGGATAATAACATATTGATGGTGGTAGATTTTTTTTTTTTTTTTTGGTTGAATATGAATGCTAGAAAAATTATTAAAGAGATGATTGTTACGTCAAATGATTTTTGCAAACTTGTATAATATAGCGAGATGATGGAACAACATAAACAATTTAACTGAATATAATCATAAAACACTGAAAAAACAAATGTAGAGTATACACATGAGTCACTTTAAAAACACATGATGACGTAAACATTCGATAAAGAACGTGAATAGTAAAAAAGTTGTGAAGTCACATTTCTATAATGTGAGAAAGTTTGTATGTCATTCATCATGTAAGTTACAAACTTCAATCAACCATTTTTGGCTTTGCGAAATATTTCCGCATCGGAAAAGTAAATTTTACATCTCTAATATATATAGTTTTCTGTAAAAAAACAATTATTTTAGTGACTTTGTTCTTCCTTTAAACTCATTAGAAATGTGAATCTATCAGTCCAACTTGATTTTGTACAAAATGAAATATTTAAATTAAATTAAAAATTAGAATGGATACAATTTAATTTTTTTTTTCTTTGTATGCATAAATATTTTAAAATAATATAACTATTTTTAATAAATTTGTGTTAATTATTTTGCATTTATTTCTTTCAACTTTTAATCTAAGTTAATACTTTTAATAATGTATTTTTATATTTAGTCCAAAAAATTCAACAGATTTTTTTATTACAGTGTCTCCATTTAGTTTGGTAAAACTTATAATATGAAAGCAATTTAGAAAACAGTGTAATTATATGAAAAAGACTTTTATTCTGGTTATAATTTCTGGATATGATTCTTTATGTTAATAAATTTTCTTGTTGGTCAAGTATTGTATAGATAGATATTATTTTCTTAATCCAAAGTCCAGATCGGATAGGATAGGATATGTCTATTTGAGGAAAATGTATTTGGTTATTAATTGTTCATATATCCGTTTTATTAAATACTTAAGGAAAATGTAGACACTTCCAGAACAATCTGTTTCCCTAAAATGCAGTATCCCAAGAAAAGAAACGTAAAAGGAAATAGAGGAAGTAATAAAATTCATTTTCATATTTATTTATTTTCATATCGACTTACCAAAAACTGCCGCAAGCTTTAAGAATCCGTCCCTATAAATCTAAAAATCTATTGAACGAAAACTCCACAACCAACTGAAACCATTTCTCTCTACTCCAGGTTCTCTTCTTCTTCTCCTCTTTCGATTTTTGTAAAAGTCTGTGTAGTTTTTCTGTTCCATTATTTTTATTTTTTTTTAATTATAATTCTCGCTAGCGAGACAAGATTTTTGTTTTTTACGGGTTTATTTTATAAAAAAAAACAGAAAAATAAGATGAAATCACAACAAGATATTGTCCTTTTTACTTTAGAAAATTCTTGCCTGAAAAATCTCTGGTTAGGAAAAAAACACCAAACGTCTTTATATTCTGGAGAATCAGTCCGTCTCGTGTTCTATTTTTTCGCTTTCGTATTTTTTTTAGAGGAATTTTCTCCCACTGAATTTTCCAGCTGTATTCCAAAATAAAAAGAGTATCACGTCTACTATTTTTTTTAACATTTTCGGAAAAATCTTTTGAGTGCTGAATTCTGAACTCATTTTCACGAAAAAACTATATCCAAATATGGAATCCACTACTAAAGTATTATTGGACTGTTCTAGAAACAAGAAAAATATTAGTTTTTCTGTAGTTTTGCCAACAATTTTATTTTCTTATTATTTCTATTTTGTCATTGTCTTATTATTTTTTTAATGTATTGTATGACGTAGATATTTGTATCCACTTTTAAATATCTGTTTAAAGCAATGGTATTTTTCTTCTTCTTTATATTGTATTTTTTTTACATCCACTTTTATAGGGTAACGCTAAGATTTAAATGTGACAAAGATAGATGTGTGAGGAGGCCTAAACACCATTGCTTTAAAACGGATGGTGGATAGGAATGTTTAACGAAGCTAATAAAAACTGATGGATAAGATAGTTCATATAATATCATTTTCATTTTGTACACGTCCAAGTTCGAGGTTGGCTCGAAATATTTCAATTATCTATCTAGTTACTTAGGAAACATCTATAGTTTAATTAAAAAAATTAATAGTTTAGTATTTCCCATGTGTATGTTAGAGAGGTCAGGTATTTGAATTTAATAACCTCAATGGTTCTGTCGTAATACCTTAGAAGACTGAGGCTGAAAAAAGAAAAGAAAAAGTCAAAAAAATTTTGATCAAAATTCTTGACCTTCGTTATAATATCTAATTCATAGTTTTCTTTGTATATAATGTGAATGTGGGCAACACAAGACTTTCATCTTATATTCATCAATCTTATTCACTTTTTTCTAATTTCTTGCGTCTTTCTTTTCTCTCTGCAGTTTCCAAAAAAAAGCTTTTTTTCACTGTTTCTGTGTCCCTTTTGGATCAATGGCGAACGGTGTGATAACGCGCGTCCACAGCCAGCGTGAGCGTTTGAACGAAACGCTCGCTGATCAGAGAAACGAAGTCCTTGCCTTGCTTTCCAGGTATTCCCATCAATCAACTAATTCAATCACCTTTTTTGTAATGACTTTTCATGGCGAAGGAAAACAAAAAGTTCTGATCACTTCACATGATTCTTTAGGGTTGAAGCCAAAGGGAAAGGTATTCTTCAGCAAAACCAGATCATCGCTGAATTCGAAGCTCTGCCTGAAGAAACCCAGAAGAGGATTGAAGGTGGTGCTTTCTTCGACCTCCTCAAAACCACTCAGGTACATTTCAAACGCACACAAATCTCTACAAATGGGGGTAGCTAGTGAAAGCTTTGATCTTTTTGTAAAAAGTTTTGATCTTTTTAAAAATGGGTAAATAAAAAATAAACAGGAAGCAATTGTGTTGCCACCATGGGTTGCTCTTGCTGTGAGGCCAAGGCCTGGTGTTTGGGAATACCTAAGAGTCAATCTCCATGCTCTTGTCGTTGAGGAGCTTCAACCTGCTGAGTTTCTTCATTTCAAGGAAGAACTCGTCGATGGAGTGTATGTGTAACCATTTTCTAACATCAATTTTTTTTTTTTCTTTTTTTTCCGGCTGTGTGTGTTTTTAACACTCAAGAATGCATTTTTAATCGCAGTAAGAATGGTGATTTCACGCTTGAGCTCGATTTTGAGCCATTCAATGCGTCTGTGCCTCGCCCAACGCTCTCCAAATACATTGGAGATGGTGTTGAGTTCCTTAACCGTCACCTCTCGGCTAAGCTCTTCCATGACAAGGAGAGTTTGCTCCCATTGCTTAAGTTCCTTCAACTACACAGCCACCAGGGAAAGGTAAATTGATCAAATCCTTGAAAATCTCATTCTTCTTCAAAACTCAGAATCTTGTTTGAATGATTTGTGTGTTTTGATCTGTAGACCCTGATGCTGAACGAGAAAATCCAAAACCTCAACACTCTGCAACACATCTTGAGGAAAGCAGAGGAGTATCTGGCCGAGCTTGCTCCCGAAACTCCGTATGAAGAGTTTGAGTCCAAGTTTGAGGAGATTGGTCTTGAGAGGGGATGGGGAAACAATGCCGAGCGTGTCCTTGACATGATCCGTCTTCTTCTTGACCTTCTCGAGGCCCCTGACCCTTGCACTCTTGAGAACTTTCTTGGAAGGATCCCAATGGTGTTCAATGTCGTGATCCTTTCTCCACATGGTTACTTTGCTCAGGACAATGTTCTTGGTTACCCTGACACTGGTGGCCAGGTCAGGACCATTTTCTTCCTCTTCTTCTAGTATAGATGCGCGCTTCCTGTTCTGTCTTCATCGATGAGCTGAAATTCTTTTTGTGATCTTGCAGGTTGTTTACATCCTGGATCAAGTTCGTGCTTTGGAGACAGAGATGCTCCAACGTATTGAGCAACAAGGACTCAACTTTACTCCAAGAATTCTCATTGTAAGCTTTCTATCAGTTTATTGCTCAAACCTTGGATTCTTGCGGATGTCTAAGTCTCACTGTGTATTATGGTTCTGTTGCAGCTCACTCGACTGCTCCCTGATGCCGTTGGAACCACATGTGGTGAGCGTCTTGAGAGAGTCGATGGATCTGAGTACTGTGATATTCTCCGTGTCCCCTTCAGAACAGAGAAGGGTATTGTTCGCAAATGGATCTCAAGATTCGAAGTCTGGCCATATCTAGAGACTTACACCGAGGATGCTGCGGTTGAGCTTGCGAAAGAGTTGAAGGGGAAGCCTGACCTTATCATTGGGAACTACAGTGATGGAAACCTCGTTGCTTCTTTATTGGCACACAAACTTGGTGTCACTCAGGTTAGGTTCCTTCCTCAGTATAAATGTTTCATATCTATTCAATGAGATATGTCAAGCTCCAAGCTAATGCTGTGTGAATTATTTCTTTGCAGTGTACCATTGCTCACGCTCTGGAGAAGACAAAGTACCCGGATTCCGATATCTACTGGAAGAAGCTTGATGACAAGTACCATTTCTCATGCCAGTTCACTGCTGATCTGTTTGCAATGAACCACACTGATTTCATCATCACCAGTACTCTCCAAGAGATTGCTGGAAGGTAAAACAGATTTTGTAGTAAACAATTAAAATAGTTTCAGAGATGTGGTTGTTTCAGTATATTTACGCTCTTTTTTACTCATTTTGCAGCAAGGACACTGTTGGGCAGTATGAGAGCCACACGGCTTTTACTCTTCCTGGACTGTACCGAGTTGTTCACGGGATTGATGTGTTTGATCCCAAGTTCAACATTGTTTCACCTGGTGCTGATATGAGCATCTACTTCCCTTACACAGAGGAGAAGCGTAGACTGACTAAATTCCACTCTGAGATCGAGGAGCTCCTCTACAGCGATGTTGAAAACCAGGAGCACTTGTAAGCCTTTGATGACACTTTCATATTCATCTTTAGTAAACGTTTCAATTGTAGATCTAATCTTTCTGCTCTTCTTTTTTTGAAACAGGTGTGTGCTCAAGGACAAGAAGAAGCCGATCCTCTTCACGATGGCCAGGCTCGACCGTGTCAAGAACCTGTCAGGTCTTGTTGAGTGGTACGGGAAGAACACTTGCCTGCGTGTGCTGGTTAACTTGGTGGTTGTTGGAGGAGACAGGAGGAAAGAATCAAAGGACAACGAAGAGAAGGCCGAGATGAAGAATATGTATGACCTCATCGAGGAATACAAGCTCAACGGTCAGTTCAGGTGGATCTCCTCCCAGATGAACCGGGTTAGGAACGGTGAGCTCTACCGGTACATCTGTGACACCAAGGGTGCGTTTGTTCAGCCAGCACTGTATGAAGCCTTTGGGCTGACTGTTGTGGAGGCCATGACCTGTGGGCTACCGACTTTCGCCACTTGCAAAGGTGGTCCAGCTGAGATCATTGTGCACGGTAAATCGGGCTTCCACATTGACCCTTACCATGGTGATTAGGCTGCTGATACTCTTGCTGATTTCTTCACCAAGTGTAAGGAAGATCCATCTCACTGGGACGAAATCTCAAAGGGAGGACTTCAGAGGATCGAGGAGAAGTAAAGTCGAAAACAACTCATGCCTTGTTCTTTTTACTAGTTCTCACTACATTCTCAAGTTTTAGCTTGACTTATTATTATATTTTGTGTGGTTTTGCAGATACACCTGGCAGATCTATTCACAGAGGCTCCTGACATTGACCGGTGTGTATGGATTCTGGAAGCATGTCTCGAACCTTGACCGTCTTGAGAGCCGCCGTTACCTTGAGATGTTCTATGCATTGAAGTATCGCCCACTGGTATGCATTGTCTCATCCTTGCAGCCTTCTTAAACAGTTTTTGGTACTGAAAGAATGAAACTTTGTTTGTCTCTAATGCGGTTTCTCTGCTGTTCCTTTGTGTCTTATAGGCTAAGGCTGTTCCTCTTGCCGAGGAGGAATGAAGAAGAGAGAAAAGACGCGGAACCATTAAAGAGCTTGAAGAGAGAGGTTCCGGTGTTTGAAGAATAAAAAACATCTCTTTTGATTCTTACTATTATCATTCGGATTTAGGAGCGCCTTTGTGTTGTTCCTCTGCTTCTTTTGTCATTTCAATCTTTTTTTTTTCTTCTTTGCCTCCGGCATTGCTTTTTATTCTGGTTGTCGAGGGATTTTCCCTGATAATTGCAATGAAATTTCGATTTTTCTATCTTGAATTTGTCTTGCGTTGTTCTCTCAATATTCCACCATATTAGCTTGGATTCTCCTTCCAAAATATCGACTGGTTTGACCATTATCAGCTACTGCATACTTATTATGATGAATGTGCTGCATTTTAATCGAGTTGTTATCATCTTCTATGAGCAGAGCTGCTTCATTACAACTGCGTGAATCATATCATATGCACTAATGCACATCCAACATTCTATCTTGAATGCCAAAAGATCACAACATTATAATCCAAGTTTTGTTTTAAACATCTTGCAGAGTCATTTCAAAATCTTCCTTATCTAACTGAAGAAATCCGATTCTGGGTTATGTTAAGACACAGTTTTAGTTTTAGTTTTAGCGATTAAAAAAAAAAAGAGACACAGTTTTAAACGCAGCTGCAGTAAAATGTAGAAATATCATCAAACCCGTCCTTGTTTCACTAGAAGTCTAGAACATAAAATGACTGCGCAATTATGGGTTGGATATTTTGACAATTGGGATAGGATCTAGAGGGAAAAATCAAAATGTTTTCAAAACACATAACATGATTACACATACATTTCATCTACGAATGTTATTGCTCTTCTGCCAAGTTGCTACAGAATCAGTACTTCGCATATTGTATTAAGAGTGTCATTAATCTTGCAAGTGGAGAGGGACGCATAAGTCAATAATACACACCAACTTGTTTCACATGTCTTTCTTGTTTGGTATGGTTGACGACGGTCGATGTCTCACATGTGTAGTGCAACAATCTTGTATAGCAAGAAGGATTTACTTGTCGATGTTATATAATATATGTGTGAAAACAACATTATCAAATAATCTAAGTTGGTAGAGACTGGAGGATATTATTTCTTGTGATGATTACAAATTCGAAGCATCTCTTTATTTTTATAAACCTTGTGTCAGAATTGTTTCTTAATTATGATTAGTCCATATCATTTACATGCATCTCCGCCGTGTGATTGAAACATATCTTGGATTTGCAAAAATATGGTATCAATCGATTCTTCTCATTATGTAATAATAATTTGGAAGAAAAGAGGGATAATAATACAGGGAGAATTTTTGGGTTTCCGACAATATATTTTTAATGATATAATATTTTGAATCAAAGGATCCAAAAGGGGTCCTCGCTCACCAACATACACTAAGGGGGAATAAAAACGGTTTATTATGCATTTATTATACTTTAGGTATCGTTTTTAATTGTTTCCTCAAAACAAAATGTTTGGTTTTATTATCCAGAGGTCATGCACCACTTAAAAAGTGGGGAACACACATGTGTGTGCATTCCCCTTTGGTTAAGGAAACTAATTAAGAACTGTAGCGTATCATCAAATTTGTGAATAAGTTCCATGCTTAAGGTTTTTCCAGAAGTTTAGATTACATGTATGCAATGGCGGTACGTAAATTATGAATGCTAATGCAATTGTAGCGATGCCGTTAACCGTTGCTTACAATTTGTAATTGATTTTTTTTTTTTTTAAAGGGATTTATAAGTGATTTGAGAACGATTTGAAAGTTAAATTACTGAAATGTAAATCATATGTACTCATTGTTTTTGTACATCATCAACTCAGTCTATTTTTAGTTAGATAACTTTTTTTATTTAGGCACCATAATAGAAAAATTACTTTCTTCAAAACTTAATTTTATTTGCTCTAACTGGTGAACATTAAAGAAACAATTTATCATCCTTCTTTTGGTCACTAGTTAGAGTCCTTGTTTACGAGAAATAATTGTTCAATATAATATCTTAAAATATAGGAGGAAATATTACATTAGTCAGTGTTTTGAAGTGCGGTTTGAGGCATATATATACAATTCGAAGACAGCTAATCGTAAATTAACAATTGATGAATTGTGTAGTTTTGTCAAATTGATTTATCATTGAATTGTATATGGCAATGACTACAAGGTAACACAATGCTATCAAATCGCGTAGCCATTCGGGACCCTAGTTAGCAAGGGCCGGGGCCTCCCCGTTGGGGTTTATAGGCATATTCAATAACATGTTTCTTACTTAAGTTATCATATATGATGAAGGTTTGTAGTGTGGTATTGGTTTTTTTTGTAAAGTGTAAAACGGTGTTTTTTTTTCCTTATGCTTTTAATAAAAAAAGATGTTATGTTTTAATTTAAAAATGTAAACACAATATTTTTCTATATGGAAACACAAAGTAAAAATAACTACGCCCTACATTCTTACTAATTTTGTTACTTTGTTATTTTGTTCAGTTGCACAACTTCCTGGCAAAGTGGCGATTATTCATTCTTACTTTGAAGGAGAACAACAAGTAACAACCAAAGTCTCCTCAACGTTTATCCAGTCGTCGTCTTAACGGTTTGTTTACGTAGGAGGAGGTCCCATGAGATAAATGGTTCGTCTAGAGCTTGACGCTTTGGCATGTGAAGAGTCCGCCGAAAAATAAGAAGTTGGAAATTTTCTCTAACAAATTTATTTTATATAAAGTTATGAGTGGTCGTTACTCCCATTTTTCTTCTATTTTCAAGCATCTTTTTATTTGGACTCTTCCGCCAATAACAATTTTTAGTGAAAAAAAAAAAAGACAAAATTTCGGGAACTCACATGCTGTAACAGTAGTCGCCAATACAGCGTAAATAATAAATAATCTGCACAACAGAATAATGTCGGAGTCTAGCTAGTCTAACCACAAGAAAATGACAAAAAAAAATAGCAATTCAATACTTATATATGTTTTTGTAACATGTTATGTGTAAGAAAAAAAGGATGCTAATTGTCTTTTTAATGAAAATAAATAGTAGTCTACTGTAGATACAAGCCAATTACATACCTAACAAGAAAAAAAGAACTCGTAAAGCCGCTTTTAAAGTTCATGAACCATCTCCTTTAGTTGTTGGATTAATTTATTTTAATTAAGTGATTACAAAAAGTTTATAGTTTTCAAATTTTCAGTTATATTGCTCTTGGACACTTGTTTGGCAAGGGTTCACAATCTTCACAATTTTTTGTTTCAGCCGAAAATACAATATAACAAAATGTAACTGGATTTCATGTATCCAAACTCAAACTCATAAGATCATGAACATTCACTGTAAATATCGTATCGTATAGTAGTTGTCTCAGCATAATTAAGTCAAACGATTGAAATTAGAAAACTTAATTAGTTGCTTCTATGTTTACTGTGGGCCTATGGCCACTTACGTTTTGCACATTCCAACAAAACAAAAAAATCTTTATTTGAATTGTTGAATACAAAATTGTGGTGTAAAATGAAGACCTAAGGCTTATGATAGAAGAACGGTTTGCGAAATCGAACGCCTTCTAGCAACGAAGCCAGAAGTACCAACTGAAGTAGAAGAATCGCTGATAGAGAACCAATTTATCTATCTATCAGACTCAAACAAAAATCAATAGAACTTGTCTCTTCTTTTTCTTAACTACTCTCTTCTTTTGAAAAGGCTAAAGAATTTCTCGTTTCACAAAGAATGAAAAAATTTGACCGATTACAAAAGAAATGAAAATCAAACACTTAAACAGAAATTCATCCAGAATATATAATATATAGTTTACACACTCGAACGTACGTACTTACCACAACGTAGTTAAAACGTTAGCAAAGTTTAATTTAATTAAAGGGTAACATCATGGAGCAATGATATATATGGTTGACTGTGATAACAAAAACTTTTGGAGAGATGTGAGTATATACAATGTATTTTTTTTTTTTTTTTTTTGCTAACTTGTATATACAATGTTCATGTTTTTGATATAAAAAACACAAAAAACTTTTAGCGTGTGCGACACTCGCTTTGTCTTTCTAATTCATAATCATAATTTTTTCGAATAAATTTCCTCCGACTCTTGGAAACATATATAAGAACCCCTATCATTTTTTCGAATAATTTGCTATTCAAATCGGGTTGATATGATAAGGTACCTGAGGTTTATCATTTTTTTAATAAATAAATTATTAACAAGTTAAATAATTACGAATGTACCCTTATCAGCTTAATATAAGAACCCTATTCTCCCTTCCTTATTCGACATCAAAATCTCCCTCCTTCTCTCTCTCACTCACCGGAAAACTTACTCCGACGTACATCTCCGGCTTCAGATTCTCCAAACCGAATTGGAAATGGCGAAAGGAGGAAATAAACTGATGAAGCTGAAATCCGTTCTGAAGAAGCTCAATTCATTCAACACGAAGCCTAACCAGCTACCGGCTCTGGCCAATCACGGCCGATCCTCCGCCGTGAGTGCATTTCCCTCAGGTGACCTTCACACCGTCTACGTCGGCAGAACACGACGGGCATACCACGTGAGTTCCGACGTCGTGAGCCATCCGCTCTTCCAGCAGCTAGCAGCGGTGGATGGTGGATGCGGCGGCGAGGACGGTTCGATCGCCGTGTCGTGTGAAGTTGTCTTGTTTGAGCATTTGCTTTGGATGCTTGAAAATGCCGACGGCGACGAGTCACGCCCTGAGTCGGTCCACGAACTCGTCGAGTTCTACGCATGTTAACTCTTATTTAAAATAGGTGCAAAATATATAATGATTTATGTTTGTATATTCTATACTTTGTATACTTTACACAGCCTTCCGTTAATTTTTGTTTCTTTTTTTTCTTTTCAACAACCAATAAATAAAAATATACGTTAAATGTGTAAATTTTTTGTCTTGCAAGTATAATATAAAAATGATGAATTTTTATAGGTTGTATTATTGGATAAAAGCCAATTGTAATGTCAACGTATATCAATATATTGGATACATATACTCGGAGCTAGGCCGGTCAAATGAGTCGACCGGACTCTGCTGGCGGCGAACAAGATCAATCACGGGTTACAAAATGTAAACCCTGATTAAGTAGTCCATCTAATTTATTTTAGATAGATTGGCCTGTATGTTTTTAACATATTTTACAAAACTGTATTCATTTGTAAGTTAGTTTTTATCATAATCATACACACCCATGTACATAAAAAAATATAATACTCCATTTGTTTCATAGTGTAATTATATATTTTTTTCATACATATTAAGAAAATTATTAAAAAATCTTTAAATAAAAAAAACTATTAAAAATATATTTGACTCCTTATTTATACACTAAATAGTTTTTTCTTTTAATTAATATATACACTAATACAATAAAGTTAAAACTGTAATTTTATATAAAAAATTGAATTGGAAATACAAATTAGCACTTTTTGTAAAATAAAAATAAAATCTTCAAAAACATTTTTTTTATGAAACGGATGGAATATAAACATTATACAATAAATGTATATGATATTATTATTATTTCCTCTTTCATTATCGCAAAAAAAAATTAGTAAACGAATGAGAGAAAAATATATATAACAGGCATAATGTACGTGAAATGTTTTGTTCTGACAAAAGTCATGAAAGAAAATGATTTTGTTTTTTTTTTTAAATGCATAATGAAGAGGAAAGAAATGATTAGCCATGTTTGATTTGAAGGGGTTATTTGGATGTCCATTAGTTTTTAAAAGTTGGGCATTATCGTCAGTTCGGTCAGTACTAGGATTTTTTTATTTGTCAAATTTTTTTTCCGGACCTTGACTAACTTCTTCTAGAGACAACCAAATTAAGATAGTTTATTCGATAATGAATTTAATGTATGATTGATCATCTGGAAAACTCCAAACAAATATATATATTTTTATAGAAATCGGATCGAGAAACCACCAGACATGGTTAACCACGCTACGGCTGAATGTGCGCTTGGTTATGAGGCACAACAGCCAAAAGAAC
This sequence comes from Alliaria petiolata, assembly GCA_020283515.1. Lineage (NCBI taxonomy): Eukaryota > Viridiplantae > Streptophyta > Magnoliopsida > Brassicales > Brassicaceae > Alliaria > Alliaria petiolata. The sequence continues at coordinate 162,023,213 of JAHZTW010000001.1, forward strand.
AAGTTCGTATAAAGCTTCGTTGCCAAGAGTTTTAGATGTGCAGAAGTTGCGTTAATTCTCAAGCAGTTGGTTTTTAGAAAGTATATATCGCTCTTAGCTCTATAGTGGGTGTATAATGTCTTCCACGGAGAAAGAAAAAGCCGGATCTAGTCATCTCTCTGTCTCTTAGATATTGTTTGCTTACATGTTGTAAAAAAGGTACTCAACTCCTGAAATTCACATGTAAAACTAATTCAAATTATTTCCAATTCCCACTAATCTATTTTGTTATGACATTCCACAATTCCAAAAGTGTCATACTCAAGATTTGTCCCCACATGCCCATGCAAATAAAAACACTATCGCGTGGCAACACAATTGGCGCTAACCGTAACAATAGACTGAGCAACATATAGACGTACATAGTCACATTTGATAACGATCCAACAATCCATATACACCTCAAATAAATAACTATATTATATCAAATCCGACCAATTCTTGCCAAATTGATCACAATCCATATACCTCAAATAAAAGTATATGATTTTGTTGCATTATCCATTAGTCTTCTTGATCGAGACACATAATAATACTTTCCGATAATAAAAATGGAGAACATAAATGTGCACATCTTTTTCGTACATATATCTTTGTTTAATCTTGTTGTATCACACTTTGACCACCAAATCCTTTCACATCTAACATATATGTCCTAAAAACTTAAATCGTCCTTGAAAAAGATTGGAGAAGGAAAAAAAAAAAAACCAGGAAACCGGAAAAATACAAAGATAACCTGATTTTACAATTACACCCCAAAGTTACCATCTCTAACAGTTTCCATCAATATATGATAAAATTAAAGGATAACAATAATCATAATAACAAAAGAAAGTTTTAAAAAATTTTTATCACTTGATTTGTATTTACTCTTCCTTTGCTACTACTGCATCCCCATCTGCAAAAGACAAGACGAAACCATTAGTGTCGGCAAATCTAGTCTCTCAAGAATCGTCATATCAATGTCCAATAACCAATCTCTTGCTTGATATTTTCATCAAACAATCTGTAAAGTCTCTTGCGAGTGTTAATATGGGGGTTAGATTAGATCATAAGCGGATGGATGTTATAATAGTCCTAACAGGCTCGGCCCGGCCCATGGTATGATCTCTAGATAAGAGTGTGGTCTTTGGGCTTACCGGAGCAGTCATCAGCGTGATGATCTTTAGGATTGTTCTCCATGCATTTAAGTAAGTACTTGAAAGTCTCGACCTCGCAAGGGATGGTGAGCGCACCGCTCTGATCAAACCCGAACTCTTCCTCTGCCTTCTCTAGCAACACCTTGAACAGAGAGTGGCTGAGATAGCTAGTTGGAATGATAAACCTCCTTAGCTCCGGTCCAACATAAACCGCTAGATACCCTTTGGGAACATCAGCCGGAGGCTCAGGGCTTTGGCAGTTTTCCTCATCCGAGTCACAGTTCTTGACGGTTAATAGCCTCTTGTTGATGGCCGGTGCAATCATTGCAGCCGCTTGCTTTCCAGCTGCCAATGGAGGGATGTCTGACTTGGGCCCTATCGTTACGGTTTGCCATTTCTGCAAAATCTCCTTTAGCCTCACGATCTGCCTGATTCCGGTTAACTTTGCCGCGTTGTTTTCATCCATCTGCCTAATATTATAAATGTATAAGACCCGCAGCCTTTTGTTATTGAGAGATCAAACGTCGCATAAGATCTTCTTCTTCTTCTTCCCTTGTAGCTGCATTACAATATTACAGATCGTTGATTAATTTCTGACTAAATTGTATCAGAACAAAGGAATAAACACATTACATAATTCTGCCTGAGACTGTTGCAGACTTGCAGACAAGAAGTCCTCTATAACATTCACAAAACTTTGGGAATGAAACTTGTAAAGAGAGAAAAAAACAAAACAATTAACCAAGCCTATACNTTTTTTTTTTTTTTTTTTGCTAAAAACCAAAGCAGCCTTTTACAAAGGAATGTTTTCTCAGATTCATTGCAAATCCCAATCTACAACACATCAAATCCTATAAATTATAAATAATCCAGATGGTGAAAAATCAAAACCCATCTCAGAAATATATATATATATATATATATGTAAATTATATAAATTACCTTGTTCGAAAAATTATATAAATTACCTGAAGAGGAAAACGAATTGAATCACTCTTAGCTATGGACCCGACGAGAAACACCATGCAAACAAAAAAGAGAGGAAGGAGCTCCCAAAGATTTCTTTCTTTCTTGTTTTTTTTGTTTTTGTCCCTTCGTTCTTAATTTAGGTTTTTTCTGTTCGAAGACTGGGGAGCTCAAACGATGATGAGGAAGAGATAGATGTTTCCAAGTACTGAAACCCAAAAAAAAAAACCAAAAAAAACTAAACAAAAACAAAAATTAAAAATTAATAGAATCTAAAATTTTGGTGGGGCAAAACGAATAGAGAAGCGAATTTTGGGAGATCAGAAATTGGGGATTAGCTTATTTTGGATTTATAGTTTCATTTCATTGATTCTCGCTTCTAAGATTTTTTTTTTTTTTTTGTTGGCTTTCCCGTCACTTTCGCCTTTTCAGGTTCTCTTCTGTTTTCTCACGTTCTCTGCGCCGAAAGTTATCTTTATTACAATGATTATGAATTTCTCCTCTCCGTGCGTTACTAAAATTCTGAATTATGTGCACTTAACTAATAATTTTTTTTAATGTTACAAATTCAAAGTACCCTTATAAGATGATTTACTAATTTTTTTTTTTTTTTTTTTTTGCGAAAGGGTTATGATTTACTAATTTGCGATACAACTACCAGACAAGAAGTTTCTACTAGTGTATACTACGATTACAAACCATATTTTGCCGAGTATTATCATTATATGAATGGAGGATTTTGCAATATCTTCTCACATGTGCGGTTCTTTGATTCGTAAGTGCCTCATAATTAATTTATTATAATACTAACTATATATATGATTACTTTAATTTAGTATTAAGTACGTCAATGTATATTCTAATTTATAAATTTTGATTTTTGATTTTATCCATTATTTATAAAATAACTCTGTTTTAAAATTATAAGGTTAGGATTATTTAATTTAAAATTTGATAGTTTTTTGGTTATATATATATTTGTTTGTTTTAGTGATAAATCGATATCATCTATTGGTGACCGTGTCGAGTTAAAGTTGTAAAATGGTAGTTCAAAATCTAAAGGGGAAAAAAATGAAACAAAAATTGATCACCCTTACGAACCAATATTCGTCACATTCATCCACACGTATATTTTGTGGTCTAAAAACCCCAGGAAAAAAAAAGATGAAAAATAAACTGTTAGAAAAATCCAATGCGCACCTAAAAAAAACTTTGAAATTTTTTATAATAGATATAATTATTTTAAATTATTGGAGAAGGACGAACATCCTCCACCTAGTATTGTTGCGTCGGACATGCACACAATCGTGAGCAGAAAAAGAGAGCCGCGTAATACTCTTTACGACAAAAAATAATACTAGATTTTATATGTTGTTATATTTTTGGGGTCCCAACTCAACAATTTGTTATAAGTTTTTTATTATTATTAAAATTTGGGGAATAATATAGGGCTGTGCGCATCTTTCTTGAAGACAAAGGCATCTTCGCTCTCGATTCTCAGCATCTACGAAAGATTCATACTTCCACTTGACCATATCCAACGGCTTAGCTTTCCTCTCCCTATCCACACGACCCATCATTCTACTTGCTCTTCAATCCGACGGTCCATATTTCATCTCCGTTGTCTCTCTCTTCCCTCCTTTATATAACCACTGTGATTCATTCATCTCTTTGCTTATCTGCATTTCAAAAGGCAAAAACAATCAAATTCCAAATATGGCGACCTTGGATTCTCCATTAGAGGCGTTGGCTTTCGAATGCGCTAGCTTTGGTGTTCTCGCCGTCGTCAACAACTTCTGGACATGGATCGCCGTCGTGACGGCCGCCGTCAGCTTCTGGAGGATCAGAGTCACCAGCGCCGGAGACGAAGGCCATGGATGTGTCTTGATAGAGGAATTAACCGGCTCGAAATCCGAACAAGAATCCGGTTGTCTCGAACAGCAAACAATGGCCGGTCCGGAGGAAGAAACGGCGGCGGAGGAGGCTAGAGTGAAGGAAACGGTGGTTACGAAAACGGAGGTTTGGGAGCCGTTAATGTGCGATGACGGAGTGACCAAGGGGAAGCTGACGATGTACTACGAGGTTGAGGTTGACGGTGACGGAGGGAGGTGTGTTGACGGAGAGTTAACGGCCGTTAACTACGGAGGTGGTTTGGGTGATTGCGGAGAGTGGTGGGAGAGATGGGAAAGAGTGGTGAAGATGAGAAACGGTGATGACGGTTGGTACCGTCACGTGGATCTAACGGTGATTAACGGAAATGTCGTAAGGTTATGGGATGACAACGGATCCCATAACGGAGGCAGGTGTTTAAATTAGAGGATATTCTTCCTAGTTTGGAAAATTAATCCTTCAAACCTTCTTGGTTTAGAGTGTTTTTTCGGTCGATTAATTAAGTTTGTAATTTGTACATAATTTGTTTTCCCCACAAGACCAGGAACGCTTGAATAAGAAGAAAATCAATATCAAAATGTTTTTTTTTTTTGACAAAAGGCTTTCAATTAAAATGCAAGGAAAATAAACAATACAAGGATATGACTTTGTGGTCATATAGTTTGAGAAAATTGTTTAAGAAAGTAAATAGAATTCTACAACAAAGTAGAAATCTAAAGAGAAGAAAGAACTAGAGAAAGCTCTCTAGGGACTTCTAAGATGGTGATCTGCGGCCTCCTCGACCGCCACGACCCCTGTTTCTTCCCTTCCCTATCATGGTCCATTGCATCTCTTGAATTTTTTGTGTAGGTTTTATTGATCTTCCTCCTCTTTTCCTTTGAGAGGAGTCACCCATCTCAAAACCTGTAGCTCCAAATTCTAAGGCGGCAAAATAGTTGCTACCAAAGACATTCCCTTACCCATTTTCATCAGCTATTGAATCTGATAGAGGAGGAGTTGAGAAAGTTACCAAAACAGGAGGAGTACCACATGAAGGTATAGTGTTGGCGTTTTCTAACGCATTAATATGAGCAAAATCAAGTGGATTAGCAACATTAGTTGCTACTGGTTCTGCCTCTTCACATGGTAAGGCTGAAGTGGATATAGCTGCAACATGTGCAGCAATAACGGCGCTTGAATCTTCATAGACTGCTTCCATAGTAGCAACAAAAGGAGCAAAAGCTAAGGCAGATTCTTGTGATGTAATGGGACTAACCATAGTTGTAGCATTAACAGTCTCAGTAACTATTTCAGCACTAGTATCCATAGTTTCCACTAAATTCGGAGTGTTAACATTGATCTCATGAAAGAGCAGACATCTCGATTTTTTTGTGGCCTAATTGCCCACATCTCTCACATTTAGATGGAATCCAAGAGTACTCAACAAACATCATTGAAACATTGCCTTTTTTGTTCCCAGCTGTAATCCTCTGCGGAAAAATCTTATCTAATTCCACTTCCACCATTAGCTTAGCCTCACCCATTGTATTCGGGTCTAACTTTGGCTTATCAATATCAAAATGTTACTTCAAGAGCATTGTTAATTAGTCGAACTTTTTGTAACTGTGTTGGATAGATTTAGCGCAAGGCGTACACCAAAAGTGAAAGCGGTATTGCCATATTTTTATACCGCTATATCTCTTGCTATTGGAACTATTATGCTATGTGTCTGCTTTTTTTTAAAATGATTATCACTTTACATCATCTATCCGATCCAACATGTCATTTTATTGATATCGTGAAGTCGGGATAAGTGTCAAATATTTGGACACAAGTATGTTACGCTTGTTAGAGCATCATTAATGGAGAACTCATGTTGAGGTTCTTAAGCATTTTTTATTATTAAATATATTATTAATTTAAGTTAAGAGATTCATTAGTTTTTTCTTAATTTTGAGTCACACATTGGAGAGACTCTATGGAGTTCTTAAAAAAAAACATTAAGACAAATTGTTTTAAATTTATAGAAAATCAAAGAACACATGATTGCATATCTAAAAATCAAACTAAAATCTACAAAACACTCGGTATATAACTTAAACGAACAGATCAAGCATTAGCCAAAACAGAAGGACAATACACTTCGGATGGGCATCGATATATTACCTACTGATATTTCTTCTCTTTGTTTATGGGCATCAGAATCTTCCTTGAGATACTTCGGATGAGTCTAGAAGTCGAGTTCAGTTTATCATCAATGTGGTCTTGGTACTTCTCGTAGACAATGGGAACGGAAAGACTTAGAAGAATCCCTGTGAGATAAAACAGAGACGCATGATTAAAAACAAATTACTCAAATCAACCAACATTATTGGATACAGCCCACAAGAAAAGTTTAGATGCTCACCAATGTAGACAAGAGTGAGGGAATTGATTAAAGTCCCGACATAGGATATATAGCCCACAAGACTAACGAAACCTGTTTCACAGCACAAACCAACGAGATTTGAAACCGTGTAAGAAATATATCAAACATGCAAATATATCCAGATGCAACAAATAGTTTTGCCAAGTTATTGAAAAAAAAGATTAGACTATAACCTGAAGGAGATGAATAGGATTCCTAGATATGGTGACAGTACATGATTGATCCAAGCCCGAAGATCATCAGCAGCCTTAATCTGCAACCAAATCATCGGTAGTATACTTATAAGAACAAATAAAGATATGACTCGGCTTCCCACAGCACAGTTTCAGTATTATCGAAAAACTCTCTTTCAAATGGTGAAGCAGCAACAGATAATACAATAACAGTAAAGACATGATTGCATATCTAAAAATCAAACTAAATTCTACAAAAACACTTGGTATCTCATTGGGGTATTTAATCAAACAACAAAAGGGCATTGCTTGTGATGTCAAGCAAAAGAGAAAAAGAGGAGATTGAAAGGTAAATCCTTAGTCTTTCAAAAAATGCAAAAGACGAAAAGTAATGCTTGACAGAAGCAAGGAGAATCAAACCATAGCCCACGGTCTGTCTCTTATACACATCTGCAACTGTATAAGAGACAGCAGTAAAGACATGATTGCATATCTAAAAATCAAACTAAATTCTACAAAAACACTTGGTATCTCATTGGGGTATTTAATCAAACAACAAAAGGGCATTGCTTGTGATGTCAAGCAAAAGAGAAAAAGAGGAGATTGAAAGGTAAATCCTTAGTCTTTCAAAAAATGCAAAAGACGAAAAGTAATGCTTGACAGAAGCAAGGAGAATCAAACCATAGCCCACGGTCTAACATCAATAAGCAAACTTTCTCCTCTAAGATCTAATTTGGCTAAGAGCAACTTGAATGGAAACTTTTCCTATAAAAAATGAAAAGGAGCAATGCAAAGACTAACATCAATAAGCAAACTTTTCCTCTGATTAGCAATTGTTTCCCCAAGTCAAAATTGACTGATAAGATTCCCTAATTCGATAGAAGCTGGTTACATGCAATTAAGACAAATCAAAATCACATTCCTTCCCAAACTTCAATCCTGAATCCGCGAAGTATATTGGGAATCGAGAGACCATAAAGCCTAATCAAAAGGAGCAATCCAAAGACGTGAGAGATAGATAAAGAGGGGTTACGTTTTCCTTGAGGCGGCGTATGATTTTGAGGCGGAGACAGTCGAAATCTCCGTCGTCCTTGAACTTCTCTACAACTTTCTCCTTGCTGATCTTCCTCGCCATCGCCATCTCCCACTATCCTTCCTTCCTTATTCCATCGTCGTCACCACTCGCTTAACGACATATCGCCGGTAGCCCTGGAATCTTCGATATGAATGAAGTCCTCGCCAGAGAAGAAGAAGAGAATGTTGATCGAAGCGAGAGAGAAAGAGAAAATTGATTTTAAAAAAACACAATTTATCACCAATCACATAATCACACGTGTCTTGTAGAACCGTTTCTTGCGGGTCTGGGAGAAGAATCGATTCTATACCAAAAACTCGCCACATCAGTTTATATTTAATTTTTTCTTTTTTTTTTTCACTTAAGAACTCTTCGAAAACTGTCCATTGTGGATGCCCTTAGGCCCGTCCAAAACTTGATTACACGTATACACTTTTTGGCCCATTCAAAAGTTGTCTGCACCCATGTATTTCTAATTGCTTCTAACTATTTTGCTATCTGTGTAAACTGTTGCAGGTTTACTTTGAAACAATAACACTGCTAGTCTACTACAAACAAAAAGAAGGAAAACTTGGAGGGAAAAAAAACCCAAAGAAATTATTAAGTTTCAATTTTCTTAGAATTGGGAAAAAAAAAATCAAATGTTTAGGAAATAATTCTAGTATCTTGCGTAGTTGTCTTTTCTAGTTAAAGTATTGATCCAAGTTACATACCATTACCATTACTTAGAAGATAAACTACATCATAAATTTATATATAACTCATAAAATAAACTTAATACATATATACTCATAATTAAAACAAAATTACTACTCGTAATACAAATTATAACTAGTTTAAAGTCAAGCACAAAACTACAAGTAGTTTTTCAACATCATACCACAAGATTCAACTACTTATACTATTTCAATGAGAAACACACAACTAGTTCTTCGTCATTATAACAATATTCATGGCTGCGAAAATGATAAAAATCCAGCCACAAGATGATGATGATTGTCACAACAAGTTTTTCTTCTTGGTAGATGCCGTGGTTTTGGTTTTAAGCTTGGTCATATCTCCTTTTCGTATTTGTTCCAAAAATCTGAAATAACCATTGATGAATTAATTTGACGTCTTTTAATTTGATGATTCGCTATTCTTATTGTACGTCTTTGAGATTTTTGATTTCTTCTTTTTATTGTTCAAAAAGATGAAAAATATGAGCTGATGGAGTTACAATTGGTTTCTTCGATCTACAGTATAAACATGCTACTATTCTTTTTCCTATGAGGATTGAGTCAAGGGAAATGCGGCAGTAACACTACTAGACAAATCCGAAGAAACTTGGCTACTACATTGTGATGAGATATGTCGAGGTGGAAACAACCATGGAACTCACCGTGACGCACAGGATAAAACATGACGCTGCCTGCTAAGACCATGATCAAAGGTATGCTTTCACATATTAATCTTGATGAATAAATGGATCTCCAAAACAATAAACATACGGAGATGGGACATTTTCTGTTAAGTGGGTCTAGTTCAATTGGGTATCTTTACCTTTTTTCTTTCCTTCGGCTGCTAGGCAACTTTATTATAGGCAACTTTAACAAAACAAAACAAAAAAAAATTATTAGAGGCAAAAGTTTAGCATAGTTTGGTGTTATTGGGTTTACCAATTGAATGTTTATAAACTAAGAAGCTGTTTGTTTTCAAACTCAAGTTCAGAATGTATGAATTTTGAATTAATCTCAATTAAGTTTAATTCGTTTTTTGAAATTGTACGTAATATAGAACTTATTCTCAAATGATACAAGAGTCTAGCAAAAATAAATGGCAGATATATAAAGATTATGTCACTGAAACCTCTTTTGTCAATTCATAAAAAAACGTGGGACCAATATTCTGAAACCTCTTTGAAGATAATTGTCCACTGGTGAACCAGTCGGCCAATAATTCCACATATTTTGTTCTTTTTCGAATCGTTACACTTGTATATTAGACCATTCACATTTTTGTTATTAATTTCACTGATATGCATTGGACTGGACAGTCTTTTTTCTTTTGGCCACTGGACAGTCTTTCTTTTGTCGCTAGACATACTTTTGTTGAGTGTTCTGTAATTTGCGGTGCATTTAATTTTACAGGCTTTCCCCATACTCTCAAGAGGTGCATTCACCATTCTCACCCTTATCTTATTCACGTACACAAAGGAAATATCTGAGGATAATTACGTAATAAACTATGTTCTTGTGTTCCACGGACCTACGACTTTAAATTCTTACCCACCAGTCACCAATCTCCTTTCTCATTTACAGAGATAACCCTAACTTGGTCTCTCTATCGCTCTCTCTCTCACTCCAGTTTAACCCGAGAGAGAAGAAAAAATGGCTCCTCCACAGAAGCTCTTCCTCGCCGCCATCATCGCCGCCGTCATTGTAACCGCCGCCACCGGACACAATGTTGCAGAAGATATCGTACATTCCTCCTGCGTACACGCGAGCTACCCATCGCTATGCGTCCGTACGCTCTCAACTTACTCCGGTCCGACCATCACCAACCGCCGCGAGCTAGCTCAGGCCGCCGTAAAAATCAGCCTCTCGCACGCGCAAAGCGCCGCGAAGAAACTCTCGGCGGTGCGAGAAACGGTGGGGAGGAAACGTGAGAAAGGGGCGGTTGTGGACTGCGTGGAGATGATTGGAGACTCGGTGGACGAGCTGAGCCGCACGCTAGGCGTTTTGAAGCATCTCCGCGTTTCGGGCGGTTCGGCGAAGGAGTTCCGGTGGCAGATGAGCAACGCGCAGACGTGGGCTAGCGCGGCGTTGACGGATGACGACACGTGTCTCGATGGGTTTCAAGGGATCGACGGTGAGATCAAATCGGAGGTGAAGCATTGGATGACGAAAGTGGCGAGGGTTACGAGCAACGCGCTTTACATGATCAACCAGCTAGATGAGACACGTGGCAAACCCCACGTCGTACTTGCTTGATGTTATAAATGCGATTGTTCTAATGGACGGTTGTGATTTTGTGTTAGTTTTGATCAGTTTGTGTTTTTTTAATTGCAAGGTAAATCTCTACTATATAAAGAAACGAGTTTTTGAATGTCATTTTTAGCAGTTCTGATTATGGTAAATTTAATAAAATGGTTATTTTTCTTCTTTGTCCCCTATGTCACTATATCGTAGTATTATGGATCCGTTGGGATTCGAGCATGTGATTTTTGTCTTGATACGAAACTGAAAATAAGATTTCTAAAAGACTGATAAACTAAGACGAAAACCATATGCATAAAGTTACAAACTGACGTAGCGGAAATCAACTATATATAAATTGCCCATTATTTGCAATTGAAAACTATGCATACAAAATATTTTGGTCAACAAGTTCTTCTCACACGCATTTACGCTGAAGGTAGCGGCGGTAATATAATAAAGAGTCTCTATATTAAATGGATTTCTTTGTTTTTCTTTCGGGTCAATAAATAATGGGCCTGACGAACAATAATGGGCCTATGTACGTGAACGATTGACAAATTGTATAGTTAAAAATCAATGATCTCAAGTTCGTTTACTTGCATGGTTTGATTTTGCGTAACTATATGTTTGCTCGGATACGATTCACGAAAAATGATATGTGTTTGGTTTAAAGGGGATAGTTTGGAGCTGAAAAATCTGGTAAACGTTGCGTAGTTCGCTATATGACATACGAGCCTGGATCACGTTAATCGCGAAAGGAACGGAACTAAGCTGCAGATTTGTTTGATAATTTGTACTATCTTGTTATTCAATACCACACATATATATAAATGGTTGGTTTGGTTAACTCTTTGTATAATCTTTTTACAAATTAATAATAGAAGTAGATTTTAAAAGAAGAGCCTGGCATTAAAAAAAAAAAGCACATATCTGAATCAAAATAAGTAAAATATGTGCATCTAAAACTATAAGAATGACATTTGAACAAATCAAACACTATTATTTAGTGCCGCAAAATAACTATATAGAAACTACGAGAAGATTTCGATCAAAAAAAAAAAAAAAAAAAAACTGCGAGATGCAACACCATCATGTGCCCGAATCATCATTGTACCCACTGGTGCAAGGACCCGGTCCACCACCTTAATATAATCAGGATCGATCCAACGTCACAGGATGCTCTAACTGAGATTATAAATTACGCTCCTTTTATTTATTAATTATCCAAACTCATAAATGGTACTAACTGTTGAACAACATGGTTATGGAAAGAGCCTCCTTGAATCCGAATCGGTCCACCACCTCAACATTCAGATGTAGACAGACGCGCCAAATGGATAAGTTGAATTAGTCGGTCCATGCACCAGCTTTCTCCTTTATTTGCTGTCTTGTTACTACCAAAATCATCTATTATAGCTAAGAAAATACACAGAACTTTCACAAGTACAAGGAGACAACAAAAAATGCAACGCAAAAAGAAGACAAAAACAAAAGACGACCGATTGAAGAAATTAAACCAAAAAAATAAACGTTTAAGCTAATTAACGTTCAACCCAGTGAAGCTGATATTCTGATCATCACTAATCGAGTTGAAGAATAAAAAGTTGGTATCAAGATCGTCAATAGAGGAGCATTTTTATCTTTATTTCCCAGTTTCGTTTCTTTTCTCTTTCTCGTGGTTTATGTGTGAATAACATTTTTTTTTATAACTAACAATAGATTGAACACATTGTTTCAATAATTTTCAAAACAAACAAATTTTTAGTGTTATCATGCATGGTTTTTCTGTTCTATGGGTGCAACTGGTTAACATAATAGAGGAATAAAATTGGGTGAAAATCACTATTCCTTTGCATTCCTCCAAAAATCAACCAGTTAACAGTAATTAACATTCCTCTCAATTATAGTGGTTCCCACTAAAAAGTTGAAAAATAAGCCTTGTTACTTTTGATTTTGTTACTCTAGAAAATAGGAGAGTAATAAGTTGAACAAATCTAGAAAAAAAATATATTATTCCTCTCATTTTTTTTCCACTAATTATTATTTCTCTAATTCCACTACTTACACCAAGTTGCACCCTATGTTTATAGAAAGGCTCTTTGTCTAAGTGTAAAAGAATAATATTTAGAAAAATAGAGACAATATGACCTTTTGTACAGCAATTTTCCCTGTTATAATTTGGATAAAGCTTCACTAATTAATTTTCTTCCCACATTAGTACTCCTGTGATTGTTCGTGCCCACTTTTTTTTTTAATGAAACCCCACTTCAAAAGTTAAATACAATTTGTTATAAGATTTTTTTTTTTTGTTAAATACAATTTGTTATAAGATGTTAAAAAATTATCATAAAAGATCATCAACTATTCATTTCGAGCAACATACATATTTTTGGGATTTGTAGAAAAACATACGAACAAAACATAAATTACTTTTGTATTCAATTAATCACCATGTTTGTATTTCACATCTGCGACTTAGCATACGCAATATTGTTTTCTTAAAAAAAAGCATATAGGTTTCAAAAAAAAAAAAAAAACATACGCAATATTGTTAACTCTGCTTAGAAAATAAAAAAAGTCCACTGTGAAAGAGATTTTGCAAAACCAGCTCATGTCACCACACAACAATTAGAGCCAATGTAGAATGGGGTGTGAGTGCGACCACGTCAGGTGGGATTTGCCGTGAGAGGCCCTTCTTTACTTTTGTTCATAATCTATCCTTTTTTTTGTTTGGTGGGGGAATCCATCCTTTTCAATCATGATATTCAACCAATTGTATCATCAGTTTTGGTTATTACTCATTACATTAATTACTCTCTTTTTTTTTTTTCCTTTTTATGTTAAAATGCAAAATTTAAATTAGTTATGAAAACAACGTTTATATAACCTTCAAGGCAGATCAATCTTAAAACTCTTTTCTCAACCATGACTTAATACTATATAGTAGATACTAGATAGTTAGCAAACATTACGAATTGGAAAAAAAATTGGAGCTACAAATGTATGAACAGAAAACACTGGGTAACTTAACAACGTATAAAATACACAGCTAGGATAATTTATTTTAAATGCGAGTTTTAATTAAGTTAATTGATGTCAATCGTATACTATTACTTTTGTTATAAGAAAATTATGAACAAAAACAAGAAATAATAGATGTGAGTTATTTTTCGGCCTCAAAATCCCTAACTTCGTAAGGTCCCACCTTCATCCAATCTCCAAACGTCAGTTTTCACGCATTCATTGCTCTAGGGACATCATGTCGCTACCACTTATTTGAATTTACATCCATGCATACATATGCCTACATTCACATATGTTTGTGTCATGAATGTATATAAATATGCGTAATATATAGTTTGTTGATAACCGGAAAAATTACTGAATTGAAAATCTATGCTAATCCCAAAAAGGCTGTAAAATATTTAGCTTTCTTTGCAAAGTAAAATGTCTATATATGACTATTGTAGTGGCCAATATGAAAACGCAGTGGACAATAATTTGATCTCTGCTCTTGACCGAATCGTTTCCAATTTGTATATGTTTTAATATTTATGGTTGTTTTGGAGTTGCTATATTGATATTTTATTCAATATAGCTAGAATTGTCTCAAGTATAAAGAAATTATTTTGGTTAACAATAACATTGTAGAATGACAAATAACAAGAAACATTTAAGAAAGACAAAATCATAAATGATAAAATGAAATCCTTTGCTCTTACTTCTTACGTTAGGTCTCACCGGTCAAAAGAAAATAGTTTCAGAATCTTCAATATGTGTTTCCGTTATGTGGTCTCGTATGTATCAACATAATCTTTTTTGTGCTTTCTTCCTCTGAATGTGAAGAAAGAAAGATATTGGAGTTGGTTGATACCCAGCGCGTCGTCGATCATATCATTATAGGTGGATCATGGAGTTGTCGTATATTCTATGTAAATCTGATCTTCTTCTTTTATCTGAAAAGAAAAGCTTTCATCCACCACAACAAGATATATGTTGTCAATCAATATATATGGTATCCAAATAATCAATTTAACTGGTTTTGATACCAAATGATAAAACGTAGATATCATTGATCCCTTGATATATATATGAGAAAAACAGTTTTGTTAGATTGTTGTTTCACCAAAAACATGCCATAAAATTATAGATTGCATCAATAAATCCATATAGAAAACTCTGCGTTTTTAGTTTATAAAACTTATATCTTACTTGTAAAACTGATCATGTAAATCTTTAAAATTTGTTTTTGTGATATGTTGCAAATTAAAACATTGAAAATCTGTAAGTTATTTTCTTTTAAATTTTTATGAGAAATTTTATCTGAATTAAATTTACTTAACTACAAAAAAAACCAGAAAAAGATATGCTCTGAAAAAACGACTAGTCAAATTCGCTTTTTTCTGACATCTACCATTATTTTGTGAAGTATTATTACAATAAATTGTATAACAGTGATATATATATATATATAACTTAATGAGAAAAGCTTATCAAAGTTTCACTAATCAGAAATAAAAATGCAATAATAAAGTATATATTTCCTGTTTTTTTGCAAATAAAGTTGATTTATAGAGGGACAAATAACATTAAGAATTTTATCGTGGCCAGTTTGCTAGTGAATATGTCGGCTCGTTCGCATTATTAAATAAATATACAAATAAAAATCCCAAAAAATTGAGAAGGAAAAAGAAAAGGGAGGAAGAAGAAAAGCTATTCCTGTGCTTTTGCAGACCTTTTGGTAGTTGTCCTGGTCGCTGACGCTGATCATCCCTTTCCGACAATTCTGATGGTCTTTCTCTCCCGTTCGAGCTCTCTGTCATAAATCATATAATCCCCTCTGCTCCTCGATTTTCTTTGCTTCTTCCTTCGTTTTGTTTTCTGTTTCCATTTTTTTAAACCATATTCCAGATTTCTTTTTATAGAAACCAGCCTCTGAAATCAACCCTCTTGACGCGCCGAGAAAGGAAAGCAAAGAGAGCAGCTAAATCAAGTAACTTTCTGGTTTTTGGCTTCTGGGTTTTCTGAATCATCTGAAGCGAGCTTCGTTGAAAACGGAATCTTTCTTCGTTTTGTCTCGGTCTTATGACTTATTGGTCTCTCCGGAGATTCCGCGTATGAAAAGTCGTGGTTTTGATCTCTATGAGATAGTTAAAATTTCCGCGAAATTGGAGGCTTTGTCGGAAGTTAAAAGCAAAGATCTTGGAGTTCCCATTTCAGATTAATTCTACAGGTTAACGATTTTTCCTGCGGTAAATTGGGTTGCGAAGAGCGGAGCTAGAAATCAGTTGCTTCCGTTCCCATTGAGGTGGAGAGAAAGCTTTTAGGGCTTTTGGGTCTTATGCTGAAGATGAAGCTCTCACGCAAAGAGCTCAGCTTTTTATAAGCTCAGATTTAGATTATTATTGGGTATTATAAAGTTCAGTAATCATGAAAGCTCCTTCATCAAATGGAGTGTCTCCGAATCCCGCAGAAGGTTTGTATAATCTCCTATCTGATAAACGTCAATCCTGTATAGGGGCACCTGAGTTGAGTTGATTTCTCTCAGATTCTGCTTTAGAAGTAAGCTAAGTAACTATTGTATTGATTTGAACAGCCTGTGGCTGTGGGGAGTTTGAGAGGGGTTTAGAGCAGTTTTCTCATCTTGTTGTTTTGATAGTAGTAACTCAAGGAAGGATCCCAGAGATTTGAAGTAATTGCATCTTTGATCTTGTGTGAGTGCAGGAGAAAGGAGAAATATAAACTCAGAGTTATGGCACGCTTGTGCTGGGCCACTGATATCGTTGCCTCCAGCGGGAAGTCTTGTTGTTTACTTCCCTCAAGGGCACAGTGAACAAGTATGTTGTTCGAGAAAAGTTCCGATATCATTCACAGCTGAGCAAGAATGAGTCTCTGATTGAAAATTTCATGCGATGTTGCGCTTTTTTCCCCCTTGTCTATTTCTTAGGTCGCAGCTTCAATGCAGAAACAGACTGATTTCATACCCAGCTACCCGAATCTTCCTTCTAAGCTCATCTGCATGCTCCATAATGTTACATTGAATGTATGGTATTTTTTAAATACCGATAATGGCCTCTACGTTAGATCTTTTAACATCAGTCTGCTTTTGAGTTTCTAATGCCGTTTGCCATTTACCGATTGTTAACTAGGCCGATCCTGAGACGGATGAGGTCTACGCGCAGATGACTCTTCAGCCAGTAAACAAAGTAGGTTATTTTCCACTGAAAAACTCGGTTCTAGGGTGTGTTTGAGGAGTATGGACTAATTGTTCTGAGGATTTTTGTTGAACAGTATGACAGAGACGCATTGCTTGCCTCTGACATGGGTCTTAAGCTAAATAGACAACCTAATGAGTTTTTCTGTAAAACCCTCACGGCGAGTGACACAAGCACTCACGGTGGATTTTCTGTACCACGACGAGCAGCTGAAAAAATCTTTCCTGCTCTGGTGTATATACAGTGCTTTCTTATATATCTTTACTTCTTGATAATTAGGATCTCTTTCTTGCCTTAGCTTCTTACATTGTTGGCAATATTCTGTTTAGGATTTCTCGATGCAACCACCTTGTCAGGAGCTTGTTGCTAAGGATATTCACGACAACACATGGACTTTCAGACATATTTATCGAGGTTTTTCCCTTGCTTTTGGTTGATTACCTTATTCAATCAATTTGGCTTTTTTTTTGTAAAACTTTTCTGAGGTTCTGGATTTGTTGATATTTATCAGGTCAACCAAAAAGGCACCTGCTAACTACAGGCTGGAGTGTGTTTGTCAGCACGAAAAGGCTCTTTGCTGGAGACTCTGTTCTTTTTATAAGGTATATCAATCTCAATTTGCCAATGCTCTTTCGGTATTTGTCTGTCAAGATGCTAACTCTTTTTTTCACTTTCAATTAAGAGATGGAAAAGCGCAACTTCTGTTGGGTATAAGACGTGCAAATAGACAACAGCCTGCGCTTTCTTCATCTGTAATATCAAGCGACAGCATGCACATCGGAGTTCTTGCTGCTGCAGCTCATGCTAATGCTAATAACAGTCCTTTCACCATTTTCTACAACCCGAGGTAGGTAGCTGACCCATCCTTCCTTTTTGTCTCCACTAACCTTACTAAAAATGCTTGTTTCATTGCTGAGAGAATACAACCGAGTTTTTGCAGGGCTGCTCCTGCTGAGTTTGTGGTTCCTTTTGCCAAGTATTACAAAGCGATGATTGCCCAGGTTTCCCTCGGTATGCGGTTTAGGATGATATTCGAGACAGAAGAATGCGGAGTTCGTAGGTATATGGGTACAGTTACCGGTATCAGTGATCTTGATCCAGTGAGATGGAAAAACTCTCAGTGGCGAAATCTTCAGGTAGTTTGAAGTAAAACTCTCAGCGATGAATGCCAAATTTGTTTGTTTCTTGATACATTGCACCATTCATCTTAGTTATGCCTTGTTTTTATTTCCTGCTAAAGATCGGATGGGATGAATCAGCTGCTGGTGATCGGCCCAGTCGAGTTTCAGTTTGGGACATTGAGCCTGTTTTAACTCCTTTCTACATATGTCCTCCTCCATTTTTCCGACCTCGGTTTGCTGGGCAACCCGGAATGCCAGGTAAAATTTTTTCGTACAATTTCATTTTTAAACAACATCTTTGAATCTGGATCTCCTCAAAAGATTAGAAATTCTGGTGGTCTTGCAGATGATGAGACTGACATGGAGTCTGCGCTGAAGAGAGCAATGCCATGGCTTGACAATGGCTTAGAGATGAAAGACCCTTCGAGTACGATATTTCCTGGTCTGAGTTTAGTTCAGTGGATGAATATGCAGCAGCAGAACGGCCAGTTACCCTCTGCTGCTGCACAGTCGGGTTTCTTCCCGTCAATGCTCTCACCATCCGCGGCGCTGCACAACAGTCTTGGTGGAACTGATGATCCTTCCAAGTTAATGAGCTTTCAGACGCCTCCAGGAGGGATTTCCTCATCAAACCTCCAATTTAGCAAACCGAACCCGCAAGCGCCAATGTCCCAGTTGCCTCAGCCGCCAACTACGCTGTCTCAACAACAGCAGCTGCAGCAAATGTTGCACTCCTCTTTGAACCATCAGCATCAGCAATCGCAGTCTCAGCAACAACAACAACAATCGCTGCAACAACATCAACAACCGCTACAGCAACAGACTCAGCAACTACAACAGCAGCAGCAGCTAAGAACGCAGCCATTGCAGTCTCATTCGCATCCACAGCCACAGCCACAGCCACAGCAACAACCACAACAGTTACAACCGCATAAGTTGCAGCAATTTCAGCTTCCGCAGAACCAGCTTTATAATGGTCAACAAGGAGCTCAGCAGCTTCAGGCACAACAAGCATCGATGCATCATTTGCAACCACAAATAGTTTCGGGATCAATGGCAAGCAGTGTCATCGCGCCTCCATCTAGCTCCCTTAATCAAAGCTTTCAACAACAACAACAGTCGTCGCAGCCTCAACACACACATCGCCATTTAGGTGCTAGCACTAGCCAGAGTAGTGTAATTGAAACCAGCAAGTCTTCATCTAATCTGATGTCCATACCGCCGCAAGACACACAGTTTCCACGACAAGTAGAACAGCAGCAGCCTCCTGGTCTTGTCAAGGAACACAATCAGCAAACACTTATGCAACAGAAAGCTCATCAGGCACAGGCACATGCACAGGTCCAACAGATTTTCCAGCAGAGTCTCTTGGAACAACCGCATTTACAGTTTCAGCTGTTGCAGAGATTACAACAGCAGCAGCAGCAACAGCAACATCAGCAGCAGTTTCTTTCGCCAGGAAGCTCGAGTTTGCAGTCTCAGTTACTCCACCAACAGTTGCAAAGCCAGCAGCTGCAACAGCTGCCTTCTCCCTCTCAAGGTCAGCAGTTTCCATCGTCCTGCACAAACACTGGCTTATCGACGTTGCAACCACCTCAAATGCTGGTGAACCGGCCTCAAGACAAACAAAACCCACCGGTTGGAGGAGGGGTCAAAGCTTATTCAGGCATCACTGATGGAGGAGATGCACCTTCCTCTTCAACCTCGCCTTCCACCAACAACTGTCAGATCTCTTCTTCAAGCTTTCTCAACAGAAGCCAAAGCGGGCCAGCAATCTTGATACCTGATCCAGCTATTGATATGTCTGGTAGTCTAGTTCAGGAGCTTTACAGCAAATCCGATATGCGGCAAAAACAAGAACTCGTGGGTCAGCAAAAGCCCAAAGCTAGTTTAACAAATCATCAACTAGAAGCATCTGCCTCTGGAACTTCTTACGGTTTAGATGGCGGCGACAACAACAGACAACAGAATTTCTTGGTTCCAACCTTTGGCCTCGACAGTGATTCCAGAAACAGCTTGCTCGGCGGAGCTCATGTCGATAATGGCTTTGTGCCTGACACATTGCTCTCGAGGGGATACGACTCCCAGAAAGATCTCCAGAACATGCTTTCAAACTATGGAGTGACAAACGACATTGGTACAGAGATGTCTACTTCAGCTGTCAGAACCCAATCTTTTGGTATCCCCAATGTGCCCGCCATTTCAAACGATGTAGCTGTCAACGATCCTGGAGTTCTTGGTGGTGGATTATGGCCAACTCAGACTCAACGGATGCGAACTTATACAAAGGTTTTGTTTTGCTCTGATCCCTCCTTGTGGAAACTTGGGGTTACGTTTTTGGCTTGACAATGTTGGAAATTTTCCTGACAGGTGCAAAAGCGAGGTTCGGTGGGGAGATCAATAGACGTCAACCGTTACAGAGGTTACGATGAGTTGAGGCATGATCTAGCGCGCATGTTTGGGATCGAAGGACAGCTTGAAGATCCGCAAACATCAGACTGGAAACTTGTCTACGTCGATCATGAAAACGACATCCTTCTCGTTGGCGATGATCCGTGGGAGTAAGTATAGAGCAATTACATTCACACATCAGACCGTTAGAAAATTGCAATCTTTTTGTTCACAACCTTTTAAAATCCTGTTTTTTTGCAGGGAATTCATAAACTGTGTTCAAAGCATAAAGATCCTTTCATCAGCTGAGGTTCAACAGATGAGCTTGGACGGGAACTTTGCGGGTTTACCGGTTACTAATCAAGCTTGTAGCGGCGGGGATAGTGGCAATGCTTGGAGAGGACATTATGATGATAACTCGGCCACCTCGTTTAACCGGTGAAGGCAGAAGAAGATCTCTCACAGACAAAGATTCTTTCTTTTTTCTTCCTTTTGTAATATAATTCTCTTTGATAACATGTCTCAAGTTTCCACTGGGCACTGTAGAGCATTTACCTGTAAAATATCTTCCACCAAGTTTACACGAAGGTTTTATTCGATGGGTGTCACGTTCCACGAACTGATTAGATTAAACAGCTTAAACTAAAATGGTCTGCGTGTTAATGGTAACAGAAGGTAAGGCCAACAGATGAGCAATCAAATCACAATCGTATTTCTTAAACTCAACAAGTCTTTATTCCATGATTATGCTCAAGCCGTTTATGAAAAAATTTCCACAATTGGGATACAAGTTGCAGATTACAGGAATATAAACTAAGAGAGCACAGCCATCACATCTGAAGCTCTAAGGGCAATGTAGTTGGAGCCATCTTTGCCCTTGAAGTCGTTACCCGCATACTTGGAGTAAAGAACTGTGCTTCCAGTCGATATTGGTAGTGGCTGAAGCTTACCTTCCTCATCTAGAGAACCTGGTCCAACTGCTATCACCTGCCAGAGAAAACAGAGAGGAGATTATGTATAACTGACACTTGCGTATGAGCTGAGGAACACATGAAGCTATCAAGATAGACTTCGGATGAGCATGATATCAACTGTGTGCTTACCGTGCCAATAGAAGGCTTCTCTTTGGTAGTCTCGGTTAACAACAACCCTCCAGCAGTTTTCTCCTCTGCCTCAGCAACCTAAACTCATAAATTTCAAAACAAAACTTCCTCTTGTTATCACTGTTCTTGCGTGCACAAACAATAAGATGATTAAGATAAGCACAAGAGGCAAACCTTAATAAAGACTCGGTCATTCAATGGCTTGAGATCTTTGATGTCCTCTGTCTCAAGAAGGCCAACAATATCATCTTCCTTGAGGATGAGATGCTTCACATCGTTGAATTCCACCTCAGTTCCTGCGTATTTGGAGTAAATAATTTGTGCTCCAGTCTGCACCAGGAAGAAAGAACGAAAAAGGCATTTCAGATAACTTTTTGCAGAAATCGAAGCAAACAAAAAAGAGGGCTTGAGGGGAAGTGAGGCTGTTACAGGGACAGTGATATCAATTTTGTTCTTCCCAATAGTTCTTCCTTCACCCACAGCAACGACTTCACCTCCTTGTGGTTTTGACTGAGCTGTGGATGGAAGTAAGATGCCTCCCATGGTCTTCTCCTCTGCCTCCTTGATCTTCACCAACACTCGATCTCCCAATGGCTTAATTGAAGTATACTATAAATAACCATACACAAGAACGAAACAGAGAAATTTTGTAAGTCATAACTAAAAGAGAAGGAACATAACCAAATGTCTCTCACAAGGCGCCATTAAGATACAAAAGCTAGAAGCATCTAAAGCTTAGTTTCTACAGACATCATATAAAGGATATGATTATGAAACACAAAAAACGGATGGCCAAAACAATAAAATGCATTGGTGAGGCATAACAGCAGCAATCCAACATTTAGATAAGTTCCACATGTTCATTCAGACCAACTAAGAAACAACAATGAATCTAAACAAATAAATGAGCAAATACCTTAGGAGCAACCACAGAAGCAGCTCTGACAACCAAAGGACGGAACTGGCTCTGCCTAAAGGTGCCTGGTTTCAAAGTTCCAAAAGAAGAAAACTTGGCACTCGAAGCTCTGAGACCTTCCAGCGAGGCTAAGCTCCTAGCTGACACAGTCACTGGTGATGCTGTAAGTTGGGTCGCCGCCATTTCTGCTATCCGCCAAAACACAAAAACTCTCAATTAGTCAGAAATGAAAGAGAAAGAGAGAAACAAATACGCAGAAATGAAGTTTTCTCGCAGATTCACCACATTTTCCGCAAAAACCCAACCACTATTGAGCTAACCCGATAGTTTCTCCGCCCAAATTTCAAAACTTTGTATTCAATTCTAGTTGTGAACCTTTTATATAACCCTAAAAGACAGTAAGAGAGTGTGGGTAAAGTAAAGAGAAGAGATTCATACCTTGAGGATAAGAAAAGGGGATTGTGACTTTGGAGGATAAAACCCTAAAAATTGTAGAAGAGATAGACTAGAAACACAAGACTGCCCCCTTTTTATTGCAGGAAGTGTTGTTCTATCTAGAACGCTCTACCGGGTGGGTTTTCTAGCACGTTAATCGGGTCGGGTCGGGTCGTTACCAAATCCTCTTTGCACACTTTCTGAATTTCTAGATTAATCTCATTTTGGTCATTTTAAAATGATATTATACTAGGCCAAAGGCCCAAAACAAAATCTTTGTGATATCTACTCACAAAATATTACACTAGGCAAAACAAGAAGTTTAAATATTGTTGAGAGAACGATCGTAATGTTTTTAATAAGGCGGAAAAAAATATAAGTAGAAAGAAAACTAAATGCGAATGATAAATTAAGGAATTAAAGAGAAAAAAATCATTTAAATACATTGCTAATGGTATTCAACCGAAAATTAGAACACTATGTGTATATAGGGAGAGAGATACTATTAGTGTTAGAAAATGTGATAGGTGTGCTTTCTTGTGATACTCATCGACCAACTTCTTTCGTCACACAACTGAGTAACATATTGTAGATTTGTAGTATAGCTGCTGATTATAAAGGTTAGAGAAATAAGTAACTCAAGGGAAAATATTTAATCAAGATAAATTTTTATTCGATCGTTATTTTTATTTCCATAAACCTACATTCAAATCCATCTAAAAAATAATGATGGATAAAAAAACAAGAACGACATTATTTAACGACCAAGATTACTCTAAATTATTTAAGAAAATTATTGCAAATCACTAGCTAGAGCCTAGAGATAAGATCTAATCTAGCACTCAATTTCCACAAACAATCTTTTAGGTGAATCTCCGCAGTCCAAAGTAGATCCAAACTTGTGGGAAGAAACATTCATGGTGCAGTTGAGTTTCCCAACACACTCTTTAGCCACGACCTTTGCAGCATCTCTGGCTCCTTCGCACGTACCAACCGCGAACGACCCACAATGGCCTGACGGGTTTCCAAAGCTCGCGAATTTGACGGCTGAGATTGGCCGGTTGTTGCAAGACAACTCCACTTTGTTGTGCTCATGAGCTCGGGCACAGACCGTTCCAACCACAACCGTCTTGAAATTCACCATTGACGGGTCACCTCCCATTTCTTCGAATAGAGTGATAGTGTTGTGTCCGCTCTCATTCAAGAACGACCGTGGAACATGGTACCTACAAAAATCCGGCCATTAAAAAAATTCAGTAATTCGAAGAAAATATTATTATTTTCAGAGAAATGAGGCAAAATATTATTATTTTCAGAGAAATGAGTCAAAAGTCGGGAATTTTTGGTAAAAATAATAAATGATGATATTTATTTCATTTAAGGTTTACCATCTTTGAGTTGGTTTGCCGCACATAAAAGCGCATTTGTCACTACCATACTCTCCACGGTAGTCACATTCGTCAGTGCAACCTTCGTCACTAGAGTTGAAACTTGGCCAGTAACGTCCGATGCTGTGACCGTTGATCCAAGCCTCTCCTTTCCCAAGACCATTAAAGTCGACAATCACTGGATCTTTACCAAGAGGAGCCTTAAAATTTGCCTGAAGAGATATCACTTCATTGTCAGAGCTTGCTTATTTGCATTATCAAATGATTTTTATAGAAAGTTTTTAATTGTACTCACCTTGTACCATGTCAACATCCGATCAGCAGTAAGCTTTTTGGTTGACCATTTGAGGTTTTGAGTCTTGTGACCAACGGATTTTGTGCTGAAAAGTTTGTGTTTGAATCCATTCAAACCAATCTTGTAATCCCATTTATGCTCCGATAAATCTTTCTCGATCGTTTCATCTCCTTTGTATCCGACTAATTTCACAGGACCTTTGATTCCAGTTGGACCGCTCTCAAAGAAAGCTCCATAATTCTAAAACATAAGACCACAACTTCAATTTTCACAAAAAAAAGTTTCATACATTCAAGAAGCTATATATATATGGTTTGACTTCTTACCTGTAGTCCAACGGAAACGCTGAGAAGTGAAATATGATTAGTTCCGTGAACGAGGTTGACCTTCTTCTCAAATCTGTAATCGAATTTATTATCCTTCACGATTTGGTTACCGACGTATTTTCCATTGACGTAAGCGTGAAGAACATGGGCATTGCTGTGAACCCGTAACGTCATGTTTCGGCTCCAAAGTGGATCTTTCTTGTCAAGATGGACCCTAATTTATCAAAACCATACACAAATTAGTTAAAACAATACAATCATTTCACATGTATATATATATATGGAAACCAAAAAAAGAGAATTAGAATAGAAGATATTTGTTGGATCATATAAATACCTAGTCATGTACCAAAGATAGTCACTAGCATCATTTGTAACGTCTTTTTGGTCTACAAGACCCTTGGCTATGAGATCTCCGCTGCTTTTAAGAATGGTCTTCCGAGCGACTTCGGGTCTCCAGGTCCATTCCAGCTTCGTCTCTGGCTCACGAGAGTCTTCGGTCATGATCGATGTCTGAGTGTTCACTCTTGCAGTGTTGTAAGCCTCTTTATTGCAGTCAGGAAGAACACTCACGGACCAAGCCGGTACGTTGTAGTCTTTCCCTTTGAAGTTGACCAAAGCATCCGCAGTTGAGTTCACATTACCGATGAAGCAACTCGATCTTTCGTTTGTTGAGTAAACCGTCGCCTTTTTCGAGATACAGCAAGCGGGTTAATGATAATTAACGTCAATTTTTTAATAGTTAAATAAGGGACAACAAGGAAACGGGACCGGGTCTAACCGTGACGGAATTGCCAAGATCGATTGTTGAGATATTGCCGTAAGTTAAAGGTTTCTCCATCGATTTCAACAATGTGTGTAGCTGTTTCAAGTGACCCCATTTCGGCTGGTTCAAGTTACCTGAAAAAATAATATAATACATCAAGACCTTATATATATATTAATCTGACATTTTCAAGCGATATGTACAGAGATATAAAAAAAAGTGTGAAGTTGTTTATATATACCGAATTCATCAAGAGGAGCATGGTAATCATATGAAGTGGTGATGTATGGACCTCCCGAGACTCTTCCAAAGTTAGTACCACCATGGTACTGTAAATTTTCACATTGCAGATAGCAAATAGATAAACAAAAAAAGGTTAGAAAATATTGGTTAAATCAAAATATAAAATAATTTTTGTATACATGTAGCTGAATCTGACCATGTAATAGTTCTGGAAAGTTCCACCGGTTTGGAAGAATCTAGCAACGGAATAAGCAAGATCCTCAGCAGTTCTATAAGGATGTTTGCCTCCCCAATTCTTGAACCAGCCGGTCCAATTCTCTGTCCACATCTTTGGGCTGCTTGGGTTGCTCGGTTTGTACTGGTCACAGTAGAATCCATTACACGTCTCGATCATAGGCTCAGGAGCGTGGGGTTGTTGGCACATAAGCCATGGAACACCGATGTCTAGAGAGTTAGCCATGTTGGCACACCAATCAATGTAGGCCTTACCCTCTGCTCCATACGATGAGATCACGTTTCCGTACTCGTTCTCGATCTGAATTAAAAATAACCAAACAAGTTTATATCCATATAATATGTAACATCAAAACGTTTCAGGCTTTCAGCACATGCACACAGTGATTTATCAATTTTTGTTTTCAATGCTTTAATAATTTAATTTACAAACGGTAATATGAATATGAAAATTAATTTATATTATAGATATCTATTTGAAAATCTGGAAATATAATGTTGACAAAAGACATAGGTAGATGACTTTTAAATAACATTCCTAATGATATATACCTGAGCTAAGATGATCGGACCGCCTTGTGAAGCAAACAGGTTTTCTTCTTTCATCATGTTTACGATTTTTGTAGTGAAATTTTGCATTTCATTCTGCATAAAGAGATTCAAGAAAAAAATTAGAAGAGACTCAAAAATCCAACAGTATCAAAATTGGTCTAGGATTATACCATGAAACCAGAGTTAACGGTTCTGAATTTCATATTGGGCATATTGTGCAACCACACTGGAAAGCCTCCATAATTCCACTCCGCGCAAACGTAAGGTCCGATGCGAAGAACTGAGTAGAGACCCGCAGCTTGGATGGTTTTGATGAAGCGAACAAGATCGAGATTTCCCGAGAAATCGTATTGCCTACGTGCTGGTTCATGCGCGTTCCAGAAAACATAGGTCTCGATCGCATCTAAACCACCATCTTTGGCTTTGTTGATCAAATCAGGCCACATCTGCAAGCCAAAACCGGCACAAAATATATTAATAGTGGAAGAAGAAACATATGTATAAATGGTGTATTAAGTGTAAGTAGTTACATCAGAAGTGCTTCGGGGATAGTGAATGGAGCCGGAGATTAGGATTCGACGTTGTCCATTGATGGTGATGGCTCGTTCGTCATGTGAGACAATGGTTGAGTTAGATGAAGAGAATGTAGCAATGAGGGTGAAGAACAATGGCAAGAGAGAAATGAAGTGTTTCATTTTCATAGCTAAGTGTTGTGTTTTTACTGTAGAAAACGATTTGCTTTCGTAGAGTTGTGGATGAGCTGTTTTTATAGTCAGTCTGAGGGAACAATAAACTACGATTTTTTAGATTAGTTTGTCTAATATTTTAATTAAATTAATTTTGAGGATTGACTAGGTTATTGAGATTATAAAAAAAATCAGTGGAATATTTGTACAAATTCACTTGCATGCAACAGTGAAATTCAATAACGATTTTAGTTTTGGATTGCATCTTAAGTTATCCAATTCCTTAATTAAATAGATTTTTAAGATTGACTAGGTAATTATCGAAATGAGCAAGAAAAGAAAAATCAAAACTAAACAACTTTTCTGATTTTAGATTTTTAGGATTTGAAGGATTGACTAGGTTATCTTCTTCTTTATTCACTGATTGACTGGGTTATCTTATTTGGGATTGAATTATCATTTCATAAACTTGTTAATTCTTGCCGGCAAAAGAAAAAGAAAACTTGTTCATTCGTATGCATGGAATTATTTTTTATGTATATTGTTTTGTCAGAAATCATTATTGATATTTTTATGAAATAATATAAAACAATCATTAATTATTCATATTTTGTGTTTCAAATATTAAGTCAAAAAAAAAAATTCAACTTGATATTTTTCCTAGTTTCCAGTAAATTTTAAATACTTAATTTCTTATTAATTATTTTTTAAAATAGGGGAATTTTAAATTATGAGAACAGAATCTGTTATCTGTATTTGGATAATGTTGATTAGGCGAGCAATTAGGGAGGAGAAATAAAATGATTTTCTGGCTTAATTTTCTCGTACGGTGGAGTTTTAGATAACGTTTAGACAAAAACAAATTAGGAAAAATGGAAAATAATGTGTAGATTAGATTACAATATAGTTGTTTTTTGGGTTAAAACAACAATAAATAAATTGGATAAAAAGGAGGTAAGAAGACAAGCCATACTTTTAGTTTAAACTTCAAATTTAACTTAAAAAATTATGGCTGATAACAATCCTTTTTGGAAAATTTATTAACAAAATAACTGAGAAAAAATAAAGCTTGCAGAAGTAAATTTTTTTTGACGAAAATGCTAATCTGACGTAAGAGAAAGTGCTAAGTGATCACATCTCTCATTCATTTATATATAACACATCATTTTATTGCAAAAAATCCACTTAGATCTCTAATTAAGTAATTATATATAACATGATATTATCCTATATAGCATGATATTTATTTTTATAGCCGTTATATAATATATATGCCAATCATATATAAAATGTGTCATCGTATATAAATTCATGTTTTTATAAAATTATAAAAACAGATTTTACACTTCAACCAATCAGAACCAACTCATCTCTTCACCTCCTCATAAGTTGCAGGTTTTAAGGCCTTCATCTTATCGAGTTTTCTCGAGAATACTCGATAATTATTATATGTTTTTACGTATTTTTAGAATAAAACGATGCAACTGCTTCGATTCACTGTCTTTTTCTCATGTTAAATCAAATATGTCTAGCACACATTTTTTGTTCATCATAAGAGAGAATAATTTTGATATAGCATATATATGTCACTGAGTTGTTTTTACCTAAAGCTCAAACATATGTTTTTTTCATCAAACAAAAAATGTTTCATTTAATGCAATCGTTTAGAATTTTGACGTTTTTGTTGACTGATGATTAATTATTTATTTTTTGAAAAAGTCTGATGATTATTTTCATGAGGAAAATATTGTTGAAGGCTTTAATATGCATAAAAATGTACTTGAGGATTTTAAAATAGATCAAATGATAGTTGGAATTTATTCTCATTTAAATATCCCTAACTTTCATCGTAAAGAAAGATTTTGCTATTTTAAACTCGTAAGATCCGTAATATGCATGGTTGTAGAACAGTTTATTTTTGTTTTACTAGTATAATTTTCTGAAAATACATATATCGAGGGATCTCAGTAGGGGAATGGGACCATATTGTAAAAAACTAAAAATAGTAAAGCAAAACAGAAATCCGAGTCAGCAAATAATAGTGGAGGGTACAATGGAGCTGTTGATGAATGCCACGTTTTCACAACACATGAAAGTGCTCAACGAATCCCCTTTAATTAGCATGTGGGACCCGTTTGCGACATTGTTGATCTCGACTTTTTGTGTTTTGTGTTTGTTTTTTATTTATTTTTTTTGTTTTTTAATTTTTATTTTAAGTATTGGGTCTCAGTGTGGACCACTCTTTCATTGGCACCTCATCTTTATATTCGTTTTAATATCTCTGTTATTATTACTTATGTCAGTTTTTTAATTTTCATAGTCGGTTGCTAAATTTATATCCCCTATTGTTGATTTTCTTACAAAAACAAATCCGTCCAATCTAAATCCCATTATTATAAGCATTGTTTAGGGTTTATGTCAATTCAGCTTACATAGATAACACTCCACTAAAATTCATTAATTATTGAATAACAAATAAACCATGCATGTGTCGCTGTTATGTAAAAGTCTGGGCAAACACAGAAGGTTGCGTTTGTTTTAGACATAATTGCTCACAAACGTTATCTTTGATCTTTTGGCTGGATAATTGTGATTGCATGCATTTGAAACTAATTCTATAACGCTGTAAATTTCCAAACCGATAATTATGTTATTCTAAACGTTTTCCTACAAAAGAATATATATATATATTTCATTACCAATCAAAATCAGTATAATTATGCTCTATAATTATAACCATTTTGTTACATATACTTTTCATGATTCCAAATTTTATGTTATCTTAAAATTAAACACAAGCTACTAAAATTTTTCTTTTTGGGTGGAAGCTAATTAAATAATTATGATGATGTAATGAACATAAAAGATTTTTATGACTAAAGAGTCTTATTTGTAGGACTAATTACTAAAGAAATAAAGTACGCATTTAAAAAAATAGGACTAACGTATTAACAACAGTTTAACACCGTGTCACCTACACTATTATTTGTATAAAGAAGTGCCAGTAATATTTGCGTCAACGTTTTAGTAGCCTTAGTATATTGACTATCTTCAGGACGATAATTGACAACTTAACCATGTACTAATTATAATATACTACATTTAAATATAAATCACTAGTTAAACTAAATTTATTTATTTCTATCATCTGTTTATTTATTTATATCCCTCCCTAGACGTTCGTAAGAGCGAAAACAAAATCCAAAAGATTTCGATTCCAATTAGCTTCACACGTTTCGTGGTCTGCTACGTCATTAGATATTATATGGTAGTTTTGTTTTTGAAGATAAACAGTAAGGGTTTTTATTCGTAAAATATGAATAGTTCACGTGATTTATTGTAAATATTGCAATAAATAAAAGTAGTGTAAAGTTTCTCAACCCTCCCACCAACTCCACCATAAATAACACATCTCTCTCCCATCTCTTCTTTGTGGAGGTTTCACAAACACCACCAATCTTCTTCTTCTCTCTTCCCCTTTTATGTTTCTTCTTCATTTTTCGTTTTTTGGTTTGATTTGATCAAAATCCTTCTCTCGATCAGGATCATGCTTAGCAAAAGAACCCATCCCATGATCGGGAAAATATCGGAGCTCCTCGTCGGCGTCAACCGATCTGCGGCGGCGGCGGTTCCTTTCTTCGACGTCTTGATGACGAGCCCTAAAAGCCCACTCGATTTCAAGATTCTCCCTCAGATATCTCAAAGAAACAGCTCAAAGAGATTCTACGATGACACTCTTGGCGGGTCCGTTGGTCTAGGGATTGTTGCCGCACTCGAGAACTCAACCACTCGTCGAATCACGAGCGTTTGTAGATCAGAACAAAACCAATCCAGCCGGTCTGATCCGGTTCAGTTCATGAGCCATGTAGGGAGCACGGACGAAGAAGAAGACGAGGAGATGTTCATAATGGACGAGGAGGATTATACGTTAGTGACGTGTCACCATGGTCCAAGTGGGTCTTGTAGTACAAGGGTTTATGACAGAGATGGGTTTGAGTGTTTCGCAAGTAAGATCAACGAAGATCGTCGCGAGAGACTTTTCGTGGTCGATGTCGGTACGGAATCTCCAGAGAACTCGCCGGAGTTTCACAGTTTGGATTTCCTCAATTCATGTTACTTATGCAGCAAGAAACTTCATGGTCAAGACATATATATTTACAGGTAATTTGGGAGCAAATAAAAGTATTTACTAGCTATTATGGTTTCATAACACGATTTCGTATTGATTAAAAATATTTTTTTAATGCAGAGGAGAAAAAGCCTTTTGCAGCACAGAGTGTCGATCGAATCATATAGCAAATGATGAAAGGAAAGAGAGATGTAGGTCGAAATTTTCAGCATCTCCTTACACCCCCGGCCAAATTTTCTCTGCCGGAGTTCTAGTGACTTAGCCGGAGTTCTTCTACTGAGTATACAAATATATATATATATATATGGGGGATCGGGGGTAAATAAAATAATTAGGCATAAATAACCGGCGAGAGAAATAAAGTAGCATATATATAAATATATTTGACATGTATGTCCATATAATGGTATATGTTATATATATAGTATATGGTAGAAACGAAACAACGTCGAGAAATTTTGGTGAGGGGGGGTTATTGATAGTAGAGAGAGCTAATTCTTGATCGTTAAAATGGCGAGAAATGGAATAATGCTCTTGTTTTTTTTTTTTTTTTTTTGCTATTGTTCTTGTTTTTGTATTTGCGATAATCAATAATTAAAATAATTTCGAGGTGAATTTTCCTTTATTTATTTGTTGTTTTGAACCTTATTTTTCTTTTTCTTGTGTCCGTTCGTTTAATGAATGTTTTGAAAGGTGAATGAATATAGCTGCTCCAAGCATCAGATCAAATAAATGATGGGAATATTATACAGCAACAAACTAATGGAGCGGTGAAAGTTGTATAAACAAAACGAATTATAACGAATAATTTGAGCATAGCAGACTTCACAAATTCTCTCTCTCTCTCTCTCTCTCTAAACCAAACCCAAAAAAAAAAAATTTGAGCAGAGCTATGATGTATAACTTTTTGTTCAAAAAAAAAAAAAAAAAAAGCTACGATGTATAATTGTATTTAATAAAAGCATAAAAATGGTTGTTGTTGCGGGTTGTGTGTGGTTTATTCATCAATCAACTTGTGAAAGATACGAAAACTTGAAAATAGTACTAATACACCTATATTTTCTCCGTTTCACAAAGAGTGTCATTTTGACTCTTGATTTTTGTTTCACAAAGAGTGTCACTTTATGTTTTCAATGCAGTTTTTAAAACTAAATTTCAGTTTTATCCTCACTCTTTTAACCTATTAATTAGAGAGAGAAACTGTTTTGGTGTATTAATAAAGGGCAGAAAAGAAATTTACAAAATTTTTTTAATTTGTGTGAAAAATGTCAGAATGACACTCTTTGTGAAACAGAAAGAGTACAATACTAGTAATAAAATAACATTGACCCATACGGAAGAAGCCAGCAATGAGAATAAGCCCAAAAGAGGGACATCATTGCTGAGTGGTTGGACCCACCATAAAAGTCCAGTTATTAATTAACTAATTTATATTTATATAGAAAGAACAAGACAAAACCTAATTTATTTGTGGTCCTTTCATTAAAATTGACTTGCATGCAAAAATTTAATATGTCTTTGTTCTTATTCGAACTGAGTCCTACCCAATATTCAAGCTTTTGGGTCCATTAACATGTTGCTCTTTATAAATCTGGTTACATATAGTATGATTGCTTGTTTTAAAATGATACTCTTTTTTTATGGTAAGTTATTTGCAACATAATCATATAGAAGACATCATAGCTGCGAGTTGTAAATTTTCTGTCATAAATTTGGAAAAAAAAAATTATACTGAAACCAAAATTTGACTAAGAAATCATTCTCACTAACACGTCGTTACTTTTTTGGTTTATTTATTTGATTATTTCAAATTTAACCTTTTTAAAAAAAATCAGTTATATTCGTTATACTGAACTTTAGTACCATATATGAGGAATAATATGTTTTGAATTTAAAATTAATTAGTAATGAGTAAAAATATCCATATTCTTTATATATTGGTGTTTCAATTATCTCTACGTTTGATATGAGATCTCCTAGCTAACATGGTTATATTAATCTAATTAACTTCTAAGGTTTAAGCATAATTATAAAACAAAATAGCATTTGTTGAAGTATGAGATTAATTTAAATGAAGCATTATCTCATTAAAAAAAATCATAATAACCGAAGGACAG
The DNA here is from genome assembly GCA_020283515.1 of Alliaria petiolata. Lineage (NCBI taxonomy): Eukaryota > Viridiplantae > Streptophyta > Magnoliopsida > Brassicales > Brassicaceae > Alliaria > Alliaria petiolata. The sequence continues at coordinate 162,056,779 of JAHZTW010000001.1, forward strand.
ATCTAATCTATCGGTAAATTTTAAACAAAGACCAAATCAAAACAACCCAAAACCCCAATTCGTCAGGGAAATTTCCCGACTCATTACCGATTTGACAAACCAAGGAACAAATGATCATATCGCTGACCCAAATCTGGTTAACTCAAATCAAGAATAGCGTTAAGCAATGGATTGCTACCAAAACTTTTATTGTGTTTCTAAATTCGAAAGGTCTCATATCTGAAGTTAGCCGGACCATAAAATACATTAAACCATTTCACCAAACAAAAATGGTTAAAGTTTTAACGTCGCTGAGGAGCCTATCCAAGCCACCACTTGTTCTCAACCTGTGGCTGCGACACGGCTTCCAAGTGATGATTGCCGGAGCTATGATATGGTCCTCGTCCTCCACACCTTGAATCCATTTAAATTAATTACCAAAAAAAAAAAAATCACAAAATTGAGAAATTAGAGCATTTGAAGATATTATTGTATATACCTATCTAGTCTCTTCTCCAAGAACCTGTGAAGCGAGTTTCTCCTAGCAATTGGGAGTTCTGTATTAACATAATAATAAAAAAACAAAGATCGATGAAGAAACTTTCGTTAGATTTTTATTTTTTTTCTAGCAAATCTCCTTTTTTTTTTTTTTCTTTCACAAAAACAATACCGCAAGTCATGTGATCCATGGAAACATCAAAATTGCTGCCTTGGTTTATATTTTCCAGAAATTTCGGGCACGTGACCGAACGGTTCCATTGATTAGGGTTGTTGGGCGGCGCAGTAGGAGCTAGTCGTTGATTAAGCTGAGTATAGATTTTTGGTGAATTCCCTTCATTTCCTGCCAGGAGTAAGATCTGTTCAGCTTTCTCAGATGAAAGATCACTGAACACGAACACCTTCCCCTCGTAGATCATTGTCACTTGAGCTCCATGACCCTCTCGTCTCATATTTTTACTCGTCCTGAATATAAAAGACATGTACTAAGTTCCCTCACAACGCAAATATAGCAATCATAATATAATAAGAAGCTTAAAACAAACAAAAGGATCTTTCGGCACAAACAACGAACACCATGATGAATCCCTAAAACGTGCGACACGAGCGATTGTGAATTTGTGAGTGAGTGATACAACAATGGCAACAACAAAAAAACAATAATTTCTTTGAACTGAAGAAAAGAAAAGCTAACAAACCCGTTAGGCAAGATATGAAGATTTTGCTCTACCGATGGATTGTCAAAACTAAGTTGCTGAGGGAAAAGATCCATTGTGTCTATTGCTATATGTTGTGGATATTGCAGACAAGACAGAAAGGAAGATTGTTTATCCGATACCACTGCTTTAACTTTTGACATATATGTTTTTGTACAACCTAGCAAAGAGGATCTTAGGAGATTTCTTTTCTTTTCTTTTTACCGGGTCATTGAAGATTTTGTTTAGTTAATTGGGATATGTGGATGAGATTATTGGATTATTAGTAATTATATATTATCCATTTTAAGATTTATTTTCAATTTGAGACATAGATTTTAGTTGTTGCTGTTAAAATCGGGAACAAGGAAGAGGGAACAGTTGTTGGAGAAATAAGTGCTATAATGATTTACATAAAGTTAAGAGAGAAAAAAATAGAAAAGGGAAAATTTAAAATATTTGTTTCTTTCTAATGAACAATTTTGCTTTACTCATTGAACAAGGAACATAACAAGTATAGTTTTTTTCCCCCCGAAGATCTGAAGACCACTTCAACCTTGAGAAAAAACAAAATGTATTTCCTATTTACGTACCCAATTTTGTTTTTTTTCGTTGCTTGACACTCGTTAGTATCTACAGATTCCGAACGTTTCTCCTCTCTAGAGTATGACCGATCGCGTTTTGCGTTCTAAGCATCTCATCATGTTTTTACTTGTTCTATTCTTCTAACAGTTTCCCTCATGTCTAATCTCTCATCTGGATTACTTGCGATACAAGCTGCCCCGACCCGCATCAATTCCACCATCTGTTGCACCGAATCAGTATTGTTAACTATCTCTGGATCGATAAGTTCTTCTTCTTTTTGCTCTGCGACCGAAGATTGCACCCACTGAACTATATCGGTCCCGCCTTTACCGTTGTTTAGGTATTGAGAAGGGAACTTCCCTGTCATGATCTCTAGAACTATAATTCCGAGGCAGTAGACGTCTGATTTATGCGAGACCTGTTGGTTCTGCGCGAACTCGGGCGTCTTGAAAGCGAACATTGCCTGCGATGCGTTGTTTGGCTGGAGAAACGGTAAGAATGCGTAATCACTGATCAAAGGCTCGTAGGTCTCGTTGAGGAGAACGTTGCTGGATTTGAGGTTACCGTGTGGGAGCTCGTAGGACGCAAACTCCTTGTGCAAGAACTGCATTCCGTGCGCCACTCCTTGGATGATCTTCAATCGTGTCGGCCAAGTTAGCTCGGAATGATATACCCCACGATCACCTGTTGATGAGAGAAAATACGAAATATTCATTTAGGTTCAGTGGTTAGAGATTTGTCCTGAGAACATTTGTCTAGACTACAGATCAAGATTTATCCCCACTAATTATCGAAAAAGGCGTGGCGGGTTACCGTGTAAAACGAAAAGCAAGCTGCTTCTAGGCATATATTCAGAGACGACAAGCTTCTCTTCCCGGCGGTAGTGATAGGCTAAAGGGGTAAGAACGTTAGGGTGGCGGATTTTCCCTAACCGTCTCATCTCGACATCGAAAGGTTCGCGTGCGAGTTTGTTCATATCTCTAATCCTCTTCACCACAACCGATAGTCCATTGGCCATCACCGCCTTGTAAGCTGATCCAAGGCTACCATTGCCTAGCACCTCGGCTGCAGCCTTCATCAGATCGGGTAAACCGAAAGAGCCTTTCTCGCTATTCACCATTATAATGTCACCCATCCCTCCGCCTACACTTCCTCCTCCTTCTCCACCTTTCCCATTATGAGACGAGCCTTTCTTGGTAGAACCGCCATCCGCGTTTCCACCGCGCTTCTTGCTCGATTCGGTAGACCTTTTCACCGTCCTGGACTCGGGTGCCCTGAACTCCACGTCATCGATGTCGCTCAGGCGTTCTTTGTCGAGCATCCGGAACTCGGGGTTTCTCTTCTTATTTCGTTTCCTTATAACTCCCACAACAAGAAAGAACATGATAAGAAACGTGATCGCCAACATGATCGCGTTCACCGTTGTCCTGTTCGAGTGGTTTGTTCCACCGAACGGCCGAGACGGCGGCGACTCGGGTCCACTTTCGTCGGGGCTTCTTACGACGACAATATCACAGTCAATGTTCAGCGCCTTCCCGCACAACTGACTGTTCCCTTCTAATTTCAAGAGGAGATTTTTCGTATCCGAGAGGCTCTCCGGGACGTTTCCTTCTAGTTGGTTGTCTGAGAGGTCGACGATCTTCAGGTTCTTGTTGATGTTGATCTCTGGAGGTATCTCTCCAGAGAACTTATTACCTTGCAGGTGAAGCTCCTCCAGATTAGAAAGCTGCGTAATGGAGGAGGGGATTTTTCCCACGAATTGGTTGTGATCAAGAAACAGCCGCTTGAGCTTTGTCATGTCCTTGAAGAAATCGTCAGGGATCTCGCCGGAGAAGCTGTTGTTAGAGAGCATGAGAGATTTTAGGCCGCGGAGTTTGAAGAAATGCGGGAGAGGGCCCGAGAGGAGGTTGTTGTCGAGCCTGACGGTCTTTAGATTTGCGAGAGCCTTTAAATCATCGACGTTGATGTTTCCTGAGAGACCGAGCCGTGTGACGTGAATGCCTGAGACAGTCAGACCCTTTTGGCAATAGATCCCGAACCATTTTCCACCGCAAGGATCTGTTCCTGTTCTCCATGAATTTAGGTCCCCTTTTGTTATGTTCACCGAGTTCTTGAACCGCACAAGCGGTCCGGACTCGCTCACGTGCTGCGAAGAAGGGGAGATCGAGAAACACATGATGAGGAGGAAGCCGGGAATCAGAACAGCAGCCATGGATTGAGGAGAAGAGAGGCTGTTGTTCTTTTTTTTTGTTTCTTGGTATTTGAAAACAAGGACGATGTTTTTGATGATGATGATGATGTCTATGGTTCGTTGAGAGGTGTAGTTTTGTTTAGATTGGGTTTGTTGTTCCAACGTTTGACATTGTTTGTTTGTGAGGGTAAGGGTGACATTTTGTTTTCTTTTTCATTGAATTAGCTGTCAAAGTTTAGACTTCTATTGCCAAAAATAGCTTCTTTTGTGTTACCCTTTTTGTTTCAAGATTTAATATTTTATAAACTTTTTCTGTTCGGTCGGAAAAAAAAATTTATAAACCTTTTCTGTTTGTTTCCGAGAGCTTTAACTAAATTTTTTTTTAAGGATCTGAAGTATTATGTAACACATTTGCATCTTCTTTCTTTTCAGCAGATGCATGTCTCATCATTTGTTATAGAAACTAACATGCCTTTGCAATTACTCAGAGATGGCAATCATACCCCGAAAAAAACATATATATTTAGATTTTAAAAACATTGTCTTAGAAATGAAAACAAAAATTAATCTATATTTTGGCCGGTTATAAATAAAATTGTTATGGGTATGCCTAAATCTGTTATCTTAACATTCGGACGGATCAGAATAAGTGTCGGATCAGTTCGTATGTCTCAGATTATTTGCGCACCTCTAGGCAGCATCAAAGACATGCTTTCAAGCGAAACATGTTTAGACAGGATCAACAACTCAAACGTTTAGAGAACACATGAAACAGAAAAAGATTTGCAGAACAATTTTTTTCTAAATTTTCTTTTAATCGACTCAAAAGACAAAGTTAAAGAGTTAGATTATGTTCCGTAAATATGGTCGGAATCAAGCCCCAATATATTTAGGTTTGTAAAACACTTGCGACAATGAGCTTTGCTTACGTACCAGAATAAATACTAAGGAGAAATGAATCAATGGTTTGGTTTATTTGGAAACATATGTATATACAAAATTTTAGTGATTTAAAATTTGAGCAAATTTATTATTGTTAGAAATCCTAGGGTGATTAGAAAAGACTTGAGAACATTTAAGAAACACGAACATAATTTTAATTAAAAAATGAAACCAAGAAATAGTAAAAAGAAGAAAGATAAAAATGGTATATAGTTTTTGTACATTTTAGAAAATCAAAAATAACCGTGGCATCTCCAATTTTAAATTATCGTTGTGATGAATTTTCGAATATAACCAATAAATGATCTTATCAAAATAATACTTTTTGGATTCACTTTCAATGTTCAAACGGACACGAGAGAAAATGAACGAAAATAAAATTTTATTTAACACTAAAACAAAAAGAAAACAATTATTTTTAAAAATTTCTGAAATACTATCATATGAAATGGAATTTTTACCAATTGATTTTTAACTATAAATTACCGGCCATATTTTAATAAATTCATATAAATAACTAATCCAATAACTTGATATTTTGAATAACTTTTACGAATACAAGATTCATTAAGAAAAGATTTGAAATTTTTTTGAAATCATCTCAAATCATTGATCTAATATGCATGGTATTTTTCAGTAAAAAAAGATTTTTCATTTATTTATAAATAACAAATCCAATAATTTTGGATTTTGAACAATTTTAGCAAATGTTGAATAAATAAGATAGGATTTTAAAACATTCTACAAAATCATTAATATAATAAAGAAAGATTTGGTAAAAATGTAAATTTATACCAAATCTTTGATTCAATATACACCTAAAACTTACACCTCAAGCAGCTAAAACTTCAATGTTAGTCGTAGAAAGCTATCAAAAGGCTGGCTTTGGCTCAAGCCCTTTCTCTGAACTTTTTCTGCTGATGCAAAAATTATAACTTGAAAAAACTTAGATCATTGCAAAAAGGATTTCATTCCACGTATCAGGAACACCGGGCAAGCACCAATGGAGGCAATCCTGAACTCCCGGTGAAGCCGAGATACTGAACCGTGATATGTGACCTTCGTCTCTAATATGAGATAAGGCTGTTATGTCCAAAAGCTTAACCCCTGTGCCTTTCACTGCATGACCTGCGCTGAAATCGCTCGACTCCTCTTGCAAAACTTCTTTCCCGATAGACATTGGGGTTGTGTTATTGCAGCTCCCTCCGGTGTTCCATTCCCCGCCCACGAAATGCCTCGGCGAAAGGCTCCTGTAGAACGCCTTAAGATCGGGATGGTGTGGGATCTGCGAGTTAACCCAACTAACCGTGCTGTGTATTGTGAAGTTCTTGGCGTTCCCAAGAGCAGCTAGCTTCTTGTTAGTATTGTGAGCGCCGTTTACATGCATCACCCATCTGTTACCGTTGAGCTTCCCTCGGTTCCAGTGGTGGCCCGTGTTCATTACCAACACGTCGATCTTATGAAGGTATTGGCGTAAAAACGCTGGTGGGCGATCGAGATGCATAGCGTGTTCAGTTGCGGGGTCAGAGATGTTGAGCGGTTCTATGTCGCAGAGTGTAGATGACCAGTGGTATAGGACCGTTGTGTTGTTTTCTGGGAATCTGTAAGCCCATCCACCAGGACGAGCTCCACCTTCGGGAGTTACGAACCCAAATTCTGGTCCCACATCAAGGACATCGGGCCTCTCTTTGCCTCCCGTGATCATACACATCATAGATTGAAACTGTTGTCTTCCCAACGAGTCTCCAACAAAGGCTAGGGTCTTGCTCTGCATCCTGAGGGCATTTGAAAAAGAAAGCCATGCACTGTTACTAAGGACTTGATGGGAACTCTTGGCTACATCTTTGGATACATGGAGCTAACACATGTATATGATAAAATGAAATACAGAAATTTGTTTACCTTCTCAAGAACTTGGAACCCTCTAATTCTTCCATAGAGCATTCTTTTGGCTGCCATCTTAACCTTTCAAAGGCAAAGTCTGTACGCTGCATCAACCTGCACGCCCACATCGAAGCAAGCCACTGTTTGCAATGAGATCCCGAATACAAAGGACGGTGGTTATCCACAACCCATTTCCCTTTCGCGTAATTGCAAGCTGAGAAAAAAATTATATAAAATAACCTGTTATTTCACATAAAACGGAATCATACCGAGACAACATCAATACCGTATAGAGATTTAAGACTAATAGTTTCACCGAGATGTAAACAGATTAGTTATGTTTAATTCCAGAATAATGAACAATCCTAAGATACATTCATGTATCATAAAACCAAGGATCTATAAAACGGGATTTTCTACCTTGATTTGTGATGCGAGCTGCTGATGTTCTACCATCATCTTCCTTGGCTGCTATCTGTTCAGTCCTCTCTTCGTCTGTTGCAAGAATTTTACTCTCTGGATCTGAATTAGTCTTTTTAATATGTGTTGTCTTTGTAGTTTCGGCCTTATCAATAGCATCCTCATGTTTCACCTGTTCTAATTTATTTTCTTCACTAGTTGGTGTCTTCCGATAATTTGGCTCACTTACAGTAACTTCACGTTCCACTGGTTCTAGTTTTTTTTCTTCTGTAGTTGGTGTCTTCCTTTGATTTGTCTCACTTACAGTAACTTCTTCCACTTGTTTCTCTTCTTCTTCTGTATCTTTACTATCGGTTGGATCCTCTTTGCTTTCCTCTGTTATAGAAAAGCCAGGAAAAGGAATAAATTTATGCCAATCTTATTTTCCTAGAATTCATAACTTTTGAGCAGATTACAAGTCATTAAAGAGCTGCTGTAAATGCAATGAACATTACCTTTGTTTACAAACGGAGTAGCTGATGAGTAGCTGTTTTTAGTTTCCGTATTCAGTGCAGTAGGTATTCTCTCAACCTTTTCTTCTGCAAATGACAAAGAATTAGGTCAGATATCCCCCAGGATCTAACTTTACTATTGGTTTCAAGAACATCTACAGTAATTTATGAAACATAAACAGGGGAAACTAGAAGTAAAACATTTCACTCTCATCCAGATTTACAAAATCAATTAAGCATTGAACAAAGTCTTTATAGTATTATTCCAGTATTCTAACGACCTTACAAAATGTGCCAGAAAGAGAGTTTAAGTGTCTTAGTTAAACCTGTTTCCAGCTTTAGAAAGTGACTTTCAGGTGGAAGAAAGGCCGAGGTTGGAGTTCTATCCCATGTCCAAATGACGACGGTTGCACAAACAAGCACAACAAGCACAACAGAGATATCCCTGGCCCTCCGTCTAAGTGCTCCTCTTTTCATCCTATACACAAATTGCAACAAAAAAAAAGTTGTAAGATTTCATTCCATCACACCCAAATAAGAGACTACGAAACGAAAGAAAGAAACAAAGATGATAAAGACTAAGGGGGGCAGCTTTCGATTCTCCTAAACGGATAAGATCACATCACTCAGCAAAAAAACCTGTCTTGTCAGCTTAGACTACTAAGTTACATACACATGTCAGCGAAAATCTACAATCAAACTAGGAAATTTCTACCTATTTCTATGGAGGGTCATGCTTCTTGGCGTTCCAGAGAAACTTTCGTTCACACTATATCAAGCCACATGTCCAGCTAGCTCGATGTTCAGTGTGATCCTTTCAGACAGTTAGTCGACCAACAGATATCTCATCTAGGAGTAGATTCCTTGCCAAATTCATATAAGATCATCGGTGTTTAGCACGGGAAAAGTAGCAAAAAAGAAGAAGAAAAGAATCCTATGCTTTCTGCATCACCGTTATTGGCAAAGAAGAGACATCATCCTACACACTGTTCCCATTACAAGAGACACCAAGCATTGAATAAGACCCAAAAGTGCATCCAGAGAGAGATGGACAGAAAAGTTTTCAATTAAGAGTCAACTTAATGGGTAATTCTCTACACAATTAGCTAAATTAGCATCTCCCACCTACCAAGACACTGTTCCATTAGAACTAAAATTGGTATAACAAAAAAAAGACGCATTACTTGAATTGATTAATTCAGTATATCAAATCAAAGTATAAGAAAATCAGGCAATATTGCAGAACGGGAAAGGTTTTGATCCCGATCGCAAGCCTAATCCAATCTTAGAAGCAACTAAACTCATCTCCTCAATAGTACTAATAAAGGAAATTCTCATTAGCACCCAACAACACTCGGCAACGAAACAAAGCGAAAGGGAAACTTCCATATTTCTGCTACGATAAACCAACAAGTAGATCAGATCGAAACGACGAAGCGAGAGCAATAACGATTGGCAAAATACCTGGAATCTGAGATAACAACAGATCAACAAAAAAAAAACAAATCTCCTCGTCAATCAATTCGAATGAAAAGAGGTTTGTAAGCGAGTGAATCACGGATTCCGATAGTAAAAACTCTCTCTGTTCGGCTCGCTTGATGTCGGCGATTCACCGGAGACGCCGCACGGAGAGGCGTGTTCAGAGGAAACTACGTTCGAGAGATCGAATATCAAATTCAAAAAAAAAGAAAGAAATCGGAGAGAGGAAACAAAAAAATGCTTTTGAATTAATGACTTGTCGGCCGTGGGATCATATTTTAATGACTAAAAATAAGTCTCTTTTTTTTCTGTAATTTGCTTGAAACTTGGGTCGCCCTTATTTTTGCAAATGTCATCAAAGTGTAAGAGTAAGAGTGTTACAAATGTTTTTATGCATTATGACATTTTTATCGCTAACTTGGTTGAATCTTAGTCTCTAGATAAAAGATAATCATCAACTAACTTCCATCGTCCACAAAATACTGTTTAACCACCCCTAATTCATATGCATTTTTTCCGACAAATTTTAATTTGAAACAAATAATCTGGGTCTTTTCAGAGAAAGAAAAGAGAGAAACAAATAATATGGTTTAATATTAAAAGTTAAGCACCATTCAAATTGGGCCAACGAGGCCCAAATTCACGATTTCACATATCATTTTTATTTCTAATATGACATATGACGACAACTCAAGTGTATAAAGTTGGTTTTTAGTGTAAAATACTCAATTTCCTTTGTTTTTGGCAACTAAGTAAGAATGGTTTGTTAGAAGTAGAACTAGAACAGGTATTCTTTGAATCCTCCCGCCCAAAAAAAAAAAACATAAAGTAATACGTCCATCAATTTTCTTATAATACTTTTTTTGTATAGCAAATATAATTACGTAAATCCAGATGGGTAGGCGCGTTTGTTAAGTAAATTAATCATAAATTTGATATGTTCATATAGTTCAAAGACTCGACAGATTGAATATAACTAATTCGAACTTAAGCGTTTTACTCGAATATAAACTTGCTGAAAATTTGGTGCTGCTCACTCCAGAATAATTTGTTCTATACTTGGATGATCTGGAAATCACATGGTGCTAATAAAAAAATAGGGAAACAATATTAGCTATATGTATGCCAAAAAGACCACAAATTGCCGCAAGTAGGTCAAGGAAATGTGTTTTAACGGTCGAGATTAGAAGGAAAGTGTAACACAGTAATAAGTGGGTGTTCTTATCATCCATGTTAAAGACAAAACCATGCCAGCTTGTAACTCGGCTTTCTTTCATTGGTACCACAATACACACACACACACACACACACATATATATATATATATATATATATATATATACAGTATTTTGGTTAAAACACATTATACATAATTGATACAGTATATAACATTTGTATTAATGGATCAATAGTAATTCTATAACTAAAAATAGAAAAACTAGTCGTACTTCTCAACTATGTTTGTATTTGTTGTACCAACATATATAGAGAAACACATGAGAGAGCGATAGAGACAAAGAACATGTTGCCTCTTAAAGAAAACGATTCTAAAACGTAACTATTTATGATTGGTTACTATCTTGATTGTTTAAGAAAACGATTCTAAAACGTAATTAACTATGAATCAATTGATTGATTATTTGATTATCAAAGCAACTATTTTTTTTCTTTTGAGTTATGATGCTAAGTTGCATCTGCATGCCTATATCTTAATAAAATATATCATTTCTAAAATGTAAAACATCAATAGATACTGGGAAATTGGGAATGGCTTATTGCAATTAACATAACGTATCACAAGTTTTGCAAGATAAAACTCCAATAAATACAAACTTTCTAGTTATCAAAAGAAAAACCAAATGTATTTGCACAATTATTTTTTTTATGATTCCCTAGTCAGTCATAATATTATAGTTATAAACTCATTATTGGCAATTTGGCATCAAGGGAATAATACATTGTACACTTGCGTACTAATTGAGGTTACATGTAATAATTTTCCAAGGAACACTGCATTCTGATTATCCTCTTATTTTTTTGTAACTATTTTTCTCTTTTCTTTTTACAACATTTTTTTTTGAAACTATTATCCAAAATGAGGAAAGTAAACATGTATGTACGCAACACTAACCATTCCTAGCTTTTTAGGCAAATCAATTACATAGTTTTCTTTAAAAACAAATTACTCAGCAAATCTTTTCAAGTTTTAGCTAATAACTAATTATATATATTTTTTAAAAAAAACTTAATTGTTTAACTCCTCAGTGATTTATTCAGTCTGAAATCAACTGTGTGGGTATTCTTTCTTTTTTTGAGAAAAATTGTGAAGGGTATATATATTCTTTCTTTTTTTTAACAAGGGTTTTGTGTGGGTATTCTTGATCTTGAGATATAGTACTGTATTAATCCAGTAGCTGCCGAGCCGTATATAAATCAATTCAAATAATTATAACACGCGATATCACAACCAGGTCAAGCCTCAAATTGAAAGTTAAGTGAAGAATAGAACCAGCTCTTGAAGATCTGATATACAAAAATCTAATACGTGGTGAAATTCACATTTTGGAAACAAAATTTGTTTGCTCAACTAAAGATTCAAGCCTTCAAGGTCTTGCTATGTTTCAATTCTTGATCGATGTGTTTTTTTTTTTTCTTGGCTTTTCTATTGGAGTACATGGTTGCTTTTGTTTAGTTCTTTTCAGCGTATCAATATTTCATAAGTTTTAGGGTAGATAAATTTTCGATACTTTTTGTTTATATATATATATATATATTGTAGAATCGATATCTCAAATAATGTAAGAGACATATTTGTTCAGAACATATTTGAAAAATTTACATGCTATAGTATGTCATCAAATCTCACCGAAAAAATGATCTGATCTCACCCCCAAAATATATAGAGTTAAAATCGACTTATAACCAACCTATCGCGCGCACCCATAACAAAAACTACAATAATGCCATTACGATGCACGAGCTTGCCTTCAATTCAATCCTAGAAGTCAAAGCTCCAAGACAACTTTGCTTGAACCCTTGATCAGGATTAATGTTTTATTTTTTTAAAAATATATATTTGGGCCTTGCTTACATCATACTTATGTTGTCAAACTCTAATAGGTTCTTATGACATTTTGTGGTATACATATATATAAAAAATAAAAAAAAAATCTATGCAGGTCTAAACTTTTTATCAAAACAAACAAAACTACCTACATTTTCTACTAGATCTTTAGTAAAACTAAAGCTGCTGGATTTCGAGGATTTTAACATTACCATAGATTAGATTTTTATTTTTGCAATTTCTATTAAGAAACAATCTTTAGTAAAACTATACTTAAAGGAATATCAACTTCATATAAAATATTTGTTGTTGTGTGACCAGAACATGTAGTAGTTTCTGTTAATATGGTAATTACTATCATACTGTTTAAGTTCAAATTCGCATAATCTATATACTATAAAATATTTATGCTATTGGACAATTATTATGATATGAGTCATTAATTGGTTTAACCTGCTTTAAAACTATACGAAAAGCAAATCAGTTAGCAAAAAAAAAAAACTATATGAAAAGCATGATTACTCTGTGGATACGTAATAAAATAGGAAAGACAAACTTTTACTGTAGATGTTAAAAGGAAAAACAAAGACAAAAAAAAACACATTTACTAAAGTGAAAAGAACAAAAGAGTTTCCGATAACGATGAGAAAAGAGAACGAATGGAAGACGAAACTGAGTAGGCCAAGGACAAATATCGTTTTCCAAGCAGAAAGCTGCAGTACTTTTGAAGCCTCTATAGCACGTTCCTCAGTTTTTAGGTAAATCAAGTTCCATAATGATGTAAAATAATCTTATGAAATGTTGGTACGATTATATATCATATAGTTGTCACATATCACTCGTTGAATATTTGGTCCCAGCATGTGATGGTAGTATATATTAATATATATATATATATATATAGTATACAGTGTAAATATGGCTTACTATTTTAAAATGCATAGGGTATTCTAGATTTCTTCCTACACTTGCCAACATCGATTTGTCGTGAGATTGCATCTCCATAAACAGAGGCTTCCATTGTTTCGCACGTAATTTTGCGTTTACATAAAACAAGTTACATTTTATTTTGGATAAAACATTTAAAATTTTGGGTTCATTAATTAGAAAAGAAAAAAAAGTACTAAATTTAAACGTAATCGCAAACAATCAATCGATCGAGATCTTATTAATTAGCCTCTATGAATCTATATCGACCTCTCCCCTTATTAGTTTTATATTTCATCTACAGATAAAGAAGCTTCAGATTTTTTAAAATATTTTCTGGTTATTTGCTCTCAGTTGAATTGGATGTCAACCAAAGACATATATACTTCGTCTGTGGAGTATTGCTTCAAAGACTAGGTACCTTCTCTGCTTCTCAGCTATTCCCATTAGAAAAACATGGACCAACTCTTTTTTTTTTTTTTGCATGTAACCAAAAACTCTCTTCTTCTTTTTTCGATCCGTTAACATTCACATCGATGGATAACCTTCAATTACAGGTCCACATTTCATCATTCTCTATACCTATGGTTTTCAAGCAACCATCTATTGCCATAATACTGTATAATATTTGATGAATGTAAGTCAAGTCATTAGCTAGTAACAAGTTATACTCCTTCAATCGCCTCACAATGATCACCTGTTACCACAACAAGTTGCACTATTTGCTCATTCTTATTGATTCCATATCAATAGAATGATTATTCCTTAAGTATTGTCTCTCTCTTAGCTCATAATACATTTAAGATCAATTCCCTCTGTTTATTTTGTTTCCTTGGTAATTTAATTGTTTTCATAGCTAATCATACCACACACACACACACACAAAAGATTGAATCTGGACTAGTATGGGCAATTTATGGAGATTTTTTTTTATAATTGAGTAATCATAGGCTGATGTCTAAACTAGTTTTTAAACTTTAGTTTTTGCTATTTAAGGTATTTGCCGTTTTATATGTGGAATCACATTAATTAGGATTCAATTTCTAGTCTAGATAACGGATTAACGGGCAAACATCATGCATTGGATTGCTACAGTTACTACATTTAGAGAGATTAGTAAATCTACAATAACTAGATTTCTTAAAGAGATATATATGTTTATGGCAAAACTCTGCTTAGTCGTTTCTCTTTGGCATCCATTTTGTTCTACCAGACTTAAAAATTATTATGTATTGACAAAATGCCGGAAGTATCGGATTTTAAGAGCTTATATAAATATTTTATAAGAGTAAGTATTCATTTTCATAATTAATAAAAAGAAACCATAAACAAATAAAAAATTCATCCGAGAGGTGTTAATTATGCTTTTCGGGTGAATTCGGATGTACAAGTTTAGAGATTAGTTTTCATGGGAGAAAAATGAATATCTTAAATCGCAAGATTGCATAATTATTTTTATGAATTTATTACTTACTCAAAACGAAATTCAATAATTATCCATCCACACCCACATGCAAAATTTAAGAAACAAACAAAAAAATTCTCGCCACATTATCTCACTCACATGAATCCAAATCCTCCTCCAACCTCACATTATTTAACATACACATTATAATAATTTTCTCAAAAGGAAAAATAAATTAAATAACATAGACATATGTCTCCATGTATATCTATATAAACATCCAAGAAAGACCACCTGTATATGAGTGATATAACCTTAAATCCAGAAAAGCCAGAGAGACTCATAGCAAAGGATTTTATTTGTCTCTCAATCTGATCATTTTCCACAAACAAATGATGTCCTCGTCATCAGCCACCGATACTATCACTAAGCCGTCGTCTTCGTCTTCGTTGTTGTTGCCGGCGGTTGAGTCAGTTACGTGCGACACGTGCGGTTTCGCAGAGGAGTGCACGCCGGCTTACATCCACCGCGTCAAGGAACGGCACAAGGGACACTGGCTTTGTGGGCTCTGCGCTGATGCGGTTAAGGACGAGGTTGTTCGATCTCCGACTCGAATCTCCGTCGAGGAAGCTCTCCGCCGCCACACAACGTTCTGCCACCGGTTCCGTTCTTGGAGCCCCGACGAGGAGGAAGATCCGATTTCTGTCATTGGTAGGATTCTGCGGCGTAGCCTCGACGGCTCTCCACGGAGAACCACCACGAGGACGAGCTCTAGCGGGGCTTTGCCAGGGATCGACGACGTAGAGTCACGACGGTCGCTTCTCCGATCTGGGAGCTGTTTCCCGTCTCTTTCTACTTGATTAATATATGTTAGTTGTAAACTTTGTTTTTTTCCCTTAATTTTCTGCTGAACTTTATTATTTGTACTTAATTACTTTTTAGAGGAGATGAAAAGGTTGGAATCCGAGGATTTAATTTCCTATGACGTTATAGCCTTTCTTCCTAGGTGAGTTAATAAAATGTTTTTAAATGACCAAAGCTCATATTATGTGATCTTTAAATTTGCAGTGCTTAATTTATATTCTTCTTTTTTTTTGTTAATTTACAGTTCTTAATCAAATGTAGGTTTATGTAATTAATTATATATATTTTAGGTTTGTGTATCTGGATTACCAATAACAGTGCAATATGTAGTACACATAATTAATGAAATTTACCAAATACAGTAAAACCTCTATAAATTAATAACGTTGGGACCGTGAGGTTTTATAAAAAAATATTAATTTATAGTGATTATTAATTTATAGATATATTATTTGGTTGAAAAACTAATTTTGGGACTGACAAAAAATATTAATTTAGCGAGGTATTAATGAATCGAGTATTAATTTATAGAGGTTCTACTGTACGTAGCTATAAAACGAATAGATGAATGAAAAATACTGTACAAATAGCATTGGTGTTAATATTTAACGTTTTTCTACATTTGAAACTCGCTAGAACCTATGTTGTTGAAAAACAAAAAACAAAAAACTATGTACTTTTATGTAATGCAGGGATATATGTCGTTTGTTTGTGACTTTGTGTTTGTGTCATATAATATGTTTGATGTAATTAGTGGTGAGACAATGCTTATTTTAGATATATTAATTCGTAAATTTATTGACTTAGATATCAAGAAACCCTCATGTCAATTATAGTTGTCAAATTAACCTAGAGGTATTAAGGTTTTTTGTGTTATCCAATAGCTAACATATCTATACAACAATATTGATACACCCGACTCATCCTAGGGAGATTAGTTTGTGGTAAAAACTAAAAACTCGGACCACCCCTTGATTATCAAAAAAAAAAAAAAAAAAAAAATATACAACAATGATTACATCTAATTCTAATTCAGAAAAAATAAATATACCTTTAATTTAATTTAAGATAATTACAAGTACAAATAGAAAAAGCAGATGTCAAGCCAGATATGTGAGTATATCTTGTCATATCTCAAGAATAGTAAATATACTTTTTTCTAAATCCATATCTTAAATGTAGACGCTAGCTCTATAATATCCGATGGAATTTGCCTGGTTGATCTGACTTGGTTATGTCACATTGATAACTGATTCAACACCCCAAATCCAGCCGATTAAAATTGTTAACCACAAACCAAACTATTTCAAATAATGGATAAAACTCCATTAAAACCAAATTAAACCCAATTTGGTCATTTTCCCGAAAGAAAACGAGGGAAGAATAACCAAACAGCGTGGGTCAATGATATATACTGGAAACAGAAGCGAAGCGACTTATGTAATGGTTATGAAATCACTACATTTCTTTTTGTTTCTACGATGCATCATTGATCATAAATGACATTTGTATTTGCTTCACTCGGCAAGGATAGGGTAGCTTACATAACCAATACATGGGAATGCACATATAGAAAAGTAACTACAAATAAGATACCAAAATTCAAAAAATAACAAAAGGCCATAAAGGGTTTTCAATTTCATCCATGCATTATTGTGTTACAAACTCCAATTGATTCCATAAATATTTCTGCAAGTATGTTTTCTCTTAAAAGATTTGAATTGAGTTCCATTAGTAAATTTTAATGTGGAAACTGTATCAGTAGCGCTCTAAAACCACATAACTTATTTTGAAATGAGTTTTCCCAGAAAACAACTTGTGGATTGTAAAACAATCTCTAGTAGCTAGGATTGTAAAACAATCTCTAGTAGCTAGGTATCTACTATTATTAAACAGTTGAAAAGAGATCAGTAGACTACATAGTACATACCATTTCTCATATATCACTAACATAAGGCAATGGCCTATGCCACATAAACTCATATATTATGCTGATGCATATGTTACTATATAAGTTCTAATGTCTTCAGAGAGTTCGTTTCATAGTGCATTTTATATCTATTATTTAGCCATTGCAATATCTGCATGGCATCCACAAAGCCCTAAGAACAGACTAAAATCTAGTCTTTTAGATCCAGTTAAAAAGTATATGCATGTATGCATCCGTGTAAACATGTATATGTCATATGCGACTGCATGCATGGCACATGCGGATTTGTCCAAGGAGACACAAGTGTTCATTTCACATCACTTCCCTATTTGTGTGGCGCAATGGGTCCTTTCCTCTTCACTTTGTTGCCCACTTAACTTGGCATTTTGTTCTCTATTTGCTTCTTAATTGTTTTTAATAAAAAGACAATTCCATGTTTTTTTGTTTTTTTTTTCCTTAATTTTCTGGTCACTTTTTGTTCTTTGGGTCAAAAATATCTCGAGCCCCTTTCACGAATATCTTTGAGTATACCCACCAAGATTTGTACCTACCGGTTCCAAGAATTATTGTATGCCTTAATTAATTAATTATTTAAAAGTATGTGACGATCAAACTTGGATTTGATGAACTTTTGTTATATTGACACAATGCTAGTGGGATAACAGATGGGATTTTTAAGGTGTCCGAATTTGCTTGATTTAAAGTATACTTATCTGGATTTCGAGTTTCAGATTTATGGTTTTCGAATATCTATAAAAAAAAAAAAAAATTGGATATCCACGACGTTTGAACGATATCATCATTTTTAGTGTATACAAGATTTTCAGTATCCAAATCCATATACCAACTTTATGAATATCCATATATTAACTTGATGAATATCCAAATTTTCGCAGCTCGTCAACTGGATCTAATATATTGATAACATTTGCAGCTCTAACAACTGCTTTAGAATGATATACAATAATGATGGCATTTTGTCAGAATGCACTGTTGTCATTGTCATATATGATTTTTCTTTGATTTCAGTTTCTTGGTGTAAAAGAGTGAAATTATAATAGCATGAATATATATATGGTTAGTTCAATCGATTAGAACTAAGAACATGATTGTTTCAGTTTTGTTAGACCGAATTTGAGTTCGCTGACATGTAGTTACATAATACATTGATCACAACAATTTTGGGAAAATCGCATAAAAAACTTTTAAAGTGTCAGCGACACTTTAAACCTCGAGAGTTTTTAACTAGCAGTTTAAACCTTCAAACTAATTTTTTTAACATATTAAACCACCAATTTGACTTCTTTTGTCGCACATACATTTTTTAGACGGACCCGTTAACCCAAATAACGGAATACGTTTTTCGGCGACAGTATAGTAGTTTTTCGATTTTGATAACTTACTCTAAAACCCCCTAAATCGATTTAGAAGCTAGGATTCATATCAAATGCCTGTATTTTTATTCCCATAACCGATTTGATTTCACTCTTTATCTAATCAAGAGATCAGATAAAGCTAAAACTATGTGTGGGCTAACAATAATGAAATTCTTTGTAGATACTCTTATGAAGCCTTGTCTTATTGGTAAGCCCATTAGTCTATAATTTGGGCCCACAAGGATACTTATCTTGTAAACAATGTCAACAACAACCAAAACTGCTTCGAACAGCTATTTCGATCATTTCTCATCGTTTCCTTCTTCTTCTTCAAGGCTCAACCCAAAAACCTCGCAAAGATGATGCACATGACCTTTTACTGGGGTATCAAAGCAACGATTCTCTTCGATTTCTGGAAAACCGATTCATGGCTCAGCTACATCCTCACCTTGCTCGCCTGCTTCGTCTTCGCCGCATTCTACCAGTACCTTGAGAATCGCCGCCTCCAATTCAAATCCCTCTCCTCCACCCGTCATCCTACGCCGCCTCGCTCCGGCGTATCCGCTCCTCTAATCCCCAAATCGGGTACCAGATCCGCCGCAAAAGCTGCGTCGGTGCTGCTTTTCGGCGTCAACGCGGCGATCGGTTACTTGCTGATGCTTGCGGCTATGTCCTTCAACGGAGGCGTTTTCATCGCGATCGTCGTCGGATTAACCGTCGGGTACCTCTTTTTCAGATCTGACGACGGCGGTGCTGATGCTGCGGCGGAGAATCCATGCGCCTGTGCTTGATTGACACATCGACGGTGGGTTTTCGGAAACTTCAAAGGTGTGTTTGATGTTTGTAATTCGGTTGCAGTTTGTTGTGGGTTGTTGATCTATCGAGAAAGTGTTTTACTTCTGTATAATTAGTTTTCCTTCCTTGTTGGCCCTTCGCCCAAACGGATTATCCATCTAAATGCGTTTCTGGGTTTGACGATAATGTAAACTATCTATAGATTAATCACACGGAAAGTTGCAAATTCGATCGTTTAAATCCTATGATTGAGCTTTAAAATCCCAGATTTGGCTGTTGCTTTCATCTGGAAATTAGACATAAAATATAATAACAACTTATACTCGTTTCCGTCCGTAGATTATAGATAGTACAAGCAAAAATGTAAATTATGAGATTGCTAAATCTACTCATTGTTGCGTATTAGTGGAGTCGTCTCAAATGTTTCGACAACAACACAACACCCTACAAAAGCTCTTTCGTTTATATGTTAATATAGTTTTAACATATATATATATATTGATCAACGACAGATAGTGGATTCGCCATGAATGTAATCGAGTATGGCGATGACACCAACGACGAAAGCTTGATCCACCTTTGCTTTGACTATTACATGATAAATATCCTTCTTGTTCCCCACCATCTCCTCCATCTCTCTCTCTGTTCTTACCTGTTTCCATTTATTGTTTATTTATTATATATGTCGTCTCCTTCAATTATTATCTAGAGTATATCTCTACGACTTTTGCAAACAACGAAAATTGAAACCATTTCTCTTCCCATTTTTTCAACCTAATTCGTCAGAAACTTGAAATTTATGGATGCCCACCACAACAATGCCACACCAATAATAGCAAAGTTTTATTACTAAAAAGATTGGAAAAAAAAACTAGTTAACTAGTAGAGAATCACCTGAGCTATGGCTCTGCCATCTGAATCTATGATGTTGCAAGCTCTCTCTGCGAAAGAGCCTTTGATCTCGACATAGTTGTTGTTGTTATAGATGTTGCGGGTTGATATCTTCGGTTTACCGTGAACCAAAATTCTGATTGAACCGTGTTGAACCAGACATGAATCTTTTGGATCTTTCAAGGTGAAAACCAGCTTCTGTGCTCCTTCGTTATCATATCCAAAGCCTTCCCATTTCTTGTGTACCATGTTCAGTGCTTGCACCATCCCTCCCTGAAAGGATTTTGAATTCAACGGATATAGAAATCCAACGGTATACAAAGTCACAGTAACAAGAAAAGCTATAAGTCTCGTTAGCATAAGATCTCTCATTTGATTGAAAGCAAACAACATAATCAAAAGTACACCATGAACACAAATTTGGGTTACCATTTTGCGGATGAGAAGCAAATCATCACCATCACCATTTCTCAAGACAAGCTTGCCTTTGGTTCCAAGAACTCCACACCCATCAACTCTAAACACTACTTGTTGTTTGCTATTGCTCACTACGAATCCTCCTCCGTTCACCATCTGTGGTCTTCGCCGCACCACCAGCACCGCCTCTGTTTCCGATGAGTATCTCCGGCTCACCACCGGATCCACCGCCTGGCTGCTTCTCGCACCCATCACATCTATGCACACGCCGACACGTGCGGTCTAGTTATATACAATACTTGGCCTCTTAATCCTTATATTTACATAGACACTTCAACACTTATGTAGTCATATAGTACTCGATGAAGATGCTGATTAGTGTCAATTTTTGTGAAAAAGACATCAAAAGCTTAATGAAAAATATGCTATTTTGTGACAAGAGACTTCAAAAGCTTAATGAAAAATATGCTATTTTGTGACAAGAGACTTCAAAAGCTTAAGACTTAATTAACGGCAACTTGATTAATTATTGGTGGGAGTGGGCATTTCTAAAGCTAAAATGAGATGCGAACATTTGAAAAGCTCATCTCAATGCGATAGAGGCTTTTTTTTTTTTGTCTTTTTATCTTCACTTTTTTTGTATTTATCTCCACTAATCGTCTCTACGAGATATCCGATAACCTTGAATATATAATGTAGCGGATCGATTTCACACTATATATTATATCATTAGGGTGTGATTTATAAGGGTTTTTAAAACACCTATTTTCCAATCAAGGTTTTAAGTTGTTGTAAGTGAGATTTTAGTTTAGAATAATTTCTTCAACTTCATACAAAAAATCAATCTAAATACATGAAACTTAATAAAGCCCAATCTACTAGGCAATTGGGCTCATGTTAATATGTTTTGACCCAAATTTAATGCAGAAAAGGAAAAATGAAGCATTCTTTGGAGCCGTTAGCTAAACATCCTTTGAAGCCAAAATTTCTAATTCTTGTACATATGCATAGCAATTGTGACCAGTTTTTCCAACACATTTGAGTTAGGCAACTTTTGAGCCTCGAATCAAAAGTTAAATATCATCATCATTCTAAATATCGAAATAACAAAAAACAAAACTGCACTAAGTGACCTATAGAATCTACCTAACGTAATAAAACTCGTGTCGCGCTGTTATTGTGTCACTAACTCACGATCCGGTTTATATCATTATAATCAAAGATAGAATGTGTAGATAAACAAAGTTGAAGATTGTAAGAGAGATTTGAAAAGTCTTTTAATAGTTCGCATCAAAAGTTTAAAAGAGAAATGATGTATGTATATTTTTGTTTTCTTTAATAAGATTACGAAGAGTATTTTTGTACAAGAACAGAAATAATACATTTGTTATATACTAGTCACCAACCGATAAAATGGTTAAAAAAATAAAGTTAAAATATCAAAGAGACACGGAGTCTTAAAAGGGGCAGAGGAAGGTAAGTAATTATCCTTGTCAGGTACCATAATTACTGCTTCTGCCACCCACCTCCTCCTCCTTCCTCTTTCTTCCCTCTATACTACTACTCTCTCTACTAATCTCTCTCTCTCTTTCTTTCTCCTTTTCTCTGCATTGTTTTTCTCACTCGCCGCTTCTTCTTTTTCTTGTTCTTCATCTCTTTCGTCACTGCATGTTTTAGTCTTCACTCTTAACCATTTCTCTCTGGAATTTACACCGGAGAAGACAATGGCTGCTCCTTCAGGCGGTGGCGGAGGAGAAGGAGCTAGCGGAACAGGTTCTGCTCTTGCTCCGCCGTCTCTACCGCCGCCTCGTCCGAAGTCTCCGCCGGAGTATCCAGATTTGTACGGGAAACGCAGAGAGGCGGCCAGAGTCCAGATGCTAGAGAGAGAGATTGGTTTTCTCGAGGCAAGTACTTCATTATTTTATTTTTTCCTATATATTTTTTTTTTTTTTAAAAGAGTACTAACTCTCAGTCTCTCTTTCATTTTTTTTGTTTATTTAAATCTGCCATTTTGATTACTCTGAGGAAGTGTCCGAATATTTTGAATTTCATGATTCATTTGTTTTATTACTCTACTAAAACAAATGGTATGTAGTACTACTGTACTAGCTTCTAATTATAAAATTTAATTAATCATTACTAATCTTTTCTTGTGTAAATAATCTTGTGACTTTGAAGAGGTTTTTTTGTTTTTTGGTGAGAAAAGAGGTTATTGATTTGCCAAAACTTGGTCCCTACTATATCCAGGTTGGTTCGGACTCTGGACCGTTGTGTGTATGTTTGACAGCAATTATAGAAAGCAAGACATTTTATTTTGTTTATTCTCTTTAGATGCTATCAAAAAGAGTAATTAATTTATGCATCAGACACATTAATATCAAACTAATTTCAAACAAGTAGTAGTAAGTACTATGGTAGTATTTTTCTCAAGTTAGTGGATGCCCAATTAAATTAATTGCATGTTTTAACTGAAAACTAATCTGATTAATTTTATAAGATTCTTAGTATTAAAACTTGTGTTAGTTGGGGGCTTTCAACGGATCTATTGATTAAAAACTATATTAATTGGGTTCCTATGCTTTTTCACTTAATTTCTATTCTACCTTCATTAATTTTCATAATCATAATTTTCAAACTAATTAACTTTCCGTCTTAAAACTTGAAAATCAAGTATTTGCTATATAAAATGAACCTTTTTAGATCAGCTTGTAGTGTGAAGTGATTGATAAGACGCCCATTTACACTGTTGTTTGCATCACTGCGGAGTATGTGTTCGTGCATGTGTACTATGAAAGTGAGTGCTTAGTCAAAGAGAGTATTAAAAGGAAAATATAAAGTAAAAGATGAAAAGTAAAAGAGAGAAAGAGCGCAAGCATTAGAGAAGCAAAGTAGAGAAAGTTGAGTAAGATCTTTGAAAAACAAAAATATTGAATGGGGGTTAGCTTCCTTTGCAGTTTTTTTTTTTTTTTTTTTTTTTTAAATTCTGCTTTTTCATATAAATCAATTTGTGAAAGTTTTTGTCTTTATTGCTATTTGCGTTTAAAAGGACCATCTTTGTTCACCTTTTCTTCATGTTGCTTTCTCATCTCCCACATTTTCATATATTTGAGAAATTTAATCATTTTCATACTGTGTATGTTTTGTTTCTCCTGAGAATTTGAAATNCCTCATAACATCAAGACTCCCTTTGTCTAAATCTATAAGAAAATGAAAATGATAATCCAAATTTTCTTCATCCTCTCCTTGGTCTCATCCATCTCTTTTGCCTCTGTTCTAGACTTTTGTGTAGCTGATCCAAAGGGCCCTCAAAGCCCATCAGGATACTCTTGCAAGAACCCTGACCAGGTCAACGAGAATGACTTCGCTCTCTTATACACATCTAGATGTGTATAAGAGACAGTCTTTGTTCACCTTTTCTTCATGTTGCTTTCTCATCTCCCACATTTTCATATATTTGAGAAATTTAATCATTTTCATACTGTGTATGTTTTGTTTCTCCTGAGAATTTGAAATGTGAAATTCTCAGTTGTGTTATGTTTTGTCCCATTATTATTAACTCTCAGGTTTTGTCCTATTTTTCTCCAAGCAAATACACTTTCGGTTAGTCAATGAAGTTTCTTAACCGATATCTCGAATGTTGTCATGAGCAGGGGGAGATTAAATTCATCGAAGGCGTACAACCGGCTTCTAGGTGCTGCAAAGAGTGAGATGACCTCTCTGTTTCTCAAACATTGTATCAGTTTCGATTCAGTTTGGTTTATTTGATAGTAGAAATAGGTTTATGGAATCTCATCCGTGTTATATGTTTTTACTGTGGCAGGGTCTCTGATTTTGTCGTTGCAAATTCTGACCCATTGATCCCTGCGTAAGGATATTTCTACTTCACTCTATGACTTCACATTTCTGATTTCTTTTACTCTGCCCGCTCTTACAATTCCATTATTTTTTGTTTTCTTGCAGACAACGAAAGAGTAGAAGATCCTGCCGGTTCTGGAAGTGGCTCTGGTAAGAATTTATCCCCCCCAAAATCTCATTTTCAGTTGTGATATATCTTTGAATGACTAACATATATATATATCTTAATAAAGTTATACTAATACACTAACTCCATGCAGTAGCGGTATTCCGTGTTTGAGCCTGGCTAGTTTCTGCTGTTGTTGCCAATCCGAGTGTTCGTGCCATCTGAGGAAGCCCAAGTGCTGCAACTGCGCAAGTTGCAGCTGCATTGGCTCCAAATGCTGTGACGGGTCGTGCTGCTCGAATAGCTGCTCTTGTTGCCCGAGACCGAGCTGCCCGAGCTGTCCGAGCTGTCCTAGTTGCCCGAGCTGCCCAAGCTGTTCATGCTTCCGAGGTTGCTGTTGTTCTTGTCCGGACTTATCTTGCTGCATTCCCACCTGTTTCCGCAGCTGCACTCGGCCATCGTGTCTGAGTAAGAAGAAGAGCTCATGCTGCAGCTGCAACTGCAAGATCAGATGGTCATCTTGTTTTAGATGTCCCAAGGTACGACTTTGTTGTTGTTTTTGCAATTGTAAAAATCCATGCTCTAATCCTTGTTGTTTAGCTTTCTGAACATTATTATTATTATTATT
>JAHZTW010000001.1:162084595-162302702 GCA_020283515.1 Alliaria petiolata
TCCACTAATCAATTATCTACACACACAAAAATTCAGAAACCCCTCTTTCTGAAATTTGAGTTCTTCATTTTAGGGTTACAGAATGAATTTGAAGATTTTTAGATGAATTTGAGTATTTTACTCAGATTGAAGACGAGTTTACAAACATCTTGCTGTTTATTTAACAAATATTATCGTTTCGTATCGTTTTCAACACACTTCATGCTGTTTTTTATAAATTCAAAACTCATCGTTTTGATTTGACGACACTATGGACGGAGGGAATAATACATTAACGGACAATAACTTGAGGTATTTTCACATTAAATGTTTACTTGAATGGTTTTTAACCGAACCATCTTTAGTTGAGGGTTTTTTGCATTAAAAACCCTTTTATTTAATACCAAATACCAATTGCATTTTTGTTTTTTATAGTCTCTAACCTTTTTTTTTAATATACCTTTTTTGAAAGAGAGTCTCTAACTTATGTACACGTAAATCATCATATTTAAATCCGGGTTATATCTTATAACCAGTAGTTGCAATAATAAAAAACTAGTAAAGTATAAATTCTCGAGTTTTTTGTTTTTTGTTTTTAAATCGTCTACAAGTTGCACATTATCGGATTTAAATTTGGATTAGAACAAGGCAGCAACAATGATACAAACTGCTAGAGTACAATACGTAAAACGGTAAAAGAAAAGACGGTTTAAAATTCACGATGCCCATGAAAAGAGAAGAAGATAGTAAATGCCCTGAACAAGAGGGAACGTTGAAGAGCCACACAAATTTGAAAAGATGATATGAGACGAGAGGATAAGAAATTGTGCAGAGGAGTCCAAATTAGAGAAGGAAGAGACATTTTTGCTCTTTACTCAAAACTGGACCACACCAATCTCTCTTCTTCTCCAATCCTTTCGATTTTTTCCATATCTTCTTTACAAAAATATCCCACAAAAAGCGACTCCTAGATATTTTTACTTCTTTAACAGATCGCGCGTTGAGAGCTTTTAACAGTATAGTTTTTACCCTTCATGGTTCGGGTTCTTACAACCTTGTATACTTTTTAGTTGTCAGAATCGAAGCCTTGAGGTAGTTCAAAACAGTGATATTGGTCTCAATGCTAAACTCTCATGTTTATGTAATTCAGTACCACTCCAGTTTTATTGGATATCCTCATAATAATATTCACAATGAAGCTTTAATTAATTCATACTAAGAAGTAGATGGGGGAACCAAGTGATTCAGTGCAATGCGTATACTCAGTTACTATTTTGGTTGTGAGCAATGATCGATTCATACTTCAATAACTGGCACTTAGGTTTAGGATGTTGTGATTTGTGAATACTTATGAAATTAAAAGCATTTGGCAATGAATGAAATGACAAATGTCTCTTGTATGTACTATATCATGTTTTGATTTTGAACTGACATATTTGTATGGACTTTAGGTCTCAAGGAATATTATTTGAATTTTGTTTAGAGTTCTAATAGAACGTGTAAGGAAAATACAATGAAATTAAGAATCTTTTCCAAAATATTTTGTAATGAACAATATCAAGGTTGTCTCAAATTCTTTAGTGATTCGGTGCAAATTTTAGATTAAATAGATAGTACACTATTTCGTGTTGCAGTCGAGTAAAACAGATGATGATTTACTTTTACTGTCCGAGAAAATAAAAGATATATAAATTTGGAATAAAATTTCATGCACGAATTCACCATTTGCATACTATACTTTGCACGAAACAGATGATTACTACAAAACTTTCTTGAAAAAGGTACGCTTATTGAAAACGAGCTAGCAATTTATCACCATTCTCCAAACTGACAAAAATCTCTGACATGATACCCCACCAAGACAGCCATGTGGGCTTTTCCCCGCGTACGTACACCCAAAGTTCACATGCATGCAATGCAATGCTAACAAAAAAAAGATCCCTCTGGCTAGCTTCAAGACCATCCTCACGTTAACCATATCAATATCTCATAAGTCTCTATATAAACCAGACGGCCTCTCTTTCTTCCTCATAACATCAAGACTCCCTTTGTCTAAATCTTTAAGAAAATGAAAATGATAATCCAAATTTTCTTCATCCTCTCCTTGGTCTCATCCATCTCTTTTGCCTCTGTTCTAGACTTTTGCGTAGCTGATCCAAAGGGCCCTCAAAGCCCATCAGGATACTCTTGCAAGAACCCTGACCAGGTCAACGAGAATGACTTCGCATTCTCCGGTCTCGGCAAAGCCGGAAACACTTCGAACATCATTAAAGCCGCAGTGACTCCAGCCTTTGCCCCTGCTTTCGCGGGCCTAAATGGACTTGGTGTCTCACTGGCTCGTCTTGACTTAGCCGGTGGCGGTGTCATCCCTCTTCACACTCATCCTGGTGCGTCTGAGGTTCTTGTAGTCGTACAAGGAACCATCTGCGCCGGATTTATATCCTCTGCTAACAAAGTTTACTTGAAGTCTCTCTCGAGAGGCGATTCTATGGTGTTCCCTCAAGGGCTTCTTCATTTTCAGCTTAACTCCGGGAAAGGCCCTGCCTTGGCCTTTGTTGCCTTCGGAAGCTCCTCCCCGGGGCTCCAGATTCTACCGTTCGCTCTGTTTGCGAACGACTTGCCTTCGGAGCTCGTTGAAGCCACGACGTTCCTTAGCGATGAAGAGGTTAAGAAGCTCAAGGGTGTCCTTGGAGGAACTAATTAAGCTTCTCTTTTTGGTGGTTTTTTGTGTGTTTATGCGTCTTTTTTTTTAAATTCAAGTTCGTTTAGCATTCTGATTTTTTTCAGTGGTTGTTTTTCTTTATGAGTTGTTGCTGTTCTCAATGTTCCATTTGATTGTCTCTTTGGCTTGAATTGTAGTAACTAATAAGCATAACATTGCAAACGTCTAAAATGCCTCTCAACTACCTCGTTATTTGCATTAAAGCATCAACATAGTCTTCCACCAAGGATAAAAAGAAAGTGTTAGAAAAGTTCGAAATGCAGTATGGTTGGTTTTTGTGTCTCTTTGTTCCGAACGATGACCGATGAAAAAACAAGAAAGCTGGTCATAATAATCATTGAAGCTACTACAACTCTGAAATCCGGATTCTTTTGTTGTCAACTACAACAAATTCACCTTTTCAGTGTAATGTTAACCCCAAAAGAAAATATATATAATATGGAATGCCAATGAGGATGTATAATCAGGATAGAACAAAAGAAAATAATGATATATTTAACCATGTCCAATATTCAAGTTTATTAGTCTTACCATATATTATGTTTCTAGATCACTATTTCAATCTTTCAGACTTGAAAAAAAAAGAGCCAAGTTCAAAGGTTCTTGTTTTTCCGTTAATTGTTTCATTGATCTATTAACTGTACCACAAACAGCGATTTGTTTGATCCGCAAAACCTAAACTACACACACAAAGAACAGATGCAACATTGAAGTACAATTTACCACACCAAATAACATTATATTAGCATCAAAAAACACAAAGCAGATTGTTTTTTTCCATCTTGAGTTTCATTTTGGCATGATCACATTCGGATTTCGCACGTGTGTGTTCAACTTTCCCATTTTCCCAAGCTCTTTCCATTTGGACCCAGAACCAGAGACACTCCACAACTTATCACTAGGCTTTGTAGACTTGGGTTTCATAAGCGGGAGCTTGTTGTTCCCTTTCCCCATTCCGTTAGCCATCAACCACCTTGAACCAGACTGCACCTGCTGCTGCTGAGTCGTGACTCCCCATGGCTTCTTATCGGTCTCACTCCTGTCTCTTATACACATCTAGATGTGTATAAGAGACAGGTGTTCCCTCAAGGGCTTCTTCATTTTCAGCTCAACTCCGGGAAAGGCCCAGCCTTGGCCTTTGTTGCCTTCGGAAGCTCCTCCCCGGGGCTCCAGATTCTACCGTTCGCTCTGTTTGCGAACGACTTGCCTTCGGAGCTCGTTGAAGCCACGACGTTCCTTAGCGATGAAGAGGTTAAGAAGCTCAAGGGTGTCCTTGGAGGAACTAATTAAGCTTCTCTTTTTGGTGGTTTTTTGTGTGTTTATGCGTCTTTTTTTTTAAATTCAAGTTCGTTTAGCATTCTGATTTTTTTCAGTGGTTGTTTTTCTTTATGAGTTGTTGCTGTTCTCAATGTTCCATTTGATTGTCTCTTTGGCTTGAATTGTAGTAACTAATAAGCATAACATTGCAAACGTCTAAAATGCCTCTCAATTACCTCGATATTTGCATTAAAGCATCAAAATAGTCTTCCATCAACGATAAAAAGAAAGTGTTAGAAAAGTTCGAAATGCAGTATGGTTGGTTTTTGTGTCTCTTTGTTCCGAATGATGACCGATGAAAAAACAATAAAGCTGGTCATAATAATCATTGAAGCTACTACAACTCTGAAATCCGGATTCTTTTGTTGTCAACTACAACAAATTCACCTTTTTAGTGTAATGTTAACCCCAAAAGAAAATATATAATATGGAATGCCAATGAGGATAATTCGCGTAATAGATATAAAACCACTGTAACGACAATGTCCAATATATTATAAGCATGAGATAGAGGTTAGTAGTATAATCAGGATAGAACAAAAGAAAATAATAAAGAAAATAATGATATATTTAACCATGTCCAATATTCAAGTTTATTAGTCTTACCATATATTCTTGTTTTTCCGTTATTTGTTTCATTGATCTATTAACTGTACCACAAACAGCGATTTGTTTGATCCGCAAAACCTAAACTACACACTCCCCACAAAGAACAGATGCAACATTGAAGTACAATTAACCACACCAAATAACATTATATTAGCATAAAAAAAACACAAAGCAGACACACATACTAGTTACTGTTTTTTCCATCTTGAGTTTCATTTTGGCATTATCACATTCGGATTTCGCACGTGTGTGTTCAACTTTCCCATTTTCCCAAGCTCTTTCCATTTGGACCCAGAACCAGAGACACTCCACAACTTATCACTAGGCTTTGTAGACTTGGCTTTCATAAGCGGGAGCTTGTTGTTCCCTTTCCCCATTCCGTTAGCCATCAACCACCTTGAACCTGACTGCACCTGCTGCTGCTGAGTCGTGATTCCCCATGGCTTCTTATCGGTCTCACTCTTCATGCCCGTAAGATGTACCTCTGAGATTTTGTACACATCTAGATGTGTATAAGAGACAGTTACAAAATATTTTGGAAAAGATTCTTATCCTTTCGATTTTTTCCATATCTTCTTTACAAAAATATCCCACAAAAAGCGACTCCTAGATATTTTTACTTCTTTAAAAGATCGTTGAGAGCTTCTAACAGTAGTTTTTACCCTTCACGATTCGGGTTCTTACAACCTTGTATATTTTTTGGTTGTCAGAATCGAAGCCTTGAGGTAGTTCAAAACAGTGATATTATTGGTCTTAATGCTAAACTCTTATGTTTATGTGATTCAGTACCACTCCAATTTTATTGGATATCCTCAGAATAATATTCATAATGGAGCTTTAATTAGTTCATACTAAGAAGTAGATGGGGGAACCAAGTGATTGAGTCCAATGCGTATACTCAGTTACTATTTTGGTTGTGAGCAATCATCGATTCATACTTCAATAAGTGGCACTTTAGCTTAGGTTTAGGATGTTGTGAATACTTATGAAATTAAAAGCATTTGGCAATGATGAAATGACAAATGTCTCTTGTATGTTTTGATTTTGAACTGACATATTTGTATGGACTTTAGGTCTCAAGGAATATTATTTGAATTTTGTTTAGAGTTCTAATAGAACGTGTAAGGAAAATACAATGAAATTAAGAATCTTTTCCAAAATATTTTGTAATGAACAATATCAAGGTTGTCTCAAATTCTTTAGAGATTCGGTGCAAATTTTAGATTAAATAGATAGTACACTATTTCGTGTTGCAATAGAGTAAAAAAGATGATGATTTACTTTTACTGTCCGAGAAAATAAAAGATATATAAATTTGGAATAAAATTTCATGCACGAATTCACCATTTGCATACTATACTTTGCACGAAACAGATGATTACTACAAAACTTTCTTGAAAAAGGTACGCTTATTGAAAACGAGCTAGCAATTTATCACCATTCTCCAAACTGACAAAAATCTCTGACATGATACCCCACCAAGACAGCCATGTGGGCTTTTCCCCGCGTACGTACACCCAAAGTTCACATGCATGCAATGCAATGCTAACAAAAAAAAGATCCCTCTGGCTAGCTTCAAGACCATCCTCACGTTAACCATATCAATATCTCATAAGTCTCTATATAAACCAGACGGCCTCTCTTTCTTCCTCATAACATCAAGACTCCCTTTGTCTAAATCTTTAAGAAAATGAAAATGATAATCCAAATTTTCTTCATCCTCTCCTTGGTCTCATCCATCTCTTTTGCCTCTGTTCTAGACTTTTGTGTAGCTGATCCAAAGGGCCCTCAAAGCCCATCAGGATACTCTTGCAAGAACCCTGACCAGGTCAACGAGAATGACTTCGCATTCTCCGGTCTCGGCAAAGCCGGAAACACTTCGAACATCATTAAAGCCGCAGTGACTCCAGCCTTTGCTCCTGCTTTCGCGGGCCTAAATGGACTTGGTGTCTCACTGGCTCGTCTTGACTTAGCCGGTGGCGGTGTCATCCCTCTTCACACTCATCCTGGTGCGTCTGAGGTTCTTGTAGTCGTNCTTCCAACATTTTGGCCCTGGGGTTGCTGACTCTTGCTTGAGTTTCCAACTGGTATTCTTCTTCTATATCATGAACGAGGGTTGCCAGATCGAAACCTTCTTCAAAATCTGATTCATACTCTTTCGGGAAGTTTTCATCAGATTCCATTCCGGGATCACCAGCTTCAATATTAAAATCAAACAAAGAACCAGCCGCTAGAGTTTCCATTTCAAACTCTCTTAACAGGCGCTCCCTTGGGGACTCAGGTTCACTCTCAGAACTTAGACCAAAAGGGCTGTGTTCAATGCCTAGCATGTCTAAGAACTCACTTGCCACAGATTCAGCAACATCTCTCGAACCTGATGATGATGCTTCCTTATTTGGTGTTCTAAAACATGTTTCTGCGTCTTCATGGTTTTCTTGATCTTCCTCGTCTTCCGACGCCGTTGCTTCCAACATCTCTACACTTTTCAAAGCTGATTCAAGATCTTTCATTATCATTTCTTTCATGTCTCTCTCGCCGTTCTTTACCTCTTCATCATCCTCTGTAACAATACTTTCCTCTTCCTTTGGAGAAACATTGCTCCTCTCCTCTGGAGGCAAATTTTCTGTACCAATTTCAACAACTTCCTCACTTCTGGTAATAGGAACTTCGCCAGCTATCTTTGATTCCTCAAAAGAAACCTCAGTTTCATTCCTGTTTACCAAAGGCTCTTCTGGAGGCAATTTTTCTGTACCAACTTCCTCACTTTCAGGAGTAGGAACTTCGCCAGCTTTCTTTCTATCCTCAAAAGAAA
This sequence comes from Alliaria petiolata, assembly GCA_020283515.1. Taxonomy (NCBI): domain Eukaryota; kingdom Viridiplantae; phylum Streptophyta; class Magnoliopsida; order Brassicales; family Brassicaceae; genus Alliaria; species Alliaria petiolata. Next base: position 162,092,035 of record JAHZTW010000001.1, read on the forward strand.
CATCAGTTTCATTCCCGTTTACCAAAGGCTCATTGCTTTGATGTGCATTTGCATCTTCGTTTTCACGAGAAATTGACACAACAGGTTCAATGTGTTTAGTGACGACGTCAAATTCGAACCGAGACTCAGCTGCTGGATCCACCTTCTCCTCGTCAAATTTTTTATACAGAGTATTTACAGAACTGACCAGGTCAGATTGTGCAACAGGAAGAATTTCATGAAGATCTTTGATTTCTTCCACATTCTGGGACAGAGGATGCGAGTCTTTGTTAACAATACCATGATCATAACGCCGAGATGCGGACTTGCCGTTCCCTAAACTAGACTTTGTACTGGTAGTTCTTGTCAACCCTGTGTTATTGCTAGTTTGTTTTGCATTTGAAGCACCGCGAAAATTCTGAGTGCTACCTGATGACGCAGGATTACGAGTATCCCCAACAACAGTGTACCCAAAACTCATGCTTAGAGTAGCACCACTAGCCTTTCCAGTCAACTGAAATGTTGTTGACCATTTACCCGAACTCTTCTCATCCTGCAACTCCTCAAGTGTGAGAGGAAGCAATCTAGTGAGATCCATCCGATGTTTTCCCAGATCAACCTCAGGAGATCCAACCAGAGAGGCATACAACAAGAAATGCTTAGCTTCATACTTAGCTGAGTGATGTTGTCCACTTCGGCTTCCATAAACTGAGCATGTATGTGTCAGCTTGTCCTTAAAGTCAGCTCTTCCATTCAAAACTTTTGCAGGCCGAGTGCTTAAAGATTCATCACGACGTTTCCAGTGAACAGTGAGATATAGATCCTGGAATATCGGGGGTAACCCGTCAATAGAATGGACTTGGGCAGAGAAACAACAATTGAATCGGCGGTTGCGGACATGAGAAAGGGCTCTGAGAGGCCAATTCCAAAACGATTTCTTCTCCTTCTGAGGCTCAGCCAAGTGGGTACGACCCAACGGCTTTGTTGAAGTGTTATTAGGACCAGCCACTGAGCTCCTAGGATTCTTGTTCACATACAGAGCTTCACTTATCGTCTCGACCTCTTTCAACAATTTGCGGCTACTAGAAGATTCCTCACTATTAACTTTACTCATCTTGTATACGAAAACACTGAGAACCCAGAAGATGATGTCACAAAGCTGCAGAAAGAAGTTTTCAGTATCAGAGAAGCAGAAGGTTAACTGTTGAGAGGACACAGATACAAGAGAAGAGAAGAAGAAAGGGGAAAATCGACAGCATATGCAACATGTAGGCTGGGCCTAGGGCATAACATGAGCTCACATAGATATAGATATTCAAACCCGTCAAGATAACTAAGAACACAAGTACTTTTATGTGGTAAGAGTAAATTAACGAATTAATAAATTCACTCTTGCTTATTAAAACCCCCCCTCTCAAATTCAAACCATTGTAATATGTTTAGAACAAGGTATAATTTTTTCTTAGAACTTATCCAATTATCCTACAAAACCCACATGGTATGACAAAAAATAAAGTCATGGGTTTGCTCTACTGAAAACTTACCAACGATTTTGTTGGGAATCAAGCAAAATCCAAGAAGATCAAGCTGCAAGAAAAACAACCAGAAGATTAGAAATTCTGAAAAGAAAAGTAGTGAGTGAGAACATACATCCAGCCATTGCCAATGGCAAGAAAACAAGAAGAGAGAAACAAATTTAAAGCATGATCAGTTAAAGAGAGAAATGCAAACGAAATCAAAATTGAAAAGGATGCTGAATTTGAAACCCTAGAGCGAGAAGATTGGGATCACGATATAGGATTCAAGAGGGGGTGCTGGAAATAACTCATCCTCTAGTATTGGTATTGAGGATAAACTCTGAAATGAATCTATGCCTTAAAACATAAGTGTCAGAGATCCTAGGCCTTAGAGATGTACATCAGTACATGTCACAATTTAGCTCCAAGCAGCAACAGTTTTCAAACAACGAAATAGAGGAGTTGTCCTCTCTCAGCTCTACACAAACAATTCTACTGTAGCTTTGACTTCTACACAATCACTAGCGAGAAGGGAGAAAGTGATGTGAGCTTTGCAGCAAGCTCGATGAGGTCCAATGACTAAAAACGAATATCACGCCATAACATTTGCAGGTCTCCAATTTTTTCCAATGACTCAAAAAGCAATTACATCACGATATTTCACCGTGCGCGTCATGTGAGATAGATCCAATTCCAGCGAACGATCGGTGATATTTGGTCAGAAAATAGTCGAACGAAGCAACCCAACATCACTGAGTTCACGCGAAAAAATAAAATCCAGGAAAGCAAAGACGATGGAGAATTGAAGAAGTAGAGCTAACCGGCGTATCTGGGAAATCACGGAAAAGTCGTCTCTGTGGAAGCTTGCAAGAAGAGAAAATGGTGGAGGAGCGCGTCGGAGGAGACGAAGAACACAAGAATCCCTCTCTCCGTGTTTTTATTTCATTTGTCTTTTCTTTTTCATTTCTTCTTTTTATTTGATTTCATTGATTTTTTTTAATAATATGCTTGAATTACTCAAATGCTTACAAAGATTATTTTACTGATATGTAACCCTCGTGTTTCATTATACTTTTTTTTGACAACCCTCGTGTTCATTATATTTATACTTTTGACCAAATGTCCAATAACTTATATCTCAGATCCAATCTAAAATCGACCACTTAAAACATTGTATATTCGGATTTTGGAAATCCGTCTAGGTCAAGATTGGATCCGTACATTTTCTCCATTACATGAGTTAGGGACAAATACAATGTTTTAATTACCAATTTTATGGAACGTCAATATCCAATTTTAATCCTACAGCAAAACCTTTTCCAAAGAGAATGTTTTGAAAAATGCCCAAAAAAAAGAAGAAGGAATGTTTTGAAAAATGCTTTTGCTTTTCACAAGGATATAATTGTATTTTCACAGAAAAAATGTTCATTTCAAAAACTTAAAAAACAAGAGCTACTTTCCAAAGAACAAGAGCTAATTATTTTTAAGTTATATTAAAACAAAATGTTCAATGAAATTATTTGGAGGAAAAGAAAAATAATTAAAGATGAGGGTTAAAATGTAAAAAGGTAAATGAAAGAAACGAAACCTAAACCCTAACCCTTCTTGATACGTCCTCTTTTTCTCCCCCAATTTCCCCCACACAGAAGCTGCCGTCACATTCCCTCCTTCCTTAGAATTCGATAGCAATGGTGAAACGGAATCAAGTTTCGCAGGAACAACAGGCACTCCCGATTGAAGAACATTGTAAATCGCTGATTAAGAAGCTTGCTTCTTGCAAGCAGACCATCCGCGACAGATCCCTGCGAACTGTTCTTCGTACTTGGCTCCCCGAACAGACCGAAATCTCCGATGAAGACATGAAGAAGCTATGGCAAGGCATCTTCTACTGCATGTGGCACGCCGATAAGTCTCTTTACCAATCCGAGCTCATCGATCGACTCTCCGCTGCTCTCCAATCCCTTCCTCTCCCTCTCGCCCTCCACTACTTCACCGTCTTCTTGTTCACCATGCGCCGCGAGTGGTCCCGCATCGATCGGCTCAGGTTAGACAAGTTCTACCTCTTGATTCGCAGGTTTCTGCACGGGTTCTTCTCTCTTCTCGATAGCAATTCGTGGGATTTGGATTTCACTCGCCGTTTGATGGGTGTTTTGTTCGACGGGACGTTCCTTGCTGGTGATAAGTTTCAGGGGAATGGTGTTAACTATCATATAGCTTCTGCCTTTGTTGAAGAGCTTAGGTCCTTTCTTCCACTAAGGAAGGAAGTTGTGGAACTTCTTTTTGCTCCCTTTGTGACAATTTTGGGCGTAGTTAATGACAAGATTTTGGTGGCGAAGATCAAGAGTAATTTGTTTGATGAGTTACTGAAGATGGGGAAGAAGCTGCTGGATAATAAGAAATCTGGGAATGACACAGAGCCTGAGGATGCTGATGTAGTGATTTTGGGATCCATTGCACTGTCTATGGAGTTTGCAAAGAGGTTCTATGAGATGGGTTCTTCTCCAGATTGCCATCAAGGTAATAGGAAAGCGTTATTTTCTCTTCACAAGGAGTTCTTGCAGTTGGAGCAGGATATGTCGACTTCTGGTATCGAAGTTTCCATCACGGAAGCTTCTCGACCCGGCGACGATGAAGTGCCTGAACTGGTTCCCCTGTCCGGCGAGACAGAAGCTGATGAATCAAATGCTGTTTCTGAGTCTAAGAAGATTGCTGGAAATGGGTCGTCTTTGAAGAAATGTTCAAAGTCTAAAAAAGGCAGCCTGAAGAAGGACGCTGATGTTTTCGATCTTGGTAAGAAAGATGAAGCTATTGATGAGACTATGATATCGGATCTTCGACAGGAGTTTGAGAAGATTGCATCCGAAATGGGACCATCAAAAGATGAGGTTGCAAGTGTCTGTGAAGAAGCAGAACCTGTGACAATAGCCAAAAAGACCAAGAAGAGGAAAAGAGAGAACAAAGGTGTTGAGCAAGGTACTACTGCTAATAGAGACGCAGCAGAGACGAGCTTAACCGCCCCGAGCGGTGAGAAGAGCTCAAAGAGAGTAAGATTCGCAATGAAGAACAATTTGGTGTGGAAGCCTCATTGCCCTCTACCTCCACAAGACTTGAGGTTGCCTCCGTCTGCGACACCAAGAGGAAGTGCTCTGAAGAAAGGAATCCCGGCCGGTCCAGTGAGGGAGTTGTCTTCTCAGAGTAGGAAGACGAAAAAGAAAGTGAAACCCAACACACGCAAAGGAGTGAAGACGATCAAGAAGTTGAAGAAGAAATTGTCGCCGTGAAAATGGAGTGTTGAGTTACCTGTTTGCTTTGCTTTTTGCTTTTCTTTAAATTTTTGTTATAGTTCCAACTTTTTAATACGTCTTCAAGATTTTGTTTGCTTTTTGAGAATTATGATAAAAATCTTTGCCATTGAAAAACAACTTCTCACTTCTCAGCTCCAAGAGCGATTAAATACACAAAAGCACTGTTATAACAGTGAAAACTGAATTGGTCATTTCTTTCTACTCTTCTCTCCCTATCTAATTTCGTTGATGTATGACTATTTGGAATGTGCTTCAAGTAGCAAAGACGCGTAAATAAGATGGTTCCAAACATCGGGAACTCCGGGCAGACACCAGTGGCTGCAATCCTGTCGCCTTGTCGACACTTTTTTACCTTCCGTGTTGGCCTTACCGTAGATGGACGGATGTCCGTCTTTGCGGAAATTAGTCAGCTTAGTCACGTTTAGAAGAATCACAGGAACTTGCATCTCCTTTATGGCTTCCTCTACTATCTTCATTTTCAAAGGATAGGAATCGAGGATTGAACCTTTCTTTACCGGTTCCACCTCTCCATTGCATGACCCTCCCGAGTCCCACTCACCTCCCCTGTTCAAATTAAACCGATTTACACATTTACGGTTTCGTTTGAAACAGAAACCAAACAGTAAACTAGATTGCCTCTCCCTAACCAAGATGATAAAAGTGACATGAACAACCGAAAACTCGTTTTCAGCACAAATAAAAGATCCCGTGGTAAATAAAAGATTGAGGCTTACCGGAAATGGGCAGAGGAGTATCCGCGGTAAAATACAAGCTGCTTTTTGGGATTCACATTCTCATCGATCCATTTTGCCCAAGTCTTCAACGACCTTCTGTATGCTTCAGTCGCATCAAATTTCGGGTAGATGTAGTCACCTTCTTTGTAGTAGTTTTTCCTGCGCTAGTTTTATTCACCATTAGTAGCCCTTCCTTCTCTAGACAAATATGTCATGAAACAAAAAATTACACAAGTACACTGGGATGCACCAGCAATATCAAGCTTTACAAGATGAAGATTTTGCAATGTTAATTAATACTACAGGTTAAAAAAAAATCTAACCGACATTTCGAGACAATGATTTGAGGATTTGAAAAGTATCTGATTTAAGTTATAAAACTGTCAACATATGCAAAGAAGAGTGATAAAGCAGAAAAAGGAAAGAACCATACCCTCTGGCGGTCTTTCCATGAACCCACCAATGTCCAGTGTTGAAGACAAGAATGTTGGCTCGCTTCCATCGAGCATGTGACTTGTCAATGCGATCAATCGAAAGGGTTGGATTAGTATTCCCTTGAGCATTTGCTCTAACTCCTTCCCTCACAAGAAAATGTGACCTCACAAACTCTACTGTGCAATTGTAATCCTGTCAGACATTGTCGAACATTTTACCCTTAACTTAATCAAGACACAAAGATACAAATGTATACTTTTCTCGAAAAGGAAACAAAAATTGGCAACTAATGCAACAAAATTAAAAGTTACAAAACGGGGATGTTGGGAGTTCTAATAAATCCAGAGAATCCATATTAAAACACCAGTATATGACCAACCAATCTCTTGCTTATTCAAGCACCAAAATACAATTAGTACAGATAACCCAACCAGAATACCAGTGTGTGAACATTCAACCGAGAACACAGGCACTTATGAATAGAAGAGTGGACTTACTTCAAACTTGAATACAAAGTAGCCTCTTCCCTTTGTTATATTGTGGCCATGAACCTCGTACATTTTACTCTTATCAGATAAACCCTCTCGGAGAACGCAAAGCATTGATTCAAACTGGTTACGGTTCATCGAGTCTCCAACCAACATCAAACTTTTACCTCGTAGCTTCACCAAGAAATCTGTAGCATTAAACCTATGTTTGGAAAGTCGATAAGAAGGGGAAAGAAAGAAATAACATATGATCCATTCTAATTACTAATCCTATCATCTAAAGTGTGACAGTAGTTACATTTCTTGAAAGAGTAAGTGCTGGTTATCAAGCCATGATTGCTATACAACATATATGAACCCATAAAAAGAAATTTATGCAAAGCTACAATTAAGACAGATTCATTTATCTGTACATCCGCACTATCATATGTTCAAATAACCTTAGCTTCACTATCAGCTAATAGGAAAGTGTGGCTCATAAGCACAATGAGCACAACCACAAAGCTATATTAGAAAGTGAAATGCTGATCAACACTTTCTTTAGATTGACAATAACTTCAGTCAGGTGTAACAATGGAGGTTTGAGCATACGAAAATGGAAAAGCATCATACCGTGGAAGGTCACAACCGTCAGGCTTCCACCTCCAATTGAGATAGTCGGAATCGCGCCTCCCGTTCCTCTGGCAATCAAAAGCTTCGTCCACATAAGGACACGATCCGGGCTGATACAATGGATACTCATCGTCCTTAACCCACGATCCCCTGTACAGATCGCAGCCTCTGATCTTCTCCGCCACCGCCTGTTCCTCCGCAGATTCGGCATTGCTTTCCTCCTTTTCCTCGACCGACACTTCCCCGCGCGAGCCTCCACCTTCTTCGAGCTCGTTTTTCGCCGGGAGGTCAACGTTGCGCGAATCTTCCACAGCTTTCAGCTTAGTCCCTGCCGCGACGTCATCATCGCCAAGCGAATCTCCTCCGTCCTCCTTTGGGTTAGATTTTACAGTGACGTCAGTGTCACCATCGGCATCCTGAGGCGTTAACTTGGGGTATTTGGAAGGGACAGGCTCGATTTGAGGTAGGAGGAGCGTGGGAGAGCGTGGATCGGAGGTTGCGGGGAGAGGGATGTCGGCGTGGTAAGGAGAGAGAGAAGGCTAGAGAGTGCGCCTGGTGAAGAGGAAGACGCTGCATAGGAAGAAAACGATGAAGAGGGAAGTTGAGAGAGTGTAGGAGAAGATGGTGCGAGGGAAGGAAGGGAAAGAAGAGGAGGAAGAAGAAGTCGACATTGTGCCGCCACCATTGGATTGGAGGAGCTACGCAGACCTCATCGATCACTAAATTCTTTCCATTTTTATTACTATATTAATAATGGATTTCAAAACAATTTTCTGTTACTGTATACCGACTCTGGTGTAATTATCCCAATTATATGCTAAATGCACAAATGTTTCTGCTATTTTCTCACTCTTTCTCATTTCTCATCAAAACCAATAAGGCTCATCATCATATCTATCATATGATTCATCTTTGCTCAATTCCCTTCTACAGTTGTATTGGAAAGCTTATCTCGTTGGCTTAGAAGAAAGATCTACTCTTAGAGATGTATCCGTTTAGATCAATGGAATTTTGTTTCACTCTTAGGATAGAGCAAGTTGAATCCTTTACAAGTTACAAAAAATAGCGATTAGGCCAAGGGATAGTCCACTCGGAATTATCAATTTTTTGTTTTGTTCCAATTCTCTAAATTAGATAGCAGAAAACCTTAATAATTCGGCTGATTAAAAAAAAAAAAAACATTTAGACCAATCACAAGGAAGAACATGTAGCTAGCAGCGTTATTGACTGGTGGTTGTTCGAAATCAAAGTGCATACCAAACATTCCATTCCTTTGATTTCAAAAAGAAGACGACGAGGTTACAGAGAGGATTCGATTTCACAGTGAAGCTTTTGTATTCTTACGCTTACCTTTCACATCTCTCAAATCTCCCGATTCGGGGAAGGAATAGCACCAAAATGCTAAAAGTTGTTCTCTCTCGTATTTTTAAAAATAATGGGTACAATAAAACAAACAAAAAAGGGAGCAAAAACTTCAAGAGCTGAAAAGACTTGTAATAGTCCCTATATAGCTTGAGATTTGATTCTTGGCTTTCTAGCAACGCAAAAATTGTAAGTACCAACTCTTCTTTAATCCCCAACGAAATCCTTATGACAGCCTTACGGGATGTATTGCGACACCATTTTGCGCAGATTTTATGCAGCCCCATCTTCCAAATCGCGTTTCCTGCCATAACGATTTTCACAAAACACAACAGCTTTGAGATTAGCATTGAGCATTCATACACAACAGAGAACAAAGATAGTAAAGAAACATAATAAGAAGAAGATAAGAGAGGATCACATACCTGTCCGACACCGGCAATCAGAAATTTACCCGATTTTGCAAAAGCCAAAGAGTTCACAAATCCAGACTGTAAGATCGATCATATAGACATTGTGAGATTACTACTTGATGAAGTGAAATGCTTTTTTTTTCTATGCACTAGAATCAGCACAAGTTTCTCATACGCAAGTGAGTTTACCACAGGCTAAATAGGTAAGAAATTTAAATCACACACAACACTTAAAAAACATAACTAAGGAAAACAAATTTACCAGTGGAAGCTTGAATAAAGGTCGAATGGCAGTTTTTCCAGTTTCAACACCCAACAAATGCACAAAACCATTACCAGCTCCAGATGCAGCAAGATCACTACCTCTACAAACAGCAACTGAATTGACCCAAGAACTTGCTGAGCACGAGTTGACATAATTATGATCACCATTTTCTGTTTAAAAAAAAAAAAAAAAAAAACAGATAATTAAGACCTTTCAGAGCAATAAAAGCTGCGAAAGAAAACAAAATAAAATTGTGTGTTTTGTAACTAGATTCTGCAATGTTAATACTTAGACTAAATGGAACTAACTCAAGGTTTTACCTAAGATTCCATTAGTGGTCATTCCATCAGCTATCACGGTATGCAGATTCTTGAGGAGAAACACCGGTTTCTTTTTTAACATGCCCCATAGTGCAACAGTTCCATTATCCGAACCAGACAGGTACTCATCATCACTGATGAAACAGCAGCTCTCAAGAGACGATGCAGGAGCACGATAGACTGTACGACTTTGCTCAGGCACCTATTATCATATACCATGACTTAGAAACACAGAATAACAGAAACCATATGATGATGGCTCCCAATAGGGTTCACGTGGAAGATAAAAACAAAAAAAAGCGACTTTACTACCTTAGTTAATAGCATAATTCTATCTCTTCCAACAGTAAGAACACGCTCCTTCCGTAGCGCATCAATGGATAGAATCTCAGCATGGTGTCCAAAATTGTCTTGCACAAACGCTTTATCTTCTACATTCCACACCTTGACAGTTCGATCAAACGAACCAGAGTAGAGTTCCGAAGTTCCGTGTCTGAAACATAGACTAGAAACGGTGTGCCGGTGACCTGTAAAGGCCTGTAGACTAAAGAGTTGTTGGCAAGACTAGACGAAGGAAAATCAGAAAAACCACAAAACAAAAGCCGGATCCATCATTACCTGGACTTGCTCTCGGGTACGAACGTCCCATATATGAACATGGCGATCAACTCCTCCGGTCGCCAAGTAACGACCATCGGAGCTAACAGCTAAAGCAATTGATTCTCTGCTGTGTTTTTTACTCTTAGGCTTCCTTATTTTCATCCCATGAGACTTCAAAACTTCATCACTTGGCCATTTGTATTTGTCACTTTTTCCAGAAGATACATCCCAGTGCATGATAGTTCCGTCTTTCGAAGCTGAGAATCCTCTAGAGTCATCATCCGATAGAGCAACCGCTACAACAGATTGACGGTGCTTGACAATAATATGAAACTCATCAGTACTTAGTGGCTCCTGAACCCTGAATCATGAAAAATGGTTTAATCTTTATTACTATTAACCAATCGTCAAATTTTTTTAAAATTTTTCTTTTTAATTTTAAAATTTTTATTTTTTTTTTTTAATTTATTTGTTTCCTTAAATTTTTGTTTTCCTTTAATCCTTAATTTTTAAGATATATTAAATCTACCAAATTTCTTCATTACCTGGATGCAATGGCTCTTCGAACCCTACCACTCTCTTCGAGCTGCTTAGTCATCAAAGTCTTCGCAATACGACCGGTATCATCCTCTTCCTCTTCTTCGTCGTCATCGTCATCCTGTTCTTCACGCTCTCTCTGCTTCGCTTCCCTCATTCTACTCAGCAACGCCTCCGCTAATCTCTTCCGCTTCTCACCCGCCGTCTCATCGGCAAACTCGTCCTCCTCTTCCTCAACTCCATTCCCTTCTTCGTCTCCGCCTGCAAATCCGTCCTCCTCCGCGTCAGATTCCACAGACTCGATATCCTCGTCATCGTAACTGACTTTCCTCCGTTTCTTTGTCTCTTCCTCCTCGAAGAATGGATCCCTATCATTTGAACCCTTTTTACCGCCTCTCTTAAAGCCTCCACCTTTCTTCTTCTCGTTGTTGTACTTCATTCTTCTCTCACTTTCTCTCTCTGTAAAGCAGGAGAGCTCAATTAGGGTTTAAGCTTAGCCTCAGGGTTTAGTGGCGACGGCGAAGCAAAAAAACGATTTTGTTGTATATTTTGGTCGGAAAGTTCACACAGCTTTAAAATCTTCTGCTTCGCTTTTCATATAACCTAGGTTTTCTTCAGGAATCGGGTTGATCCGAACTAACCCGGCCCATTAATAGCTTGTCTATGATGAGCCCATTATATTTATTTCGCTTTGTTGTAGCAGAAACTTGGGCCTTTAGTTACAAGATTTTGAGCCGAAACTAACCGGAAACCATCCTTTAATCCGGTTTCTGAGTTTTTGGTTTTTTTATTTCTGAAGTAGTCCATGAAACCGAATTAGTATAAGATCAAATTAATACAGTTTTCGTCTTAGTTCTTGTTTTAATCAAATATTATACCATAACATACATTTTAGCCAAGTTTGTTTCGATTTAGTTCGAATCGAATCAGTTTGGTTTATCCCAATTTTAGAACTTTGAATCGAAGTTTTTAATTTCATAGAACCGAACCGAACAGTTCATCAAATCGTCAATTATTGTATACCGAACCGGCCGTCATTGTCGAATGCTGTCTTTCTTCTCCCTTCTTCGCTTTTCGCCTTCGTTGTCTTTTTTCTCATTTCTTCATAGTCTCTCTCTCTCTCCCCTTCGTTAAAATTCCCAAAGCTCGTTAGAGAAATCCAGAAGCTTCCTTAGAATTAGAGGAGGGAGAGGCCCTCGCGTAGACAGTGAAATTCCAATTTCTGGGGACGAATAAGCAGAAGATGAGCTCATGGAATTACGTCGTCACGGCTCACAAACCCACCAGTGTCACTCACTCATGCGTCGGCAACTTCACCAGTCCTCAAGAGCTCAATCTCATTGTTGCGTATGAACCTCCTCCTTCCCCTTTCTCTCTTATCAATTCTCTATTGGGTTCCCTTCTGTATGGAAGCTGTTTATTTTGGGGTTTAGGGTTTTCAGGGAAGCTAGATTCAATCACTGCTCAATAATCCTTATTGTGCTCTCTTTGCAAACAAATTTCGTAAGATGAAGCTCTCTCGAGATCATTATTTTTTTTTTTTTTTATTATTTGTTTTTTTTTTTTTTAATTTTTTTTATTAATTAATTTTTTTGGTTTTTATTTTTTGGTTTTTTTTTTTTTTTGGTTTTTTTTTTTTGTTGTTTATTTGTAATTTTTTTTATTTTTTTTTTTTTTTTTTTGTTTTTATTTTTTTTTATTTTTTATTTAATTTTTTTTTTTTTTATTATGGTTTTTTTTTAAATTTTTTTATTTTTTTTTTTTTTTTATTTTGTGTTTTTTTTTTTTTTTTTTTTTTTGTTTTTTTTAATTTTTTTTAATTTTTTTTTTTTTTTTTCGATTTAGCATTGTCTTGTAAAGTTGTATCGTCTATTGGATCAGATCCATTATATTGTTAGTTTGACAGCGTGTTGATCTGTTCGTAGGAAATGTACTCGAATTGAGATCCATTTGCTTACCCCTCAGGGACTTCAGGTACTACATACATATCTATTCTCTCTGGCTTATATTGTTCATCGTTTCACAAGGGAAAGTTGCGATCTTGTTTTTCATTTTAATTTACAAGTTGTAAGTTCCTTAGACTTTAGAGTATAAAGTATAGATCCATGCTTTTTTTTCATTTTGATTTACAATTTTAAGATCCATGCTTTGTTTTGTATTATAAAACTCTGCTGGATGTTCCTATATTGCAGCCTATGCTGGATGTTCCTATATATGGAAGAATCGCTACTTTGGAATTGTTCCGGCCCCATGTGAGTATATATCTCTTATTGTGTTCTTTAATTCAAGTTCTTATTGATATTTTACAATGTTGATAGCATTGCCCACCATCTTTTGCAGGGGGAAGCACAAGACTTTTTGTTCATTGCAACTGAGAGATACAAATTCTGTGTTCTTCATTGGGATGCTGAGTCGTCTGAGCTTGTTACTAAGTATAGTTTCCAGAAATATAATATATTTTCATGCATCCAATTGATGTGAACCAACCAGTTGTGTTATTTGTCTTTTGATATATGATCATGCTTCCCCTAATCAACTGATGTCAACCAACCTACTGATTCTATATGATGTATTGACATTTCTCAGAGCAATGGGGGATGTTTCTGATCGTATAGGTCGACCAACAGACAATGGCCAGGTAATGAATAACGTCTTGTTGCACTGTGCATTTCAGAGAGCTTTAACTTTTTACTTTCCTTTATTAAACATGATGTGTTGTGATTAAAGGATTGGTTTGCATGTAGCTTACTACTGTTTTAACTATTTCTTTTTGTAGATTGGCATCATCGATCCAGATTGTAGGTTAATCGGACTCCATCTGTATGACGGCTTGTTCAAGGTATTTAGTTGGCTTCTATAAGATATGTGCTCGTTTACTGTATTATATCATGCTAGTATGCTACTGAACTTCTACTGATCTCTTGTTTATACGATGTATGATGATGAAATTTGTTTCTTTGCTTCTTCTTTTAGGTTATACCATTTGATAATAAGGGACAGCTCAAGGAAGCTTTTAATATCAGGTACTGTTTTATTCAGTTAGCATATTGCATTGTGTCTTCACCTCTGTGTGTGTTCTAGTTCTTATTTGTTTCCATGCATCAGATTCTTTCGCAAATCCTCAATAGTCTTAGTCCTCTTGATTCTTTACGATAAGTTTTATTTTGGGGACATTTTTAAACTGAATGATAAATTGAGTGTGGTTCCTAAATTTCAGGCTGGAGGAATTGCAGGTTCTAGATATCAAGTTTCTGTTTGGATGTGCAAAGCCCACAATTGCAGTACTTTATCAGGTATGGAAACATCTCAACATGAATGTGCTACGCAAAATTATCTCTATACATGCATTTGAATTTGTTAAAAAACAGATCTCTTCTTCTTCTTTTTTTACTTTATAATCTATTTTGATGATATAATCTTGAATTTTCTCTGTTGGGACTAACTTATGCTTGGTTTCATAGGACAACAAAGATGCTCGTCATGTCAAAACATATGAAGTTTCTCTAAAAGATAAGGATTTTGTCGAGGGTCCATGGTCACAGAACAATCTCGACAATGGTGCTGACTTACTGATTCCTGTACCACCACCTCTCTGTGGCGTCCTTATTATTGGTGAAGAAACTATCGTCTATTGCAGTGCTAATGCATTCAAAGCAATACCAATAAGACCTGTAAGTTCTTTCAACATAATCTCACCTGCTTTTGTAAGCAGTTGTTTGAAATTTCTGGGAGTACCCCTTTTTCTGTTTTCTTAGTTTGATATGTGACCTTCAATTTGCGTGTCTAGTCCATCACTAAAGCATATGGAAGAGTTGATGTTGATGGCTCTAGGTATCTTCTTGGTGACCATGCTGGACTAATTCATCTGCTTGTTATAACGCACGAGAAAGAAAAGTGAGTGTAAATGCGTGCTTGCTCGTCCATAATCTAAACAATTGAAAGCTTTATTGAACTTATTTACTATGTGCATATGCTGCTTTTATTTGTGTCTGAAGGGTCACTGGCCTAAAAATTGAGCTTCTGGGTGAAACCTCTATTGCATCGACAATATCATACCTTGACAATGCCGTTGTCTTTGTCGGCTCAAGCTATGGCGATTCACAGGTGTGTTGGGATAACTATGTTCCGAGTAAGTTTTTTCTAATTTTTTTACCGTATAATATAAATTGATATTGTCCCATGTTTTTTAGTTGTGCCTAATTGTTAATTTTTTATAACCCTATGTGGATGAGACTTTGTTATTCTTTATCGATTCACAAGAAAGACAGAAATTCAAATAATGATTGTCCTTCCTTTTCTCTGGTTTCTAGGAAAAATAAAATCAACCATCTGAGTGTTTCCATGTTTGATTTTACAATTGCAGCTAGTCAAATTAAATCTACATCCTGATGCTAAAGGCTCATATGTAGAAGTCCTGGAAAGGTATATCAACTTGGGGCCTATTGTCGACTTTTGTGTTGTCGACCTAGAGAGACAGGGGCAAGGTCAGGTTGTAACTTGTTCTGGAGCATTTAAGGATGGTTCCCTCCGCGTAGTTCGCAATGGAATAGGAATCAATGAACAGGTTTGATTTATGTCGCGAGATCTTGATGTCTTGTATGTGCAATTTTCTCATCTGGTTTCTAGCTTAAAAGTCTGCTGTATTACAGGCGTCTGTGGAACTTCAAGGTATCAAGGGAATGTGGTCGTTGAAGTCTTCAATTGATGAAGCATTCGACACATTCCTCGTAGTTAGCTTTATCAGTGAAACCCGTGTATTAGCCATGAATCTTGAGGATGAACTAGAAGAAACAGAGATTGAGGGATTCCTGTCTCAAGTGCAGACTTTATTTTGCCATGATGCTGTGTACAACCAGCTTGTACAGGTATGTTTTTTTTCTAGTGCTTGAAGTTTTCAAAAGACAATTAACGTATTTGATAGCTGTTATAGCTTAGTTTCCTGTCTGAAACACTTGTCTGGTCTCTTCTATCTATTCGTGAACATGAATTAACTGCTGCCTCGTCTGGATCAGGTTACTTCAAATTCTGTTAGACTAGTCAGCTCTACAACTAGAGAATTGCGTAATGAATGGCATGCCCCAGCTGGATTCACTGTTAATGTTGCAACCGCAAATGCCAGCCAGGTTTGTTTTTTTTTTCCGTTGGATTTGATTTAATAGTTTTGTATCTAGCCGCTATATAAAATTCTTTTCGTGAGATAAAATACTAACTTGAGTTTGTAGACATATAACACGTTTGTAAATGGATTCTTTATTTGCTTGGTAGGTTCTCTTGGCGACTGGAGGTGGGCATTTGGTTTATCTAGAAATTGGGGATGGGAAATTGAACGAAGTGCATCATGCCCTTTTGGAGTACGAGGTTTCTTGCCTTGATATAAATCCTATCGGCGATAATCCTAATTACAGCCAGCTAGCTTCGGTTGGCATGTGGACAGATATAAGTGTGAGGATTTTTTCGCTGCCGGAACTGACTCTCATTACAAAAGATCAACTAGGAGGAGAGATAATTCCCCGATCTGTTCTTCTATGTGCATTCGAAGGGGTATGATTCCATTGGACATTACTTCAGATAAACCTAGAACCGAGTGAAATTTTATGGTAGAACCTAATATATGTTATGTTGCAGATATCTTACTTGCTCTGTGCTCTTGGAGATGGCCATCTTTTGAACTTCCAGTTGGATACAACTACGGGACAACTGAAAGACAGAAAAAAAGTATCGCTCGGGACTCAGCCTATAACTCTGCGCACATTTTCATCAAAAAGCGCCACGCATGTCTTTGCTGCATCAGATAGACCAACCGTAATCTATAGCAGCAACAAGAAGCTGTTATACAGCAATGTCAATCTTAAAGAAGTTAGTCATATGTGTCCTTTCAACTCTGCTGCTTTTCCCGACAGGTACACTTTTTGTTTTTTTTTGTGTTCCGTTTCCAGTTCATGATGAAATATAAATGGCTGTGAAATCTGATTCTCTGTCCTCTCTTATGAGCAGTTTAGCGATTGCTAGAGAAGGTGAACTTACGATTGGCACCATTGATGACATTCAGAAGCTTCACATACGCACTATTCCTCTTGGAGAGCATGCTCGTCGAATCTGCCATCAGGAACAGACGCGTACCTTTGGTATCTGCAGTTTGGGGAACCAGACAAATGCCGAGGAATCTGAAATGCATTTTGTTCGTCTTTTAGACGACCAAACTTTCGAATTTATGTCAACTTACCCGTTGGATGCCTTTGAATACGGTTGCTCCATACTAAGCTGCTCGTTCACCGATGATAAAAATGTCTACTACTGTGTTGGAACCGCATATGTTTTACCGGAGGAAAATGAACCAACGAAGGTATCTTTAATGGACAGAATATTAGTGTACTAGTCTCAAGTCACTTTCTTCATTCTAATTTGTCTTTTGAAATTTTTAATTTTTGTGAATGTAGGGAAGGATATTAGTTTTTATAGTTGATGATGGTAGATTGCAGCTTATCGCCGAGAAAGAAACCAAAGGATCTGTTTATTCTCTCAATGCCTTTAATGGAAAACTACTTGCTGCGATTAATCAGAAGATCCAGTTATACAAGTGGATGCTGCGAGAGGATGGCACTCGTGAATTACAGTCTGAATGTGGACATCACGGGCACATTCTAGCTCTATATGTTCAGACCCGTGGAGACTTTATCGTTGTTGGTGATCTCATGAAATCAATCTCCTTGCTGATCTATAAGGTATAACTAACTTGTATATGAAACGAAACCTCTTGCGGTTTAAACTCAATAGCTTTAGATGGCTGATTCATGACTGTTTTTTTTTTGTTTTGTTGTTACAAGCACGAGGAAGGTGCGATTGAGGAACGAGCTCGAGATTACAATGCTAATTGGATGTCAGCGGTTGAGATACTCGATGACGATATCTACCTTGGTGCTGAGAACAATTTCAATCTGTTGACAGTGAAAAAGAACAGTGAAGGTGCTACTGATGAAGAACGAGGGCGGTTAGAGGTAGTTGGGGAGTATCACCTTGGGGAGTTTGTGAACAGATTCCGCCATGGATCACTAGTAATGAGGCTACCTGATTCGGAGATTGGTCAGATCCCAACTGTTATCTTTGGTACAGTCAATGGAGTGATTGGAGTTATAGCTTCACTGCCTCACGAACAGTATACTTTCTTGGAGAAATTGCAGTCGAGTTTGAGGAAAGTGATTAAAGGAGTTGGCGGATTAAGCCACGAGCAATGGAGGTCGTTTAACAACGAGAAGAGAACCGCGGAAGCTCGGAATTTCTTGGATGGTGACTTGATCGAATCGTTTCTGGATCTGAGTAGGGACAACATGGAGGAGATATCTAAATCCATGAATGTTCAAGTGGAAGAGTTGTGTAAGAGAGTTGAAGAGCTCACTAGGCTTCACTGAGAGCCTATCAGTCAAAACCATAAGCTCTGTTTCTTTTCTTAATTATATGCTTTCTTGAGTTAAAAAGTCTCCTTTTGGTTTTGTTATCATCAGCTTTTGAAGTTTGTAATAACTTGGCTAAAGTGTTTGTTTTCTTAATCAAACCGATTGTCTTTTGAGTCCTTTGGATTGAAAGAATCGTGAATCAGTTTATCGAAATATATATATTTATTTACAGATTTTATTGGGTATGTATTACTCTTTCTATATAAAATTATTATGTTCATAATTGAATCTTTAACTCTTTGCAGAAAATTCTTTGCTTGTGAAAGTCTCTTCTCAACTTTTCTGTATTCGTCTTGCAAAAACAAATCGGTTAGTAGATTGTAAAGTAATATTCGTAATATTATAATTTCTAAAAACAATTCTTATGCCATTAATTAATTTTGCTTTAAGCCTTTAAGAGAGTGAACATTTTATTTCTCTTGAAGGCACCTTTGATTCCTTAAAGAGATCTAGACTATTCTTTGCTCTTTTTATTAGGTTCTCTTGCGACTAATAAAACAAAACTTTTCTTGTCTCAAACAAACCTCCCCGAGTCCCCATCACTTGATCATTAATATGTTTATGTACCATAATATAGGTTTCTACTTATGGTGATGATCTAGATTCTTTCTTCCTTTACATTTATATTTGCTATAACAAACATCTAAATATGAGAAATCAATTTTGGATTTTTCTATTTTCTCTGCTTCTACTACACTTTGTCTCCCAAGGTAAAACATCTAATTTCTCTCTATCTATTGAACGTAATTAGTTACCCCGTCCGTTTATTGAAGTTACAAATTTCAGAATTTTATTTTGTTTCATGTATAAAAAGTATATGTTTCAGTTTCCTATGCTTAAATCATTTTTTTTCTTCTAATCGCTCCATTATCATTTAAAATCAATCAAACGTAAATTATAATATAACAATATACTAAAGAGTGGCTAGATTTTTTTTAATATTGCAACTTATTTGTTAATATGTGTGTGAAATCTTAGGACATACATCTTGAAGAAAGAACGGATGAAGTGTTATTTACTTGTCTCATCGACAAATGCATATATATTTACTTTTTGTTTTACATATATATTTACACGTCCGTACAATGTGTAGCTACAAGACCGGTGATAACGATCAGACCAGAGTCACCGGTACGGCCTCAAGGGAACACGACGTTCTTGGACGGAACAACTTGGTGTGTGGCTCGGCCAAGTGCGTCTCAGGCTGAGCTACAGAGAGCTCTTGATTGGGCCTGTGGGATTGGGAGAGTGGATTGCTCGGTCATCGAGAGACATGGTGATTGTTACGAACCGGACACGATCGTGTCGCACAATGCGTATTACCAAGCCAATGGAAACAATCTCATCGCTTGTTACTTCGGTGGCACAGCTACACTCACCAAGACTAACCCTAGTAAGTTTCTTGCACTATATGTTGTAGTGTAAAATGTTGGGTTAATCCACTTTACTAAAAGTTTCTATACGTATATGTAAATATTTTTTTCCCTATGTTATATATATATATATTTTAAAACATGGATTCGAACATGAATAATTATTTTTCCAAAATTAATATGAAGGATTTACAGTGACATAAGAGTTTAATTTTTTTTTAGTCTCCCTTGAATTACTGTTAAATATATTATAATTTAAATAACATGCCAAAAATATCAAGGAAAAAAAACTGAAAAAATATGATGAGTGGATAATGTTTTGAGATAACCTCTCTACTAATATATTTGTCATATAATTAATTTTCCTCGATATTTTCTTATGTTTCTTGCAGGCTACGGAAAGTGTTCCTATGATGTATCCAAGTAAGAAACCTAATTTTCTTCTTTTTCGCTATGTCTCTTACTTATTTTTTTAGTTGCAAAGATTATAATTTATAGTGTTTCTTCGTTTATTAATTCAGATCGGAAGTTTCCGCAGCAAGATCTTTATCAGAGTACAAACCACTGTGGCTACGGCTAATGTACATAGGAGTTTTATTGTTGTTCTGTGGGGGAAGCTAACATCTTCGCCGGAAAATGTCAATCTTCGTCAGATCAGTTGTATTTTTCCTTTTGAGTAAAGTTTACAAAGATTTTGGTTTCGTAGCATTTAAGCTTTGTGTCTTGTTCTTGGCTTTTTTGTTGGGTTTAGAATCTTATAAGCCTTAGAACCTTGCCTTCTTTAATTACATTCAACAAAAAAAAAATAAAAAAAATACATATCATATTTTCATGTTAACTAACATATTAGTAGTAATATAAATTTCAATTCTGAAATATAATCATTATTTTATTTCAGAGTTATTTTGAAGAACTAAACAAAAGTGACTTAGTTCGACCAAACAAAACAAAAACAAAAACAAAAGTGACATGATTGATTTACATTTAAATATTGTAACTCGTTACAGGTTCTAATTTTTTCTTGTTTTCGTCACATTTAATAGATTAATTTATAATCGAGTTTACAGAGACATTACACGTACACAATCATTGAAATATCATCAGTTACTCACAATCATTGAAATATAATCAGTTACACAAACATAACACACGATGCATGATGCATCACTATATGCGTTATTATATTTTGTTTTATTTTGTCGTCAACATAATTAATTACTTGAAAAGAAGAGTAACATACAAAGTATTACTTTATCAAAAAAACATACAAATTAATGAAGTATTACAACATGCGGTGCCTTAATCTAAAATCCTATTAAAAGGAAACTCGAATACTAACCCGAAGTCGGGTAAGAGAAGTTCTAACATCTTGAAATAGTTGATTGATTTTTAACGATTCCCTAATCTATTATGAAGTTAACGATTCCCTTAATCTATTATGAAGTTATGATCTCTAATAATGATAAAATTATCTTGAAGTTATCATCTCTAATAATAAAAAATAATAATCTTGAAGTTTATGATCTATAATCTCTAATACAAAAAAAAAACATTAAACAAAAAAAACCAATCACGTCTAAGATGGGTTTCTGAGGCCCATTGTATACGGCCCATAAAGAGATCTAAACAGCAACAAAACCCTAAATCCAAAGCCTTCAGAAAAAAAAAACCCCTCCTCCGTCCATCCGCACTCACCGGAAACCCTAAAACCCCCCATCAACGCCGGAGGAAGAAATTCCACTAGTTAGAGTCGTATGCTTTCTTCTGCGATGAAGGAAGAGGAAGTAAATCGATGCCAGATTCAGAACTGGTATCCGAAATTCAGATCCTTAACCATCAAAACCAAATTTCACCAACTTCCAGAGACTTTCGTCAGCTATCTCACCGACGATTCGGGTCCCTTTCTTCTCCCCGATTCCGTAACAAACGAGGACGCAATGCCCAATAGAGTCCACAACCCCGAAGAAGAAGACGACTTTCAAGTCTCGGAAGGATCAGATAACGAAGCAGAGCCACCGTCGAATACCCCTTCGTTTCCACAACTCGAAATAGAGATCAAGGAATCAATCGAAACCCTAGGCGGCGCGATTTTCCCCAAGCTGAATTGGAGTGCACCAAAAGATGCAGCTTGGATCAGCCCATCGCAGAATCTTAGCTGCACTTGTTTCAGCGAGATCGCTCTCTTGTTTCGTTCCTCAGATTCGTTGCTCCATGACCTCTGCAACGCGTATGATTCATGTAGTGACAAAAACTCTTCAAGGCCACAAAGCTTCTTCCTCGCTTTGAGAAAATGGTATCCTTCTTTGAAGCCTGAGATGGAATTTAGATGCTTTGTCAAATCAAACGAGCTTGTTGGAATCTGCCAGCGTGAGGTGACAACGTTTTACCCTGTTCTTCTCAACGAGAAGGAGTTGCTCAAGGGATTGATCGAAGAGTTCTTTGATGAAAGCATTAGGATGGAATTTGAATCTGAGAACTACACATTTGATGTCTATGTGACAAAGGAGAGAAAGGTTAAGCTGATAGATTTCAATACTTGGTGTGGCTCTACGTTGCCACTGATGTATACTTGGGAAGAACTTGAGCAGATTCAAGTAGAATGTATTGAATTGGAATTGAGGATTGTTGAGAGCCGTCGCAGCGTGCTTCCTGGTTTGAAGACAGCCGTTCCTTATGATTATCTTGACATGAGTTCTGGTGGTGGTTGGGATCAGGTTCTTAAGAAAGCCGAAGAGGAGCTTCAGAAAGAGAATCAGAGGTCGGATGAAGTTGCTTGAGCGTTTTTTTCATCGTTGTCCCAAAGTTCTTGATGTTATAAACTTTGATGGGTGTTTGTGTCTTGTCATTATAAGATTATCTCTCTTTTTAGAGTGTTTTGTCTTCGTATTTGTCTTTTGTTGTGTAAAGAATTGTGTTAAGAGGCAATTTGTTCTGATTGGTTTCTCATTATCAGTCCCAAGCAAAACAGTTTCTCGTTATCAAATTTTGTGGCGATCTTGCTTGAATGTGCTGCATAATTGCAGTTGTTTGGGACGGACCGGTATGATCCGGTTCGGTTTAAAACACCGTTGATATATAATAGAAGAAGAAGAAAAATGTTTAAGAAAGAATCTGATGACAAACATTTGAGATTCTTAGGTTGTCTATGTTCTTTAGATTTTTGGCGATCTTGTTCTCTAATTGGTTTCTCGTTATCAAATTGAGAGGCAAATTGTTCTGACTGGTTTCTCAGTATCAAATTTGTGGCGGTCTTGCTTGACTGTTTGCATCAGTTGTTTGGAATGGACCGGTTTGATCCGGTTCGGTTTAATGTACAACAAAAATTAGGGAGGAGAAAAAAAAGGTTTAAGAAAGAAGCTGAAGAAGACATGATGATGAAGAACATTTGAGATTCTGAGGTTGTCT
Organism: Alliaria petiolata; assembly: GCA_020283515.1. Taxonomy (NCBI): domain Eukaryota; kingdom Viridiplantae; phylum Streptophyta; class Magnoliopsida; order Brassicales; family Brassicaceae; genus Alliaria; species Alliaria petiolata. Next base: position 162,114,831 of record JAHZTW010000001.1, read on the forward strand.
ATGGTTCTTTACATATAAATAACACAAAGCCGTCTCTTTTAACCTTGGTCTTCATCTTCGAGCTTGAGATTAAACTCTTCTTCGTTTGGGATCTTTGAAAAGTGAATAACTTTCTCTTCTCTCGATTATTCTCTACGATAAATTGTGTTTGATACTTTCAATTTTTTTTTTTCATTTGCGGCCCAAATTTGAAATTTTTGTTGCATCGTTAATTCCAATCTCGAGATAGTTCGATTGGTGCGTTTGGTACTCTTTTCCAGCTTTGTTGCCTCGTTTGTGGGTCGCGCTCAATTTAGGTTAAATTTCAATTCTTTCCAGGTTTCAGCTATTCTCAAAGTAGGAAGCTTTGGCGGCAGCGAACGATGCTCGGTCATAGGATCTCAAGATTCGGGTCTGCCATTGTTAAACAGCTCGCAAGAGGTATTTATTTATCTGTTTTAGATTTCGATGCTCTTCAAGCGTTTCCTATATGGATTTTGATGAAGTTTCGAATCTCACTTCGATTCCACACTTCGTCTTGGAGTCCTTGTGGGAATTTTTCTTCATTTACTTTGCCTCTTGTTCGATATTCTCTTTTCTTCTTGGGGTTAATCTCTATAGCATTACAGAAAAGCTCATACATTTGTCTGCTTGATTCAAAACTCTACACAATGCTGCCTTAAGATCTTGTTCTTCTTTATATTTATTCGTTTTGGCAGAGGGATATTTATCAACATATGGGACAAGGAATTTACAACGGTCTTATGGCCACTACTCGCGATCTCCGGTTAGTCTGAGCTTGTTCTCGATCTTTTTATTCGGTTACAGTCTATTATCATCAGTCAATTACAGTACTTGACATAGTTGTGTTATTTATTTTAGAAACTTAGAACAGAGTTATTTGTTAGAGATCACTCTGTTATCTGATTACGTATATAAGCTTCAAGAGTGTCATAAAATGATTGCAGAAGAACGAATTCCAGCTTTTCTGCACTTGCTTGGTGTTAGATGGATCAGTTAGCGACGGTTATAATGCATCCAGTTATATACTTGTATTCATGGTCTTACTATGCTTAATGAGACCCTGATTCGGGATTCGGTAGAAAGAGTCAAATGTTTGGTGTTGGCTTAAAGACCGTAAACAAAAGCTTAAGATTTCAGATCTGAGAAATTTGGTGGTTTATGTATGGTTTTGATCTGGACATGAATTTACTACAAATATGGATTTGGTCACTCATAGGTTTATGTTTCAGTTTCCACATTGACGTTGAATCTTTCTTGTTTTCTTCTTTTTAATAGCCAACTGTACAGAGGCAAGCTAGGACTTATCAGGAAGCCTTGTTCTTGAAGAACAATAAGTTTTGTACTTCTTCCACAACTTCCACTGAGAAGGGTGATGAAGAGACTGAAAAGTGAGTCTAAAAGTTGTCGATAAATGATCTCAGCAAATTCTCAACTCTTGCATACGGAAATGTGCACATAGAAAATGTAATCCTTCACGATTCGAGCAATATTTTTAGCCTGATAGTTACTGAAATCTTGGTTTTTTTTTTTAGGATAACCATTATCTTTGTTGATAAAGACGGAGAGGAAATTCCTATTAAAGTCCCTATTGGAATGTCTGTGCTCGAAGCTGCTCATGAAAATGATATAGACCTCGAAGGCACAGACTTCTCTTCCATTTTTCATTCTAAGATTGATCCCTTTTATCGAATCGAGAAGTCATGGATTGCTTTTACTTATCTCCAGGGGCTTGTGAGGCGTCTCTAGCGTGTTCAACGTGTCACGTGATCGTGATGGTAAACACATCTCCTCCATTTTTTTTTTTTTTTTTTTTTTTTTTCCTTTAATCTATGTTTTTTTTTTTTAAATGTATTTTAATTTTTTTTTTTTTGTTTTTTTATTTTTTTATTAATTTTTATTATCTATTTTTTTATTTTATTTTTTTTTTTTTTTTTTTTTTTGGTTTTTCTTAATTTTAATTTTTTTTTCTTAATCTAAAAATAAATTTTATTTTTTACATCTGTTTAGTTTTTGAGAAAGTATCATATGTTCCTGGAAAAATGTTTCAGGTCACGACTCGGATGCCAAGTCATTGCAAGACCAGAGCTTGATGGTGTTCGCTTGGCCATTCCTTCAGCCACAAGGAACTTTGCGGTCGATGGATTTGTTCCAAAACCACATTAGTTTTCTCAGAGATTCTCTGAACGTTTTGGATACAGTATAATGGAACCTGAGGAGCTAAGGACCCAAGAGATTATTCATGTTTCTGTTAGAGTTTTGATGATTGCTTACTGAGAGAAAACAGTTTCATTACATATCTTAGTTTTGATCTTTGGCATTTCTTATTGTGTCTGAGTTTTAATCAAAATAGCACAATGCTTGCTTTCATTAAAATGTTGCAGATTAAACTCAAAACTTATAGTCAAAGGAAGATGAAACAACCACAAATATTGTAGAAAGACAAAAGCTCTGGCAAAGCAAAAGACACACAGGTCCATTGAACCTACGAGCATGCTTAATGGTCATATGGGTCGTAATAAAGGTCATCATCATCTTCAGATGAATCCATATCGATAAGCATTGCATCAGATGGGTAATCATCATCTTCAGATGAATCCAAATCGATAAACCTTGCATCAAATGGGAAATCATCAGTCGAGGCATTAGGGAGTCTCAAAACTTTGATACTCTGGGAACATCGCTTCTCGAGATCCCCAACAATGTCCATGTTGAAACACTGGCTTAAATCAAGGTGTTCCAGGTTAGGACACTTGTCAAGAATGGCGTTTAAACCGGCGTTTGTTGATGGGTTCCCGATAAGCTGGAGGTGGCGAAGCCCGGGCATTGTTTCAGCGATTGGGAAAGCATCATCATCACACTCGATGTGAGGGTGATAGTAAGGGCATTCCCCGCGGTTTAGCTTCAACGTCTTCAGATTTGGACAAGACTTGCCTACCGATTTTAGAGACTCTCCCGACAATGAGCAGTATGAAACCTCAAGCTCGAGGTCTTCAAGCAATGGAAGCTTCACAACTGCTTCAATGAGTCCTTCGTTTGTTATTGGATAGCAGTTTGCAAGTTTAAGGCTTCTCAGATTACTTGAACTGCAAAATAGTTAAAGAATAAGATGCAGAACATATTATTCACAAACGAACTTTGCCTAAGCACCCCAAGATCTCAGAAGAATGACAATCTTAGAATCATCAAAGAAACGAGAGAGAGTGAGAGAGAGAACCTATCGGCGATGTAAGTGAGGAGCTCATCAGTACCGAAGTAGGAAATGTCGATCTCAACCAAGCCTCCTTGGCTGCGATCAACTGCGAGACGGCACATAGTCTCGAGCTCTACCCATCGAAGTCTCCGAGATCATCATGCATGACAATCTTCCGCCACAACGAAGGGTCTTTACTGACGCGACGCCACGATGTACACACTTTCTGAGCGTTGTCCAATATATCAATAGCGCCGAGCCGGTGCAGGATTGATGAGGTCAATTCCGGCGGAAGCTCCGCCCAGTTTCTATATTCTCCGTCTTCCATCGCCGGAGGCAAAGACGAAGGCGACTGCGAGGAAGAGGCCATTTTCTCTGGTGGTCAAACTGTGTGTCAAGTCCTTTAAGTAAAGGAGTGAAGTCGTTTCAACTTTCAAAGGACATTAAGGGGAGTGAAATAGTTTCAACTTTCAAGATACAAGACATTAAGTAAGGTGACATATGTTGTTGAAAAAAACTTTTAGGTTCGCTTGGATAATCATGAGTCGATTCATTGGGGAGTCTGGAATCTTTGAAACTCTCGAAACACTGGCGTAAATCAAGATGATCATGGTTAGGACAATTGTCAAAGCTTATAGTCAAAGGAAGACGAAACAACCACATAGCATTGAAACTTTCTTCGAGTTTAGAGATATTGTAGAAAGACCAAAGCTCTGCGGTCACTGATACCTTCGAAGTAACGGGAATAATAAATGTCTGCGTAATCATCATCATCTTCAGATGAATCCGTATGGTTTACCATTGCATCAAATGGGTAATCATGGGTCAAGGCATTAGGTCGTCTCAAAACTTTGATCCTCTCGAAACACCGCTCCTCCAGATCACCATCAAGGTCAACGTTGAAACACTGGCGTAGATCAAGGTGTTCCAGGTTAGGACAATTGTCAAGAATGGCATTTTATACCGGCGTCTGATAATCCGTTCCCGAAAAGCTGGAGGTGGCGAAGACCGGGCATTGTAGCGGCGATTGCTAGAGGCTAGAGCATCTTCGTCAATCTCGTATCCAGGACGGCTGTAAACAAAACGGTTTAGCTTCAATGTCTTCAGATTTGGACAAGACTTGCCTACAACTTTCAGGTACTCTTCTGACATTGAGCAGTATGAAACCTCGAGGTCCTCAAGCAATGGAAGCTTCACAACTGCTTCGGCTAATCCCTCGGCTGTTATTGGATTGCACATTGCAAGTTCAAGGCTTCTCAGATTACTTGATCTGCAAATAGTTGCGCGTAAATGTAAGAAACATAATATAAGCTAGAGAAGAAGAACGATAAGATGCAAAATATTATTACAAAAGAACCTGAAAACAACCATTTAGACCTCAGAAGCATAACAATAGAAATCTTAGAATCAAGTGGATGTTTTCTACCTTAAAATCGAAAGAGAAAGTGGAAAAAAAGTAGATTCTTCCTTGTTTAAACATTCAACCCCATTGAGAACAAACACTTCATTAACAAATCCACTGATTCAACAAATAGTCTTCTAACTTGCGATGCACGAGTAATTGAGTGTCCAAAAGTGCATTTCATGGAAAAACAACCAATGAGTGACACAAAATCCTCTAAAACCAATCATAAGCTAATGATAATCTCTCTAAAACAAGGATTCAAATCAACCCCAATAAAGAAAAGCAAACGATTCGAGATATTTTGAGTCAGAGAGAGAGAGAGAGAGAGAGAGAGAACCTATCGGCGATGTAATTGAGGAGCTCATCAGTACCGAAGTACGAAATGTCGATCTCAACCAAGCCTCCCTGGCTGCGATCAACTGCGTGACGGCACATAATCTCAAGCTCGTAGTTGGAGAATCTCGAGTCTTTGACGTTATGCATGTCAATCTTCACCCACAACGAAGGGTCTTTACAGACGCTACGCCAGGAACTGCACACTTTCTCGATTTCCAGTATGTCAAGCGTGCCAAGCCGGCGCAGGATCGAAAACGTCAATTCCGACGGAAGCTCCGCCCAGTTACAATATCCTCCGTCTTTCATCACCGGACGCAAAGACGAAGAAGACCAAGGATCAAATTGTCAAAATAGGTTAAAAAGAGAATTAACAAGTTTCATTCAATTCAAAGCTGTCGTTTCCTTCTCTACTTTACAATTAGGTCGTCATTGTATCACATAAGTACGACTAAACTAATTTCGACCAAGCTAACACAATTACTCCATAGCCACTGAAATAAGCCCATCACATGGTTCACGCGCTCAAAACCTTTTTTCAAAGTTGGAAGGAAATAACAACACTGAGACTAGTAGGAAGTAGGAACATATTAGAGAAAAGAGGAGACAAGAACGAGTTCATAAGTTCAAAAGACCAGCAAAAGCCACATGTTCTCTGCATTGTTCAGAAAGATTCAACATCTAGTACCTATAATCATAGACATAGTCACAGAAATTAAAAAAGTCGATACCGAAAGCAAATGGGTAATCAACGGTAGAGTCATTGGGGCGTCTCAAATCTTTGATCCTCTCAACGCATCGCTTCTCCATATCCCCGGCAAGGTTAATGTTGGAACACCTGCGTAAATCGAGGTGTTCCAGGTGAGGACAACCGTCAAGAATGGCGTTCAAGCCCGTGTTGGTTAGTATGTTCCCGAAAAGCTGGAGGTGGCGTAGCCCGGGCATGCTTTCTGCGATTGCAAGAGCTTCTTTATCATTGAACTCGTCGTCGTTAAACCTGGGGTCAGGCTCGCAGTTTAGCTTCAACGTCTTCAGGTTCGGACAAGACTGTCCTGCGATTTTCAGAGACTCTCCTGACAACGAACCGTATGAAAACTCGAGGTATTCAAGCAATGGCAGTTTCACAACTGCTTCCACAAATCCCTCGTCTGCTATTGGATAGCACATTATAAGTCTAAGGGTCCTCAGATTACTCGACCTGCAAAATATATTGTATGTAAAAAGTTAAAAACATAAACCAAGATAGAGCACACGAAGGACCTGAAGCCAAACTTCAGAAGCATAACAATGTTAGAACTTGGAATCAAGTGGAAATTTTCCTACTCCAAAATGGGAGAGCAAGGGATTAACAGTTACAACCTGAAAAGATAAACTTTGCCTTGTTTAAATTGGGACAATGTAGAAGAACCAATCTAATTTATCCACAAAAATACTGATTCAACAAATTAATTTCTAGGTAAAAAGAGTGACACAAAACCCTCTAAATACCAATCACAAGCTATAACAATAACAATCAAAACCCAATTCTCACAAGTAAAAGTCCCAAATCACTCAAATTACTAAGATCNTGTACTCTTTTTCCTCGCTAAGGTTTTTGTCCCACTGGGTTTTCCTTAGAAAGGTTTTAATGAGGCAGCATCCCCAAGCGTATTACTATGATCCCATCATCACAACCGGTTATGTCAATCAAGGGGGAGTGTTATAATCCATCGAGGTTGGATCTCCATAACCGGCTCAGTCCATTAGACCATAGGCGGCCAGGACTCCTAAGTCCAATAAGATTAGTAGATGTTTTCCTTATTCTTGTAGGAGTAGTAAAAAGACTATTTCCTTTTCTATCCTTTGTGTAATCACTATATAAATAGACCTTTTGGTCCTCATAATAAGATATAGAATTCATTCGATTCACAACAAAATCCACTTTAAAGAAACAAACACACTCGATAATTTCTGATCACTAAAAAAACTGAAACATGTTGAGTCTAAACATTCACAGACAAGTGAATCAAATTAACGCCATTTTTTTGGCTACCATATAACGAAACCTAAAAAACTAAAGTTTAGATGATTGCTTCATTACATATCTTGGTTAAATTTTTTTTTTGTAAAGATTCTCACTGCAGAATAGCACAAGGCTTGCTTTCATGAATGTTGCAGAATAAACTCAAAACTTTTAGTCAAAGGAAGAAGGAAACAACCACATAGTATTGAAACTTTTCTCAAGTTTAGAGAATATTGTAGAAAGAAAAAGCAATGCAAAAACAAAAGACACACAGGTCAATTGACACTACGAGCATGCTGAATGGCCATACGGGTCGTATTCAGAATGGTCGGTCACTGACACCTTAGAATCCATAGGGTGCATAAACGCCTGCCCAACATAGGTGATCATCATCTTCAGATTGATTTTTTAAAAGGGTAATCCTCATCATCTTCATGTGAATAATCAGATGGGTAATCCTCATCTTCAGATGAATTATCAAATGGGTAATCCTCATCTTCAGGTGAATCCCCTTGGATAAACCTTGAATGAAATGGGTGATCATGAGTGGAGGCATTAGGGCGTTTCAAAACTTTGATCCTCTCGAAACACCGTTTCTCCAGATCACCAGCAAGGTTAAGCTTAAAACACCGGCGTAAATCAAGGTGTTCCAGGTTAGGACACTGATCAAGAATGGCGTTTAGGCCAGTGTTTGACAATCTGTTACCGACAAGCTGGAGGTGACGTAGTCCCGGCATTGTTTCAGCAATTGGTAAAGCATCATCATCACCCTCATTGCGAGGGTACCCGTAACTCACGCGGTTTAGCTTCAATGTCTTCAGATTTGGACAAGATTGGCCTACAACTTTCAGAGACTCTCCTGACAATTCGCAGTATGAAACCTCGAGGTCTTCAAGCAATGGAAGCTTCACAGCAGCTTCACTGAGTCCTTTGTTTGTTATTGAGTAGCACATTGCAAGTTTAAGGCTTCTTAGATTACTTGAACTGCAAAAAGTTGCGTGTAAAAGTTAAAAACTGAGGCCAAGATAAAGACTAAGAACAATAGGACATAAGTCACATAACATATTCACAAAAGAACTTTGCCTAAGCACCACAAGATTTCAGAATCATGGTGAATGTTTTCTACTCCAAAATGGAAGAGCAAGAAAACAAACCCAGCCACATTTTGGGTTTGTTTAAATTTGGACAATGTAGACAAAACATTCAATCACACTGATAAAATTTCATAACCAATACTACTAGTTGACAAAATCTTGGAAGAAACGAGACAGAGAGAGGGAGAGAGTGAACCTATTGGCGATGTAAGTGAGGAGAGAATCAGTACCGAAGGACCAAATGTCGATCTCAACCAAGCCTCCCTGGCTGCGATCAACTGCGTGACGGCACATAGTCTCGAGGTCGTACCCCGTGATTCTCGAGTCTCTGAGATCATGCATGACAATCTTCCGACACATCGAAGGGTCTTTACAGACGCGACGCCACAACGTACACACTTTCTGAGCGTTTTCCAGTATCTCAATCGCGCCGAGCCGTTGGAGGATTGATGACGTCAATTCCGGCGGAAGCTCCGCCCAGTTTCTATATTCTCCGTCTTCCATCGCCGGAGGCAAAGACGAAGGCGACTGAGAGGAAGAGGCCATTTTCTCTGATGGCCAAATTGGGTGTCAAGTCCTTTAAGTAAGGGAGTGAAGACGTGAAGTCGTTTCAACTTTTTCAACTTTCAAGACATTAAGTAAGGAGTGAAGTCGTTTCAACTTTCAACTTTCAACTTTCAAGACGCAACTAAGGGAGTGATTAAGTGAAGTAGTTTCAACTTTCAACTTTCAAGACATAAGACATAAGTAAGGGAGTGAAGTAGTTTCAACTTTCAAGGCAGAGACACACACAAATCCACTTAAACTACGAATATAGAGAGAGAGAAAAACAAAAAACGAAGAACATAACGACAAACGACTTCATAAGTCACAAGACTCACAACTACTTGAAAAGAGCAGCAAAACAACATGTCTCTGCCAATGTTCAGATGAAAATAATAGTTACTCGAAATATCGAAAAATATGTAATGGGTGATTAAAGGTTGAGTCATTGGGGCGTCTCAAATCTTTGATCCTCTCAAAACATCGCTTCTCAAGATCATCATAAAGGGTTGAAGCGTCTTAGCTACATTGACTTCAAAATAAAACTATAAAAAAAATTACTAGTATATCACTATGAAGACATGTGCATAAAAGAAATCACACAATAATTTCTGATCACTCAAAAAACTGAAACATGTTGACTCTAAACATTCACAGACAAGTGAAATCAAATTAACGCCATTTTTTTTTGCTACCATATAATGGAACCTGAGGAGCTAATTGGACCCAAGAGATGATTCATGTTTCTATTAGAGTGTTGATGATTGCTTACTGAGAGAAAACAGTTCCAATACATATCTTGGTTTTGATCTTCGCATTTCTTGTTGCGTCTGAGTTTTAATCAGAACAGATTCCACAGGGATTGCTTTGATAAATGTTTCAGAATAAACTCAAAAATTAATAGTCAAAGAAAGATGAAACAACAACCACATAGCATTGAAAGTTTCTTCGAGTTTAGAGATATTGTAGAAAGAAAAAAGCTCTGCCAAAGCAAAAGACACACAGATCCACTGAAACTACTTACGAGCATGCTTAATAATCATATGGGTCGTAGTCATGATAGTCAACGAATTCATAGGGAGAATAAACGTCTGACCAACCAAGGTGACCATCATCTTCAGATGAATTCATATCCATTACAGCGCTTCTCCAGATCACCAACAAGGTTAAGGCTAAAACACTGGCGTAAAATCAAGGTGTTCCAGGTTAGGACAATTGTCAAGAATGGCGTTTAAGCCGGCGTTTGATAATTTGTTCCCGAAAAGCTGGAGGTGACGAAGTCCGGGCATTGTTTCAGCGATTGCTAGAGCATCATCATCACACTCGATCCAATGGACCCTGTAAGCCTTGCGGTTTCGCTTCAACGTCATCAGATTTGGACAACACTTGCCTACAACTTTCAGAGAATCATGGTGTATAACAGGATAATATTTTGGGTTTGCATAAATTTGGACAATATAGATAAAACATTGTCCAAATTACTAGTATATCACTATGAAGGCATGTAAATAAAAGAAAGCTCTTAACTTGCAAGGCATACATTCTCGAGTATTAGGAGTAACTCGATATCCAAAAGGTACATTCATAGCAGAAATGTAAAGGGACAATACAAGAAAAATATAAAACAATTCTCTCCGACTATTGAGAGATACAAAGGAACAAACACTGAGACTAGGAACATATTAGAGAAAAGGGGAGACAGGAAGGAGTTCAAAAGACCAGCAAGAGCCATAGCGCCTGGCACCGAAAGCAAATGGGTAACCAACGGTAGAGTCATTGGGGCGTCTCAAATCTTTGATCCTCTCAACACATCGCTTCTCCATATCCCCGGCAAGGTTAATGTTGGAACACTTGCGTAAATCGAGGTGTTCCAGGTGAGGACAACCGTCAAGAATGGCGTTCAAGCCCGTGTTGGTTAGTATGTTCCCGAAAAGCTGGAGGTGGCGTAGCCCGGGCATGCTTTCTGCGATTGCAAGAGCTTCTTTATCATTGAACTCGTCATCGTTAAACCTGGGGTCAGGCTCGCAGTTTAGCTTCAACGTCTTCAGATTCGGACAAGACTGTCCTGCGATTTTCAGAGACTCTCCTGACAATGAACCGTATGAAACCTCGAGGTATTCAAGCAATGGCAGTTTCAAAACTGCTTCCACAAATCCCTCGTCTGCTATTGGATAGCACATTATAAGTCTAAGGGTCCTCAGATTACTCGACCTGCAAAACAAATTGTGTGTAAAAAGTTAAAAACATAAACCAAGATAGAGAAGAAGAAGAGATGCAACATCTTTTTTTTATATAGCACACGAGGAACCTGAAGCCAAACATTTTAGACTTCAGAAGCATAACAATGTTAGAACTTGGAATCAAGTGGAAATTTTCAATTTTCATACTCCAAAATGAAAGAGCAAGGGACTAACATTCACAAACCTTGAAAAGATAAACTTTTCCTTGTTTAACAAAAATACTGATTCAACAAATTAATTTATAGTTAAAAAGAGTGACGCAAAACCCTCTAAAAACAATCACAAGCTAACAATAACTTCCCCCAATTCTCACAACTCAAACTACTAAGATCTTTCATATCAAACCCTAGAATTGGCATACACATTCAACAAGTGAAATCAAAATAGGCGTGGTTTTGAGTCACAGGAGGAGAGGGAGAGAGTGAGATAGAACCTATCGGCGATGTAATTGAGGAGCTCATCAGTACCGAAGTACCAAAGATCGATCTCAAGTAAGCCACCTTGGCTGCGATCAACTGCGTGACGACACATGATCTCAAGGTCGTACCTCATGCTTCCCAAGTCTCCAGGGTTGTCCATGTCTATCTTCCGCCACATCGAGGGGTCTTTACAGACGCGACGCCACGATCTACAAACTTTCTGAGCACTTTCCAGTATCTCGATCGTGCCAAGCCGGAGCAGAATCGATGAAGTCAGTTCCGGCGGAAGATCCGCCCAATTTATATATTCTCCGTCTTTCATCTCCGGGGTAAAGACGAAGACGACGGCGGCGGAAGGAGAAACAGATGAAAACGCACTAGTGAAGTGTTTTAACACTTTCGTATCCGTCACTGAATTACAGTTACGTCCCTACAATGATATATATTTACGAAATTAGTTTGGGCCATAAAATTATATAAGCGCACTAAAATAATAGCTTGGGCCTAAACCCAGACCCATAATTAAACTTATCTAATATTTAATGGCTCTATAGGTATGTCGACTTCTTCGAGCCATCATGAGAAGAAATCTTACAAAAATAGAGAAATAGGAAGACACACACACACAAATCCACTTAAACTACGAATATAGAGAAAAACAAAACAAAAAAAAGAAGAACACAACGACTTCATAAGTCACAACTACTTGAAAAGAGCAGCAAAACAACATGTCTTTGCCAATGTTCGGATAAAAATAATATTTACTCGAAATATCGAAAAAATAGAAATGAGTGATTAAAGGTTGAGTCATTGGGGGCTCTAAAATCTTTGATCCTCTCAAAACATCGCCTCTCAAGATCATCATAAAAGGTTAAAGCGTCTTAGCTACATTGACTTCAAAATAAAACTATAAAAAAAATTACTAGTATATATCACTATGAAGGCATGTAAATAAAAGAAAGCTTTTAACTTGCAAGGCATACATTCTCGAGTAGGAGTAACTCGATATCCAAAAGGTACATTCATAGCAAAGGGACAATACAAGCAGGCCCGGCCCTGAGCTCAAGCAGGTCAAGCTCAAGCTTGCGGCCCTCTTTTGTATATATAAAAAATCGGCCCTAAATTTGTAAAAATTGTCCTTAGTCTAGTGGCAAGTGTGACTTTATGCTTCCTTTATCTCTTGAGTTCGAATCCCAGCTGAGCAATATTTATTTTCTTTAAAACCAAACCAGCCTATTTTCTATTTGGACTTGCGGCATTCAAAATGTCAGGGCCGGGTCTGAATACAAGAAAAATATAAAATGATTCTCTCCGAATATTGAGAGATACAAAGGAACAAACACACTCAATAATTTCTGATCACTCAAAAAAACTGAAACATGTTGAGTCTAAACATAAAACATTCACAGACAAGTGAAATCAAATTAACGCCATTTTTTTGCTACCATATTATGGAACCTGAGGAGCTAATTGGACCCAAGAGATTATTCATGTTTCTATTAGAGTTTTGATTATTGCTTACTGAGAGAAAACAGTTCGATTACATATATTAGTTTTGATCTTCGCATTTCTTGTTGCGTCTGAGTTTTAATCAGAACAGATTTTTTTTGTAAGATTCTAACTGCAGAAAATATAGCACATCGATTGCTTAGATAAATGTTGCAGAATAAACTAAAAACTTAATAGTCAAAGAAAGATGAAACAACAACAACATATCATCGAAAGTTTAGAGATATTGAGATATTGAAGAAAGAAAAAAAGCTCTGTCAAAGCAAAAGACACAGAGGTCCACAGAAACTACGTACGAGCATGCTTAATAGTCATATGGGTCGTAGTCATGATATTCAATGAATTCATGGGTAATAATCATCTTCAGATGAATCCGTATCGTATACCAATGCCTCAAATGGATAATCATGAGTTGAGTCATTGGGGAGTCTCAAAACTTTGATCCTCTCGGAACAACGCTTCTCCAGATCCCCAACAAGGTTAAGGCGGAAACACTGGCGTAAATCAAGGTGTTCCAGGTTAGGACAATTGTCAAGAATGGCGTTTATGTTGGATAAGCTTAAAGGAAATCTTCTTGTTAGGAAAAAGGAAAGAGTTAGTTTCCTATTTCCAATAGGAATAGAAATAGAAATAGCAAAGTTGTGTTATCTCTATAAATACCTTGATTGAGTTGTGATCAATGGTATGAGTTTTGGAGTTTAGTTTTGAGAGATTTTCTAAACTTAATAAAGAAAGGTATTCTTTAATCAAAGCTTGTCAAACTATATTTGGTATCAAAGCGTTAGGTTTAAGAATCGATCAAGAGGACTCGATCTCGGACCCTCGCAGCAAGTCGCAAGAACCGCACGATGGCGGAGATTGTGCAAACACGTCCAAAGGAGTTGGACCGAGCAATTCCGATTCAATGCCCCATGCTCACGGCTACAAACTATACAGTTTGGGCCATGAGGATACGAGTATTGTTACGGATTCATAAGGTTTGGGAAGCTATAGAACCCAGAATTGATGACGCCAACAAGAACGATGTCGCAATAGCGATGCTCTTTCAATCCGTTCCGGAGGCCCTTATCTTACAAGTCGGAGATCAAAGCTCACCAAAAGATATTTGGGAAGCGATCAAGACTCGAAACCTGGGAGCTGATCGTGTCAAGGAGGCACGTCTACAAACCCTAATGGCCAAATTCGAGAGGATGAAGATGACGAACCAAGATACAATTGATAACTTTGATGGCAAGTTATCCGAGATAGTAAAGAAGGCAACGACTCTTGGAGAAACCATTAACGTTCCGAAACTCGTCAAGAAGTTTCTCAATAGTCTGCCAAGGAATAAATTCATCCACATCGTCGCCTCCCTCGAGCAAGTACTAGATCTAAAGACAGCAAGCTTTGAAGATATCGTAGGAAGACTCAAGGCCTATGAGGAGCGAATCCTTAATGATCAGAGACAAGGAGACACGCAAGGAAAGCTGTTGCTCACGAGCTCAAAACAAGCTGGATCTACAAGCTCACGAGGGAGAGGTCGTGGAAGAGGAGGCAGGGGGAATAGAGGACGAGGCAAAGGAAGAGACAACTCGCAAGAACGGACAACAAAAAATGATCAAAATCAAACAAAAGAGAAGACGGATAGATCAAAGATAATTTGTTTCGGCTGCGATAAATCCGGCCACTATGCTTCCTCATGCCCGGAAAGAATACAAAAGATGCAAGAAGCAAATAAAGTGGAGACGGAAGTAGCCGATCAAACCCTTTATATGCATGAGATCGTATTCTTAAATGAAGATAAACTCATACCAAAGAACTACAAAGGTGAAGATGGTATGTGGTATCTTGATAATGGTGCTAGTAATCACATGACAGGAAACAAGACTTACTTCTCCGAGCTCAACGAGAATATCAAAGGCAAGGTGAAGTTTGGAGATGGTTCATGTGTAGAAATAGAAGGGAAGGGGTCGATTCTATTTCAAAGTAAGACGGATGAACAAACTCTTATCTCCGATATCTACTGCATTCCGGATCTCAAGAGCAACATCCTAAGCTTAGGACAAGCTACAGAGGTCGGATGTGATGTACGAATGAGGCAAGACTACCTAACAGTCCATGATCCAAACGAAAGACTTCTGGTGAAAGTCAAGAGGTCACCAAATCATCTTTACAAGATAAACTTGAAGATTGGGAAACCGATCTGCTTGCATACAAGAATAGAAGACGATACTTGGAAGTGGCAGGCTAGGTTGGGACATGTCAGCTTCAAGACGGTCAAAGCGATGTTCCAGAAAAGAATGGTTCACGGATTAGAAGACGTAAGAGAAGAGAAAGAGCTGTGTGAATCGTGTTTGGTAGGGAAACAAACTCGTCAAGTTTTCCCGAAGCCGACTATCTTTCGAGCAACAAGCCACTAGAGCTCCTTCACGCTGATCTATGCGGTCCAATAACACCATCTACCATAGCGCATAACAAATACATATTTGTTAACATCGACGATTTCTCAAGGTACATGTGGTCGATCTTGTTAAAAGAGAAAAGTGAAGCTTTCTCTAGCTTCAAGGCGTTTAAGAGAGTTGTGGAGAAAGATCTCGGGAAGGAGATCATAACTCTAAGAACCGATAGAGGTGGAGAATTCACGTCAAAAGAGTTTTATGATTTTTGTGATACAAGTGGTATCAAAAGACATCTAACGGCGCTCTACACACCACAACAAAACGGTGTGGTAGAAAGAAGAAATAGAAAGTTGATGGAGATGACAAGAAGCATGCTCAAGGCAATGAAAGTGCCGAACTATCTTTGGGGAGAAGGGGTTCGCCATGCTACTTATGTCATCAATCGAATTTCAACAAGAGCTCTCGACAACATGACTCCGTATGAATGCTTGCGCGAGAAGAAACCGAACATAGAGCATCTAAGGGTTTTCGGTTACTTAGCATTCACAAAAATTGAAGCTCCCAATCTCAAGAAACTTGACGACAGAGCAAAGCCACTAGTGCATCTTGGGATTGAGCCAGGATCCAAGGCATATAGACTCTACAATCCAACGGAAAGAAGAATTGTGGTGAGTTGCGATGTGGTCTTTGACGAGAAGACAAGTTGGAGCTGGAATGAAGCTAAAGACGGATCGAGAAGAGATCCGGGAATGTTCTATATGAGATGGGGAGAAGTAATAGATGCTGGAGAAGGACCCGCAGTCGGTGGTGATGATCAACATCAAGATCACGGTGAACCCGAGAATGATGAGGTCAGTGATCATGATGAGAATGACGACATAGAAGAAGATGAAGACGATCATCATCAACTAGAAGAGCAACCTCTTAGAAGATCAAATCGTCAAGTTAACCAACCAAGTTACCTTGATGATTATGTTCTTCAAGCTGTTGTGGAATGTGAGAAGCTTCTACTTTTAATGAATGATGAACCAAGCTGCTTTAGAGAAGCAAAGGGTTCGTTAAAGTGGAGGTTAGCATGCAAAGAAGAGATTGATTCAATCAACAAAAACAAGACATGGTCTTTGATGGATAAACCGAGTGGGGTAAAGGTAATTGGCCTAAAGTGGATTTTCAAAATCAAGAAGAATGCGGATGGTACTATCAACAAGTACAAGGCGCGGCTTGTAGCTAAGGGATATGTACAAGAATCCGGCATAGATTTTGATGAAGTGTTCGCACCAGTTGCTCGTATTGAAACCATACGATTGTTGATTGCATTGGCAGCTTCACATGGATGGGAGATTCATCACTTGGATGTAAAAACGGCTTTCTTACATGGAGAACTCAAGGAAGACGTGTATGTCAATCAACCCGAAGGCTTTGAAGTAAAAGGAGAAGAACACAAGGTGTATAAGCTTTCGAAAGCCTTGTACGGACTGAGACAAGCTCCACGAGCTTGGAACACAAAACTCGATCAAATCTTGAAAGGAATGAAATTCAAGAGATGCATGAAAGAAACTTTTGTGTACCGAAAGGAAGAAGAAGGCACTTTACTCATAGTTGCGGTATATGTAGACGATCTGTTCGTGACCGGAAACGATCTCAAAGTGATTGAAGAATTCAAGAAGGGAATGTCATCTAAGTTTGAGATGTCAGACCTCGGGAGACTTACTTACTATCTTGGCATTGAAGTGCATCAAGGAGAAGATGGAATTGAGATTAAACAAGAAGGATATGCGAGTAAAATCTTACAAGAAACGGGCTTGGAAAGTTGCAATCCTACGCAAATACCCATGGTGTTCGGACTACAAGTGTCAAAGGCTCAAGAAGAAGCAGAGATCACTCCCACAAGCTACCGAAGGAACGTCGGCTGCTTAAGGTACCTTTTACACACACGTTCGGACTTAGCATTTTATGTGGGTGTTGCTAGTAGGTATATGCAAAGTCCTCGAAAGTCTCATGGTGAGATAATGAAGCAAATTCTCCGATATCTTAAGGGAACTACATCGTTCGGACTAAAGTTTAATCGTGACGGTTCAAAGAAGATCATTGGATATAGTGATAGTGGTCACAATATCGACCAAGACGACGGAAGATGTACCACGGGTCATGTGTTCTACTTCGGATCTTCACCAATTACTTGGTGTTCACAAAAACAGAACACGGTTGCACTATCTTCTTGCGAAGCCGAGTTCATGGAAGCAATGGAAGCATCAAGACAAGCCATTTGGCTTCAAGATCTTTTGAGCGAGATTACCGGATGGAAGACGGAACAAGTCCTCATCAAGATCGACAACAAATCAGCAATAGCACTCACCAAGAATCTTGTGTTTCATGGTAAGAGTAAGCATATTCATAAGCGGTACCATTTCATTCGAGAATGCATTGAGAGGGAGCTAGTGGATGTGGAGCATGTACCTGGAATCGAGCAAAAGGCGGACATACTCACGAAGGCGTTGGCGCGGATCAAGTTTGCTGAGATGAGAAGCTTGATAGGAGTTAAAGACATGAAGATTGACTTGAAGTTTAAGAGGGAGAATGTTGGATAAGCTTAAAGGAAATCTTCTTGTTAGGAAAAAGGAAAGAGTTAGTTTCCTATTTTCAATAGGAATAGAAATAGAAATAGCAAAGTTGTGTTATCTCTATAAATACCTTGATTGAGTTGTGATCAATGGTATGAGTTTTGGAGTTTAGTTTTGAGAGATTTTCTAAACTTAATAAAGATAGGTATTCTTTAATCAAACCTTGTCAAACTATAGTTTAAGCCGGTGTTTGTTAAAATGTTCCCGAAAAACTGGAGGTGATGAAGTCCGGGCATTGTTTCAGCGATTGCTAAAGCATCATCATCACAATCGATGCGATGGTGCCTGTAAGCAATGCGGTTTAGCTTCAATGTCTTCAGATTTGGACAAGACTGGCCTACAACTTTCAGAGACTCTCCTGACAATGAGCAGTATGAAACCTCGAGGTCTTCAAGCAATGGAAGCTTCACAACTGCTTCACTGAGCCCTTGGTTTGATATTGGGTAGCACATAGCAAGTTTAAGGCTTCTAAGATTACTTGAACTGCAAAATGGTTTCGTGTAAAAGTTAACAACTGAGGCCAAGTTAAGGACTAAGAACAATAAGATGCAAAACATATTCACAAATATATTTTTTCCTAGCATTCAACCCAGTCACATTTTGGGTTTGTTTAAATTGGGACAATGTAGACAAAACATTCAACCTCATTGAGAATATTTCATAACCAATACTACTAGTTGAAAAAATCTTGGAAGAAACGAGACGGAGAGAGGGAGAGAGAGAACCTATCGGCGATGTAAGTGAGGAGCTCATCAGTACCGAAGTACGAAATGTCGATCTCAACCAAGCCTCCCTGGCTGCGATCAACTGCGTGACGGCACATAGACTCAAAGTTGTAATTTTTGCTTCTCAAGTCTACGAGACCATCCATGACAATCTTCCGCCACATAGAAGGGTCTTTACAGACGCGATGCCACGATGTACACACTTTCTGAGCATTTTCCAATATCTCAATCGCGCCAAGCCGGTGCAGGATTGTTGACGTCAATTCCGACGGAAGCTCCGCCCAGTTTCTATATCCTCCGTCTTCCATCGCCGGAGGCAAAGACGACTGCGAAGAAGAGGCCATTATCTCTGATGGTCAAATTGTGTGTCAAGTCCTTTAAGTAAGGGAGTGAAGTTGTTTCAACTTTCAACTTTCAAAACATTAAGTAAGGGAGTGAAGTCGTTTCAACTTTCAAAACATTAAGTAAGGGAGTGAAGTTGTTTCAACTTTCAACTTTCAAGACATAGTAGTAAGGGAGTGAAGTCGTTTCAACTTTCAAAACATTAAGTAAGGGAGTGAAGTTGTTTCAACTTTCAACTTTCAAGACATAGTAAGGGAGTGAAGTAGTTTCAACTTTCAAGGCAGTCGTGGACCATCACTAAATTTACCATAACGAACATAGTCTGGTCCAATGTATAATCAGCCTACTAACATTAGGGCTTGGTACGGCCCGTTAACTTTTTACATGCTTGATCGTGCTTTCTGGTTCACATAAACGTAAAAGTTCTCTTTACTCTTAAAATCAATAAGAAAGAAAATTTCATTTGTTTATTTATGAAAAAGTGCCATATATTGTTCTTGGGAAAATGTTTCAGGTTCGCTTGAGCTTTTTTCCTTCAGCCACAAGCAATTTCGCGGTTGATGGATTTGTTCCTATTGATCAACCTAAGGCATTAAGGATCAAAGAGATGATGACTCATGTTTCCATAAGAGTTCTGTTAATGGATTATCGAGTCCTTCGTCAGTTATTAGCACATTGCAAGTTTAAGGCATCTCAGATTACTTGAACTGCAAAATAGTTGCGTGTAAAAGTAAAAAAAACTAAGGCCAAGAGGAAGACTAAGAACAATGATTAATCCCCTTTAATCATAAGAAGGATCTGGTTTACATGAAGATAACCATCTTAGGTACTTGGTTTATACTAAACCGATCAACACATTTCAATCATATCTAATAGTGATCATCATCTTCAGATGAATACATTTCGATAAACCTTGAAAATGGGTAATCATCAGTCGAGTCATTGGGGAGTCTCACAACTTTAATCATCTCGGAACACCGCTTCTCCAGATCCCCAACAAGGCTAAGGTTGAAACACAGGCGTAAATCAAGGTGTTCCAGAATGGGACAATTGTCAAGAATGGTGTTTAGGCCAGTGTTTGATAATCCGTTACAAACAAGCTGGAGGTGACGAAGTCCAGGCATTGTTTCAGCGATTGCTAAAGCATCATCATCACAACCGATGAAAGAGAGCAAGTAACCCTTGGAGTTTAGTTTCAATGTCTTCAGATTTGGACAAGATTGGCCTACAACTTTCAGATACTCTCCTGACAATGAGTAGCAGTTTGAAACCTCATGCTCTTCAAGCAATGGAAGCTTCAGAGCTGCTTCAATGAGTCCTTCGTCAGTTATTGATAAGCACATTGCAAGTTTAAGGCTTCTCAGATTACTTGAACTGCAAAAGTAAAAAAACTAAGGCCAAGAGGAAGACTAAGAACAATAAGATGCAAAACATATTTACAAAAGAACTTTTCCTAAGCACTCCAAGATCTCAAAATCAAGATACCAAAATAGACGAGTAGGAACACAAATTGGGTTTGTTTAAATTTGGACAAGGTAGACAAATCATTCACGTGCTTGAGAGAGAGAGAGAGAGAGAGAGAGAGAGAGAGAGAGAGAGAGAGAGAGAGAGAGAGAGAAACCTATCGGCGATGTAAGTGAGGAGAGAATCAGTAGCGGAATACCAAATGTCGATCTCAACCAAGCCTCCCTGGCTGCGATCAACTGCGTGACGGCACATAGTCTCGTAGTTGTACTTAATGCTTCACAAGTCTCCGAGATCATGCATGACAATCTTCCGCCACATCGAAGGGTCTTTAGAGACGCGACGCCACGATGTACACACTTTCTGAGCGTTTTCCAATATCTCACTCGCGCCGAGCAGGTTCAGGATTGATGACGTCAATTCCGACGGAAGCTCCGCCCAGTTTCTATATCCACCATCTTCCATCGCCGGAGGCAAAGAAGAAGGCGACTGCGAGGAAGAGGCCATTTTCTCTGAAGGTCAAACCGTGTGTCAAGTCCATTAAGTAAGGGAGAGAAGTCGTTTCAACTTTCAAAACACATTAAGGGAGTGAAGTCGTTTCGACTTTCAACTTTCAAGACACAAGACATTAAGTAATTAAGTAAGAGAGTGAAGTAGTTTCAATTTTCAAGACACGACATTAAGAAAGGGAATGAAGTTTCTAATGTAGTTTCAACTCTCTATCGGCGATTTCGTACTTCGGTACTGATTCTACCGAGTTAAGAAATTCTATCTATCGGCGATTCGTATCCATAAAGTATCACTAAATTTACCATATTTCTTCATGGCATAACGAACTTAATTTGGGCCAATGTATAATCAGCCTACTAACATTAGGGCTTGGTACGGCCCGTTAATTTTTTAAATCAAGATGTCTTGCATGCTTTTTTCTTGCTTTCTTGCTTGATCTTCGAAAAATGTTTCAGGTTCGCTTCAGCATTCCTTCAGCCACAAGCAATTTTGCGGTTGATGAATTTGTTCCGAAACCTCATTACTAATGACCAACCTAAGGCATTAAGGATCAAAGAGAATAAGAGATAAAGGACTCATGTTTGCACAAGAGTTCTGTTAACGGATAAATTGTCGAGAGAAAACAGTTTTATTACATATCTTAGTTTTCATCTTTTGTAGAGAGACAAAAGGCTTTGCAAAAGCAAAAGACATTATTACAAAGGTCACATAACACACGGAGAAGATATCGCCTGCGGATCCGACGCATCTAGAAAAGCATTTCATCGTAAAAATCATACTGGTCGAAGTCAGAATGGTCACTGGCAAGGCCAAAGTTATCCTCATCATCTGACACTAGATCGACATCGGAGAAGCCATAAGGGTAATCATCTTCAGATGAATTCATATCGTTAACCGTCGCATCATATGGGTAATCACGAGTCGAGTCATTAGGTCGTCTCACAACTTTGATCCTCTCGGAAAACCGCTTCTCGAGATCCGCGTCTAGGACAAGGTTGAAACACTGGCGTAAATCAAGATGTTCCAGGTTAGGACAATTATCGAGAATGGCGTTTAAACCGGCGTTTGTCATTCTGTTCCCGATAAGCTGGAGGTGGCGAAGTCCGGGCATTGTAGCAGCGATTGCTAGAGCATCTTCGTCACTCTCGTTTCGAGGACGCCTGTAACCCACGGAGTTTAGCTTCAATGTCTTCAGATTTGGACAAGACTTGCCTACAACTTTCAGAGACTCTTCTGTCAATGAAAAGTATGAAACCTCGAGGTCTTCAAGCAATGGAAGTTTCACAATTGCTTCCGAAAATCGCTCATCTGATATTGGATAGCACATTGCAAGCTTAAGGCTTCTCAGATTACTTGCACTGCACATAGTTGCGTGTAAAAGTTAGAAACAGAGCATAAGCTAGAGAAGAAAAACGACAAGATGCAAAACAAGCTTTGAGAGCTCAGAACCAAAACAATCATTGAAACGTATTACCAAGTAAGAGTAACTCAATAACCTGAAGCCAAGCTTTGAGACCTCAGAACCAAAACAATCATTGAAACGTATTCCCAAGTAAGAGTAACTCAATATTCATCAGAGATTCATCGCAAGGAAAGAGACAAATATAAATCTAGAAAAAAAAAGGCAGTGACACACAAAATCTTCAAGAAACACTCATAAG
Source organism: Alliaria petiolata (assembly GCA_020283515.1). Taxonomy (NCBI): domain Eukaryota; kingdom Viridiplantae; phylum Streptophyta; class Magnoliopsida; order Brassicales; family Brassicaceae; genus Alliaria; species Alliaria petiolata. The sequence goes on from JAHZTW010000001.1 coordinate 162,137,270, forward strand.
CTACCAATGATTTTTCCCCCAATTCTCATATGGAAAATAAATTCCCAATCACTCAAACCCTAGAATTAGCATACCCCAATTCAACTTGTGATATCAAAATTTCCCAGAAGAACACCAAAATTGGAGAGATTTAAAGTCACAGGGAGAGAGAGAGAGAGGGGCTAAACCTATCGGCGATGTAATTGAGGAGATGATCAGTTCCGAAGTTCCAAATATCGATCTCGACCAAGCCGCCTTGGCTGCGATCAACTGCGTGACGGCACATGATCTCGGGGTCGTACTCCATGCCTTCCAAGTCTCCTGGGTTATGCATGTCGATCTTCCGCCACATCGAGGGGTCTTTACAGACGCGACGCCACGATCTGCACACTTTCTGAGCATTTTCCAGTATCTCAATCGCGCCAAGCCGGAGCAGGATCGATGACGTCAACTCCGGCGGAAGCTCCTCCCAGTTTCTATATCCTACAGTTAGGTCCTCATGGTGATATGTACTCCTCCCTCTGTTCTAGATACATCCAGTTTTTTGTAGATAGGAGTATTATTTACGAAATTAGTTGGGGCCATAAAGTTTAAAAAGCCCGCTATAATAATATCTTGGGCCTAGACCCATAATTATACTCATCTCTCCATATACATGTTGTTGACTTCATGAGGAAATGTTACAAACGCAGAAGTAGAAAGGTCATCTCTATATACACATGTTGACTTCATGAGGAAATACGTAGACACACACACACAAATCCACTTAAAAGAAAAGAAAAAAAGAACATCACGACTTCATAAGTCACAACTATCACAACTATTCGAAAAGAGCAGCAAAACATGTATCTGCCAATGTTCATAAAGATCTAATATTTACTCGAAATACTGAAGAAATATCAAATGGGCGATCATTAATCGAGTCGTCAGGGCCTCTAAATTCTTTGATCATCTCAAAACATCGCTTCTGAAGATCTCCATAAAGGTTGATGTTGGAACACTTGCGTAAATCGAGGTGCTCCAGGAGAGGACAACCGTCGAGAATAGCGTTCAAGCCGGTTTCAGTTAGCCTGTTCCCAAAAAGCTGGAGGTGGCGTAGCTCGGGCATGCTTTCGGCAATTGCTAGGGCGTCAATATCAACTTCGTTGGAAGCGAGCCTGTAAGTTGTGCAGTTTAGCTTCAATGTCTTTAGCCGTGGGCAAGAACGGCCAATGGCTTTCAAGCTCAGTTTTGACCATGTGTGAGAGACCTCGAGCTCTTCAAGCAATGGAAGTTTTGCGACTGCGTTCACAAGTCCCATGTTCGTCATTGAAAAGTACATTGAAAGTGTAAGGCTTTTCAGATTACTTGATCTGCAAAATAATTGCGTATATAGAGTATTAAGAATCTCTCATATAATACTGATCAACTCAGAAGCATGTAACAATCTCAGAATCATAGTCCCTTTCTACATTAAAATGAAGAGCAAAGGATAGCGTATTACGAACAATGCTTCAAGTATGGACGGCTAATACATCAAACAAAAAATAGATCAAACTCTAATGATGCTTACCCCATAACCTGATGATCTTCTTCTGCTAATAGCCTAACTAGTTATTCTCATTAACCATGACAAACGATTTATAAGTATGATGAGAGTGATGGTGTGAAACAAAACAAGACTAGTAATGTCTTTAAAACATTATAAAGACATGAACATTGACCTTCGTATCTCTGCATCTAAACAAAGATACAAAAGATACATTTTTTCTTCAAATCTTGACAAGAAAAAGGAGCAAACACATTTAATAATTTCTTCTCACTAAAAAAAAAAAAATCAAACATGTTGAGTCGAAACATGAACAAACAAGTGAAATCAAATTAACGCCGTTTTTTCTAAACAAAATTTCGCAATTTCCATGAAACCAATCAAATGTATAACGTACTTGCGAGTGTTAGGGACAAGAGAGAACCTATCGGCGATGTAGGAGAGGAGAGAATCGGTGCCGACGTTGCCAGTGTTGATTTCGACCAAGCCGGTCTGGCTACGATCGATGGCGTGACGGCACATGCTCTCAAAATCGTAATCAAAGCTTCCTCTGTTTCCCAGGTCTCTCATGTCGATTCTCCGCCACATCGAAGGGTCTTTAGAGATACGTCGCCACTCTCGGCACACTTTCTGAGCGACTTCCAGTATCTCAACGGCGCCAAGCCGGAGCAGAATCGAAGACGTCAACTCCGGTGGAAGCTCCACCCAGTTTCCCAGACCTTTGCCATTCATCGGCGGAGGCACGGAAGTAGACGACTGCGAAGAGGAGGAAAAGAAACAATTGATCAGGGTCTCGGACCTCTTCGGCTTCCGTCTCTAATTTACAATTTGATCCTCGTAGTATTATGTATTTGTTAAAAGTTCAGGCTTTAAGTATAGACTATACTGTATAGTAAACCCACTGTTTTGAGAATAGTATTATGGGCCTGGGCAATTACTAAACCGTTCACGTTTTACAAGTTGGGTTGTGGCTGGGTCTTACAGAATATTTTGTTTTTATGTTTATATTTTGTTAAAGATTGTTGATCATTTTATAGAGCACTATATAGTTGAATATTTGTTTTTTAGATATAGAATTGGTAAAACCATTTATATGTATATGTACCATACATGTTTTATTTCTTTTTTTTTGTAAAAAAGTGTATCATACATGTTTTTTAGAGCTTTTATATATCAGACAAAAACAATTATTTGGGTTTACAAAAAAAAGAAATAAAACATATATATAATTTTAACGGAAAATTGATATATCTCTTAAAGTTGTCTTTGTTCTACAATTTGTTTTTTTGACATGTCTTTGTTCCATATAGTTCTGGTAGGCTTGTCGTGCTGTAATTTCAAATCCATAATACACATTACAATTAATAAAGATTAGTATCATCATCGTTCAATTATAATTAGATTATAAAAATGTAATAACTCCAAGCCAATTCAAAAGATCAGAGGGAAATGTTGTGTATTTAAAAAAAAAAAAAATCCGAAAAACTAATTTTTTGAATTTTAAAATTTTAAAATAAAAGAAGAAATAATTTTTGAATTTTAAAATAAAAGAAGAAAAACCAAAAATTGTTTTAATTTTAAAATAAAAGAAGAAAAACAAAAAAATTGAAAACAAGAGAGGGATCAGAAGATATGAAAATTGGAGCGCCCAATTGTCGTAACAGGCTTTGAGCGGAACGCTCTTCACGCAATAAAAGCGAGATTAAACCCATTCCTCATTTCCCCTTTAACTTGCCTGAAGGATCATATTTTTTAACGAACACACCTATTCTCTTTTTATAGGCCCAGTCGTTATCACACCTCTCTCTCTACACAATCGATGTGGGACAAACGAAACTAATAAGTAATAACCACTCTCTCCCCCGTCCCTAATGGGAAGTCTCTGACTTGCTCGGAGGGTTCCAAGCGTTTAAGGAACGAATCACCTCTCTGCGCCGCCTTCTCTCTCTCAAACTCAAAGTCCATCTTCGTCTTCGATCTTCCTCGTCTGGTTTCGTGTGTAAATCAGTAGAACAATGTTCGAAACCCTTGGCTATCTCTCTCTCTATCCATCTTGTAGTTTTGTTCTTTGTGTGGTGAAAACTTATGAAATTGATGATGAAACAGATTTTGGGGGATTTATTTCAGATGGAGTTCTGTCCTACGTGTGGGAACTTGCTGCGTTACGGTAGTTCGAGATTCTTCTGCTCGACATGTCCTTACATCGCCTGCATCGAGAGACAGGTCTTATGCTTAAACTAAAATCAAAACCCGTCTTTTGAGGTTTTTTGTTGTAATTGGGTAATCTTTTTTTATTTACAGGTGGAGATAAAGAAGAAGCAATTGCTGGTTAAGAAATCCATTGAACCTGTTGTGACGAAAGAGGATATACCAACAGGACCTGAAACTGAAGGTATTATTCTTTTTGCTTTTCTTATGTTTCATTCTAATTATAAAATTTAGGATTCTTAATGTATCATCCATCATTGGCTCAGTGATGATAAACAAGCACAAATCAAGAATTTCCCAGAATTGTGTGCTGGTTTATCGGAATTGATCTTATTCCTCTTAGGTTTGGGATCTTCGTAACCCCTCTTTTCTTGGATTCTTTGTTTATCAGCTCCATGCCCAAGATGCGGCCACGACAAGGCATACTTCAAATCAATGCAGATTCGTTCAGCCGATGAACCAGAATCGAGATTTTATAGATGCTTGAAGTGCGAGCTAACTTGGCGCGAGGAATGATGATGATCCATCACTGATTCCTTTTAGTCTTTTGAGTTTTTTTGTTCTACCATTGGCAATGTCAGCAGTTTTCAATAGCTTTCAGAGTTATCTGCCGTCTTTTGCTTGAACGGGCGACTTGGGATGTTTCTCGGCGCAATCATTTCTGTAATTCAATTCATCTTCAATTTCTAATCAGAAACATGAACATTCATCTGAATGGAATCCGGCAAGAGTTGTTGTGTATTTCGATTTGTGAATCTTATGCAAAGTTTTAATTTTTGGGTTTTGTTGGGACAAAGATTGAGACTTTAAATCTCCTTGAGATTTCATTTTCGGAAACGACGACGTGTGTGCCTTGTCTTTGACTTTGACCAGCTGTTAAAAACTTCCCTCGTCTTCTTCTTCCTCTGTCCACTAAACCTCCAGATTTCATTTCCTCACACCTCACCGGGAGAAACAAAATGTCTGGATTCTCGAGGAACAAGCAGAGGAAGAAGGCTGACCTAGCCACAGTCCTCCGCAAGTCGTGGTACCATTTGAGGTTGTCGGTGCGCCAACCAATTCGTTACCAGAGTTGCCAATTTTCTGCTTCCGTCTCTAATTTACCATTTGGTCCTCGTAGTATTATGTATTTACGAATACAATTCGTGCCAAGTATATTTTGCCCATTAATTGATTAATTTTTTTTTTGGATCACATTCGGTGTTAATTTTATTTTAGATAGATAAAAAAAAAAAATAGAGCGTGAAATGAGGCAAAACGGTCAAAACTAAAATGATTTGTCCACTAATTACGCCTTACAAACAACCACAATCTGTTATTGTCCAAACTTCCAACATCTTCCTTGTTCATCAATTTTTTTTGTCTGATTGATTCTCTCCAACGGCGTTTTTGAACCGGAGAAAAAAATGAGCCGGCTCCGAGCATTTTCTTTGCCGGATTTAGTTCCCTCTGATTCTGAATCTATTACATCACCAACAAGAGCCACAGAGCCACAATCTCATGAAGATTCTGGTTTACAAGGTAATTTTTTCCATATTCATCTATTAATCTTCTTTCTCTTGATTTTCCTCGTATTTGATTTACGTTGATGAAGATCGGGTTTTTTCTAGCTTCCTTTCCGGACCCAAAAAAAAAAATAGGATCTTGCTGAAATAGTTTGTGACTTGCGTCACAAGAAATATGTTAAAACGTGTTCTTGGTTACTTCTTTGTGAAGGGATCTCTACGAACGTGAAGCTACTCCTGAAGCTCGTTCAAGATCACAACGAAGCAACCTCGAAGCAACGCGATGAATGGAAGGCACAGAGAGTCAACACGATGATGACGATTCTCGACGATTTGAAGGCTAGAATCCAGAAAGCTCAACAACAATCATCGTCAGGGAAAAAAGAGCTTAGACGATGCAACACAGAGCTGAAACCGAGTCGTGATCCGAACAAGAATCCCATAAAGCCGCCACTGACCGATCCCGATGATGTCCAGAAGCTGAGAAAAGAGCTAAGCGCGAGAATGGCTGCAAGAAAGAGTCTTCAAATGATGTGTTCAAGTTTAGGGAAGGAGAAAGAGATAATGGCTATCGAGCTTTCGAGGAAAGCTCACGAATTGAGCGGGATGGAGGAGCTTATAAGTGATCTCAGGGCTCAAAACGAGAAATTACTTAAGAAAGTGCAGAATTGCGCGGTAGAGCACAATAAGGAGAAGAAAGGAGATGGTGGTGGCCAAGGAGATCACAAAGATGCGTCTCTTCAGGGAAGAAACAAAGAGTTGTCTGAACAGCTTCTCAAGTCTATTGACGGATACCGATCTCTGAAAAGGAGATACAAAGATGTTCAAGAGGAAAATGGATCGATGAGACAAGTTCTTAGAGACTCTGCAGAAGAAGTGAATGCCGGGACCAAGAGACTAACCGAGTTGCATGAGAAGATCACGAGAGAAGATGAAGTGAATCTTGAGAATGAGATTTCAGATCTAGAGAAGTTGTTCCAAGGACTTGGTTTAAAGATTTCAAACCATTCCCAGAAAAAATAAAGAAACAGAGATCTCATTTCTGTATCAATATTCAGATTTTAATCATACAAGTTTTGAAAATTTTCACTAGAATTGGTAACACGAATCCTGAGACTAGTAACTTTGGATTTAGCAATTTGATCATAGGTCTATTGGAACTCTTAATCCGTCATGAGCAAGCTGCACATGGATTCCTTCCCTAGAAATTAACAGAGTCCATTAGCAGCTTTTCACCAGCGATGTGAATTTATCGAAATGATGTAACATTGTTTCATTGCGTACCTTAGAGACCATTCCGCAAGTATCTCATTGTATTCATGGTGCTCAAAGTCATGTGTCATACCAGTTAAAAGCGCTCTCTTTGGACAGAGCCTCTTTATGATCTCAAGAGCCTAAAGAAGAATAGTAAAACTCATCATCAGAAAGGCTCAGATTCAGAATAGTGAAACATTATATTATATGACAAACGAATAAAAACATTGACAAACCTCAGGAAAACAGATGTGTGTAGGCTGTAGCCCTCTCTATTGTCAAAAGAGATGGTCAGCAAAATAAAGTTTTCATGAACGAAAAGCAGAAACCAAAAGTTGCAAAAGTATATAACCTTAAATGGTAGATTTGTATCCAGGATAAGAAGATCTAACTGTCCAGCCCCGGCTTTGGAAATAGCTGCATAGTCAAAGATTCATAAGAAGATCAATCATAGACAATGCTAACTTGTGATTTCAGATGATTCAGGCAGAAACATTATAAACTCTTACCAAACTCGGTACTAGGTGGGATGCGTGATACATCTGATATATAAGCCACCTTACTTTTATCACCGAAGAGGAAACCTAAAGCAATGTAATCCTCTCCATGCATCACCTGAAAAGCAAAACATAGAGCCTAAGGGATTAAGATCTCAGGGAAGAATAAAACTGTTTTGATTTACTCAAAAGTCGAAAGAAGTTTTACTGGAAGAGGCGTGAAAGATAAGCCCGAGGCAATGAATTGTTTGTCACAATTCTCTTCGATGACTCTCCAGTCAAGCTGCGAAACCCGCCTAGGTACTTCTTTAACCTTCTTTTCAACCAAATAAGGAAACCTCGTAGAAATGCTGCACAGAAATGCCTTGAAGTCTCATCATAGAACACTAATTGAAAACGGAAAAAAAAAACAAAAGTTTTTACCTTTCCATTGTAAATTGAGATAGAAAGACAGGAACTGGATTGGTGTCAATGGCTGAACCACGCGGTTGAATAGACCGAATATCATCTAGGCCGTGAATTGCGTCCGCGTGCTCATGAGTTAGAATGATCTACAAAAAATATCACGCAATATATCATTAATCAGTAAAAGTTAGATTTCATTTTTGACAATAAATATGTGAGAAATCAAGAAGAGATCATATAAAAGGGCTTTACAGAATCGATTCGGGGAATCATGTAGCAGGTAAACCAGCGAAGGACTTGCTCTCTGAAACTCTTCCCAACATCAATGAGTATGTAATAATGTCTATTGTCTTCTTCCTCGCAGCAATAATCGATCAAGAGCGATGTATTGCATCTGCCAAAATCAGAGCATCAAGATTCAAGAATGCATCAAAGAAGACCAAACGGGGTTTGTTAGAGCCATCAATTGAAACTTTTTATGATCTAAAACCTCAATTTTATTCTGGAATAATTTTCCTGAGAAGAAGCCAAGAAATTGGTTTCTACAGAATTTACACCTAAAATCGGTTAAATCCTTAGTTCCAAGAAGAAGAAAGACAAGATTTTTCGAACATGGCTTTTTTTTTCAATCAAGTAATCCCAATTTCAAAAGGGTCTTTACGGACAACAACAAGATTTTACATTTCACAATCTCCACAGCTTAAAAGACCAAAATACCAAAAAGAAATCGATGTCCGAAAGAAACAAAACTTACCTGTAATTAGGGTTAAGGTGAGGCAATAAAGAGAGGGACTGAGAACAGACATGGCAAGGAGGATCCGACGGCTGGAGTAAGCATCTGAAATCGGGAACTGCGCCGGAGCAGCCTGTTCCGAGAAAGATCAGAGCCGTTCGATCATCATCAAATTTATTTTTCTCCATCCTCAAGGCCCCGATCTTTCTGGTCTAGCCAAAGTTGACTTGATTAAAAGCCAACGGCTATATGTTTGTTTATTGTATTAGTTGAGATTTTGAGATCGCTGGGACAGAAGTACAAAGAAACAAAGTTGTTGTCTTTTTTCTTTTAGTTTTTTAATTAGAAAAAACAAATGTATAAATACCCGCCTGTTGATCAAAAAAAAAAAAAAAAAAATACCCGCCTCTGTGAATTGTGAGATCATATTTATTAAAAACATTGAATATTCAACATCTAATTTTAGTTATAGTTTAGACATTTGTATTGAATAAAATCTAACTTTTCCTCCTGATTTCTTCCAGATTCATTAATATTATTGTCTAGTTTATTTTAGCTAATTTTCATAAATTACTATACAAACATTTTTATAAATTTAAAAATGTGATGTAAATGAATTTATATGAACAAAATTTATAAGCATATTCTCTTTTATAAGTAGATAAATACCCAACTGTCAATATCATAAAAAAAATAGTTTTGCATATTTATCCGGGAGAATCAGTATAACATCAATCTTTTGGAACAAATTTAAACGACTAGTGGGGAGATAGAACAAAAATTAAAGCAGTAACAAAGAAAACTGGTGTACAAATCTAAGCCAATTCACCTACACGATCACACGCATACGCCTCACTTTTAAGTAGGTCGGTGCTCGACCTGATCTTTCTTCTATTCTTCTATTATTATCACTAAGTATAGAATCCGCGCATTCGGGCAAAAACAAATTTTTAATAAATATTTTTATGTCTAAGATTTATTTGTAATATATATACTCCCTCTATTTTTTTTAAAAAGTTATTTTGAGTTTTTCACACATATTAAGAAAAAATTTAGAAATTTTTTTCTAACCTTGTTTTACTAGTTATTACTTTAATTTTCTTTAAAATAATAAATGTTATAAATGTAAATTAAGTAAAAATGAACAATAACTACACCTAAAAAATTGAAAACATCCTTTTTTTGAAACAATTTTTTTTTTCTAAAACAACCTTCTTTAAGAAACAGAGGGAGTATATATCAACTCTAAAATATTTTATAGAATTATTATGATTATAAATGTAAAATTACAAAATTAAAATTATGTGAAAAATACACGATTATTCAAAAAATGTTATAGAATTATTAAAAATAATTATAAGTGAAAGAGTATTGAATAAAAAAACGACGATAAAGAAATACGATCATCGGATACATTTTTTAAAATTGTTATGATTAAAACTTATAACTCACAAGAACAAAAATAAAAAAATAATTTGATTTTCATTTGATTTTCCAGAACATTTTTAAATTATTCGAAACATACATAATGAATATTATAGTTAATAAGTACAAAATTTCATACCTTAAAAATACAAATATAAAATGTATTAAACAAATTTAACTATAAAAATCGGCTGCTCAATTAAGACAAAAAATTAAGTTCGACTACTTTTTTTATTGACCAAACAAAATACTACAGTACAATAAGATATATGTAATTTTCGCGTATAGACAATAAATTAAGATATAGCTCTGAAAATATAGACAAATATCGAACCCCCTATTTTCGCGTGGTTATATATAATTTTTTTATTATTAGTATTTCAAATTTTGTATTTATATTATATATTAATATAATCTATTATGTCAATTTATTTTTGAGTAAATATATGCTCAATTCAATTTTTATTAACATCACCACAAATTTGATTTAGTTTTTGATAAAATTTGAAGGACAAATGAAGTTTATGACTTTCATCCCATGATATCTATTTAATATAATTTTTTGGGTGAATTAAATGTTAAACATAACTATATTTATGTCTACTATAAAAAAAAAAAATTTGAAAACAAAGGACACGTAAATTTTATATTTAACAGAAGATAAAGGCATGAATTGAACTCAATGAGGTTCATACCAAACAAAAAATTATATCTCAATGAGGTTCAACAATTGCAACCAAAACAAATTGTAAGATGAAACAATACGAGAGCACGGTCACATTTTTTTTAAAGGGTAAGAACATTTTACCAGAATATGAAAACGAAAGATGTTGACCATGCCGATGATGCAAAAACTTGGCATTGTTGTTGACAAAATTTCAATTCTAATAATAGACATGCAAACTAACTATAATAGTCATGAATAAGCACCATATATAATAATGATTTAATGGATACTTATATAAAAATCAATTGAAATAATAACATAGATCATTAAAATGAATATGAGTTTACCGAGTTAGCATGCGAGAAAATGAGAAATCTGATGGATAAAAATATTGAACGAATTTGATTGATTTACAAAAATATAAATATTTAATAAAACTTATAATTATTATTTTTACTTATTATAAAGTGCAAACGAAAATATGTCAAAACATGGACGACAAGTCAACAATAATGAATAAAAGAACATGGCAAATACTTATGGCGATAATATCTTGAAAGGAAATCAACAATTCAGTAGAATGTATATGCAAATATATTTTAAACAGACACAAAAAAACACTAAGAGAAGCTTTGTTAGTGTAAGTAATGTTGAAAACGTAAACAAAAATATGCAACTATTTGTAGGAAAACCGGTTAAAAACGAAAAAGTGTATAACGAAAAAATACATAAAAGAGGTAACCCTACGTGCATAACTGAAAATTTTAATGAAAATTCACCAACGTGTCTAATGTAATATATATTGTATTGTCTTATGTCACTCCTCATTTTAGTCTAATAAACAGTTTTGTTAAACATGCATCTAAAAAGAAATAATGAAGATCTTCAGAATTTTTTGTGTCTTTTTATAGAGTTGAAAAGACATAAATATTAAAATATATCATTTCATTAAATAAGCAGTTAAAACGAAAATGTATATAATGAATAATGAAAAGACACAAACTTTAATAACGATTATGAAAAAAGTTATAACGAAAATACACAACCACTAATGACATTTATTCAGTTTCTTGAACCATAATAGGTATTTATGAAATTTGCTAATTATTAATATATATTACCTTCATAAATTTTTGATTTTTGTTTCTGTTTTTTTAGAACTTTGAAAAGTATAGTTAATTGAATTTTACCGGGAACATGTTTTTCAAATCTATAATGTGGATAAATATCCAAGATCGTTTGCATGATTAGTCTTTGCAATATTCAATATGAATTTCATAATTTTAATGGATTCTTAAGTTAACAATATGAAGAAAAAAAATTACGCAATTGATTTGGTGCAACCCAAAGTAATATTCTTTCATTGCTTCATGTCACTCCTCATTTTAGTTTAATAAACTTTTTTACTAAACATGCATCTTAAAAACAAAAATGAAGATTCTCATAGTTTTTGTGTCTTTTTTTTTAGTTGAAAGGACATAAATATTTAAATATGTAACTTTTCATAAAATAACCAGTTATAAACGAAAAGACACATAATGTTTAATGGAAAGCCACATACTTAAATAAAAGTTATGATGAAAAGATGTAACCATAATAAGCATTTATTAGATTAAAGTTTGGCTTCATAGAAAAACACAAATAACAATAATGAAAAGATGCAACTTATTGAAATGCAATTGACATTTATTCAAATTCTAATTATTAATAGACTAATATCGTTTCCCATGACATGTTTTTATCTTTTTGGTTTTTCAGTTCTTTGATTTTAATAGGCATCTCGTTTTCTTCAATGTACTCTATCGGCTTCGTCTTTTTTTTGACAGTATGAGCTTCGTCTTCAAATCCTAAATCAACATAAATTAAATTAATTTATAGTAGAAAAAAATAATAGAAAATTACCCTAAAGTAAAATATACTAAAAAACACAAAAGTTTAATCCAAAAATACCATGTTACCTTATGCTTATGAATAATTGAATATGACCTTAAATTTTAGCAATAATTCCTAAACTATTTAGAAAAATTGTAAACAAGTAAGAACATTTTTTTTCTGTTAGCCTCACAATTAAAATAACGGAATTTTTTTTATGGTTAGTTAAACTTTTAAGAACCCTTTATAAAACATAAATTTTGATATAACTTCAAAATTCAAAACTTTTTGGTGATTTTTGAAAACAAAACATAACATCTGATATTTTTTCTAGAATTTCCAAGAACAAAAATATAGAAAAACAAAAGAAGTATTAAAATGAACACTAATATACCTCGTGACGCAAGGCTATCTGACATTTCGATAGCGGTACTATCATATGATCGAGTTCAGCTTCAAGTTCGAAATTACTAGCCTTCTTTGCCTTCTTAAAATCGACTTCAAGTTCAGCTTTAAGTTCGAAATTACTACCCTTCATTGCCTTCTTACAATCGGCTTCAAGTTCAGCCTCAAGTTCTACTTCCATTGGTTCCTTGTTTAGATCAAAATCGGCTTTAGGGTGCATCACCCTCTTACCACGCTCCATTTCTTGAGTGTTGTTATTTGTATTAGAACAAGAGAGGAAATGCTAATGTCTATAACTCTATGTTATTGTTCTTGTTAATGTTCTCCTATATTTATAAACTTATTATTCAAAGCAAATCCACCATGGTCAACTCCTTAATTGCTATCATAAGTTTTTAGTTACCATCATAGGGAGAAATAATTGTTTTGTTATGAAGAACAAGTTTTCTTTTTTTAAAGTTGTACACTTTTAAATAAATTACCATTTAACTTCCAAAAAGTCGCAATTCAAACATTTATATCATTCCGCGTAGGTTATTCCATAAAATTCTTGAATTAAGACTTTATTTTTGGTATGTGCATAAATTCATACGTATTTATATACGTATATACATAATTCCGTATAATTTGTCTCAAAAGTTTTACAATTGATTCAATATATAAGAATTTTTTTATGGCCCATAATAATACTTCTAAATCCAAATGAACATGTGAAAGAATGTGCCTTGCTTAAGCCTAAAACCTTGATTGGTTGAGCTTTTAGAAGAGAATTAATCCTTTTATCAACCAATCAACTTGTGTTAATAAAATATTTACAAATTGCAGATGATCTATTATCAGAGCATATAGTTTCAGCTATATTTCATTCCATGCAAGAACACAACTAATGCTGTTCAAGTCGTGACCCTTTTGGAAAGTCTATCGGCTTCACGATCTTTTAATTATGTTGTTACGAAAAATAGATTTTTCATTTTTTAAGGTATACAATTTTAAACAAATTACCATTTAATTTCCAAATAAAAAGTCAAAATTTTATATCATTCTGCGTAGGTATTCCCTTAAATGCTTGAATTAAAATTTTATTTTTGGTATGCGCATAAATTTAAACATATAATACATATACATAATTTTGTACCGTCTGTCTCGAAAGTCTTACAATTGATTCCATATAAAAGAATTTTTGTTCTGGCCCATGATTATGCTTCTATTTCCGAATGAACAGGTGAGAGAATGTGCCTTAATTAAGCCTAAGACCTTGATTGGTTGAGCTTTTAGATGAAAATTAATTCTTTTATCAACCAATCAACTTGTGTTAATAAAACATTTAGAAATTGCAGATGATCTATTATAAAAGCATATAACTTCAGCTACATTTAATTCCTTGCAACGAGATAACTAATGCAGTTCAAGTCGCGGCCCTTTTCTTTTGAAAAATTTATCAGTTTCACGGTCTTCTCCTTCCTATCATCTTTGATTGAGATTCACGTTTCCCTAGCAATTTTTGGACGTCTTTCTGGAAGCTACTTCATACAAGCCTGCACATTAATTCAGCTTATCACCCCAATTGGATGGTCAGACGAAAGTCAATAATCGATCATTAGGTGAGAATGTGAGATGTTGCGTGTCATGTAGGTGATCATATTAAAACATGGGATCACGTCAACCAGAGTACTCATTTCAGTGTTATGGGCTCATTCCTCGTGATCCTCAAACCGGCCACTTAAATAGTTGAAAAGTGAGATAGATAAGATTGGTTAAGAAACTTAAATTAAAGATTGGTTTAGAAGTTTGAATGCATATCCGAAATTATAGTTTCTTTAGCGAAAAAATAAATAAATACATAATCGAAATATTCTTATACTAATGTTTAGTCTTGAATTGGGTGTCGATGAAAGTCAGGAGCCTGCCCTTGTACAGTAGGAGGTTTCAAGATTGGATATTTTTTTGTGAAAATCCTTAACGCTCCTTTGACTTGCCACTCGGCCTTCTTCGCTGTGTTGAACGGCCATATGTAGTCAATCAATCCGCATATAAGCTCGTGATTGTCATGGTCTACTCCCACCAGCAGAGAGTAGTCCATGACATTGACCTCCTGTTGATAGATGAAGATTAGTTAATGAATTGAATTGAAAGAAAGTTTTGTATTTATTAGTTGAGAAATGTGTCTTCTAGCAAGGCACGTTTCAGAGAGTCCTTCAATTCGAGACTTGGGTTACGTTGATAAAAATTAGTTATATAAATCTTTTGTATTGAATTGGACCGTATGTGAAACAAGTGTTTTCTATTCATTACTTTAGAAACTCACATGGAGGAACTTGGTATTTTGTAACACGGCACATATAATTTTTTATCTCAAATTTGGACATATAATTTTTATTTTTGGCATATGTTTCTTTTTATTTTTGCTTTTGTTTTGCTTATTTTTTGTTTTTATTTATTTTATTTCACAATCTCAATTGTTATAATGTATTGATAGAGTTTTGGGAAACATATATTATATATTAAAATTCATTAAATAAATTGAAAGAGATGTTATGAAAACTTGATATTCATATGGGTTTTGTAAATATTTCATCTCTCTTCACATGTATATGTTAACAATCGAGTTCTCGGCCATGATGATAAAATACTGTGTTTTACAATCACTCAATTCACAATACACAATAGCGAAAACCATTAATCGATTCCTCGAAAAAAACTAATAGTAAAAGGATGTCAAGATTTTGTCTGCTTTGATAAAACCGTTGATGTCAAAAACGCTGAACGAGCTGGTGGAACTCCAGAACATCGTGTTTTCCCATGTTAAAAATTTCTTATTGTTTCACTCTTTAAAGAAAGTGTCTTGGTATCTGTAGCATCCGTAACCAGTAATTATGATTTGGGTCGTGCGGGGTCATGGGATGGCCAATGTACATACGTACTGAGTCGATGGGGGTTCGTCTGTTTTGTAAATAAGTACCGATCGTGGTACGACCGTGGTACGTCCGAGGTACGTGTGTGGTACCAGGATGTGGTACGTTTGTAAGGTCAAGGTTCGACCGTGACTAATAGTCGTCTGTTGTGACTACGTCCGTGTGTGTGTGGACTGGATCGTGACCGTGGCCGAGAGGAAATGGCTAAGTCCGAGTGTGGATGGGAAATTGTGGAAAATATCGGCTAAGTATTGAGAATGGGCCGTGGGCCTTGGGTTGGATCGGCAAAGTTAGTATTTTCCTTGTGGGAAAAGGATCCCCATAAGTTACTCGAGGAAAAATAGAGTTTTCCTAGTCGGAGTAGGATTTCTCGAGTTGGCCAAGCGGTTTAGGAAAACTGCCGAGAGAAAAGGAAAGATTGGCCGGTTAGCCGAGAGAAAATTGAATCAGACCGATTCTGACCGAGAGAAAAGGGAAAACACGCATGGGATGTCGGTTTATCCCTAGGGTTTCGCATATATAAGGAGTTTTATGCGTTTTATCTCGAGCAGCCGCGCATTACTCGAGAGAAAGAGAGTTTTTCCCGAGAGATTTGTGAGATCATCGAGAGATCAAGTTTTCCGTGCGAGTTTGGCGAGTTTTGATTGAGAGAATCGATTGGAAACGGGCGATTGGCCGAGAGAGGATTGAGCTTAGTCGAGAGATTTGGATCGGATCGTGAGATATCCGAGAGCGCTTGATTCCGGCCGATAGTTTTCGGTAAGTGTTCGGATATCTTTGCTTGTGCGTGGATTTTGTCGAAAGTTGTTCGACTAATCCGATCGTTTTGATCTGTTTCCGAGGGAATTCAGAGTTTGGTTCGAGGAAAAGTGAACGGTTCGTGAGTTAGCCGATTGGAGATTGGATCTCGCGGTACGAGTCGTAGCGATAGCCGAGGGAGCACGTTTGTGTCCGACTATCTTTGTTTTTGTTCGAGTTATCACCGAGTTTCCTTCGACCAAACCGTTCGTTTTATTGTCTAAGGTGAGTGCGTGACTGTGGCTAGCTTCTATGGATTGAAAGATTGCTAGGGATTTTGATATGTGTATTGATCGCTTGTGTAAGTAGAGTTTATGCTTAGCAAGGTCAATGTTTAGTTGATTGTGTTGCGGTTTGGTGACCGTGAGATTATGTGATTGTTTAGCTAGCTTGTGGCCGAGGCAGGATCGTTTTCTCTGGATTAGGTGATGTGTGATTCACGCTAAGGAGGAACCGAGTCCATAAGACTAGATGGTCAGAGTTAGGCTAGATGGTCATGCGTATTGGTTGATTGATTGTTGCTTGCTAAGTGTGTTGATATCGTGTTAGAATTGTTAGCATGAAAGCGTGATTAGTTGCTGGCTAAGGTGTTACGGGATGACCGTATTCACTAAGCATTTATGGAATGCTTATGCCTCTCTTATGTGTTGAGTGTGCAGGTAAAGATGTTGTCCAGGACCGTTAGTTCTGAAGGCGGACTCGAAGGCAGTGAAGAAAGGAGTGGATTTAGGATTGGGCTTTGGGGGTTTATTTTATTTAGACTTGTTTCGGATTTTGGCTTTGGTGTTATTGATAACTTAATCGATTTTGGCTAAGTTAGTTTATGATTTTTGAACCTCGGTTTTATGTATTGGAATGTGGATTATTTATGCAATGAGAATGAATGTTCTTGAGAATCGAATTGTGTTAAGTTAATGATAAAAGTTTGAAATTTCCGCATGATTGTTTAAGGACGGCCGGTCTGGTTAGGATTACTGGGTCGGGTCGCCTCAGTTTGGTATCAGAGCATGGTCGATTATAGGACAGTTCATTAGCATAGTTGGGGTTAGATAAATCCACCTTTCACTGCCGAGTCTCGCGGTTTGTTGTTGTTTGAGTTGGGAACTCTTGGTTGCGGTTAGCTACGGGCTAACCGAGAATTGTCTTGTCTTGCAGATGGCTCCGAGGAGGACTAGGGCTGCAAGGTTGAATGATGTTGCGAACTCGGGGAGTTCTAGATCCGAGAATGCGGTTGGGAACCAGCATGAGGTCGAGGCTGCTGTGGCGGCTGAGGCTGCTGCGGCTGCGGCTGCGAATGCGGCTGCGGGTGGAGCTGAGAACGTGGCTGGGAATGCTGCGGGAGCTGTTCCAGACAGGCTGGAGGCCGTGCTGGGACTGCTAGCTCAGGTGTAGGAGCGTTTGCCGGTGGCTGCGCCTGTACCGGGAGTGGTACCGGCCGTGGCACCACAAGGGGTTGCGCCTGTGCCAGGAGTGGTACCGGCCGTGGCACTACCAGTGGTTGTGCCGAACGTTGGGAACGTGGCTGTGGAGGAAGCGGATCCGGTCATGGTGATTCCGTCTTACCTCAAAGTGTTGGATCATATGGCGAGGTTGGGAACCAAGTTCTTCGCGGGAGGAACTGCGCCTATTGAGGCCGACGAGTGGAGAATGAGGCTTGAGAGGAACTTCGAGTCTATCCGATGTCCGGAAGAGTACAAGAGGGACATAGCCGTGCATTACCTGGAGGGTACTGCACATACGTGGTGGAAAGGGATCACAGGGCGTTTGGTGAACCTGAACTGTTCGTACGAGACGTTCACAGCTATGTTCCAAAGCAAGTACTTTCCGCAGGAGGCGTACAATCAGTTGGAGGCCGAGTTCTTGTACCTGCGCCAAGGGACCAAGACGGTTCGACAGTACGAGACTGAGTTTAACCAGTTACGCAAGTATGTGGGACGTGACCATGATACCGAGGAGAAGCTGATCCGAAAGTTCATGAGTGGACTAAGGGTCGAGCTGCGTAACGGGTGTTTGGTGCGTGACTTTGCGACGGTCACAGAGCTGGTTGAGAAAGCAGCGTTGTTGGAGTCCGGACAGGCAGAGGAGGCGTTGGTTAAGGCTGGAACTGTGGTGGCTACGGCTAAGGGTGGTCAAGCGTCCGGGGGACAGAACCGCAAGTTTGGAAAGAATTTTCCAGCCAAGTCAAGTGGGAACCGCAGCGTGTGTGGTACTTGTGGCAAGATGCATATGGGTGTGTGTAAGCGTACGTTTGGCTCGTGTTTTCGTTGTGGTAGTCCAGACCACAAGATTGCTGGGTGTCCTGAGCCAGAGACGCGGATGGTGAGAGTGTCGGATGGAGGAAGCGCGGGTGTGGTGTGCTTCGGTTGTGGAGAGCCGGGACACTACAAGCGGGATTGTCCGAAGTCAGGAGCGGCAGGGCAAGCGGCTAATCAGCTTAAGCGTGCAGGTGAGGTGCTGGCGCCACCAGCTAAGAGGCCGAACGTTACACCAAGGGTGTATGCCACGACCGTGGAAGAGACTGGAGATCCGACCACTTCTCGACCGATCACCGGTAAGTTTTAGTACTTACGGTTTTATTGAGTTTGTGTGTTGCGTGTTTGGATAAGTGTCTTAGCATTCTAGGGATTGAATGTAGGGACCTTATTAATGGGTGAGGTGGAAACCCATGTTCTATTCGACTCCGGAGCGAGTCATTGCTTTGTTAATCCAGGAATGATTGGAAAGGGCGGATTCCAAAAGGAACCCGGAGAAGAATTCGGACTAGTGAGAGCGGCTGGAGGCCAAGTGATGTTCTCACTAGGGACGGTCCGAAACGTGTCAGTCTGGATTGGCGAAGTGGATATGCCAGCAGACTTAGTGATTTGCGAGGTCAAGTCTTACGATGTCATCCTAGGAATGGATTGGCTCGGTAAGCACAAGGCTCATTTGGATTGTCACCAAGGAAGGGTGAAGTTTGAAAGGGATGGAGGAGTTCTGGTTTACCAAGGAGTTAGACCGACTTCTGGTAGCTTGGTTGTGTCGGCAATACAAGCAGAGAAGATGTTGGAGAAAGGGTGTGAGGCATACCTAGCAACGATATCTACGGAAGAGGTTGGGCCAGACGTGGAGTTAGGAGATATTCCAGTGGTACAAGAGTTTGAGGACGTTTTCCAAGCTTTGTCCGGGATGCCACCAGCTCGTTCAGATCCGTTCACGATTGAACTTGAGCCGGAAACTGCTCCAGTGTCTAAGGCACCATACCGTATGGCTCCGGCCGAGATGGCTGAACTGAAGAAACAACTGGCTGATCTTCTGGACAAGGGATTTGTAAGGCCAAGCAGTTCACCATGGGGCGCACCTGTTCTGTTCGTAAAGAAGAAGGATGGAAGCTTCCGGCTTTGCATCGACTACCGAGGGTTGAACCGTGTTACTGTGAAGAACAAGTATCCACTTCCAAGGATAGACGAGTTGTTGGATCAGCTCAGGGGTGCTACTTGGTTCTCGAAGATTGATTTGGCTTCTGGGTACCATCAGATACCAATAGACGAACCGGACGTGAGGAAGACTGCCTTTCGGACAAGGTATGGTCATTATGAGTTCGTGGTCATGCCGTTTGGTTTGACGAATGCGCCAGCTGCATTCATGAAGTTGATTAATGGCGTGTTCCGAGAATATTTGGATGAGTTTGTGATTATTTTCATAGACGATATCCTAGTATACTCGAAGAGTCCGGAGGAGCATGAGAAGCATTTGAGGATTGTTCTAGGAAAGTTGCGTGAGCAGAAGCTGTTTGTCAAGCTGAGCAAGTGTAGCTTTTGGCAACGGCACATTGGGTTCTTGGGTCACATTGTTTCGGACAAGGGAGTGTCCGTGGATCCTGAAAAGATCAAGGCCATCGCGGATTTGCCAAGACCTGGGAATGCCACGGAAATAAGAAGTTTTCTAGGATTGGCTGGCTACTATAGGCATTTTGTTAAAGGCTTTGCAAGTATGGCTCAGCCGATGACGCGTCTGACTGGTAAGGATGTTGAGTTCGTATGGACAACCGAGTGTGAGGATTATTTCTTGAAGCTAAAAGGGATGCTTACAAGCGCACCAGTGTTGGCTTTACCTGAGCCGGACGAGCCGTATGTGATATACACGGACGCTTGTGGGAAGGGACTTGGTTGTGTCCTAATGCAGCACGGGAAGGTGATTGCATACGCGTCAAGACAGTTAAGGAAGCATGAGGCAAATTATCCTACGCATGACTTAGAGATGGCGGCTGTGATCTTTGCGTTAAAGATATGGCGATCTTACTTGTATGGTGGGAAGGTCCAAGTGTTTACGGATCATAAGAGTTTGAAGTACATCTTCACTCAACCTGAGTTGAATTTGAGGCAACGTAGATGGATGGAATTAGTCGCAGACTATGACCTAGAGATAGCTTATCATCCGGGAAAGGCTAATCTCGTTGCTGATGCATTAAGCCGGAGAAGGGCTAGTGTATCATCTGCTAAGGACGTGGAGGGAGTTGTGAATCTCTTAAGGGCATTAAGGTTGAACGTTCTGACCGAGGATACAGAACCGTTGGGGTTGGGAGCTGCGGATCAGGCTGACTTATTAACAAGAATCCGGTTAGCTCAAAAAGAGGATGAGAATATGCTTAAGATGTCTAAGGCTGACAATACAGAGTATCAAACCTCAAACATTGGGACGATTGTTTTGAATGGCCGAGTGTGCGTTCCAAACGTGAAAGAGTTAAAGGAAGAGATCCTTAAGGACGCACATCAGTCGAGATTTTCAGTGCATCCGGGCATGACCAAGATGTACCGCGATTTGAAACGGTACTATCATTGGGTCGGGATGAAGCGGGACGTGGCCAAGTGGGTGGCTAGTTGTCCGACGTGCCAGTTGATTAATGCTGAGAACCAGTTTCCGAGTGGTTTGTTGCAAACATTACCAATGCCGGAATGGAAATGGGATATGATCACAATGGACTTTGTGATGGGTTTACCGAAGACTAAGATTAAGCATGACGCTATTTGGGTCATCGTGGACCGATTGACCAAGTCTGCTCATTTCTTACCTATGAGAAAGACGTATGGAGTGTCTAAGCTAGTTGAGCTATACGTGGATGAGATTGTTAAACTTCATGGCGTTCCAGTGAGTATTGTGTCCGACCGTGATCCGAAGTTCGCTTCACGATTTTGGAAGGAGTTCCAGGACGCGTGTGGGACGAAGGTTCACATGAGTACTGCGTATCATCCTCAAACGGATGGTCAGTCTGAAAGGATCATCAGGACGTTGGAGGACATGCTGAGAGCGTGTGTTTTGGATTGTGGTGGTAACTGGGATAGTTATTTACCGTTGGCTGAGTTTGCTTATAACAATAGTTATCAAAGGAGCATTGATATGTCTCCTTATGAGGCGTTGTACGGACGGCCGTGCATGACACCTCTATGTTGGACCCAAGTGGGGGAGCGTAGTGAGTTAGGACCTGCTATAGTCGAAGAGACTACGTAAAAGATTCGTTTGTTGAAAGTTAAGCTGAAAGAGGCTCAAGACCGGCAAAAGAGTTATGCCGATAATCGCCGTAGGGACTTGGATTTCAGCGTGGGCGATCTGGTTTATTTGAAGGCTATGACCTACAAGGGGAAAAGCCGAGCAGCGTTTGATGCTAAGTTGAATCCGAGGTACATGGGACCGTACCGGATTATAAAAAGGATTGGACCAGTGGCGTATAAGTTAGACTTACCGCCAGAGATGAGTGCGTACCACAATGTGTTTCACGTGTCACAGCTGAGGAAGCACATGACCGAACGTGAGAACATTATTCCCGTACCACCGTAGGAATTGCAAGTGGATCTGACCGTGGAAGGTAGACCGATCCGTGTGGTTGTCCGGAAGGAAAAAGTTGAGCGTGGTACGGTGGTCAAGTTGATCAAGGTCGTTTGGGATTGTAACGGCGAGGAACAAACTACTTGGGAAGTAGAATCAATGATGAGTACGAGGTTCCCTAAATGGTTCGAGAAGCTTCTGGAGGAAGTAGAACCGGATTCGAGGACGAATCCAAACTAAGTGGGGGAGAGTTGTAGCATCCGTAACCAGTAATTATGATTTGGGTCGTTGTATATAAGTTTGGTACGATGGAGGTTCGTCATTTTGGTACGTAAGAACAGGACCGAGGTACGATCGTGGTATGTCCGCGGTACGTACGTAGTACGTACGTGGTACGAGGGTGGTACCATACCGTGGTACGTGTTAGCGCGTACGTGAGGTTAAGGGTCGTGACCAAGGGAAATTGTGGAAAAACGGCTAAGTGTTGAGAATGGGCCGTGGGCCTTGAGTTTGGCCGAAGAAAAATTGGAGTTTTCCTAGTCGGAATAGGATTTCTCGAGTTTGGCCGAGCGGTTTGGGAAACTGCCGAGAGAAAAGGAAAGTTTGATCGGTTAGCCGAGAGAAACTTAAAACAAACCGATTCTAGCCGAGAGAAAAGGGAAAACACGCTAGGATAGGCGGTTTATCCCTAGGGTTTCGCGTATATAAGGAGTTTTATGCGATTTTTCTCGGGCAGCCGCGCATTACTCGAGAGAAAAAGAGTTTTTCCCGAGAGATTGTGAGATCATCGAGAGATCAAGTTTTCCGTGAGAGTTCTGCGAATTCTGATCGAGAGATTCGATTGAGGATAGGCGTTTTACCGAGGAAGGATCGAAGTTATCCGAAGGTTTTCGGATTGGATCGAGAGATAGTCGAGAGCACTTGATTCCGGCCGTTAGCTTCGGTAAGTGCTCGGATATCTTTGTTTGTGTTAGGATTTTGTCGAGAGTTGTTCGACTAATCCGTGTGTTTTGGTCTGTTTCCGAGGGGATTCAGAGTTTGGTTCGAGGAAAAGTGTTCGGATCGTGAGATAGCCGATAGGGGATTGGATCTCGCGGTACGAGTCGTAGCGATAGCCGAGGGAGCACGTTGGTGTCCGACTATCTTTGTTTTTGTTCGAGTTATCACCGAGTTTCCTTCGACTAAAACCGTTCGTTTGATTGTCTAAGGTGAGTGCGTGACTGTGGCTAGCATCTATGGATTGAAAGATTGCTAGGGATTTTGATATGTATTGATCGCTTGTGTAAGTAGGGTTTTATGCTTAGCAAGGTCAATGTTTATGTGATTGTGTTGCGGTTTGGTGACCGTGAGATTATGTGATTGTTTAGCTAGCTTGTGGCCGAGGCAGGATCGTTTTCTCTGGGTTAGGTGATGTGTGATTCACGCTAAGGAGGAAACCGAGTCCATAAGACTAGAGGGTCAGAGTTAGGCTAGATGGTCATGCGTATTGGTTGATTGATTGCTTGCTTGCTAAGTGTGTTGATATCGTGTTAGAATTGTTAGCATGAAAGCGTGATTATTTGCTGGCTAAGGTGTTACGGGATGACCGTATTCACTAAGCATTTATGGTAATGCTTATGCCTCTCTTATGTGTTGAGTGTGCAGGTAAAGATGTTGTCCAGGACCGTTAGTTCTGAAGGCGGACTCGAAGGCAGTGAAGAAAGGAGTGGATTTAGGATTGGGCTTTGGGGGTTTATTTTATTTAGACTTGTTTCGGATTTTGGCTTTGGTGTTATTGATAACTTAATCGAATTTGGCTAAGTTAGTTTATGATTTTTGAACCTCGGTTTTATGTATTGGAATGTGGATTATTTATGCAATGAGAATGAATGTTCTTGAGAATCGAATTGTGTTAAGTTAATGAGAAAAGTTTGAAAATTCCGCATGATTGTTTAAGGACGGCCGGTCTGGTTAAGATTACTGGGTCGGGTCGCCTCAGTATCCGTCGATCTTTCATCGGTATATGACCGAAGCATCGGCTTTGATCCTGAGAGCCACGGCTTGTCCATTATCCGGCTGACGTGTTCTGGATCCACAAATCATGTGCCATAAATCTGTATCCTTCGGCGGTTGTAACAGAAGAAAGATAACAATAAGTTGGAACAAATCATTCCCAGTTTCTGAATAAAACCTATAATTATTCCCACCAAATGTATCATATATTGCCTAGGAAACAAATCCGCATATCAATGCGCGGATAATTATTTATTTTAGTGAAAAACAATAAATAATTTTTTTATTTTGAAATTTCGATCAAACAAATCATCAACTTTCTAATAAACATATTTTAACTATTTATATATTTGTATTTACAAAGTAAATAGAATATCGTTTGTTTGTAAATACAATATCATTTGTGATATCTTGAGACATTCAAATATGATTTACATGTTTTTATCTCACTATAATTTGGACTTTTGATGGTTTTTATAATTTGGTTGAACTTCTGATTATATTACTGCAAGCATGAGACTGAGGTTTGAAAATAGCAAATAAAATTATTACCATGTTCATTATAAAATTGTGGCATTAATATATTTTTATTTTTATTATTTGTCATATCATCTACACTTCGCATTATAAAACTATTTGTTTTAGTTTTTTGAAGTCCTCGCGTTATCTGCAATACATAATCAAAATAGCTTAAATTGTCAAATTTAAGTTCTGGCCATTTTAATCAATTATTTATTCAAAACCATTAGAAGCAAGTTACCAACATTGATCAAGAAAATTTTCTAAAAAAATAAACAAGAAGAAAAGTAAACATGTTTGGTAATATATAGATCTTTACTGTGAAAAGTTACAATGATTGGTGATTTGACTTTTTAAATAGTTGCTTCTCTTCATTGCCATCTCCTGGCGAAGTATCACAATGTCTCACAAGAGTTGTAACATTTCGAGTGTGTCGGTTCGGTAAATAAAATAAATATAACATTGACCGTTCAATCTTAAATCAAAAAATATTAACCGTTAGATTAAAGTTTCTTTTTTACTACAAAAAAATGATGATGTTAGCAAATCCATCATATCCATTAGATTTTCAAATTATAACTAATCATAACAAATATAACTGCTAGATTTAAGTTTTTTTTTCCTATAAAAAATGTTGACATTAGCAATTCCCAAAAATCATTTTACTATTATATATATATACCAGAAAAAACATTTCTTGTATTATAGAAGAAAGATTTAGTGTACACTAGATCTTTCTCTTCAAAAGATATTTGGAACTGCTTGAGGCGGACAAGAAACCAAGTTATTTGCCACTAAAACTTGGTTGTTCATACTTGCTCGTAATCTAACATTGGATGGATCGAGTTGCGTTGCGTCTTGGAGTCACAGAAAGCGAATTGAATTATCTTTCTTGCTCTGCTTTTTTAGTGTCCTTAATTTCTCTGCGGATATAATTAAGGAAAAAGGTATAACAATTCCTTCAAGGACTGGGGTAATCAAAATTCTCTCGACGGTGAAAAAAAGTTTGGCAATGCAACAAACTTGGATACTCTTCTTCTTGACTTATGGCCTTCACGCTAGCCTTGTGTCTCCTAAAAATACTAAATAGTTTGGGAATTTTCCTTTATAGGAGTATTGTTTTATTTTCGGGTATACTAATCATAATATTTTGCCTTCAATATATCTTCAAAAATATAAAATAAAAACAAGCACCATAAGTCAACAAGATTCAAACTAAAAGAGGGAAATAAGAAGACCGAACCGAATTTAGGGTCAAAAGTACACAAACACACACCATAAGTCAACAAGTTCCAGAGTTTGTTAATACAAGCATAAAAAAAACCTGCAACTGGTGGTTGAGGTTTTCTACTTTCAAAGGAAAAATTAAAATAAAATAAAAGCAAATGACTAAATTGGTTTTAAGGTGGTACACACTTTACTCTCAGTACTCCTCCTCCTGTTGGTATTCTCCTTCTTCCTCATCCTCGTACTCGCCTTCTTCATCTGCAGTTGCATCTTGGTATTGCTGGTACTCTGAAACAAGGTCGTTCATGTTGCTCTCTGCCTCTGTGAACTCCATCTCGTCCATTCCTTCACCTGTGTACCAATGCAAGAAAGCCTTCCTCCTGAACATAGCCGTGAACTGCTCGCTAACACGCCTGAACATCTCTTGGATCGATGTCGAGTTGCCAATGAAAGTGGAAGCCATCTTCAGACCAGTAGGTGGGATGTCACAGACTGTTGATTTCACTTTGTTGGGGATCCACTCAACAAAGTAGGACGAGTTCTTGTTCTGCACGTTCAGCATCTGCTCATCAACTTCCTTGGTGCTCATCTTGCCACGGAACATGGCAGAGGCTGTTAAGTAGCGCCCGTGTCTTGGGTCAGCAGCACACATCATGTTCTTGGAGTCCCACATTTGTTGGGTGAGTTCAGGGACTGTGAGGGACCGGTACTGCTGAGATCCTCTTGAGGTGAGAGGAGCAAAACCCACCATGAAGAAGTGGAGACGAGGGAATGGGATCAGATTGACAGCAAGCTTACGGAGGTCAGAGTTTAGCTGACCAGGGAACCTCAGACAGCATGTGACTCCAGACATTGTGGCAGATATCAAATGGTTCAAGTCACCAACTGCATAAACAGAATGAACAAATACGTGAGTTACCTCCTAGCCATTTACAAATTACACATAAAAACAAACATGTACAACTAGAGCATTTTACACACTGAGAAAACAGTAACAAGACTTGACCAGATTCGAATTGCTATACGAAACAAATGACCAAGTCATCTAGAGTCTAGACAAAGCATATCGACTACAGATATTCAAAAGGCAACGCACAGAGAGAGAAAGGAGAGAAATCAAACAAATGGGAACAGCAGCAATGCGGCCAAGTAGGAGGACTTACAGCTTGGGGTTGTGAGTTTGAGAGTCCTGAAGCAAATATCGTACAAGGCCTCGTTGTCAAGAACCATGCACTCATCCGCATTCTCAACAAGCTGATGAACCGACAAGGTGGCGTTGTAAGGCTCAACGACAGTGTCAGAGACCTTAGGGGAAGGGAACACAGAGAAGGTAAGCATCATCCGATCTGGGTACTCCTCGCGGATCTTGGAAATCAAGAGTGTTCCCATACCAGATCCAGTTCCTCCTCCCAAGGAATGGCAAACCTGAAACCCTGCAGAGCAAAATCCTCACGGTTTTCAAACGGAAAACAGTAAATCAAACCCAAAAATCGGAACAGATGTAGAAGAATTAATCACCTTGAAGACAGTCACAGTTCTCAGCCTCCTTGCGAACAACATCGAGAACGGAATCAATTAGCTCGGCTCCTTCGGTGTAATGACCCTTGGCCCAGTTGTTACCGGCGCCGGACTGGCCAAAAACGAAGTTATCTGGACGGAAAGTCTGGCCGTAAGGTCCAGATCTGAGGCTGTCCATGGTTCCAGGCTCCAAATCCATGAGTACAGCACGAGGGACGAATCTGCCACAGCTAGCTTCATTGTAGTAAACGTTGATGCGCTCGAGTTGCAGATCTGAGTCTCCAGTGTAGCGACCGGTTGGATCTATGCCGTGCTCGGCGCAGACCACTTCCCAGAACTTGGCACCGATCTGGTTACCACACTGGCCACCTTGGATGTGAAGGATCTCACGCATTTTCGGTTGATGAAGACGACGCTAGGGATTTCGCGGATCCGGAATCGAAATCCGGAGGAAGGGTTTTCTGAAATTAAAAAAAAAAAGAGTGAGAGTGAGTGAAGAGTAAAGAGTGAAGAGGTGGGTTTTCATATATATTTTCTTTTTAATATTCTTCTGTGTTTTCCCCTTATTATTTCCCTAAATATCTGACGCGCCGATTTGTTTCTTTTTCGAAATTCAAAATTTTATAATTTATATTTTTTTTTAATTTCCCATCCCTCTATATTATTAATTTGTTTTTTCTTTGTTAGGGACTCAGGATAATGAAAACTGCAAATCGTATAAAATGTTTTTTTTGTTCCCTTCAATTTAATTCAGTTATATAAGACTAAACAAAATATGCAATAACAAGAAGCTGGAGGAAGTTTTTTGTACTCTTTAAGGAGAGAAGAACAAATGATTATTACATTTGACTCGCATAAGTAAAATAGTATATGAGGTTCGAAGAAGTTTAAATAGACGTGCGTGTAAACTAAATGAACCAAATTAATTAATCACATTTTATTCACTTAGCAGTATGCAATACATGTAAAAATCCAAAAAAAATTTACAGTATTGTCTTTTTAACTCCGTTTAAAAGGTTCCGTTAAAGTTCACGCTCGTAATAAATGCGGATGTTAAAGTACACAAATTTTTTTTTTCTTAACCAAGTGTAACAACTTTTAAAAAAAAATCTTAACATTTGTGTAGTATTCTAAAATTATTAAATAGTTGGTGTATTTGTAAGAAAATTTTATGGCTTTAATGGCTAAGGCTATAATTTTTTTTAAAAATAAATTTGTTATTTTCTAGAGTGAGAAAATTAAACGGACGACCAATTTGAAAGGAGTTAACAGGATAAACGACGATAAATTCTGTTTAAAAATATTTTATATTGGAATCGGGGATTATTTTTACAAATACATAAGAGGGTGAAAGCGACTAAGCGAGAGCGTTACGAAACGAAACGATGGCGTTTGTTCGCTAGTAAATAATAGCGAAGGTTGACTACTCCGGTGAGTGAGAGAGTGCAGGATCACGTGACGAAGCCCAAGAAACGGCATAATCATTAACGTAGACGTTACAGTACTGTATATAATAAAATAGTATGTAACGTCGACGGCAAATATTTTACTTGGTCACATGACTCACATCCGATGATTCAATCGTTGGATTTGTGACAGATTGTAACACTTAAACTAATGAAGCTGTAATAAACCTTTTGGCAGAACAAACAAAATTATATTTATATGTACAATCCATTATCCAAACCATGGTGTGATGCATTCGATTCCAATCATATTAACCTTTTATATGATTCACAATTTTGCTTTTATTAGGTTTGGGCATTTAAAAAAAGACAACTCCAACTTTTGGTTGAAAACGTGAAGTCATTTGGTTTTGGACTTTGAGGACCACAATATGGTTGTTGGGTATACTTATTTTTTCACTATTAAGTTACCCGATTATTATCAATTTTATTAACGATAAGCGATTGGAGTTATAAGTTATTGCATTATTGAATTAACTTAAAGTGGTTTAAAATAAAGTAACTTTGTACTTATCATGTAAGACCTAAAAGTTCCAAATTAAAAAAATGGTGTCTCAAAATGAGGAAAATATACATTGTCGAAGCTCGCCCTTGGCATGAAAACAGTCATACTCGATTTTACAAATAATTATAAACTTTCTAATAACTTAATTATAACACTAAAACCCCTTTTTATTAATATTATTAGTAATCCGACCTAATATCCCCCTATCTTTTACCTAAGATATTTTTGCTATAATGATTATGGAATTGTATCATAATTTTTTAAAAAAACACAGAGCAGAATAGGGTGGCAGTTGCTTAAATATCACACAATTTTCCTGAACAGAAGGGTAGTTACAGGAGTTTTTTTTCCTTTTTCCTCCATTACAAGATTTAAGATTAGAACTAATTTAATTGAGGATCTGAAGATTTTTAATATTCATTCACTTTTACTTTTTCGAATAGGCTCGTAATAGAGAAAGGGTTTAGGGTTCTCACTTTGCCAATTAAGCTCGGAGCAGAGAGCTAGGGTTTACTCGATAGAAGGAGAATCGAGCAAGAGTTTAAGGAAGCGATAGAATCCATGGAAGCACCTTCAATGGTTCTCAAACGATGCGCAGCCGAGAAGACGAAAGAAGGAGATTCGAGCAAGTTGGTTGAGGACGCGGCAGAAGCCATGGAAGCATCTTCTTCAGTGGTTATCGATTCTTCGTTACTGACAAAGCGTAAGGCCGAGTTCGAGCCGGAGCAGGAGGAAGAGAGCGACGAGGAAGCCAAAATTGACGAGCCTGAGCCTGAAAGAGATGATATGTTAGATGCGCCTGAGTGGGATGTGGACAGCTTCGATGGTTTAACGTACTATTCATCTCCGGATTACGAGCTTTCCTCTCCTTTAACCGACGAGGATGTGGCTGTAGAAAACTATCGCATCGATAAACGCCAAATAATCGAGAGCAAGGTACCATCTTTTAATTGGTTTGTCGAATGTTTGCTAAAGTAATGAAATTGAGTTGAATATATGGTGATTTTTAGTTCAATGTGTGTCTGTGTGTGGGGTTAGGGATTTTACGCGGATTCTGAGCTAAGGCGTCTTTATGTCTACAAAGGAATCAAACCAATGAGTTTGGACCGGATCGCGCTTCGCGGCAGAACCTTTCGTGAGTACTGGGAAGAGATGGTGCATGTATGTCTCCAAAAACACAACCAAGACAAGGCTAGTTGCATTTTTTTTTTCTTTTTTTCTGTGGGTTTGTTTAATCTGTCCATCATACAAGTACTGAATCGCTTATGATTGTTTGGTTTGTGTGGTTCAAGGATCCGAAGGTGGAGTTTGTCGAAGTTGTGAGAGGTAATTATCGCGGAGGACCGAGATCGAAGTCATACATTACATTTATGGCTAGGGAGAAGCCAGATGGACCTCTTGTTGAGTATCAAGCCAAGGCTATGGTTACTCTTGACGGAAAGAGACACCCCATCCTCTGTAGACCGGCTCCTACACCTAAGCCTTAAAACCACATATAATAAGTAAGTATAAGGTAAATAATATGGCTTTGCTTTTAGCAAGTTTTGAATTTGCATTGTCCAGACTGAAACGTGTTTTTGTCATAGATGCGAAGCTGTAAAATGGATTCTAGTGCGTCCACAAGCATTTCAAGAACTGGCTTGCCAATGTCCTATTATGTGAGTTGCTTAGATTTTTGGTTGGATCAAGTTTGTTCGATCCTTTTATATATCTCACATGTTTGCTAGGCACAAGGTGAATTCCTTTTTCTTTTCCAAATTTTGATTTTGCATGATCAATCTTTTAGCTAAGAAAAACCAATTACGATAAATAACCGTGTAAAGAGTAACCCACTTGCATCAAAGATGATTCTAGCAGACGAGAAAACAATCCGACAGACACGATGAACCGAGACTTAACAAAGGGTAAGGACTTCAATGACTGCTATTGTCTTCTTGTTTTCTAATATTTATTGTTCTGAGCGAATTGTGTCTTTAAAATGGTTTCTTTTCCGGTTCACAATGAAGTTTCTTTACCGGTTCACAATGTATTCAATTTGAGTTTTAGTGTTTTAATATGGTTCAAAGGAATCTTTTTTTCGTTTTTAGACTAAATAGACATTTGATTATAAAATAAACACCCCAATCCAAACCAAAATGGTGTCATCACAATCAAAATTGGAACACAAAAAGAAAGGAAGAAAAAATGGTGTCATCATGATTATAATAATTTTTTTGTTTTACGTTGATTAAAGAAGGTTCGGGATGGATCAAACTGGTTAACTGCGAATAGGAAAATATCTTACATGGCCATACGTACATAATAGCCATAATATCGGCCTGCATACACCTTTGAAAATAACAAAGTGCAAGTCTACACATTTAACAAAAAAACATATATATCTATTTTGCACAATTTTGTCAGAACGTCCGCCCCTGATTGTGATTTGTTTTGGTTTTAACGAATGTGAAGTTTTAGTATTTGCTTTCGTTTATAGAGTTATGAATATCTAAATTTTCTGAATCCAATCAAAACATATAAAAGTAAACATATAAGAGATCTTTGTGAAGCCCTACGATGAGGTAAGGCATAAAAATAGAGCTATAATTAGGGCTGGGCAAAAAATCCGTTATATTTCATTCGATCCGTTATTTGTTCCGATTCGATTCGAAAAATCCGGATATCCGTAATTGTACGGAGCAAAGCAAATACTAAGAATCAATATCCGTTAAAACGGAGCAAATTACAAATACTAAAATTTTAAGAGACGGATATCCGATCCGCTCCGATATATGTATATATATGTATAAGTATATAAATAATTACATATATATTATATAATTATTATGTGTATATATCAGTTTTTGTGAATTTTTATTTTTATATTAGTTATTTTAATACTCAAGTTTAACAAATTATAAGGAAATTTGTTTTTTATATGAATTTTTTCATTTATAAGTTAATTTTTGATTTTTTATAATTAGTTTAATATTTTAATTGATAGTTTAGTTAAAAAATATTTTTTTTTCATATAAATGTATGCATGTTCAGTATTTTTTGTATTAAAAAAGATCAAACTCAATATCCGTAAATATCTTGAAAATTTTCGGATATCCGGAAATTCGGATATCCGTATTTTTCGGAGTAAATCAAATTGTAAAATTAAATATCTGATAAAAACGGAACAAATCATAAATACATAAAATTTTCCGGATATCTTATCCGCGCCCACGCCTAGCTATAATGGCTTACCGTTCGCGTTCTGAGTTATTGAGCATTTACGGAATATCTTATTGCAGAATCTATGTATTTTTGCTTGGGCATTTTTTATCAGAACAAGACCGGATAGGTCAAACTCATTACAACATACATGATGTCATGATGAGGTAGGTTCAACAAAAAAAAACATACATGATGAGGTTGATTTGAGATTCTCCAAACTCATCACAACAAACATCCGTTAATAAAATTTTAGTATGTGATATGGTTTTGGCGTATATGATGAGATAAATTACAAATACTAAATTTGTTTCCTAGGATTCTTTTTTCAAATTGAATATTTCATTGTGATATGGTGTGGTTCCTGGCGCATAAATTTTTGTCTTATGGGAGATTAACCAGAATGCTTTATTTATCCGAGTCATAATATTTTGCTGTCACGTGTCAAACGTAATATCGAAAAAGAAAGGAAACTTTTTCTTAAGGAATGAGATGATTATTTTAGTTTTCAATTTCCCAATTTAGGGCTCTTGGGGTTTTACTGGATCATCATGGTTCTCAAAGTCAAACCTTGCGCAGGCAATTCAAGGATAGAAAGAGATTCGAGCAACTTGGAGGAGGCGATAGAATCCATGGACGCATCTTCTTCATCAGTGGTTATCGGTTCGTGCCTGACAAAGCGTAAGGCCGAGTTCGAGCCGGAGGAGGAGGAAGAGAGCGATGGAGAGATTGACGAAGCCAGTGTTGAAAGAGCCAGAATTGAGGAGCGGGAGGCTGAGAAAGCGCTCGTAGAGGCGCCCGAGTGGGATGTGGACAGCTTCGATGGTTTAAAGTATTATTCATCCCCGGAGTCGAACCTTTCCTCCGATGAGCAGCCTTATGAGAACATGGAGAACGCTAAAGAACACTACCGCATCTATAAACACCAGCTCATCGACAGCAAGGTACGACTTTTTTCGCTTTGAATGTGAGCTAAATCCTTGGAACTGAGTAGAATAGATGTTGATTTTTGTGTGGTTAGGGCTTCTTGGTGGATCCAGGGCTTAGGCCAAGTGATAGGTACTTAGGAATCAAACCATTGAGTTTTGTGGGAGGAGGGGCTAACCGCAGAACCTTCCGCGAGTACTGTGAAGAGATGGTCTGTATATGTCTCCAAAAACACAACCAAGACAAGGCTAGTTCTGTTTTCCTTTTCTTTATTGTGTGTGTGTGTTTGTTCAGTTTTCGTTAAACGTTATGTACAAGATAAGTATCTTAATATTAATGATTTATGATTGTTTTATTTTTGTGGTTGGAGTGTAATGCGGAGTTTGTTGAAGTGGTTAGAGGTAATTATCGCGGAGGCCCGAGACCCAAGTCATACATTACATTTGTGGCGAGGGAGAAGCCTGATGGACCTCTTGTTGAGTATCAAGCCAAAGCTATGGCTACTCTTGACGGGAAGAAGCATCCCATCCTCTGTAGACCGGCTCCTACTCCAAAGATTCAAAACCAAAACTAATTAAGGTATAGTAAATTGGGTTGCTCTTAGCCAGTTTTAGATTTGCTCTGTCCAGCTCTAACGGTTTAGACATTTTTGTCATAGATGCATTTTGGCTTCAAAGCTGTGCATGATATGGTGTCTCATATAAAAGCATGCATTTTTATATATTACAATATGAATAATTACCCATCGCAATCAAATGTTTCCACAAAGCTTTTACGTTACGAATCAACAAATAAAGTACACGTTCCTTACGATTTGAATTTGTAAATCTCCTTGTGCATGACTTCAGAATAACGAATTGGTAAATCGCTCTTTATGTCCATTGGAGCGTTTTCTATAAAGCTATTGCTCGCTTGACTTGCTGTCTTGTTTTTTTTTTTTTGTGGTTTCTTTGTGGAGTCAGAGGATGGACTTGGAAAAGGGCATATCATCTGAAGTCAAAAGATTGGAATTTTAATAACATTTTAACTTAATGGGATCAAAGTGCCAATATGTAATTGATGGCATCTTTTTGGAGTACAATCTTATTTATTATTGATAGACCTACGAAACAATACGTTGGACCAAAAAAAAAAACAATATATTGGAGAATCTAAAGAATATTCTACCAGCTTTCACTACTTTAAGATAAGGGATTAGCTTTTGATTTGACTTTCTTATTTTAATTTGATTTTTCTTGATTCTCGCCTTTTCGGTGTTGCTTCAGTTTATTTGTCTAGAGCTTTGTCAATATTGTACAAAAATTAAAGGAGTGTTTCAATTTCTAAAAGGTATTTTATGGGTTATAAGAAGAGTTGTTTTCTTGAATAGACGGTTTTATAAAACTCATGTATCAAATACTTGAGTAAAAAGAGAAACCAGCAATAATTTATTAATGTCATAAAACAGTTGAAATTTGAAACATGATCTTGCATGCAGAATTCACAATCTCAGGATATAAAGGATGCAATTACAAAAAAGCCACTAAGTGCACAAAATTTTCAAAGTTTCATCCATTATGAAATGAAAACAGAAAACAATCAAAGTAGCCAGAAAATATCAAATCACGTTCGTTTAGGAGTGATATTATGCAATATCCATTGTTGGCATATCCCATTCTCCATGAATTTTGAGCCACCAGAAAATTAACTCCACTTGACGTTCTACCTTTTGCAACAATAAGCATATCATATTCACCAAATAGTTCATTACGATCATGTGGCACATGGTAGGTTTCCTACATAAATAAAGAAGATGACATATATTTATAATATAAACCTTGATATTAATGTGATAATGAAGTTGTTTTTTACTTACCATCTCAACTTCATGAAGTTGTAGGACGGTTCTCTAAAACAATTCAAGAAGAGCTGGTCTCCAATTTGTCATAAATAGTTTGTGCGACAACATCTATTTGTGAGTCAAATTCTCATTTGGTTTTCAATCTATCAACTGATGTTTTCTCATATCCAACCAGTTTTTAAATTATTATTAAATTTAGAAGGTGTGGATTGAGAATTGAAAAAATATAAATACACACTCTTTGATGTACCTGATTGGTATGTTCATGTTTTTGAATGAAAACGTCTTCTTTATGATTTTTTTCTTGGATATGTTGTGTTAAATCTTTGTGCGATAATTTGCGATGTTGAGCTACGGGTTTATCTTTGTTGTATGATGTTTGTAAAAGACCAGTAAAGATAACCTAACCGCATAAGTCTGTTGAAACACCCATCAAACAAACAAACAAAATAGGTTTTATAAATGTTATAAAATAGTTGAAAAATCTTTATGAAACATCTTTTGAAGTATTTGATTAGTATGTCTAACATTTTTGATGTACTTGATTGGTTTGATCATGTTTCTGAATGAAAATATTTTTTTAGGATCACGTTCAACATACATAACCTATAAATGATAACCAATTAAATATATCATATGAATCCAACAAAAGATCAACTGTGAAAGAGCTCTTTAAATGCCACTCACCTCACTAACCATTTGCAAAAGACAAATAACCACAAATCGTCTTTAACTATGAAAGTGGTTAATATATTTTAAAAACACTATCATCTAGAAAAAATAATCTAACCAAGTGGTCAATATATTTTAAAGAAACCATCAGAGCTGGAAGAAACAATCTGGCGTAACCGTTGTTGCCAAATCTTACTTCCCATGAATTTTGAACCACCAGAAATTCTACTACATCGTTCATTATGCCTCTCTGTACAACAAGCAAAGCATGTTCACCAGCTACATCATTTGGAGCGACTGGCACATGATATATTCCCTATAAAAATGATCAAACTAACAATTTTTCTTATGTTGATATTATGTATTAGCTTTTATTTTTATGTCATAACAAAGTCTAACTTCTACTTACCATTCCAACATTTTCGAACTCAGACAAGTTCTCTATAACAATTCCCAAAGATGTCATCTCCAAAGTGACATAAACAAGGTCTCATGAAGCACGTTGTTGTTGATCAAAATTACCTCTAGTCTTCACTCCCCGTCCGGATATCTTGTTCTACAAAAAAAGTTTATAGATTATGACCCCTAAAAAATAAAATGTACAGATTATGAACTGAAAATAAGACAAATACACTCACGCCAATATGGAGTCCAGTCTCTCTAATGTAAATGATCAGAATGTTCAAATTTTTGAATTAAAAATTAATCCTAGCTGTGTCTTCGGATATGGTGTGCCAAGTCTAGGTAGGATAACGAACGATGTTGGGCGATAGGTTTACCCTTGTTGTAGGATATTTGCAACATATGGGTGAAAACAACTGAACCACATGTATCTATATATTAATAATAACAAATTGAATAAATGTCATTTTTGGGTTCATCTTTTCATTATAATTTTTTTATAACCATTATTATAGTTTGTGTCTTTTCATTATTGATAATATATATTTTCGTTTATAACCGCTTATTTTATGAAAATTTGCATCTTTTAATATTTGTGTCTTTTCAACTATATAAAAAAACACAAAATTCTGAAAATTTTCATTATTTTTTTTAGATGCATGTTTAGCAAATTTTTTTAATTATACTAAAATGAATAGTGACACGAGGCAATAAAAAAAATATTGTTTTGGGCTGCACGAAATCAATTGGCTGAGCTTCCCAACACCTCATTCGAAACATACTCAAAACGCATCATGGATTTATCTCCTACTGCAGGTTTTACTTACCCTTTTCGGTCTGACGAACTATTGCTCTCTTCAGCATCTCGATGGGACGTAAAAAGGGAATGGTAGATGAACTGCTATATGAAACTTTTTGATTCAAATTCTCTGATAGAAAACAGAATCTAGTTCATCATAAGCAATCAAAGAAAATAAGGAACAAAGACTGCAACAAAACTAGCCCGTCAAAGGAGGAACGGCAGGAGCGGCAAGAGGAACAAGAACACGTAGCTGGTAAGCTCTCAAAATCCTATCTCTGCTGAAAGATGTCCAAGGACAGCAGTCTTGGCGAAGGATCTCAATCCGTTCCTGCAGCATGTCGTTAAGAGTGATCATCTCTGGTGCCTCTGCAAAAACAACAAACCTATAATAAATACGCTATTTTGTTTTTCAAACTGAATAAATATCATTTTTGGTTGCGTATTTTCATTATAACTTTTTTTTTATAACCGTTATTAGAGTTTGTGTCTTTTTCATTATTGATTATATATATTTTTGTTTATAACCACTTATTTTATGAAAAGCTGCATCTTTTAATACTTGTGTCTTTTCAACTTTATAAAAATACACAAAATTCTAAAAAATTTCATTATTTCTTTTTAGATGCATGTTTAGCAAAAAACAATTATTATACTAAAATGAAGAGTGACACAAGGCAATATTGTTTTGGACTGTACGAAATCAATTGGGTAATTTATTTTGTCGATTTATTAATTCACTGCAAAGTTACAAACATTTTAAAATTATATTGGATATTGCAAATACTCATGCAAACTATCTTTGATCTCCCTGCATTTTAAGAATTTGACAAACATTTTTCCGGTATGATTCTCTCTAAAGTTTTATAGAACTTAAATCAAAAATCAAAATTTTATAAAAGTAATATATATTAATAATTAGCAAATTACACTATGAAACAATAGTGTATGTCAAAAAAAAAAGATCATTTTTTATGACAATTGTTTTTAAAATAATTAAAATAATTAATGCACTCATTATATAGTTCATATAATACTATATGGTGAAATTGCATTCTTCTTAGGTTTCTACGTTTTGTTTTATCACATGTCATTCTTTTCTAAACCTTAATTATTCATTGTTTTATCTACATTGCATTTTACTTCTTCAACTTACATCTAATTAAAGATGGGTGTACACCAGCCAAAAAGTACCATGCACCATCATATATGTAATACTATCATATTTCCAGGAAATATTTTCTTGGTAAAATAATAAATTTGACCATTATATAGTTATGTGAATTTTGATTATAGACAACATTGATAAGGTCAAATTGGTAAAACAATTATGGCTACAATCCCAACCGACCAATGTTTATTTATCCCATAACAAACATTTATCTGTAAACTCAAAACCTAAAGAAGTAGTTGGAATATATTTAACCTTTAAACCAAAAAATATTGTTAAGTTATCGCTAAGTACTATGTTATCGTGATTTTTGGAAATGAATTACTATTTTAAAACCCATATTGTTTTGTTATTTTGCTATTTACATTTGTTGATGTAGAACTTATAAACTATATATGAATGTATAACAATTATTTCATCATCCAAATTTTTCTCGTATCAGGATTCTTGTCTTTTTAAAGGGTTTTATGTACAAAAAATCCTTAATTTTTTGTTTTTAAAGATAAATCGTGACATAAAAAATGCATGATATTTAACATATATAACGGTAAATGATAACCAATTAACATATAATATGAAACCAACAAAAAATCAACCGTCTAATCTAAAAATTTATTACATGTGAAAAAGTTATTTCAATGTCAGTCACCTCAATAACCATTTGCAAACAAAAAAGCCACAAATGTTCTTTAAACTACCATTAGCTAGGAGAAACAATCAAATCAAAGTTGCCAATATATTTTAAAGATTACCATCAGCTGGGAGAAACAATATGGCGCAATCTAATTAAGTGGACAATATATTTTTAAGATACCATCATTTGGAGGAAATAATATGATGAAAATTCTCTATAACAATTCTCAAATATGCCATCTCTAACGTGTTATAAACAAGTTGCCTTAAAGCAAGCTATTGTTGATCAAAGTGACCCCTAGTCTTCACTCTATGCCCTGGGTTTTTATTATACAAAAATATTTTAATTTATTAAATATAGGATATATAGATTATGAACCCGACAAAAAAAAAAACAGAATGTACCAATTATAAACTGAAAATAATATAAACAGACTCACACATCTCTAGAGTCCATTGTCTCTAAGGAGAAAGTCGAACTTAGTATTTTGGAGTGATCATCAAATTCCCAAATTTAAATTGATTCAATACAAAAAAAAATGGAAGATAATTGTGCACAAACAATTAATAAACATCAAATTAGTTTTCATTTGTCAACACAAACTTTATGTATATAAGCCTTTGATAATGTTTAAAGTAGATTTTCTATTATCTTTTTCTTTTCAACATCCTATGCAGTATTTTACCAACACATTTAGAGGTTTAAAACCTTGTTGAACTTAGAAGCTCCCCACTAAGGGAGGCACGACTCTGATTTCGTGCAAGTTTCTACAATATTGGCTGGTATAATATCTCATGTTTTGCATCCCTTACATAAAAAAAATTACTTCTCATATGGTTAAAGAAAAACTGTAGATAGAGCTGATAAAAAAAAGTATGATTCTGGAATGAAATTCGCACTCTTTATAACATCAATAAGTTGATATATTTGACATCACAAACCATTATTGAGTAGCTTGGACTAAGAGGATGCATTTGAAGAAATCGAAAACAAGAAGCAAGAAAGACCCATATATAATCATCATCAATTCAAACTAGCCTTAAATAAAGCAAAAGATGATCATTTAGAACTAGATATCTTGATCTAGCTTGGGACTTGGCCTGCAAAAGATAGGATAAGACTTGCGTTGTAATTTCTTCATAACCTTGGCTTGATAATACTCCACAAGAGTAGCTTCTTCCTCCTCAGACTCTCTCGCCATGAAAGTGATGTACGACGTCCATGTACCACAAAAAGACTCGGTCACTCTCACAACATGATCCAACTTCACATCCGTATCCTAACAAAATACCAACAACAAATTGAGATATACCATATATACACCTTGAAATTGACCAAACAAAATATGATTAAATTGCAATCCTTTTAAAAATTACGTTTAAGGCATTGTATTTGCGAAGAGACAATTTGGCCATGTCTTGTGCGTATTGAAGCTGTGTCCTTCCTCTAACTGGAGAATATTCACTGTCCAGAGACTTGAGAAGGATTCATTCACTCCATAGTTGACGTGGCCGAATCCCTTCTTCGGCCAGAAAACCCTAATTCATTTTCCCCCAAATCAATTTCACCACATATTAACTAAAAAAAAAAAAAAACTGAAATTTTGAATTGAAGGATGTACGAACATGGCTAAAGTGGAGATTCCGTCGATAAAGACGGGCTTTGCGTTCATCTTCTTCGTCGGAATAAGAGTCTTCATCAGGTGAGAAATATCCGCTTTTGTCGTAGCTATCCACTCCCCATTCCGGCTGATTGTCTGTTGAATCTCCGTCGTCCACAATGCTATCTCCGTCGTCTTCTTCTTATTCTCCGTCGCTTTCGGCGGAGAAATTATCTTCCTCCGGGTTGGAGTCGGATTTGTCCTCGTTCAGAGAGGAAGAAACAGCAGATTCTTCGGTGGCTGCCTCTGTGGGCTCCGCCGAGGAATCGATTTCCGCCGTCACGGCCTCTGTCTTGCTTGATGCGAAAGCCATGATTGGTAGAAGCAGAAACCCTAGATTTCGCCTAAGCCGAATGTTTTATGAGTTTTATGAGTTTTATCTGATACTAGTAGTATTTAGTTAATTAATATATACGTGGGCCCCTCGAACTTTACTCGAAACATCATCAATTACAAATTTACAACAAGATACTGAACCTTGTTCGATTGTTTTCGGAGAACTCTTGATAACGAGTCACGGATGCATAGAAACAAATGTAATTCTTCTATATGAGTGTTCTCTTCTTTTCCAATTTCTACTTCTTTTGGATGTTTACTAATTTCCGTAACAAAAAAAAAAATCCAAAGTCAAGAAACATTACAAAAGGGTCAAATGAATCGATGATAGTTATATATTTGTCATTACAGACACTAAAGCACACGAAAAGGAGCAAAACCATACAAACACAACAATCGTTATATTTTTAAATCTTCAAGAAACAAACAAAATGTAAGTTACCTTCTAGATTCTGTTGATCCTCTCTACATAGAATCCAATCAAGAGCGCTTCCAAGATTCACAAGAAAAACTATGAAGAAAGTAAAAACCTTCTAACGAGCTTTTTATGTATTAGTAGTAGAACACTCTGGTTTGCTGAGTTCATCACCCAACATGTGATGAAGAAGTGTATCAACTCTCTGACTCCGAGACTTCGACCTTTTAACAATTTCACAACAACAAACAAAGCTTCAGATTTTTTAGTGTCTGCTGTAAGATAAAAAAAAAAACAAGATTTGATATCTCTACTTACCCTGCAGATCGACGCCGGTTTCTTCTTTCTTGAGAATCCTGCAACAATAATAATCAGATGAAAACATCCGGTTAATCCCACATTTACCAAGGAGATCACACGAATCAAAGGTGTCACACCTTCGCAATCTCCATATCATCTGTTTATGTCTGCGAAGTAACTTAATGGCGGACCGGAGACTTAAAAAAGAGTAATGACTAACCTGTCCTTGGCATTTTTCTTCTTCTTCAAGATCCAGCTCAGTAAAGAACGCCTCCAAGACAAAGGCAACAATCTGAAACAAAACAAGCACAGATTAGTCGATCTAAGAAGCGAGGTTGGGTTTTCTTACAACAACAATCACGACCACTTTGGCGTCAGTGAAACTCACCAAATTCAACAGAAGTAAAACAGTGATGATGTAGAAACTGACGAAGTACGTAATGCTCCACCACGTCCCTGTCAAATCTTTGTAGCTCTGGAGAAAACAACATTTTTGAGTAGTTAGATATCTTTAAACCATTGTGATTGGCATTAAGAAGGAAGCTGTTTATAGTCACATCTATCAATGATTCTTGTTGGAAACTACTATGAGTCTAGAGATAGGAATAACAGTGTGATATTACCTCCATCCAGACTTGCCAGTTACCCATAACTAGCAGATTGAAGAGTGTCACCATTCCATTGGGGTAGTCATTGAAGTTGAACAGTAGGTAGCTGAGTTTCTCTAGTCAAGAAACGATCAT
This sequence comes from Alliaria petiolata, assembly GCA_020283515.1. Lineage (NCBI taxonomy): Eukaryota > Viridiplantae > Streptophyta > Magnoliopsida > Brassicales > Brassicaceae > Alliaria > Alliaria petiolata. Next base: position 162,179,581 of record JAHZTW010000001.1, read on the forward strand.
ATACTGGAAATTTGTTTTCCTAACAATAAAGACTCAATAGCAACCACAGGAACAGAACAGATGTACCAAGTAAGACTGGTGTTGAGTGCATACAAAAGTTTTCATAAAGCCAAAAAGGATACTCATCCTCAGCCAACTCGGTTTTGAAGAGCTGTTTGTTCCCAGCATTCGCGAGCCCGCCAAAGACCTATGAACAAATGAAACGAAGAAAGTTTTATTTCTGGTATGGAAATAGAACCTGTGAAAGAAGACAGGGAAAACACATGAAAGTGGCTGTTCAGTGGTGGCTAAAACAATCAGAGGAACTGGAAGAGGCTTAGTAGAAGCAAAAACGAGGTTCTAGGCTTCAACATATGTAAGCATGCATTTTTGAGAAAAACTCAGTAGTCTGATTTACCTGTACGCCAATAGAGCAGTAGATACACAGCACGCAGAAAATGGTGCCTAAATATGGCATCAAACTTGGAATAAGAGTTATGAACGTGGCAATAAATGCTCGGTATCGTTGGACGTGCATAAGAAGCCTTATCAGTCTTAACATTCTTGCAAGGAGAAGGTACCGGATCCTAGCAGTGACAATGACGGAAGAGAAACAGAGTCAGGAATTTGTACAGAATAAAACCATTGTAACAAACAGGTACAGGTCATAGTTATTCCTCACCATTCTCCGTTAGAGAAGAAAGTGTTCTCGTCTGGAGTTATGAAGGTAGCCGTTTCCCCAATAACTGCGGATACAAAGATTATCAATTATAGCATAGCCATCAATCACTCAATCGGCAAATAAAAAAAAAATGAAATTGCTTCTTCAAAAGGTTTACCTATGACCCATGTGACAATAAAATCAAACCGGTTTTGACCATCCCTCCAATAATTCTCGAATCCGTAGGAATAGATTTTCAGAGCCATCTCCAACACATATATCCAACCTGTTAAAACATTAAAAGAACAAAAATTAACTCGTGAACAAAACGAATAGTAAAAGTTGGCAGTTGCAATCTCAAGATTAATCCGAAAATGGTACTTTCTGATTGTAAAGTTTTACCAAAGTACCTCTCTCAAGTTGGCAGTAACAGAACCATAGATTGTACACTTCTCAAAGCATCAAACCAAAAAATATATATATAAGTGGAGAAAAAGGTAATGAAAAAGTACTTACCAAAGACAAACTCGGCAACCTGCCAGGGCTTTTGAGCCGAGCTTTCTTCGATATCAAGCTGCAAACAAAAACTAATTATGATTTGTGAAAAACTTAGGAATTACATGTCAAGAAAATACACTTTATGGGGACAAGATATACCGTTGTTTCAACAACGACAGCGATGAAGTTCAGAATGAGGATGAAAGAAATAGCGTAGCCAAAGTTTGGGCTTCGAACAAAGGCTCTCAGTTGTTGTGATAAAGCCGAATGGTAGATTTGTGGGAAATTTTCGAAGAGAGATGGCTGCAATAAAAACACAGAATCACTATCGCAACATATGGTGGAAGCAAGTACATTCCGAAAGAGAAGGAAAAAAACGTATATGTGGACTTACTACTTCCTCCTTTTGGAATCTTAGAGCAATGGCCTGGCAGAGGTCAGCGAACTCATCCTTGTTGATCTGCTCAAAGGGAAACAAAAAGGTTTATGTAAATATTAATCTTTAAGGTGTATCCCCGATCATCTGTGTTTCCTCACTGATCATCTGTGTTTCCTCACTGATGTCTACCTTAAAGTCACGAGTATCGTCAAGCTCATCAAATATCAATCCAAATTCTTCTTTTGATATCTTCGGCAAAGTCCTGAATATACGGACAAGGAATGCATATCAGGTCTCACAAATTAAAAAGGAAGAGACAATGAACAAGTATATAAATGTTGCATATAGTTCTTTCAGTAAATGGAAAAATACAAAAGATCATAGAAACATACCTGTAATTAGTCAACTGTTCAAAGAGCTTAATGCATTGCTCCTTATCAATCTCCCCGGTTTTCTGTTAAAAACATGAAAAAGCAAACGACGAAAACACATATGCTCAGCTATGTAGTAAGTTACAGGGAACTTCCCTGTATATCTTTAAGAGAGATCTAATCATTATGCATGAATGAACTTACGTCTGTATCTATAAGACCAAAGGCTTTCTCCAACATTCTTCTCTTCATTTGATCCATTCCAGATACTTGCTTCGCGAGCTAGTAAAGTAACAGATATGACACACAGAGTGGAAATATGTTCGTACTTTCGTTTTTAATGTTGACATAAGAAAACATACAAACATCAACATCCTAATCAACCTGTTCTTTGAAACTGTCATAAACAACGGCAAGAATCAAGTTTGTGACGAAGTAGACGCCAATTAGCACGTAGAGCACGAAGAACAACGAAGACCAGCGAGAAGACCTTACAAAACAGAACAAATTAGTCCCCCATATTACTGGATGCAGCTCAATGCAAGCAAACTGTGACACAAATGGACTTTCACCTAATACTTACTTGTATGCAGGAATCCAGACATCAGGATTGTTGGATGTTGTGAACAAAATAAACATCTGATAAAGAGTCGCACCATAAGAATTGAAGAGCGTGAGGCCTTGCTTTGTGTCCTCAAACATAACAAAGGCAATCCAACTGGCAAACAGAAGGAACAACATCCATAGAGCCTGTGAAAATATTCAAGAAGTTAAGCATATGATGACAATTAATATGAGTTCGTCACCTATCTGAAAGTCAAAAATGATTGGAAAAGCCACTGACCAAGATATTCAAATATGTGCCAAGCATTCCAGACAGAAGGACAAGGCTGTCTCGAAGTTCCCTGTACGGTAATTCAAGGAAACATAATTTTAGGGAATGCTCAGAGCAATCACACGTGCACACTTATCACACATGACATGATCTACTCATTCTGTTTTCTTTAGATATAGAGACATATGATCCATGTAGATTGATAGAAAATACCTTATGCTGAGGATGAATATGATAACTCTCACGTAAGGCGCGATTCTAAAAGGAAGAAAATCAAAAGCCAGCGGAGACAGATATAAAAAGTCAACCAGCACATCAACAATCAAAACTACCACGCAAGCAACCTGGAATCAAGAAGAAGACAAATTATCGAACAGGAAAAAAAGGAAAATGAATTTCTTACTTTTATGTCCAAGTAGTAACACAAAAAAGTACAAAACAGCGAAGAGGTTCATAAGGAAATACCTTCACTAGATTCAGGCGACTTGTCCAAAAGATTCGAGACCCTTCATAGGATATTGGAAAGAAAGTATGTACAAGGAGTATAGCCAGGGTAATCACCTATTTAAACATTACAAAATATTATAACTTCAGCACAATAAGAAAAAATCTTGGCCAGTCCTTATAATTAACACATCCAAGATAAGACGTGTATGTTGATATTAAGTTCTTAACAACTAACTATATGAGAGAAACTAATCTTGAACAAATATTCCACGCATCTCAAGATTCAAAGAAAATAAACATAAGGCAATGTAAGTTTTCAACTTTCAAGTGGATGCATATGTATCTCGTGTGCCCAATTACTCTAAATCTATGCATCTACAGATAGCGCAAAATGAAAAGCCAACAAGACTTAAGTTCACTACTTGCCTCGTAGATAATGGATTCTGCATTGGTCAAGTAAGGTAACTCCCCCAGGTAATAGTACTCTCTGTCTTTGCAAGACGGCGTAGGCTTATTTTCACACCACAATGGTTGCTGCAAAAGACAGGCAAGCAAGAGTGTTACACTTTGACAGTTTTGATTTTCTTAAGGGGTTTTCGCAAAGCTGGTGTATACCAAAGACATGCCTTAATAATAAGTCCTAACCTCAAAGAAGTTTATCAAAATCAGTGCGAAATAGTTGAGTGACCAGATCAGATCCAATCGTGTGAAGATGAAGTAGTACTTTGCAGACTCTCCGAAGCTCGACTGATCAAGTATTTGCTCAGGAAGACCAATACCATCTTCAGCCTACAAACCAAATACATATCAGACTCAATCCACAAAAGTAGAAGGTTTCCAAAATCAGCAAAAGGACAAAGAAACATCTCTCAAAGAAAAAAACAAACGCTTCAGATATAAAATCTCACAGTCAATGAAACGTCGGATAATCCAATTCCCAATTTCAACCGAACAGCGCTATACTAATTTCGTAAGGAATTAGATACAATAACATTGACTAAATCAGGTGGAACAAATCCTTTTGGATTCCACTTATACGAAGAAATTACTCAAAATAAACGATTTAACTTCTCAGCTCAACGAATACACTGACTTCAGCATCCATATATAGAAACCTTTTTGAAAAGAAAAAAATCAGAGGAAAACGAATAAAATTAGGGCGTAAGAGATAGAGAACCAGATCGACGAGTGCAGCAGCTTTCTGAAACGTAGTACCATGCGTGATAGCTTCTGATCGACGAACGATACGATCCGTACCACCACCACGACTCTCTCTACCAATCAAAGGGTCTTCCATTTTTTTTTTTTTGTGTTTCACGGTTTCTCTCTCCGGCGAGGACAAAATCTGGATCGAATCGAAGCAAAGGCCAAGGACCCTGTAGCTTCCTATGAGTGATTGACTCTACGAATTTAATTAAATGATAAGATCAGAAGAGTGGAGATAGAAGACGAAGAAGATGATGATGGCCCAGTAGTAGTTGAATTTAGTAATCAAAAATTTAACAATTTTTTTCCCGTTATATCTGTCGTTAGCTTTGTTAAATGATAAATCTTGCAGACAAACACGTTGGGCCCTTGACGATTTCTTGACACGTGGCTTTCATTGCTCTTAAGCTTTCTCAATTTGTAATTTTTTCTGTTTTTTTTTCCCAGTTCACACTGTTTTTTTTCTAAAAAATAGCAAAGAAGATGAGGATCCAAGTAGAATGGTCAAAACCGACAGAGTGGTGTTGTGGTCCACTATATAAATAAATAATTGCAAAAACAGTTATAACTCTCTCTTTTTTTTGTGCAAACAAAAACAATTATAACTAAAGAATAAAAAAACAAACAGAAACAGATATAGAGACATAATAGTGGATATGGATAAGCATTTGAAAGAAGAAGAAAGCTCTGCAAAATGACATTAGAAGGCAAAGATTAAATAAACAAAAATGCTCTAAAGCTCTACAATGAGAGAAAGAGAACAAATTACACAAAAGCCTACTACACAAGTGCTGTACTTTCAGACAAAAGCCCATACAAGAATCAGAGTCCCCTTCCACACACTCTAAGAAAAGTACTGACAATATAATATATCCCCACTAACCGATCTAACCGAATAAACCAACTTCCAATTCCTCAACCAAGTTCTCCAAAAACCTGTTTTAAGAAACAGACGAAACATTGGGTATTTGAGTTTTTTCTTTTAGACAAGAAACGAAACTTTAGATTTCGATTGTCTCGGGAAAGCTAACCTTCAACTGATTCCATCGCCGCAAAACCAACAACTTTAAGCTACCATTTACTTTAAAACACCTACACAAGTTTTAATTGGTGTTGGAATTTAGAGTTACAAGCAAACAGAACACAAGCTGTTGAGAAAAAAAAGGAGCTTTACCGTATTTTTTTGGTCAACTTAGACATCGCCTTTTGATTTCTTCCCGGTGACAATCTGCATGATGCGAAGTCCTCTGCTAAAAGCTTCATTGAATAAGATCCTAGTTTGCATTGATTGAAACCCAGGCATCCACGACAAAAACGCTACAGGAACCATGATGAGTATCCCGAACAATATGTCGTATAAGCGCGCAACAGAGACAACGGCGTTCCAGAGAAGCCTGTATCTCTTCAGACAAGGCTTTGAAACCTGTGCGATCAGCAGGATTCCCCAGCCGGTTGGGATGAATGCAAGAAGACTCGTGAAGATATCTACGAAGCTGAAGTGCGTGAACTCGAGCAGAGCAACAATCACCAGTATACCAAGCATGATCAGGAGGAATTGGACAAGCCTGTACCGTATGTGATTTTTTGCAGAGTACTTGTCACGGGCGTATTGGATTACTAGGAAAATCGCAAACACTGCAAAGATGTATATCCATGAGAGCACGTAGACGAAAATGCTGGTGGATCCGCTTGCGATTTTGAGCTGGTATATAATCCCGTACTGGAAGAAGAAAAACCGGAGGTCCAAGATAATCTCCACAATTCTTCCTGGCCACCCGGTGTTTCTCAGGTGGTCCTGTTCCTCATACCACCATATTTCCCAGCTCTGTTCGGATTTCGTGGAGATTCTGCCTTGATACCAGATCCAGTTCATGAAATCTTCAAAGTCATAGACTGTCTTAAGCCAGTCGAATCCTGACGGGTTGAACACAAAAGGGGCCATTATCCATGAAATCACGAGGAACCAGCTGGTGATAGTCATGGCTATGTAGATCAACGAGTCTTTGGCTATCGGACTGTGCGAAGCATAGACTATGAGGATCAGCCCAAGCTCGATGGCCTTCACAAAGTGACTGCGTGCATATAGTCGGTAGTTCTCAGTGAATCCCTTGTGCTCGACAACAAATCCACGTCCAGTGGCTCTATACTTTGCTCCCCCATGGAGAATGGTTCGGCCAAAATAGTGAGCTCTGGTCCCCATTGAGAATGTGTAAAAGACAGATGAAAGCTGAATCTGCATTCGAATGAAATTCCATATCGCGAGAAGGAAACCCTCCTCGAGAGACCATTCAACAATCATTGGCAGGGCTGTGAACAGACCAAGCTGGATGATGAACTGCTGGTTCAAGATCACCGCAAGCGCTGCGTTGCTGTCCGTACTGTCCGCTAGAGCGGACTTCTCAACACCGCTCAGAGCCAGATAAACCCGGCCCCAGAGGAAAGCGTAAACAGTAAGAACGACCATCATCGTGTTGAAGAAAAACCCGACCGTTGTGTAGAAAAACGACAACATTCTGAAGAAATCGAGCCTATGACCGAGCCGGTATACATCTCGGCTAAGAACCTGCTCTCCGTTCCCACTGGCTACCTTAGCCTCAAACATTGATATCTGATTCAATCCAACATCACGGCCCTTCCCAACCTGAATATAAAGAACGTTAAGTTGCGTGGTTATAACAAAAGTAGAATCATATGATCGTTGTAGTAGTATAAATTAGTAAGAAATATCCAAATAATGAGCCTTTCCCAACCTGAATGTACTCGTGGTGGGTGACGTTTCCGCCCCGCAATGTGCAATTAAACCCGGCGAAGATGTCCTCACTGATATTTATGACTCTGGAAGCCTTGCTGATTCCACCTCGACTCAAGAACCAGAATCTGTCAAATACATCAGGGTGGCCATAATGCATTCTGACCTTCAGCGGGTTTGCGAGAACACGCTGACCAAGAGTGACAAAACTTGTCTCCTGAGCAGACATGAACCAGGCCAGTGACGAGACTGAGCCCGTGAAGATATGCTCCCTGACACCAAGAATAGTTGGTTTTCTGATCCCATGATAATGTTTGTACTCCTGGAGCAAATTTCTCATCTTGAGAGCCTCCTCGAAATAACTATCCTGGTTCATATCTATGGTCTGAACAGCATCACCACGGGTAAAGATCATTGCATGATTCTGGTTCTCCGGCTTTCCCTCGCCCAGCTTCACCGGACCAGGTAGCTTCACACGGAATATCTCCTCTTCCTTCTCCAACCGGTGATTGTATTTCACCAGAACGGAGTAATAGTCAGTCTCTCCCCTACCCGCAGGCACCTCATCCACATATGCAATACGGAGAGCTTCGTTCTGCTTCATCAGATACAGAATTTCCTCTGCCTGAGGTTCCTTCTTTGCTTTTTGAGACCCATAGATCTGGCACGCCACAACATATGTGAATTTCATCAATGCAGTCCCATACTCATGGCCTTTATACAGCATACTCACGGAACTACTTGCTCTGCTTAGGGAAGATCGATCATTTTCAGAGTCAACCCCATCTAATCGACCACCCTGTTCTCCCCGCAAACTCCTCATTGAACCAAGCTCCTGAGCATCCTCCCGAATGTCCATTTCAGACGCAGAGTCAAGAAAAGCAAGCATCTTTAGAGCCCGGTAGTAGTACATCATTCCCCGAACTGTACGCGCCAAAGTCTGACCTCTGTAGGAAGCCCAAAGCCTGAGGTCTCTCAGCTTGGTTGTCCACAACTCACCATCTGTCTTTATTCCTTCCCTATGCATCCGCTCCTTGAAATTCTTCCATTCGTCAGCATAAATCGTCTGCAGGTAATACAGGGTTGAAATCCCATCCTCAGTCTCATTTCGGAGCTGTTCTTTGCTGTATACAACTTCCTCGCTGTAGTATGGTGTAAGAACACTGAATGCCATCATTTTCTCAACCTGAGGTGCATGAGGCATGTTCATGAAAAGCGAATTGCTGAAGAAAGCAATCCGCCGTCTCGCCTCTAGATTCACAGGGACGCTGTGCATAGAGTCCCTAGAAGTGAGAATCGTGTGTAAACGCCTAACCTGCCGGTAGAAGTCTTCATTGCTTGCATCAGGAAGCCTAATAGCATTCTGAAACAGTAACTTGGAGGATGGGTCACGAAGAGTCAACCCCTCACCAGATAGCTGTTCAGTTGTCTTCTTTTCCAAAAAGAACTGTCGTGTCAAAATTTCATAAAGAGACTGCAGCACATTCACCACCCGCCCCATATCCGCTTTCTCATCATTCAACAGCCCCACCAACTTTTGCAGTGTTTCGTAAATCTTTGGCAGAAGGTCCACTTTAAAGGTCTTGGTGAAATGCTCTGTCTGAATAGAAAGATTAATCATTTGAAAGAAAACCGTGACTATGGAATGTTCTTCAGTGTCAAGTTTGATGATTGCGAGCAAGAGATATTTGATGCTGTCATATGCCTCAACTACAGCACAACGCCTGTACTCATTCTTGCATATCTTGTGCCACAACCATTTATCAGGCGCGTCAACCAGCTCTTTCGCCTGGCTCAGTGCAAGCAAAAGCTCATTGCACAACAGGAAACACGGCCAGCGAATAACCGACACATTCCAGGAATTCTTTGGCAGCTCCAGTAGCTCTACTTCTCGATCAGAAACTATATCCTCTTCTCTGAAAGCTAAGATTATCTCATTCCAGATCAACGCAAACTTGTTGGCCTCGACCTGATTAGACTCGAGTTTCTTAAACGGCCGCCCAAATCCATACCTTAGTTTCAATCTGCATACAGTACACAAACTCAAGGTTATTACAATACTGAAAAGTTGAGTTAAATGCAGAGAATCTGCTTTTAAACAAAAATGAAAATTTCATAGCTTGTACAGTAGATTATGTAGGAATATTAGTAAAATATGGTTTCACAGACTGACCTATGAATGCCGTCCTTAAACTTGTTACCAAAGCCTCTAGCATTCAGGAGTTGTTCCTCGGGCATTAGGTTGAACTGAATAGCGCTAGCAAAGAATTGAAACCTCAGCCTAAGCTGTCCCATGTCCCTGATCTCCCCCAGATGATCAAACAGCCCAACAACAGCACCAACAATCGAAGAATAGATTGCGTACCAAATTTGGATATCCATCAGGTATATCAACACAACTGGCAACCATAGTAATGCGACAGAAAACCTATTGCTGTCTCCAAAAAACTGATGCCACTCATATTCTACCTCCTTTAAGTTCCATAGCAGCTTCGAGGGTTTAATCATTGGCTTAACCTGCAGGAAGTAGCTAAATGTGAACTTTGTTGCTAAGACAAAGATCCAGAAAGTCGAGTACTTGATGTTGTCCACCAAACCCTCTCTCAAACCTCGACCCACAAAGCTTTTTCCCTGAAACCACCAAGTCAAAGCAAAGAATATTTTCCAATTGGACTCTTCCAGAAAGTTTCTTATCCATGGGAGTATAAACAGAGCCAATGCCAGAATTTCCGGCACCAAGAAGGCCACCACAGCGTAAAGGAATTGGTAGATCTTGGTCGTCGCGGCTTTGGACCACTGCCTGTCTTGCCTCTTCTGCTTCCAGATGTTCGTGTAGAGGACTGTGAAAGCTATGATCCAAACTACGGCAGCTATAACCTTCATCAACATTCTGAAAAAGTGCCGTTTGGTCTCTCTGGAAATGAGGGGCTTTTGTGAAACAGCGTCTAGCACAGCCTGCAGCAGTCGCATACCACTCCAGGTCAAGAAGACGGTCAAAAGTCTCACCTGAACATCTCTTGACTTCAAGGCATTCCACAGCTGCACTGCCACTGACTTATCCTCCGGCTTCTCCTCCCAAGCTACTATAATGGCGGCTTGAAGGAACAAAGCAAGCATTATCCAAAGCCGATCAAAGCTCCGGTAGAGGTAGAAGAACGTCCTGCGCTCCACGAAACCTGTTTTCCCGACGCTTTTGCCTCTGCTCTTAAAGAAATTGCTTCCCAGATCGAGCGGCCATTTCAATTTGCTGAAGCATCTATCCGTCCAGAAGTACTCGTTGATATCGTCATAGTTCCTCCACTTGCAATGCGGCTCCGTCCCGTTCTTGCTCTCGTCAATCTCAGCTTGGATTGTATCGTAAATGGGTTTTACGACGCCGTTTAGGAAAGCGTTTTCGCCATTCAGAGAAGGCAGATAGGGTTGACCGGTGTTCTCGTCGAGGCAATCCTCTAGGATTTTGTTGAGCTCCGAGGCCATGTTGTGGAAGATGTAACATATGCATTCAGGCATGAAACGAAGGTTCGCCGCTTCGCCCCAAATGAGGAGATAGAGCCCAACATAGAGAAGCTCCCGTCTCGAATCAGGGTTCCGATCTGAGATCCAGATGTTGGATTTTCTACCCAAATACGAGCACCAGCTGGAGTAGTTACCGAGGAGCTTCCGCCGAAACCGACGGACAACAGCGGAATCGAGAGAGTCGATGTTATCCGGCGGCGGCGTGAGACGCATCTGAGCATTCGCGAGATGAAGCACCATATGCTCGCGCTGGTTACGGACGTTGTCCTTCTGGAAACAGAAGAACGTGGAGAGCCAGTCGAGGAGATCGTAGTGAGAGCGCCATTGAACGTAGGGCGGACGGCGAAGGTCTCCGACGGTTTTAAGAGCGGCGGCGGCTGCTCGAACCTCTGGAAATCGGAGAGAAGGATGGTCGGCGAGGAGATTGTTAACGGGGATTATATTGTAGGGCTCCTCTTCGATTCCGGCAGCATCCGCCGCCAACGGCCGCCCAGTTTGCGACGGGACGGTGCGGTGGCGGAGGCTCATAGTAGCATGTGGTAGATCTTGGAGATTTCTCGAAGAAAAAGCTTGACTGAATCAAACAATGGAGAATCGAAGCTTTGCGATATTTCTTTTTAGCTCAAGACGGCGACGACGACGAACGAGACGATTTGACTCCTTTCCGCGTTTCAGTTTCTCCTTTCTTCTTTTTTTTCCTGGCTTTAATTTGTATTTTTTTTAAATATAATTCAAATTTCTTAAAAGCCCTTTTATCCTTATATATTATAAAAATATAATCATCATTACCTTAAAAATTAATACTAATGATCAAATAAAGTTTGTTATGGTTTTGATTGGGGAATGTTTATGATTATTAGTAAGTTTGTGCATAACATTTTGAATATTCAAGAAATTTTCTAGATTACTATCCAAATTGGACAGAACATTCCTTTTTGTTATCAAATTCTTATGGTTTAGTAAATGCTTATGAAACTTCTTTGTATTTTCAACCTCTCTCGTTTCCTTACCACTTAAGTTAAAAGAAGAGAAGAAAGTCAGCATAATCAAAACACGTTAATGTATTGGAAATCTGAAATAATTCAAATCTTGGATCCTAGAATTTTGTTTTTGTACGCTATAAATTTAGTAATTAATTTACAGAAATGGATTGTTTATTAATAGAATAATGCTAAATTTATTGATCGTTGGACGTTAAATTGTCGTTTATAATATAAATTCATAAATAACCAAAACAGATTATTCATCCACTCAAAACAAAGACTTGTAATTTTGTAACGATTGCGTAATCACCCGGTCATTCGACAATCACTCAAGAAAAAAAACTGTCCATTTCTAAATACAGTACGGCTAAGATATTTATGACACTGACAATAACCGTCCCTTTCTAATTCCAATTCCAAAATTAAAACCTTCGAAAATACTAAAGTTATATTCTTATTTATTGACTTAATTACCTTTGGGTTTGACTAACCTCGAGGATGATACCAGATAAACAATCCACGAAAATCGTATAGCATATTCAGATAATAAATTTTGGGTCAAGCAATATTGTTATTAGCTTATTAACAATACAAGTGGATATTTAAAACTAAAAAAAAAAAAAGTATATATTATACAAGTGGGTTGGAAGGAATAAAAAACAAGTGGACGTTTTATTTCAAAAAACAGGAAAAGTCGTGGAACGGCGAGTGCGGAGTGCGGACGCTTTGGACGCTAAAACAAGAACCCTAATCGTATTTGCTTTTAAATTTAATTCGAAACACATGGGACCCCATCCTTCGTATTCTCCCCCCATTTCCCTCTCATTTTCTAATATACATTTTATAAATAATTTTCATCATAAGGTATAAATAAATGTTTCCTTTTTTTGAAACTTAAAAATGTTAGTTGATCATCTCCACAAGCAAATTCTCAGCTCAAATTTATCGTACTACATATATATATCATCTCTTACTATTTTTACTTACTGTTTTAAATTAAATGTACATTCATTTCTACTTATCTATATTTTTTGTAAGCATAAAAAAACAAAAATCTAACCGTTGAGATGCATAATCAACTCAATATAGTATATTGAGGAATTTTTAGAAATTAATTTGGCTCCACAACAATGAATTTTAATTTTTTTTAATCTATCCTGGATCCTGACAAGTCAAACGACCAGGCAAGTGAATCTCGTCATCCACTATTTAACACAAAAGATATTTAATTTTGATTTATAATGCTCTTCTGGGACTATAAGTTATTGCCTGGTTACAAAAATTTTAAAAATAGGCATGTGGGATTATAATCCATAAGATGGAATCTTCCTTTTGTTCTGACACAACAAATGGTCGCATGTGCTTCATCAAGCACTAAAAAAAGGAAGTCATCGAATAGAGCAACAACATCAACGTTGATTTGCAGATTATGGAAATAATCGTCTTATTTTTTCTTGCTAACAAATGTTCATTCAACACAGGCCGGGTTTTGAAATACTAAAATAATCTGGATTTTTTTTTTTTTGTTGACAACGTAATAATCTGGATACATATAAAACAATATGCCCCACATAAGTATAGCTATCTACGTTCGCCGTTCTATGCGTATTTTCAGCTAATTAACTCTTTTCATCGTATAAAACTCATACATCTTGTTCAAGTTTTATCATAAATTGGTTGACAAATACGTATCATAAAGTATCGAACCAACTGATGGATGGAAATGGTACGAAGGATGATGAAGAGTTATAGTTATGAGTTTAAACGTTCATGAGAGTTGAATCAATGCTGACGCGCGGGTTAGTTATCAGTTTCGATCCATGAAAAAGGAACTTTAAACTAGAAGAAAACAATACTAAGAAAATCTCGAAACATAAAAAGAAAACATATAATAACTATACACAAACTACGTCTTAGATACGAGAGACTTAAATTAACTGATTGTGAAAAGAAAAGAAAAAAAAAGAAGCTAAATTCAAGATTTCTGGAGAAGAAAAGGATCAAGGACGTAGTGGAGGGAGTATAAGAGTAAGAAGACGTAGAGGACGAGTGCGACGAAACCGGCGATTAAAGCTCCGGTTATCTGATCGCAGAACTTTGGAACTTGGCCACAAATCGGAAGCCAACCTGCGTTTGCGTTTCCTTTCTTTCCCACTTGCGCCACCGCTAATGCCGCCGATAAACTTGACGTGAGCAGCATTGTCATCACCTTTCGTCACACCGGTTATTGACAAAAATTAGTATAACAATTAAAAATGCATTATATTTTGACCTAATCTTCACCTAACAAACGATAAAAAAAAAAAGCGTGTCGTTAAAGATACAAATACTAATTATACGTATATACCCAAGTTAAACTTTCTACCCAACGGTTCATCTATTTATTATTCCTATAAACACAAACCAACATCAAATTATAAAATTTTGATTTAGACAACTAATCTACTATGCCGTCGTTTTGGTTAAATTTGCAATTTTTGATCCTAACGCTTCCTCACATTCAAATTTCCTACCAATATTTTGAGCGTTTTATTCATAGAACTGAAATTTTGAACTTTGAGTATATAAGTTTTTAACTAGTCTTGTCTCAAAAGATATAATGAAGTATATCATAATCTTCAATTTATGAATTGCATCATTCAAATGGATGATAACGAGAAAACTACTATTAAAAGGCTTCAAAAACAGTTGAAAGTTTCTCCACCGAAATATTAATTCGATTGCAACTCTGTTGCAAATAATGACATGCGATGAATTGTTACCAAATCCAAGACGACAACGAACTTCCACAGCAAACTCTCCTTTGGGAGAAACAGAACTAGAAAGCTATAAACACTCACGACGGCGTTTGCGATCACAAAATACCTACAAAACATGTTTTATCCATTTATTACATGTTCACATAACTCATAAGATGAATAACTTTCATGTATATATGTAACGCATTTAAGGATTTAAACACACAAACTCAAATTAAAAAGGAAATTTGTACATACTTAAACGCAGCCATATCGGTGTACTTAGCTTCAAGAGAAATGGCGAAGAAGGAAGCTCTCTCGCGGCTAGTGACCATAACGATCAAAGCGGCAAGAGCCGCCACAAACGCGGCTAATCGCAGCACAAGCCCTCCTATTCTCTTTGTCAACTTCACCATCGATCGTTCAATCACAATTTAGTTTTCTATTTTTGTTTATGGAACAGAAAAAAATGTAAGAACAACAAAAATATACTCATGAAGAAAAGACACACAAACACATGAGCTCGTGAAATAAACTAATTGGTAATCAACAGTATATATATTAATTGAGTGTTATGTGTTGTTAGTTGAGATTTTTCAACTATATTCACCGTCATCGTCCGATTTTCAACACACGACTTTTTTTTTCTCTTTGCTCTTTGTATGACACGCGAAGCCGTCAAACTAACCCCGTGGTTATTCAATTCTTTTATAGAATGATCTGACGTGGGAATCCCAAAACTAGTGACTATTTTCTTTTTCTCTTTATTTTGTAAGGATAGTTTTTTAAAAAATCCCCTCGGTCTTCTCAGCTTTTCGAAAAGCTCTTTCGGTGAACATCCGAGAGCTTTATCTACAATCGGATTCGAGTCCTAATCAACACCTTTCTTTATGGGTCGGATCAGAATGAGATCGCATGCATTTCCGACGACATTCAAAGCCTTGTTCCTCTCTTCTCTTCTCTCTATATTTTCGTTTTATTGCTCGATTTGTAAATGTTATAGCAGACGGTTCAACAAAATCAGCTATTTTAAATTTGGGCTAATTTAATCATGTTAAATCGGATTAAGTTTTATTGGAATTTCGGAAGTTGACCAAAAAAGATTTTTTTTAAAATAGTTCTAGATTTCAAACCGACGTTGACAACATAGTAAAATTATACTGCTTATTATTTGAAAAACTAGTCAACTATCAAAATCAATATTACGTACAAACTATTTTTACTCAAATTAAGAGAATTATTTATCATTTATCTCTATTTGTTTCATATCGATGCTTAAACTGTGTTCCAAATCGATGCTTAAACTGTCTGCTATCAAACACACATATCATTATTATATTTAATTATTTTATTTTTCAGTGTTTTTTCGTCTATAATATAATTTATAGGTGTTAATATAATAATAATATAATTTATAGGGGTTAATATATTTTCCGCTAAATCAACTAGGGCAACATAAGAGTTGATGTCAAAAAAAAAAGTTGATACAAACCATATGTTACAATAAAATGTGAAATATGTATATTTATAGGAAAATAGTGTTTTTTTTATAATAATGATATCACGGAATGAAAAGTATCAGGTTTTTTTCAGTGAGCCGTTGTCCTAACTTAGGTGAATCTTTGATGTTTTTGTCTGGTGGGATCGTATTAAAGTAGACATTTTTTATATAAAATCGAATATATTTTTATCGAATTTTGGTCAACAGTATCTTGGGTAAATTACCAACAAAAGACTGTACCTATATCTATATTGTATATATGTACAGAAAGTCGTTTTAAAATATATATAAATTTTGATTTTCACATTTAATATGAATCTTGGTTCCTCCCAACTATCAGTCTAACATTGCTTTTAGTGGCAAAAGTCGCTGGAAAAAAAAAAAAAGAGTTTTGATGTATGATTTGAACGATTTTAACTTGATCGAAAGATAATTGTGTCTTGTAGTGGGTGACCTGTTTAAAGTTTAAACTGTTTTCATATGAAAAAAAAAAAAAAAACATTACCCTACGTTTAGAAATGGAACCCAATTATAGAAACTGGTTATAAACTGGTTTTAATTATGTGCCTTTTTCACTAATTTTTTTTTTTTTTGAACATTTTTTCACTTGCTTAAACCATAATGGGGTGTATTCAAAGTAGAATTTGAAGTGATTTGAATTAAAATCAAAAATCATCTGTTATTGAAATAGAAATTTTTTTAAATTGTTTAAAAATTCAGTGTTATTGAACTAGTGATTTGAAAATGTATCTTCAAATCCATTGTTATTGGAACTATTTTAAATAGTGAATTTTAAAAAAATTTGAATTGATTTTATGATGTTTTGATGCAATTTTCTAGTTAAAAATATATAAATATAAATTTTATGGTTTTAGGTGGGATTTTATAAATCTAAATCTTAAAAGAACTGTTTTGATTTTATCCCCACTCCATGCCGAGATGGAGGCGATTCTTTGGGCTTTGAAAACTGTCCAACGGCAAGGTATATCTTCTATTCACATTCAGACTGACTGTCTGCAGTTTATTAAGCTAGTCGATGGAGACGAGGATTGGCCAAATCTCTCATCTCAATTAGAAGAATTCAATTTTTTACGCGATGGATTCGCGGATTTTACCATATTTTTTCTTTCACGCAATTGTAATATCCGAGCTGATACTCTTGCAAAAGGGACTCGAGCTCGCGACTTCATTTTTTCTCATGTAAATCCGATGGTTCCGGACTGGTTGGCTCATGAAGCTAACCTATTTAAACTAGCGTAAATTTATATGAAATTTTTCCTTTGTCAAAAAAAAAAGATGGAATTTTAATAATAAATCATAACAACTTCCATAATTCAACCAAAATCATCTCAAAATTCATTAAAACTAAAATCCTCTCAAATCACTTCAAATGTTAAGTTGAATACACACCTCTTATCAATTGCCAAAATTTAGCTATCACGATCACAACGACTGAAAAAAATACAAATAATCTTTAACAATAAAAATGAAGAGGATACAAATATACAACGACTTTCTTGAGATTTATAAAGGCACAAATGGTTAAATTCACTTCTAATTAGGAGTACATGATGGGTTCGACTCTCACACACGATTTGTGCCATTTTTCTCACTTATCTCATTTGTAGCCGTCTACCTTTTTTCGTTCTTTTGTTTAGTTTTCACCAAATTTATCTCAGATTTAACTTGGTTTAATATTAAACGGTAGATCTTACATAAAAGATATTTTCTCTAGGTAAAAATCAACAAAACTCGAAGTTTTTTAATTTTCTAATTTTTTCTCCAATCTAGATATAATTCCGGCGGATTGCCTCCATCGGACCGCCGAGCACATAAGTGGTGATTCAACTGCCTTCACCGGCGCGTTTTCGAATATAATATACATTACTAATTTACCGCAAACATAGTATGATAGTTCGAGTTTGGCCAATCGGCGAATGGAGTAGTAAACGCATGGTTTTTCACTTCAGGTTTGTCGAGTATGTTTCATACAAGGCCCATTAAAGTATATTTCCAAAGCTTTCTGGGCTTATATATTGTTAGTCCACAGCACCGATTTACTACTTTATACTTAATTAAAGGGTTATTATTGGAAATGAATGCTTTTTTCTGTTATATATATACAGACCAAAAAATGTTCAAAATATTTTATCATCAATTATATAAATAAAAGAACAAATAGTTTCCGAGATTTTTTCGCAAACGTGGTTATAATTTGTTTCTACGTTTTATGTAGTAGGAAAAAACATAATTTAAAGAAGCAATATATTTGTTTTCATATAAAAAAAATCTGGTTCAGTTTGTACTTCCACACTTTCTCTTCCATAGTTTCGTTATCTTTTTTCTTTTCTTCTTATCTGGATATTATTTTACACTTGGGATTAGGAGGATCTCTCGTGCTTCTCTCTATCTCTCTCTCTCTCACCCCATGGCTGCCTTCACTTGTACCTCTCGTCCTCCGGTTTCTCTCCGTTCAGAGACGAGAATCGCATCCTCACCATCAGCTTCTCTCTCTGCTCGGCGGATGTTCGCCGTGTTACCGGAATCAGGAGGATTGAGAGTCCGTCTTTCTCACTCTCCGGCGTCGTTGACCTCGATTAATCCTAGGGTTTCTCGACTACGAAGAGGTGTCGTCTGTGAAGCTCAGGAAACTACTACTGATAGTATGTTCTCGCCCTCCCTGCCTTAAATTCCTTGTTCGATTTGGTTTGATTTCTTTGGTTCTGGGTATCTTCTGGGCTTGATTCGTGTTAAGTTGATGGATTTTGGTAGTGTTTTATGAACCGATTTCGTGTTGATGATTGATTGTTGTGTAGAAATTAGAAGTAAGATGCTCGAATTTGTATGTTGTTGAGCGCATTTAGTAATTTGTAATCTGCTAAAAAACACTTTGTAATTAGTTCCAAATTACTGAATCTGGAAGAAGAGTTTCTTTGAGAGAGTATACGTTTGAGAAAATTCCTGCTGAAAATGAGGTTTCGGTTAGAGGGAACGATTCATGCCGGTTGCGTGAAAATTGAAGAAAGTTGTATTGTAGGATCTCTTTCTCTCAGTGGGATATTTTGTAGGAAAATGTATATTCTCTTTCACAATTCACATTTTAAGTAGAAGAGCCTATAAAATGTGGGATACCTACTCAGAGATATCTTATTGATTGGGATTGGATTACACATATTTGGGACAAGAAAGTGTTGAATTATTTTGCTCGAGAGAGAGCAATGGGGATTTGTGCTTTAAAGTAAACATGTCTTGACTTTAGATCTATACAATAGTATTGCTTTTCTAAGATATTAGACAGGTAAGTCCTTTCCCATGATAATGTGTTTAGTGAGATTAGCAAGGATGTCTCTCTGGCTACATTCTACTCATTGACAATTGAAGAACATGATCCTTTACTTGGACTGCTTTTGGAATCACACAAACTTCATTCTATTTGCACTCCATTCATTAATTATCTGAAGAATAATAAGTACTCTGTAACTCCATTGTCAACATTATGGTTTGAGAAATATTCACCTTCTAGATTGAGATCATATATATTGGTTTAATGCAACATACCCATGTGACCAAAGATGGATGAATGGTTCAGCTGTCTCTGTTGTTAACTTATGAAGCACTATCCTTCTATCTGGACTAGTTTGTTTTGCTTTCATTCATGATTTTAAAGATTGAGTTGTTGATTTTGTTTATTGATCATAGTAGTTTCAGTAGTCAACGACTCGACTTGGGAGTCTCTAGTTCTCAAGGCAGATGGGCCAGTACTGGTTGACTTTTGGGCACCGTGGTGTGGACCTTGCAAAATGATAGACCCGCTCGTGAACGAACTAGCGCAGCAGTACACCGGGAAGGTGAAGTTCTACAAACTAAACACCGATGACTCTCCTTCAACCCCAAGCCAGTACAATGTTAGAAGCATCCCAACGATCATGATCTTCCTCAACGGCGAGAAGAAGGATGCGATCATAGGTGCAGTGCCCAAATCCACGCTCACATCTAGCATTGACAAATTCTTGCAATGAGATTTCACTGCAAGTCTGTAAGATCTCTCTCTCTCTCTCTCTTCTCTCTCATTCTCATT
Organism: Alliaria petiolata; assembly: GCA_020283515.1. NCBI lineage: Eukaryota > Viridiplantae > Streptophyta > Magnoliopsida > Brassicales > Brassicaceae > Alliaria > Alliaria petiolata. The sequence continues at coordinate 162,199,522 of JAHZTW010000001.1, forward strand.
CTCATTCTCTATGTAACTGTGCTTTCTTTATAGCGATCTGCTTCTTCTACTGTATCTTCCTTCATCACTGAACATCTAGACCTGGATAAATAATATGATGTCATGTTTTTTAATGTTATTTTTACTCGGTTAAAGACGTCAGAGATCAAATCTTGGACAAGACTAATGCAACCGCATGATAAAGTAAAACATTGGTGGAATCTATTTTTGGTCATGGGAGAGAGGGAGAGAGAGAGAGAGAGAGAGAGAGAGATCTTAAGATTGTTCGGTTCTGCAATTTTGTTGATGAACGCGCATGCCAAGGTTTTGTCACATAATTCTAAAACTCGTCGTATTGAATTTTGTATTCTGTGATACTCTAATGAGCGCATTTACGTAAAGGGGCTAAAGAAAGATTATATATAAAATTGGAAATATTTTTGTCGGTCCACGAGCAAACGAAACGAGGTATAAATTTGAAACATCTCTTTAATTTGCTCAGATAAGATCACCATAGTTTATGTGTACCCAGTTTATGGATAAGGATGTCAAATTAGGACAAAGTGAATGAAAACAGAATGAATTGAGTTTATTTTTGGACTCATCCACAGTACTAACCGACACAAGGTTTTGGGTTTTAGAGTTGTTGATCCGGTGTAGTACAAAATTTCGACCCAAATCAATTATTTATTTTGGATAATATAAAATTGAGATTTTCCCAAAACCTAACCTGGTTGGACTGAGGTCGGACCACTTATTGTTAGTTCTGGAAAAATTAGACTCGGCCCAATCAATCCGGTTTGTTATCCCTAAATCTAGACAATAATTTTCATTTTGACGTAGTATTATATTTCGGCCTACTTGAGTTGGAAACCGGAGGTTAGAAATTTTAGAAGATTTGGTGGTTTTTTTAAAACCATCTGTTATTACTTTCTAAATGTTTTACCAAATCATATCTTATTCAATCAAGAATTTATAAAATATAAATCAAATCTATTGTTATTGAAAATATTTTAAGTAGTGCATTTTAAGAGATTTGAAATGATTTTAAAATGTTTTGATGGAGTTTACTAGTTAAAAATATAAAAAATTAAATCTCATGATTTTAGGTGGGATTTGATATAACTTTAATAACAAATCATAATAACTTTCATAATTCAACCAAATCATATAAAAACTCATTAAAATTCAAATCATTCCAAATCACTTCTTAAGTTGAATACACCAATTTTATTTAACAAAAAATCATACCGATTGTTAAGTAAGTCTAACAAAGATAGAAAAAGTCAAACTCAATTTAATGTTTATAAAAAAACTAAAAAAGCATATTCCTACCCTAAACACTACCTCCAGCAAACTGACATAGGGAAGAATCACTTTCATTTTGGTTTTTCTGCTTGGGAAATCAAAAATCACAAAAGCCAAAGGAATATGTTATGAAACTAAATCTGCCTATAATGGATGAAACCTCTCTAATCTCTATGTATTTGTAATTTTTGTTGTTGTTGTTTGTTGCCGTCCTATATTTGTAATGTTTATTGAGACATGCTAAACATACACTTCGCGCGATAATGATTCTAGACCGAAGATAAGGTCAAAAGAAGGGTACACGCTACTTGACTTCCCAACCCTCCGATTTTATAATATTATCATTTGGCCTTTGATTAAATGCTTTTTCGTGACCTTTTCTTCGTATAAACTTTCGTGACGTTATAAGTCACACAACATATATAAAATGGAACAAAAGGCATAATGATCGAAGTTAGAACGAGTGTGAAATTTTGAAACAAAGCAAGTCAATATCGGACAACTTCGTTAAACCTACCCCACTTTAGGTTCTTGTATTGTTTGACAAGGCATACTTGTACGAAGACTTTATTGATGTTTTTAAATTAACAAGCGGACAATGTTTTAATCATTTGATTTCGAATGTCGGTCGGTCATATATATATTCTCCTACCAAACATGCTGCAGCTTGATTATGTAAGTAATAAAACAATAGAACGATAGATATGTTTCTGATAGTCAATTTTGTTAGAATAAAAGAGCTTTATAATATTCTTAACAAATACTCTAACATTGAGAGGAATCACACTTTACGTGTTGAACGTTGAGTAACATTTAGAATTTGTTGGTAATAAACAAAAAAATGAATTAGTCCGATGATACAACAAATCAGACCAATTGTTTTTACGCCTAATTAATCACAACAAACCTAAAGATTGGGCGACTAATTAATTAAAAAATGGATTGTGAACACAAAGATTACTAATAAGAAAAGGAAAGGCCCACTGAACAAGACAACGTGTCTCGTGAGGTTGTTTATGAGAATCATCGTTAGTTGTGAAGTTTGCCAAGCGTGAAGAGAAACCATCTTCGAACTTTCTCATAAGTCCTTTTCTCTCCTCTGTCTACCCAATCATCGTTTCCCATCGTTCCTTGATTTACATATTCATACAACTATAGTTTGTTATAGGTTTTTTTAACACACCACATATATATAATTTTGAATTTGTTTGAACGATAAATGATCTGTTTTTCTTTTATAATTTTTTTTTAAAATCTTTTTGGTAACATTGACATCTGTAGACAGTAGCGACCAAAATAGGAATGTCAGATATGAGATAAATATAGCTGCGACGATCATATTTATAGTCATCATCTACAAATTTCTTTCCATATGTGCAAACATTTATGACGAATGTTGGCCGAATAAGCGATTGGGGACACTTGTGTCTTTTGCCAAGACCAATGTTTTTAAATCCGATCTGAAAAGCAAACCGGAATAATTTTTGGGTTGTCAGATCACTGGATTGATCCAGATTACTCTGATCTGATCGCGGATTAATAGATTAATAAATTTTTAATATCATTATGTATATAAAAAAAAATTTCATAACATAAAAATCTTATTATATATAAAAAAAGACCAGAAAAAGTATAATCACACACATGTAAAAAAAATAATAAAACAAAGAATACAAAATTTTTAAAATAGAAAAAAAGAGAACCATATATATCATTAAACAAAATAAAAATCACGACAAACAACACAAAAATAAAATATTATAAAAAATAGAAGTTAATTATAAGACAAGATAAAATCGGCTACTCGGGTTCTTAAAATTTAAAATCGAATTACTATTATGTTGGAGAATACAAATTAACTATGTTCGTTCGTATTTAAGAAAAAAAAGTAAACTGCAATTCAGTTGGTTCAACCAATGAACCGGGTCACCAGGTAATAGCGAATTTTTTTTTTAGATTGATCGGATTTATAACTAACGGATTTAAGTATTGAATCCGAACCGAATTAGTAATCAGATTACGGATTAACCGGACGAACCGGACAGTCTGGATCAGATTTCAAAACATTGGCCACCCCATAATCAATGGTTATTTTTGTTATTTTGTTTTATGTAAAATTGAAAATAAGATTGGTGTGATCGGTTTTATCCATCCGAACACATAAATTATTAGACTAAATCTCAAGCGCAGTTTACTAATACATGGATTTTATAGTCTTCCCGAGTTTAATCAAAAAGACAAGGGAATAATAAATATATGGATATGGACTATATGGTCTCTATGGGTTATCTTGAAATAAATAAATTACTAAAAACACACAGACGAATCTTTCACAGCGCCACGTCATCAAGATATCATTGCGGTCTCGAATTCGATGCGTCGTAATATCGGTATTTTTTCGATGTGTAGTATTTTTTTTTTTTTAATAATAAAATCGTGTATAAATGGAATCCTTTTCTCCATTGCTGCTGTTTCTCTTTTCTACAAAACCCAGATTTTTTTCCTCTCTCCACTTTCTCTCTCCTTTCTCATTACAATCTCTCTGCTCATTTCAGTCATACAGTGCTTTGTGTTTCCCTCAAACTTCGCCGATTGTCTGGTTCGTATTCTCAAATCTCGTTTATCTCTTCATAGTTTCTATATTCCTGAGTTTGCGTTTACACACACAAATATATACAAATGTGTATGTATAGGTGTGTATATGTGACTATACTTATTCACCGGCGATTTATCGGTCTTTTGATTTTGATTGGTATTTTTTTCCCCTTTGATTTGAATTGCTGTTGAACTTCTTTTTTTTTCTATATGCGATGAGTTTGACTCTCTGCTTTTACCGAGTCTTCAGATCATTCTCTTTTGTTCTTAAATGGTTGCGAGAAGTTGATCTTTTTTTGTTTGTTTGGTTATCTCTAGCTAAACTTCTTCTGACGATGATTAATGAGATATGGTGATAATCGGTTACGAGTTTCGGAAGATTCTAAAAACCCCGCTCGTGTTGAATGAATCAGGGGTTTTTCTCTACTTTCAAAATCGAAACTTTAGGGTTCTTCTTTAGGCGGCTAGTTAAATGGTTTCTTTTAAGCATTCAGATACAATCCTCAGGATTCTAGATTTTCTGGATTTTTTTTAATCCTTTACACCTTTTTGATTAACCTAATTCTCACCACACCTGGACTCAAATAGGCTACCTTTGTGTGCTTCACTTGTAAATCTGATTGATACCTAAGTTATTTATTGAAATCATCTGGATCTAATCCATTTACTGTTGCAACACATTTTTTCAGACTTGTGACCAATGGCCTTGGATCAATCTTTTGAAGATGCTGCTGTACCTGGAGAACTCTATGGAGAAGGTGCATTTTGTTTCAAGAACAGCAAACCGGAACCCATCACAGTCTCGGTTCCTTCTGATGAGAGCCATGGTTCGAATTTCGACTGCAACATTTGCCTAGACTCGGTGCAAGAACCCGTTGTGACGCTCTGCGGTCACCTCTTTTGCTGGCCCTGCATTCACAAATGGCTTGATGTACAGAGCTTCTCAGCAAGTGATGAGTACAGAAGACACAGAGAGTGTCCTGTTTGTAAATCCAAAGTGTCTCACTCTACATTGGTTCCTTTGTATGGCCGAGGCCGTTGCAATACTCAGGACAAAGGTAAAAGCAGTGTGCCTAGAAGACCCGTAGGTCCGGTTTACCGTCTTGAGGTGCCAAATTCGCCGTATTCCAGTACCGATCTGCGGTTATCATCACAAGGGCTTCATTTTAATAACCCACATGAAGGTTATTACCCTGTCTCAGGGGTGCTGAGTTCGAACAGTTTGTCATACTCTGCTGTTTCGGATCCAATGATGGTGATGGTTGGAGAAATGGTAGCTACGAGGTTGTTTGGAGCACGAGTGATGGATAGGTTCGCGTATCCGGACACTTACAATCTCGCGGGGACAAGCGGTCCGAGGATGAGAAGACGGATAATGCAGGCGGATAGATCTCTGGGAAGAATCTTCTTCTTTTTCATGTGTTGTGTGGCGCTGTGTCTTCTACTGTTTTAGAGCTCTCGTCACTCGCTTTGCCCCTACTGTTTTCAGTTTCTTGAGTGTAAGGAAAGATAGTCAAAGAAAAATGTACATTTGTGTTGGAAACAAATCAAAGTTGCTTAATGTTCAGAAGTTTTTTTTGTTGGGTTATAACTATCTTTGGTCTGGAGACTTTGGAGGATACGATATCGTGTAGGTGTAAGGCCAAGTTGGTAGGCCTGATTTGCATATGTATGTATAATTCAGCCCATTGGTGAAAAAAAATAAGTACTAGGCTTTTCATTTTTCAGCCCTTTGGCTAACTTTCAATAAACATTCTAATCAACAGATTACTTGTTTCAAACAAGTAATTATTTCAACAAAAAAAACGAGCATGTGGGATTATAATCCATAAGATGGAATCTTACTCTTGTTCTGACACAACAAATGGTCCGGGAGCCCGTCCGAAATAGACAGCCCTAGTTGCAAAGAGAGAGAAGGCATGGCGCCAAGGCTACAACTCAAAGAAAAAGACTAGTAGAGTAAACGCATGGCCCCATTCAGACCCAAACAAGGCTACAACACTCTCTCATTGACCAACAAGTCGTTGGTAAACTCTCTCATTGACGACTTTGATTATACACCATAATTGTATAATCAAAGTTGGATTAAGCTCGAAGATAGTTTGAGATATAAGCTATCCTAAGTAGACAAGGATTAGGAAAATATTTAGGAGTTATCTAAATATAGTTGTATTCCTAATAGAGTTGGGTTTTATCTTAATCTTATATAAGGAGATGTCAAGCTTGTGGCATAACTTATGAGTTGTGAAAGATTAAGATAGCTTTAGGTTTTGAGTGAGTTTCCTAAAGCATTAATAAAGCGTGAGTTCTTATTCTTGAGCAAAGTCTTAATTCAATAATTGGTATCAGAGAGATATTGAGTTAAGCATTCTCGGTTTGGTAAACAAGAAAGAAAGCTCTTGATCGTGAAGCAGAGCACTCGACGAAGTCGCGTCGAACGCTCAAACGATCTCAAGGAGAAAAATCGTTATGTTTTATAAAGTCAAAACATGGGTGATGTGGTTGTGGCTACAAACAGACCGAAGGAGAGTGGTCCTTCGTCTATACAATGTCCGATGCTCAACATCACTAACTACACCATGTGGTCCATACGGATGCAAGTAGCGCTCAAGGTGCATAAGGTTTGGGAGACTATTGAGCCAGGGACAAACGATGGAGACAAGAACGATATGGCTAAAGCTCTCCTATTCCAATCCATACCGGAGACATTAATCCTCCAAGTTGGGAACCTTGGAACCTCAAAAGCGATTTGGGATGCAATTAAGGCAATGTATGTAGGAGCTGATAGGGTAAAAGAAGCAAGGCTACAAACATTGATGGCCGAGTTTGATAGGATGAAGATGAAAGAAACCGACACAATTGACGCTTTTGTCGGTAAGCTCTCGGAATTGTCCACGAAATCAGCAGCTTTGGGAGAAAGTATTGAAGAATTAAAGCTCGTTAAGAAGTTTCTTCAAAGTCTACCAAGGAGGAAATACATACATATTGTCGCTGCCCTCGAACAAGTTCTCGATCTTAACAAAAAAAGTTTTGAAGACATCGTAGGAAGGCTAAAGGCTTATGAAGAAATAATATGTGATGAAGAAGATCAACCAGATGATCAAGAAAAACTAATGTATGCCAACACGGACTCGCACTCGCAGTCGTACCAAGAAAGTGATGGTGCCGGTAGAGGAAGAGGTCAAGGAGGACGGTCCTCTGGAAGAGGAAGAGGATGTGGGCGCTACGGTAATCATCAAAACGGAGGGAAATATAAGTCACATATTGTGTGCTATCGATGTGACAAAACATGACATTATGCATCTGTTTGTCCAGATAGGTTGCTCAAGCTCCAAGAAACGCAAGAGAATGACGACGACGATACTCAAGAGGCTGATACATTGATGATGCACGAGGTGGTGTATCTCAATGAAAGGAATGTGAAACCAAACGACTTTGAAACACACTCAGATGGTGATAACGTTTGGTACTTAGATAATGGGGCTAATAACCACATGACGGGAAACCGAAGCTTCTCGAAGATTGACGAGACAATCACGAAAAAAGTAAAGTTTGGTGATGACTCTCAAATCGACATAAAAGGAGAAGGGCCAATCATGTTTGTAAGCAAGAATGGCGAAAAGAAGATCTTGGCCGATGTCTATTTTATACCGGATTTAAGAAGCAATATCATTAGCCTTGGACAGGCTACTGAGGCAGGATGTGACGTGAGAATGAAGGAGGGCTACCTGACGTTGCTTGATCGAGATGGAAAGCTACTAGTAAGGGCAAACAGGTCGAGAAACCGATTATACAAGGTAATCATGGAGGTCGAGAGTGACAAACGCCTGCAACTTGTAGCTTTGACGGAATCATCAAAGTGGCAAGCAAGGTTGGGACATGTCGGCATAGAAACCATGAAGACGATGGTGAAGAAGGAGCTAGTTACCGGCATACCAAGCATCTCAATAAGAAAAGAAACGTGTGCCTCATGTTTGCTAGGAAAACAAGTCAGGCGAGTTTTCCCTCAAGCAACAACATATCATGCCACACACGTTCTTGAGCTCATCCATGGAGATCTCTGTGGACCCATTACACCTCCAACAGCAGCACGAAACAGGTATGTATTTGTGTTGACCGATGATCACTCACGGTACATGTGGTCGTTTTTGTTGAAAGAGAAAAGCGAAGCTTTCGATCGATTCAAGAAGTTCAAGGCGATAGTTGAGCAAGAAACAAGAGCTACTATCAAGACGTTTCGAACTGATAGAGGTGGCGAGTTTATGTCTCAAGATTTCCAGACGTTTTGTGAAGAATCTGGCATCAAAAGACATCTCACCGCACCGTATTCTCCTCAACAGAATGGAGTAGTCGAGAGAAGAAACATAACACTAATGGAGATGACGAGAAGTATCTTAAAACACATGAGTTTGCCGAATCATCTATGGGGGGAAGCAGTGAGACACACTACCTATCTCATAAATAGAGTTGCAACACGGAATTTGGTTGCACAAACCCCATATGAAGTCTTTAAGAATAAGAAACCAAACGTCAAGCACTTACGTGTGTTCGGGTGTATTGCCTACGCTAAGATAGAGAATCCAAATCTGAAGAAGTTGGATGACAGATCACGAGCTCTAGTACATCTAGGAACCAAATCTGGATCTAAGGCTTATCGACTATGGGATCCGATCAATCGAAGGATAGTGGTAAGCAGGGATATCATCTTTGACGAAAGCAAATGTTGGAAGTGGAATAACTCAGAAAAGGAAGGAGATAACGAGCGTGGAGAGTTCATTTTGCAACTCGGAGAATCTGATAGTAACGACATAAGTGACGATGATGGTGCTGAAGAAATAGAAGAAAACGAAGTAGATGATGATGACAGTGAGGAAGATGTTGAAATCAAACACGAAACAGAGGAAGAAAGTAATTTACAGGAACAGCCCCAAGCGCAGCTAAGAAAATCAACAAGACCGAGTACGAGACCCATCTACCTAGATGATTACATTCTACTAGCCGAGACCGAAGTAGAGTATCTCTTGTCTGTAATCAATGAAGAACCATGGGATTGGAATGAAGCAAAAGACGATGTTGTATGGAGAGAAGCGTGCAAAGAAGAAATAGCGTCTATTGAAAAAAATAGGACATGGAATTTGGTTGATCTTCCGGTCGGAGGTAAACCAATCGGGCTAAAGTGGGTCTTCAAAGTCAAGTGTAATGCTGATGGAAGCTTAAACAAGCACAAAGCAAGGCTTGTGGCGAAAGGCTATGTTCAAAGATATGGCATAGACTTTGATGAAGTATTCGCTCCGGTAACACGTATTGAGACGGTTCGATTCATCATTTCTTTAGCAGCCTCAAACGGTTGGGAAGTACATCATCTAGATGTAAAAACCACGTTTCTTCATGGAGAGCTGAAGGAAACAGTCTACGTCACTCAACCAGAAGGGTTCGTGATTAAGGGGAGCGAGAACAAGGTGTATAAGTTGAACAAGGCTCTTTACGGGCTAAAACAAGCACCTAGAGCATGGAATAACAAGCTTAATAAAATTCTTAGAGAGTTGAATTTTGTTAGATGTTCAAAGGAAGCTTCTCTGTATCGAAAACAAGAAAGGGAACATCTTCTTCTAGTAGCCGTTTATGTTGATGATCTTCTTGTCACATGATCGAGCTTACACATGATACTTGAGTTCAAGAAGGGAATGACGACTAAGTTCGAGATGAGTGATCTCGGTAAATTGACTTATTACCCTGGTATTGAAGTAGTTCAACGTGAAGGAGGAATTACTTTAAAACAAGAAAGGTATGCGAAGAAAATACTAGGAGAAGCTGGAATGGAAGGTTGTAATGCAGTTCATATACCGATGGATTGTGGCTTGAAGTTGTCTAAGGCACAAGAAGTGCAAGGAATCGATGAGAAGGACTATAGAAGTAAGATTGGGTGTCTCCGATACTTGATTCATACACGGCCAGATCTCTCCTACTGTGTTGGTGTTCTAAGTAGGTACATGCAGAACCCAAAGGAGTCACATGGAACAGCCTTAAAGCAAGTTCTTAGGTACCTGCAAGGAACTCTCTCCCACAGTCTAACATTTGAGCGAATAAAGAAATCGGGTCTTATAGGCTACTGCGACAGTAGTCATAATGTGGACGTGGATGATGGTAAAAGCACGACAGGCCACATCTTCTACCTTAGTGATTGTCCGATCACGTGGTGCTCACAAAAACAAGAGACTGTGGCGTTGTCATCGTGTGAAGCCGAGTTTATGGCAGCTACCGAAGCCGCAAAACAGGCAATTTGGCTTCAAGAGTTACTTGGCGAGGTCACCGGAAAAGCATGCGAGAAGGTGACAATTCGAATTGATAACAAGTCTGCAATAGCGCTCACCAAAAACCCGATGTTTCATGGGCGAAGTAAACATACACATACGAGATATCACTTTATTCGTGAATGTGTTGAAAACGAGCAAGTTGAGGTGGAACACGTTCCTGGTAATGAACAAAAGGGCAACATTTTGACAAAGGCATTTGGAAGGATCAAATTCAAGGAGATGAGAGATCTCATTGGAGTTCAAGATGTGTCGAATCAAGATTTCAAGCTTAAGGGGGGAAAATGTTGGATTAAACTTGAAGATAGCTTGAGATATAAGCTATCCTAAGTAGACAAGGATTAGGAAGATATTTAGGAGTTATCTAAATATAGTTGTATTCCTAATAGAGTTGGGTTTTATCTTAATCTTATATAAGGAGATGCCAAGCTTGTGGTATAACTTATGAGTTGTGAAAGATTAAGATAGCTTTAGGTTTTGAGTGAGTTTTCTAAAGCATTAATAAAGCGTGAGTTCTTATTCTTGAGAAAAGTCTTAATTCAATATATAATCCATAAGATGGAATCTTACTGTTGTTCTGACACAACAAATGGTCCGGGAGCCCGTCCGAAATAGACAGCCCTAGTTGCAAAGAGAGAGAAGGCATGGCGCCAAGGCTACAACTCAAAGAAAAAAGACTAGTAGAGTAAACGCATGGCCCCATTCACAAACAAGGCTACAACACTCTCTCATTGACCAAACAAGTCGTTGGTAAACTCTCTCATTGACGACTTTGATTATACACCATAATTATTTTAAATGGACGAACGTAGAGTATCTATCTCTTCCGTGAAGCTTTAGCAACTCCTCTTGCGCTTCTGATCTTCTTAGCCCACTTGGTAAGTCTCTTCCCTCCCTCTTCTTGGTATTCTTGTCATTTTATTTTCTTGGAGAACTGGAACTCTTTACGAACAATCTGTTTGATGGTTTAGGTTTAAGATGGCGTGTGTAGGAAGTTTGGATAGAATTGAGTCACAGAGGTTACCAGATGCGCCTCATAATCAACGAAGAGTCTTCCCCTTTATGAATCTGATAGAGTGTGGAATCTCACGCGCACGCTGTTTACTAGGTCTCCCTAAAGTCGGAGGAGAGACCGAATCTGTGCCAGATTTCCTTAAAAAACGACTTCCAGATAATTTCCACCTCCCAGGTAAACCTGAGCAGATGAATCCGGAGATATTTACTGCAGTGAGCGCGGGGAAGAAAGAATGCATGGAGAAGTTGAGAAGCATGTATGGTACACAGATAGCATGTCTCGAGAGCGATCAGGGAGATTCTGTTCTTCACCTTGCTGCTGCTTGGGGTAATCTTGAGCTAGTGAAGACCATAGTTTCTGAATTCCCATCTCTTCTATTGAAGTCAAACTCAAAGGATCAGCTTCCGCTTCATGTTGCTGCTTATGCTGGCCATTTCACTGTTGTTAAGGCTCTTGTTGATACAATAACATATTTCTCAGCTAAATCGTCAAATGATGAAGAGAGGGGGAGACTAAACTTATATGTTGTCAAGGATATAGATGGAGATACTCCTCTGCACTTAGCCTTGAAAGGCAGCTATATGAGAATAGCTGCTTGTCTGGTGAAGGCAAACCAAGGGTCTTCGTTTCTTGCGAATAAAGATGAAATATCTCCCTTGTATATGGCCGTAGGAGAAGCTAAAAGTATATCACTTGTGAAAGCAATGTTGAATAACCTTGACATTGATGGACTAAAATTACAGCTGGAAGGGAAAAAATGTCTTGTACACGCGGCTTTGAAGGCCAGGAATACAGGTTTTCTTTTTGCCTTTTTGACCCATTAGCAAGCTGCATTTTGCGTTTCTAATTTCTATACTCAACCATGTTCGGGGTCGGATATTAGTAGGTATGCTAGTAATTCATATATTCCCACTTGTTTGAGCAGATATCCTTGATGTTCTTCTAGAACAATATCCAAGTCTTGAGGAGGAGCGAGATGAAAAAGGAATGACTTGTCTTTCATTTGGAGCATCCATAGGGTTCTACAGAGGAGTACGCAAGCTGTTAGAAGGAAAACCAGAGAGTGTGTATGTCTGCAATGACGATGGATCCTTTCCAATCCACACTGCTGTAGAGAAACGTCATATACTCATTGTCTCTGAGATTCTCAGGCGTTTTCCAGATTCAAAGTACCTGCTTAACAAAAAAGGTCAAAACATTCTTCACATTGCGGCCAATGGTATGGAAAGTGGATATATCCTCAGTTATCTCCGTGTGCGTTCTATTCCTAGTTCTCTCCGGGGAAGAGGTTGGATGAATCGGCTGATGGAAAAGCAAGATGTGGATGGGAATACACCTCTGCACCTAGCTACCATAAACTGGNGGATATAGATGGAGATACTCCTCTGCACTTAGCCTTGAAAGGCAGCTATATGAGAATAGCTGCTTGTCTGGTGAAGGCAAACCAAGGGTCTTCGTTTCTTGCGAATAAAGATGAAATATCTCCCTTGTATATGGCCGTAGGAGAAGCTAAAAGTATATCACTTGTGAAAGCAATGTTGAATAACCTTGACATTGATGGACTAAAATTACAGCTGGAAGGGAAAAAATGTCTTGTACACGCGGCTTTGAAGGCCAGGAATACAGGTTTTCTTTTTGCCTTTTTGACCCATTAGCAAGCTGCATTTTGCGTTTCTAATTTCTATACTCAACCATGTTCGGGGTCGGATATTAGTAGGTATGCTAGTAATTCATATATTCCCACTTGTTTGAGCAGATATCCTTGATGTTCTTCTAGAACAATATCCAAGTCTTGAGGAGGAGCGAGATGAAAAAGGAATGACTTGTCTTTCATTTGGAGCATCCATAGGGTTCTACAGAGGAGTACGCAAGCTGTTAGAAGGAAAACCAGAGAGTGTGTATGTCTGCAATGACGATGGATCCTTTCCAATCCACACTGCTGTAGAGAAACGTCATATACTCATTGTCTCTGAGATTCTCAGGCGTTTTCCAGATTCAAAGTACCTGCTTAACAAAAAAGGTCAAAACATTCTTCACATTGCGGCCAATGGTATGGAAAGTGGATATATCCTCAGTTATCTCCGTGTGCGTTCTATTCCTAGTTCTCTCCGGGGAAGAGGTTGGATGAATCGGCTGATGGAAAAGCAAGATGTGGATGGGAATACACCTCTGCACCTAGCTACCATAAACTGGCGCCCTCGTACTATTTTTTTTCTTCTACAGTTTTACAAGGGAAAATGCTTGAAAATACGGAATCGAACACCACGGGATGATATTGCCGAGTCAAAACAAGGTTCAACAGCACTGGATATTGCCGAGTCAAAACAAGGTTCAACAGCACTGGATATTGCCGAGTCAAATCTACAATCGAACTACATATTCCGAGAGGTATATCCAATTTCCCCATCATAATCCCACATTAACTAATTTATAGGCTTTTAATTTTGCTCTTGTTTGGGTTACAGAGGGTGACGCTGTTGGTGTTATTATACTTTTACGTAACACCACTAGCTATTAAACGGATGTTCAAGAAAAAAATGACTAAAGGATCAATTCCACAAACTGGTGACAAAAGTAGAGAGTACGTCAACACTCTTCTAGTGGTGGCAGCTCTAGTAGCAACCGTGACGTTTGCTGCAGGTTTTACAATACCAGGTGGATTCCACAGCTCTGCTCCAAACCTGGGCATGCCAATTCTAGTCAATGATCCTAAACTCATCTATTTTATGGTATTTGACATCCTCGCAATGCACTGCTCCATCCTGACGATAGCTACTCTAATCTGGGCGCAGCTGGGTGATCCAACACTCGTTCAGAGATCCTTAAGTGTGGCCTTGCCATCTCTGTTTTGCGCTCTTCTCTGCATGCTGGTGGCATTCTATTGTGGCATTTTGGCTGCATTTGTGCATGTTCAAGGGCTTAGGATCTTCCTCTGCGTTACATTTTCGATCTTCCTCTTCCTAATGCTCTTTCTCCTTGGCCCTCACGTTATCCTACAAATACCTGGCATTCCTGCTTTCTTTGGTCCCTATTTCCTGCTATTTGTGTTGCTTGTCGATGAAAGCAGCCAGCAACAGGCTTCTTCAAGTAACGACAGCGTATCAAATAATACAAGTACCTAAAGGAGAGCCTTATTTCTCATGAACATTGAAGTTGTTTGATTCAGTACTCGTTCATATTTGACATTTCTCTCAATTTCTTTCTTTTGTTGTGGTTTGATTTGCTTGTCTTGTACCCTAGTCAAAGAAATAAAAGTGTTTTTACAAATATTTGGGGACCGTTTTTTCATGTTATCATGTGTCTTTCGAGTAGTTCATTTCCAAGGCTAGATGTGAACCTTGATCAAGTACGCAGCTGTCTACTTAAATGCTTGAATCTGTTTCCTGACTTGTTGGTGTACTGAATCTAATGAACATTTGTTTCAGCTAGACTATCTGATGAAGAAGTGAGGGAGAGACTGAATGCATATGTTCTCAAGGATGGGAAAGGAGCAATATCATTCCCATGCAGCTAATAGTGGGAAATTTAAAATTCTATTTCATTTAATGACAAATTAAAAAACAAATCATCTGGCTATGATGAAAATACACCTCGGCATCTAAAGTGGCACCCTAGAGCTGCTCGTTGCCTTACAGGGCAAGAAAACTTGTTCATATTAAAAAATAGTGGCGTGACTGCTATCGATATTGCCGAATTGAATCTCTAACCCGAATATATCTTTTTGATTAGCATAATTCTCACCACACCTGGACGGAAATAAGCTATCTTTTTGTGCTTCACTTGTAAATCTGATGGATACCTAAGTTTTTTTAGACCTTATTGAAATCATCTGGATCTAACACCTTACTGTTGCAAACATTTTTTCCATACTTGTGACCAATGGCCTTGGATCAATCTTTTGAAGATGCTGTTGCACCTGGAGAACTCTATGGAGAAGGTGCATTTTGTTTCAAAAACAGCAAATCGGATTCGAATTTCGACCGCAACATTTGCCTAGACTCGGTGCAAGAACCCGTTGTCACGCTCTGCGGTCACCTCTTTTGCTGGCCCTGCATTCACAAATGGCTTGATGTACAGAGCTTCTCAACAAGTGATGAGTACAGAAGACACAGAGAGTGTCCTGTTTGTAAATCCAAAGTGTCTCACTCTACATTGGTTCCTTTGTATGGCCGAGGCCGTTGCAATACTCAGGACAAAGGTAAAAGCAGTGTGCCTAGAAGACCCGTAGGTCCGGTTTACCGTCTTGAGGTGCCAAATTCGCCGTATTCCAGTACCGATCTGCGGTTATCATCACAAGGGCTTCATTTTAATAACCCACATGAAGGTTATTACCCTGTCTCAGGGGTGCTGAGTTCGAACAGTTTGTCATACTCTGCTGTTTCGGATCCAATGATGGTGATGGTTGGAGAAATGGTAGCTACGAGGTTGTTTGGAGCACGAGTGATGGATAGGTTCGCGTATCCGGACACTTACAATCTCGCGGGGACAAGCGGTCCGAGGATGAGAAGACGGATAATGCAGGCGGATAGATCTCTGGGAAGAATCTTCTTCTTTTTCATGTGTTGTGTGGCGCTTTGTCTTCTACTGTTTTAGAGCTCTCGTCACTCGCTTTGCCCCTACTGTTTTCAGTTTCTTGAGTGTAAGGAAAGATAGTCAAAGAAAAATGTACATTTGTGTTGGAAACAAATCAAAGTTGCTTAATGTTCAGAAGTTTTTTTTGTTGGGTTATAACTATCTTTGGTCTGGAGACTTTGGAGGATACGATATCGTGTAGGTGTAAGGCCAAGTTGGTAGGCCTGATTTGCATATGTATGTATAATTCAGCCCATTGGTGAAAAAAAATAAGTACTAGGCTTTTCATTTTTCAGCCCTTTGGCTAACTTTCAATAAACATTCTAATCAACAGATTACTTGTTTCAAACAAGTAATTATTTCAACAAAAAAAACGAGCATGTGGGATTATAATCCATAAGATGGAATCTTACTCTTGTTCTGACACAACAAATGGTCCGGGAGCCCGTCCGAAATAGACAGCCCTAGTTGCAAAGAGAGAGAAGGCATGGCGCCAAGGCTACAACTCAAAGAAAAAGACTAGTAGAGTAAACGCATGGCCCCATTCAGACCCAAACAAGGCTACAACACTCTCTCATTGACCAACAAGTCGTTGGTAAACTCTCTCATTGACGACTTTGATTATACACCATAATTGTATAATCAAAGTTGGATTAAGCTCGAAGATAGTTTGAGATATAAGCTATCCTAAGTAGACAAGGATTAGGAAAATATTTAGGAGTTATCTAAATATAGTTGTATTCCTAATAGAGTTGGGTTTTATCTTAATCTTATATAAGGAGATGTCAAGCTTGTGGCATAACTTATGAGTTGTGAAAGATTAAGATAGCTTTAGGTTTTGAGTGAGTTTCCTAAAGCATTAATAAAGCGTGAGTTCNATATCGACCACCTCCCGTCAACCGAACCCCTCGCCGGATAACCCTAATCGCTTCGCCGCTCTCCTCCCGTCAACCGAACCCCTCGCCGGATAACCCTAATCGCTTCGCCGCTCTCCTCCCGTCAACCGAACCCCTCGCCGGATAACCCTAATCGCCTCCGCCGTCGCGAAAGGGAAAGAGCTCTCCCGAAAACTTTTTTTTTTACGTTTGCCAAATACTGTTTTTTTTCTTTACCTTTTACTTTTTATCTAATTACTTTAATCTAATCTTTCTTTTTTTTTAAATGGCATTTTCGAAAATTTTCCCAACTTTTGTATCGTTATGTCTTTAACCAACTTTGTAAGGTTATTCTAGTTACACTCTCACGAGGAGGTATTAATCTGGTCATACCCATATAGAGTAAGGTTATTCTAGGTAAATGTCTCTCCCATTAATTTAAAAGTGACCGTCACACCCACAGTCATCTCTAGCAGCCACATGGCTTTTGACGTTTAAGGATATTCGTATAAATGAACGAACTTATATTCTCTCTCCCCTGTGAAACTTTAGCAAATCCTCTTGCATTTCTGATCTCTTTCTTCCACTTGCTAGGGCCTTCTTTGGTCCCTCTTCTTGGAACCGTTGACCTTTTTTGTTGGTCGGGGAACTGAAACCGTCTTTTCAAACAGTTTTTGTGATGGATTGTTCTGAAGCAAGTCTAGATACAATTGAGGCACAAAGTTCAACGTGTGTCTCTCATGACGCCGAATCTGTTCCAGAGTTCCTCACCAATCTCAGATTGTCGGATATTTACAATCTTCC
Organism: Alliaria petiolata; assembly: GCA_020283515.1. NCBI lineage: Eukaryota > Viridiplantae > Streptophyta > Magnoliopsida > Brassicales > Brassicaceae > Alliaria > Alliaria petiolata. Next base: position 162,216,981 of record JAHZTW010000001.1, read on the forward strand.
CGGGGAATATGTGCCGATGAATCCTGAGATCTTTAGCGCAATGAGAGCGGGGAACAGAGATTTTCTAGACAAGTTGAGAAGCTATGGAACACCATTGGCATGCCTCAAGAACGATGGAGGAGATTCCATTCTTCATCTTGCTGCTGCTTTTGATCATCTTGAACTAGTGAAGAGCATAGTCTCTGAATGCCCATGTCTTTTATTGGAGCTGAATTCGCAGGATCAGATTCCACTTCATGTAGCGGCTCGTGCTGGTCATTCATCAATTGTTAAAGCTCTTGTTGCATCGGTAACATATTTTTCAGCTACACTGTCTAAAGAAGGTAGGGAGAGACTGAGTCTATATGTTCTGCAAGACATAGATGGAGATACTCCTCTGCATGCGGCCATTAAAGACCTCCATGAAAAAGCAGAGGTAAGGCACATAAGATAAAAAACTTGTTCTGTGTGGAGATTTTGGGTTTATGATTCAAATTTGAGTTAAGGGTATAAGAATTCAAGATAAGCTCGTAAGGTTTGGTACAAAATTTTAAATATCAGTTAATTGATTTAGCTATTTTTAATGGCCCTAAGACACTCTTTAGTTCATAATATCTCTCAGGACAAAGCCTTGTGTGCTGATCATAGTATCCTCCTACAGGTAATTTTTTGAAAACTCACAAGCACACCGTTCATGATAGCAAAACTTATAGCTAGAATATTGTAGCATCATTTTTCTCTCGAGCTTTCAATGTCTAATCCTGAACTGGAATTTAGTAGTTTTATTCCATGTTTCTTATATTTGTTGTAGTCCGTGTTATTTGTTGTCTCTGTTAGGCCAAATCTCTTGATCGTCTAATTCTTTGAATATCTCCAACATTTATGTCTAATACGTGTCTGATGCATTGATAATTTATGTCCTAGCTTTCAATGTATCGGAAACGCATCAGAAAACACAGATCCATGTTGCACTTTATTATGCATTGGAGATGTAGCAGACCCATGTCATTATCTGAATCATCAACACGCCAAACAGAGACAGCTGCCTGTCTGGTGAATGCGAACCAACGTGCTTCGTATGTTGCGAATAAAGATGGATTATCTCCCTTGTATTTGGCAGTTGAAGCTGGTAATGTAGTTCTTGTGAGTGAAATGTTGAATCGTCCTGGTAATAGCATCTTCAAGGGAAAGACCACTAACTTAGCCTCGCAGTTGGAAGGGAGAAAATCGCTTGTACACGCAGCTCTAAAGGCCAAGAACACAGGTCTGTTTCCAAATCAAGTTATTCAGATTTCTTTACTCGAGTTGAAGTTCCTACTTGATTGGCAGATGTTCTTGATGCTATTCTCAATGAAGACCCAAGCCTTGTCAACGAGCGAGATGAAGAAGGACGAACTTGTCTTTCTGTTGGTGCATGCATGGGGTATTACAAAGGAGTTTGTAAGGTATTAGATCGATCAACAAAGAGTGTTTATGAATGCAACGAAGATGGTTCCTTTCCAATCCATATGGCTGTAGAGAGAGGTCATAGGGAAGTTGTTAAAGAGATTATCAAACGTTGTCCAGATTCGAAAGAGCTGATTAACAAACAAGGTCAGAACATTCTTCACATCGCAGCAAAGAGTGGGAAAGCTGGATCTTTTCTTTTGGGTTATATAAGGAGACTTGATACGAAGAATCATCTGATCGAGGAGCAAGATGTGGATGGCAATACACCTTTGCACCTGGCCACCATAAATTGGCGCCCCAAAACTGTTGATAACCTTACTACCTTTGCTTCGACCAAAACAAAAATCCTGAATATACAGAACAAAGATGGGTTGAGACCTCTGGATATTGCAGAATTAAATCTACAGTCTGACTACGTTTTGCAGGAGGTGTGTAAGATTTATCTTTCCATACCATACACTCCTTTTCGTTCCAATATTGAACCATATAGAGCTAATTTGCCTTTGTTTCCATCTTACTTGGGATAACAGAGATTGACGTTGATGGTACTGTTGTGCGTTTACGCACCGAGAGATGTTGGTTGGCTACCGACGAGTGGGATGACACTAAGAAGCAAATCAGAGCATCTAGATGGTAACAAATACAAAGACCATATCAACGCTCTTCTACTGGTGGCAACTCTTGTAGCCACTGTTACATTTGCTGCAGGTTTTACATTACCAGGTGGCTTTAACAGCTCTGCTCCAAAAATCGGTATGGGTATGGCCATTTTGGCCGATGACCCCGCCCTCTTTTTTTTTTCTGGTATTAGACATTTTGGCGATGCAGAGCTCAGTCGTAGCAATTGTTGCTCTTATCTGGGCCCAGTTGGGGGATCCTGCAATTGTTCACAGAGCTTTTCATTTGGCTTTGCCATCACTCTTCGTTGCTCTACTCTTCATGTCATGGGCATTCGTAGTTGCCTTGCAGGCTACGATAAAGCAAAACACCTTGCTTTTAAACGTCATATCCATTATATCTATGATCTTCTATGGTGTGATGATCGTCCTCCTTTGCCCTTACGTTATCCCGCAAGTTCCTGGCGTTCCTTTTTTTCAAAGGTTGACTCGTATATATCTTACCGTTCTTTTGTTCTTTGTTAATGAAGACCATGCTGAAAGACATTACACCTCTGGCTCTGGTCACACGTCTGTGAAGAGGCTGGGATCAAGTGGAAAAGTCGCCCCTTAGTAGAGTCATCTTCTAGCAACTATTTGATCTCTGTGTCTTGTGGTTTTTGTCGTCTACTTTCTGATGATTGTCATAAACGCGGCTTATAGTATGCAAGTAGGTCTACTGTTTGTTCCTCCGATGATGAACGTTTGCAAAGAAGACTCATGGCTAGATGAAACATTTTGTCAGATTTTCGGTTTGGTTAAAAACGAACTTACCAAATTTAGTAAAGATGGTACAGTTTGTGATTGAAACCAAATCTGGATTCGGTTTTTGGTTATTTCCATGTTATCCATAGTGTATTCTTATGTTGAAGACTTCTTCAACTTTTTTTTCAATGGTGTTATTCTTTTGCTTTCTATCGTCTCACTTCCTGAATAAATGAAAGATGTGGAGGCTGGAGATAGTTTTACACGGGTTAATCGCAAAGTAGAAAATTCAACTTTTCCTTTAATAGCAAAGTAAAATACATCCAGAAAAACAAACACGTGGTTACAATCAATTAAAAAACAGAATATTCTGAGGTTTCTTCATTCATCTGATGGCAGTGTAATTGACACATGATTGTTCGTTCTTTACAAATCATGAAAAGCTTGAAAGTTACCTAACCAGGATTCTTTTATTCATTGTTGTTGCCATTGTCACCAGCAGCCACAAGCATAAGAAAATAAGGATAGTAGAAGATGTGTCGAAGAAATGGTTGGGTATGATGAGAACATGGAGACACATAAGGAACCAGGAGCAGTAACAAAACTAACAGGAAGATGACACCAATGCCCAAAATGAAATAACCAAGCAAGGGGAGATGGCTTACTGCAACATACGTGCCAGCCATAAACGCTATCGACATTGATGTAAGCGCAAGCCCGAGAAATGGAAGTCCGATTTGAAGGCTGTGATTATGAGAGAATAATCACCGAGCTGTGCCCAAATGAGAGTAACTATTGTTATGATAGAAGAGTACATCGCTAAGGTGTCGCATACAAGAAAGACTTGAAAAGCTGTTTTCTGGGCCAAAGTGGCCATTCCCAAGTTGGGATTAGACCCGTCGTAACCACCTGGTAATGTGAATCCTGCAGTAAAAGTCATGGTGGCTACAAGAGTTGCAACCAAGAGAAGAGTATTGACCCGATCTTTGAACTTTCCATCATCTGGCTTCTTAAATGATCTAAGATTTCCTGTAGCTGAAATGGAACCTCTGGATGCACCAGCAGTGACCAAAGCCTTCCAAGTCAACCTCTGGATATACACATACAAGGATTAGTATGAAAAATTTATACATGATAATATTGGGCCAAACAATTTGTCATAATTACCTGATGAATTACGTAGCTTGAATCCATGTTCTCCTCGGTGAAATCTAAAGCTGTGAAACCATTATAATTTGTTTTTTTCAGGTCAACTCTGTTGTCCCAAGTAAGCATACTCACAACTTTAGGGTGCCAGTTTTTGGCTGCCAAATGCAGCGGTGTATTTCCATCCACATCTTGTTCATTAATCAATTTTTTTTTTGTTATCGTCTTCATAATATCTTAAGATATACTTGATGAATTCGATTTTTCCATTCTTTGCTGCAACATGAAGAATGTTTTGACCATCTCTGTCAAGCAACTCAAGTGCGTCTGGACAACTTTTAAGAATTGCCTTAAGAATTTTGACATGGCCATACTTCGCCGCCATATGAATTGGAAAGGAGCCATCATCATCGCTGACATAAACACTGTCTAGAGCTTTGTCTAACAGATAGCAAAACCCTTCATAATATCCTATGGATGCTCCAAAAGAAAGACAAGTCCTTCCTTCATCTCTCAAGTTAATAATATTTGCATCTTTGATAAGTAGATCAGCAAGGATATCTGTTTAAGAAATTTTTTTGCGGATTAAAAGTATCAAGAACTGCAAGAAACTTAGGTCTAGATATGTTTTGTGGAAATTGGAAAATAAAGACAAACCTTTCCTCATAGCCTTTAATGCCGCATGTCCTATTGATCTTCCTCCAACCTTTGAACTTAAATCATATGTTTCGTGACACATTACTGTCACCAGATCTGCCTGTCCAGCTTCGACAGCAAGATACAAGGGAGAAAACCCATCGCTGTTCGCAACAAAAGACAAGCATTGCTCTGCAGAGACCAAACAGGAAGCCACCAGCATATGTTTCCCTTTTAAGGCAACATGCAAAGCAGTGTCTTGGTTTTTATTCTTGGCAAAATATATTTTTTTTGCAACACCTAGGTCATTACAAGATATATGTTTTATGAAATGATTTAGATTCAATGCAACATCTAGATGGCCTGCTCCTGCTGCCACATGGAGAGCAACTTCACCCAACATATTTGACTTCATTAGCAGACCTGGGCAAGTATTGATTAAAGAAAGCACTAGGCTCGCATGACCTCCGACTGCAGCAAGATGCAGCATTGTATTTCCACGATCGTCCACTGAGCTTGCCGTAATCTCAACGTAATTTCTCAGGTAATTTTCATTACCTGATCTTACTGCAGCAATCGTCTTTGGATCCATCAGTTGAGTTACACTGGTTTCGTCGAAGAGAGTAGACAAATCGAGAGAGGGTGTGGATTTAAGAATTTTTCTTGGCACAAACGTTGGTGGTTCATCAGGCCTGCCCATTGATATTTCGATAACTGAAATAATTATAGCTAGCGAAGGGAATGAAAATAAATCACAATGCTGTATGAAAGAAATAGAGTAGCGAATATTTAGCACGTAGAGACTTGAAGTATTAATTATTGATTTTTGTTTTGGTTTTGCACAAATATGCTTAGCACGTAGAGACTTGAAGGATTAATTATCCTCTATGATCGAGTCTCGAATATTTAGTCGTGGTATTTAATATTCGCTTAATCCGTAAAATACAAATAATTCCCAAGTTGTTTTTTTTTTTTGGGGTCATCTAGTAGATTTTAATAATATTTAAAGTTTGAAATTACACAAAACCAACAAATTAAGATTGAAACCTTTCCGGAGACAAAATCGAAGAGTTTATAAATTCTCTAGAGACAAGTAGAGGGAAGAAAATCCTAAACAAAATCTCATAGCAGTTGTCTACTTGTCGATCTCAAAATCAACTTCAAAGTTGCTAGACTTCAACTTATTCATCACTCTCGGCTCTAAATCTTCCATTGTTTGTACCGCTACTTTCTCTATTTCCATTGGGAAATAACCCACCTGCAAAACAAAGCTTGGCATGAGCCCACACAAATGAGTATAAATAATTCTTCTCTAGGCTCTTTTTTCCTCACCATGCGATTTTTTTTTTTGAAGTGAATGTTAAGTTTATTCAAACCAAAAAAGCGTTTTTACATCTTGTGCAGCGTTATTTTAAAACTTCACATCTTTAGCAAACCAAAAACTTGATATATTTAATCACGAGGCTCAAACCATTTGGCTAGTGCCTCTTCGTATCTTGTATCCAGTCTTGAAATTCTGTTCCGAACTGCCTTATCAATAAGCTGAATAAGGCGTTGAGGTTGGGAGGTGGGTTCCCCATGCCTTCCGTTGTTCCTCTCCCTCCAAACATAAGTGATTGTTGTTTGAATAACATACCTTAGTAGAAATACTTCAATGCGAGAGGCGTTGAATTCCAAAATAAGCTGCACAATAAAATCCCATGACGAGACAGACTTTTGTTTGAGTAGTCCTCGCGTGAGAGATTCCCAAATTTGGTTTGTATACTCACACCAGAAGTATAGATGGTCACGAGACTCAATTTCCTTCGCACATAATAGACAATCTGCCATAGCTCCAACGTTCCATTGCAGCATACGATCTCTCGTTGTCAAACCATGCGATTATTACACTCATTGTGCGCTGCAACTTGAGCATATATATAGACGAAGCCATTTATTCTCTTGCAGCTCTGATTCCTTCACCTGCATTTGAGTAACACATAATGGAAATCGGTAAAAACTAACGCCACACACCTCATAGTAATTTAGCTTCTTGCTTCCTGTAGGTGCACCATCATCTAGCCAATTAGGCATCGGACCTTTATAGAGCACATGTACACCATTTGGGTCCCAAAAGGAGTAAACTTCTTTATATCCTACAAGAAACATCTTACAGACAATTGGTGGTGACAAAAAACATAGCCGGGAAAACCCAAGCACTTGCACTTAAGATCATAAACGCAAGCTTATATCGCTTAATCCTGCCTAGGCTTATATTCATGAGAATCTTTCAAACATGTAAATAAGTTACCTTCAATCCAGCAAGAAGTTGTGACTAATCTCAGTTTCTCTTCGCGGCAGCATGCCAAACACAGGTTTCAATAGCAACTGGTGAATTGTTGTCTGGATCAATGGCCTCCAATGTTAATAATTGATATGCGCAACCATTGCTGCCCTGGTTTTGGTTACAGACTTGAACTGTAAATTTGTCCCCTACAATGATAAGAAACCGTGGAGATTGTAAATCAAAACAAAGACAGTAAATCCACAGAAGCAAAGGTAGAAAAAAGGGTTACAAGGTGAGAATTGTAGCAATGGAGTCCAACCTCCCCTATGAGTGTGCAAGAGGGAGTATATGCCATGGAGAATATCCCACCACATGGAAGATGGAGAGTAGAGACGTACAAATTCATAAATAAATCCACTCGTTAGAGGGAAATATCAAATTCGATGCAAACACAGAAACGATCATCCCAGCAGTATTTTCTCAAGACCTACTTAGGGTTATAAACTTTATTCAACGTAACCAAATAATAAGCTACATTTCTCTTAACTAACCATGATTATATGCGTCTCACCGATCGCATACAAGTTTTATAATCCTCGTGTGTATCACGAATGTTATATACTAGTTTTGGAATTATGTGGGTATCATGGAAACATTAGTTATCTTATGGTGTTAACAAGTTAAATAGTTTTTTATCAATGTTCAAAAATCGGTCTATGCGTCCATATTCACATAACCAAAACGATTTTAGTAAAATAGGCGAAACAAATCGGAATCTCGGTTTAAAGGGTTTGTTTCAGCCAAATCGGTTTAATCACTCAATTTTTGGTTAAGTATTTGGTTAGTTTTTTAAAACTATTTCTTTAGTTTTTTAAATACAACTTCATTTAAATAAGGAAAATAATATAAAAACTAAAACAAAAAGGAAAAGTGAATATAAAAAAATGTGGTTTAAAGTTGAATTATATGTTAATTTTAATTTAGAATTGAAGTAAGATGTTTTTTTAGTTTTTTTTGTTTTTTTTAAAAAAAGAAACATTTTTGTGATTTATAGATAAAACACAAGAAAATTTAATTTTAAAAAAAATCCATGAGAGAAACAAAGATTTTAACTATGCTAAATTTTCATATATATTTGAAAATATAAAATATTGTTAACGCCTAAGGGCATGTGCATTGTACACTTTGAGAGATCTAATTAGCTTGTCTAAACATTATTAAAATAATAAATCTTAAGATTACAGATCTAAAACTGATAAAAAGTGTCTAATATAGGATTTATTTTTGGGTTTTAGACATGTTTTTGGGCCTCTTTAGACATCCACTTTTAAAATGGTTATTAAATTTAATCAAAAAAATTTTTAGACACCCACTTTTAAAGTGTGCAAAGCACATGCCCTAAGTTCCGATTTATTCATTTAGGTGCTAAACTCCTATCGAGCTTCGCCCAACGATTTATTGAACATTGGTTTTTATTGAATGCAATTATGTAAGTGAAAGACAATAGTTTAAGGGATGTGATTGTCGTGTATCTTCTTATTATATAAAGTATGATGCGTCAAAGTTGATAATTTACATGATCGCGACACGTGTCAAGTTAATCGATTAGATTTTGACATGTGTCATAGTTAAGTAAAATAAATAAATTAACATGATCGCGCCACGTAGTAAGTCATTCGATTCAGATTATGACACGTGTCTCGGTAAAATATTATTTATAAACAAAAAAATAATTTTCAAAAAAGGAAAACCTAAAAAATAAAAATGTCAAATTTATCGAAAAAGGAAAAATACGATTTAATAAAATATATTTCAATTTAAAAAAAAAACAAAAGGATCTATTTCAATTTAAGAAAAGAAAAATAAAAAATAAAGTACATAAAATTGCTAATTAACATGATCGCGACACGTGGAGAGTCATTTGATTCAGATTCTGACACGTGTCCCGGTAAAATTTTATTTATAAACAAACAAATAATTTCCAAAAAAGAAAAAACTAAAAAATAAAAATGTCAAATTTATCGATTAAGATTAAAAAGAAAAAATACGATTTTATAAAATATATTTCAATTTGAAAAAGGAAAACAAAACAAAAGGATGTATTTCAATTTAAAAAAAGGAAAATAAAAAAAAAAGTAAATAAGATTGCTAATTAACATGATCGCGATACGTGGCGAGTCATTCGATTCATATTCTGACACGCGTCCGAGTAAAATATTATTTATAAACAAAAAAAGAATTTCTAAAAAAGGAAAAACTAAAAAATAAAAATGTCAAATTTACGATTTAGATTAAAAAGGAAAAATACGATTTAATAAAATATATTTCAATCTAAAAAATAGAAAATAAAACAAAAGATCTATTTCAATTTAAGAAACGAAAAATAACAAAAAAGTAAATAAGATTAACTATGATATATTTCAATTTAGAAAATGAAATCCTATATGCTAATGATAAGACATTGGACGATGATGAGCTCAATGAGGAGGATGAACATATAGAGAGTCTTTTGACGCGAGTTTTGAGAAGAATAACTTCTTTAGAGAGAGGAGATCATATATGAGAGATGAATGTGAAGAGAAAGAGTGACTTTGTTTGCATGGAGAGAATTAATAGGGAGATCGTTAATATACTTGAATTACTCGAATTGTATTCCCAAGTTTTTTAACGCAGCGGAACCGAAAAAGATAGTTGATAAAGTATGTGAACTACAAGAGAAGTATGGTTAATGTTGTTTAAGATCCGCAATAGATTCTGTGTTTTAAATATTTTAGTTGAAAATATATGAAAATTAAAATAAATAAATAATTCTTAAGTTTCGTGTTTTTAATATATTTTTTTTCAAGTAGTAATCCGATTTTGTTTTCTATTTTTTTTTTATACGCGTATACGCAGATAATAATCTAGTTAATTAATAAAAGTAAGATATCTTCTATTTGAGATAACAAATCTTTGGTTCCAACGTTTCCAAATTCCAAACCCTACAATGTTTTTCTTTTACTGCAAGTTTCAAAGCCTTTTCTATCTGGATTCGGGTTTGGTTATATTGAAAGTTGGTTCAGTCACAATTTTGGCTCGGTTGGAAAAAGAAAATTCACCATATTAAGCGTAGATTGTGTTTGTTTACTACTTTACTTCACCTATGGCTACGGTTAACATGGCGAACTCTCCAGCTCTGAAAATTTCGAAAATCGGGATGGGAATTTACAGGTACGGGACGGGAACGGGAAATTTGGGAATTGAAAAACAATTCGCAAAAGGGAATCCATAAAAACGGAACGGGAATGGGACGGGTTCGGAAAATTCTCTTACGTAAAATATTTTTCCAAACGGGTAATTATTCGGGAAAATTCGGGAAAATTTGGGAAAATTCGAGAAAATTTGGAAAATTCGGGAAGTTCAGATATCCGATCTCATTTCCGTTCCCTTTTCGTATCCGTTTGAAAAAAAAAAATAGTTCCGAATAGGAATTTTTTTGAACGGGAACGGAAACGGAAAATTTGAAACGGGTATATAAGTGGGAACCGGAAACACGTCTCGAAATTTGTAGGCTAACTCTCCCCAATAAAAAAAATAAAGGTAACATCGTAAAGGCATATCAGATATTAAACTGACAAGAACAGAAACCACACTTGATCTTAGCCAAGAGGCCAAAAAACTTTACATGTCGATGATTGTCTTTATATATCTCCTGTTAGAGCGAGCGAATTCCGAATTAGCGATGTGGGGCTTTAGAAACCAAGGTTTATTATAAACGGCCGTTGGTGAGATGAAAGGGTTGATTAAACTAGGCCCATTTGTATCGAACTTTATAGGCCCAATTTTGGGCACCTTGTTGAGTGCTACTTTTCCGGGACTTTTCCACTTACATTGTTTAAATTTTAAATCGGCGGTGCGACAAATCGAGCCGGAGACGGCTTATCTGTGATACTCCGGCCGCCGGGTACCATCGTGTAAGTTTACCGATTATCCGGCCACTTTCAGCATCAGTCGCCTTTCTCTCCTTCTCCCGAGATTGAATTCGACATTGGCAAAATTCAAAATCAGAAATCGAAGAGAAAAGTGAGGCGGAAACCCAGATGTGGATGACTGGGGACGAATTAAATACAGTAGACACCACTCTTATCGCGTTAATTGGATAATATATGGTGGACCAACCGACAGGAGATCGGTCTTCTCGCCTTTTGTTTCTCTAACTCGTTTACCTCAAAAGAGAAGAGAAGAGAAGAAAAGTATGTGGGTTTTGACTTTTGATAGCTATTAGCCTATTGTAGCGATGTTTTTGAAAACTTCAAGGGTAAAGGAATTTTGGAGTGAAGCTGGATAATACATTAGACCACGCAAGAGCTGATTTGGTTTCTTCTTCTGCAGCTCATGGTTGACATTTTCAAGTTCAAGAAACCAAGTCGTTGGATATTTAATATATCCAATGAATACTTTCTTCTTATGGATCATGCCTTATTTCTTTGTAATAAATAAACAATATGGTGGACTTTAGAAACCCATGCCAAGTAGAAAGTTTCTTTCTGATGGGAAGGAAGAACAAGGAAGGTACGTGTTTGTTTCCTTCTCATTGAGACCTTTTACTTCTTCCTTGACAATATTACTTAGCTATGTTTTAAATCTTGGCCTTACCTTACTGGACAAGATCAGAGCACTTGCTTTCTTCTGGACAAGGAGGGTGTGTCTCCATTGTATATGGCAGCTGAAGCTGGACATGTTGCACTTGTAGAGCATATGTTACAGGGTTTGAATGCAAGCTTTGTTGGGAAGTCAGTCGTGTGTGCGGCAATCAAAAGCCAGAATCTTGGTCAGTTCTGTACATTTTGGTCCTGTGAATTTCATATTTTCCCTATGCTTCACGTTGTGTTCAACATATGGAGTAAAATTTACTGATCTTATGTATTCGGTGTTTTCTTACTGTCATGCAGATATACTAACAGCTTTATTGGAGAGTGACTCATATCTGGTAGAGTCGAGGGATGAAGATGGGAGAACTCCACTTGCCTTTGTAGCATCCATTGGATATGACATATGAGTGGAGCATATGCTAACCAAATTTGGAAGCTCTACACAGGTTGCTTACATAAAGAATGAAGATGGTTCTTTGCCCATCCACTCAGCCTGCATTGCAAGTCGCATCTCAGCTCTCAAGGTGATCTTAAAACACCACCCAGACACAATAGAGATGCTTAACTCACAGGGTCAAAACGTTCTTCATGTCGCTGCTGAAAGCGGGAATGCAGGAGCTGTTGGCTATCTGCTCAGAAAAGCTGACATCAAAAGGTTAATCAATGAACAAGACGTACAAGAAAACACACCTTTACATTTAGCCAGCATAAATTCTCATCCCAAGGTTGTAAGCCTCTTCATACGTGATACTAGAGTTGACTTGAAAGTACTGAATTACAAAGGGTTCACCACTTTAGATGCTGCGGAGGAGCATATGGCGGCGATTCCTTCACTCCAACAGGTTTGGCCTGTCCTCTGATATATCATGGTTTTTACCCATTTTTAGACCATGATATAAGTGTTTTTATAGAGTCTTTTAGCTATTTTCGAGTCTATATAGAGTCTTTACAGGTTCAGGTACAATTAAAAATAAATTGGAGATTTGGATGCATTTTGGAGCTTAATGGAATGAAGTCACGAAGTGATGAAGTCAAGACTGGAATTACACGCAAGGTGTCGATCGACACCATGTAGTGTCGATCGACACCAGGTTTTCCAATTTCCAAAATCAAGAAGTTTCCATATTTTGAAGAAAAGGAAATCTCCAAGACTTTTCCTAATCCTTTTGGGAATTGAAGACTCGTACTTAGGCCTATAAATATAGTTTTTCAGCCATTGTTTAGGCACAATCTCATACTTTAAGAATCATAGAAGTTTAGGTTTTTGGAGAGAAGAATTTGTCTCCTTAGAGCAAATTTGGAGCTCCCTTTATTTATTCTATTGATTTCTTTTATGCTTTCTATTCAAGTTATGATTTCTGTTTCATTGATCATGTCTGAGTAGTTTGCTTGTTAGGTTTAGGGTTTTTCAAAGGTGATTAATGAATTGTTAGGTCGAATTAAATTGTTAGGATAAAATCATTAGAGTTCTTCATCTGGATTTGTGTTTAATGCTTATTCTAGCTTCGCGACCTAGAATCTGATCTTAGGTTAATTAATAGATGCGAGAGTATTATTGATTGCCTGAACTAATGTTAGATGAGCAAAATACCTATTCGCAAAGAGATTTGGTTTAGGATTTTGTGAACAATTGAACCTGAACTTTAATGCTTGTTTGAATCGATAGGATTTGCAAAGAGATTTGAAATTCTAGGGTTTAGACATAGATAATTTTCGCAGCGAGAGTTGGTTGATTTTACATTAGTGTTTCGAGTTCTAGAACAGTTCTTCATAATTCCTAACATTCTGTCTAGACCTGCAATTTAGATCACCTGAGAATTTCCATGAACCTAACGTTTCGTCTCCTGAATCTAAATCGTTTAATTGCTTTCTTGTTTTAAATTCCATCTTTCTACTTAGCTTAATTCGAAATTAGAAGTTCGTTGTGTGACTATCCCGTCTCTGTGGATTCGATCCCTAAGTACTACAACTGATCTCTTAATTTGAAAGAGTTGCTTAGGGTAAATTTGACCCATATCATCCTCCCACTGCTTTTATACGCCTCTTTGGATATCTTTGTACACATTTTCATTGTATATGAAGCTGTTTGACATCACTGAACATATTATATGTTATACGTATTTTCAGTGGTTGACATGGGTGGCATTGGTGTCTGCCGGTACCACTAGAGCTCCACGTGTTCATCTGAGAGCAGGCAATAATCCTAGTCCTCCCACAGATGAGGACTTCATCCTAAAGATGTACAAGGACAGAGTGAACACCCTCCTTGTGGTGGCAACACTGGTGGCTACAATGGCTTTTGCTGCTGGATTGAGTGTGCCACTAGGTTACAACAGCACAGAGTTCAAGTCAAACGTCAAACACTCTTACGAAGAATCTGCATTTCATGCTTTCGTCATCTGCAATAGCATTGCCGTATATAGTGCTGTGATATCGACAGTTGCTCTTATAGGGACACAATTGGCTGACATGAAATGCATGCTGACCACCTTCAAGTTTATTGTGCCACTTCTGGGGTTTTCTATAATCGCCATGTCTCTGGCTTTTGTCGCGGGCTTGTACCTGGTCTTGGGACAGCATCATTGGCTTGCCATATTTGTTTTGGCTTCAGGAGGCTTCTATCTCATGGCTCTGCTTTTGCTCATCATCCCTTACGCTTCGCCTTATACCTTTAGTCCGCTAGTTTTCCGCTATTTTTTGCGGTTTCCCTTTTCCATGTTGGTTTTCTTTGCGTACTGGAGGGATGGCTCTGATGGGGAATGCTCTTCACGAGTTTTGCGTTGGTCGTTTATTGGTTAAAAAAAGATCAAGACTTGAAAAATGATCAATTCCTTTTTTTGTCTCATGATGTTCAAGCTCTGAGTTTGAATCCTGCAGTGCAGGTCGTAAAGTGAATTAGTAACAGCAGCAAGTTTGCCTTGAAAACCAAATTGTATCCTTAAGTTGAAAATTGTTTCAGTGGAATTAATTAATATTATTATTCTTCTACTTTCAATTAAGTAAACAATTTTAACTTGAATAATATTAGATTACACAACACGACTTCACCACTCGCATCGTTATAATTCGAAAAAACTTCTTAACTAAGACAGTATTAATTGGCTGATTAATTTACTATTAATCTATTGTAAGGAGGTCTCGGTCATTTCTTTATAACTAGGTCTCACGTTCTTGAATGTTGAATCTCCCAACTAACTACAAATTTAAGATGTTATATAAGACTTCAATCCTAACTTAATAGTTTCTTAACTCGGGTCTTTCTTAATTGTATTTCAGTTTACATATATCGACACACTAGGTACGTATGATCTTATATTAGAGTAGTATCCAATGGTGTGGCTGGCAGCTAAAGACATCGCAATAAATGCGGTTAGTATGGAAAATGCAAGATCAGTTGACTTTCTCCCTGTCATTTATTTGGACTTTAAAGAAATGATCTTAGAAGACTTTGTTTACAAGTTTGCTATCACACACTCTCAGTGATCTCTCGGCACGCACATGGCCTGAGACACTAAAGGAGTTATATAAATGGATGAACATATAAGTCTCTCTTCCGTCAAGATTTAGCAAAACCTCTTGTATTTGTCTGAAATCTTTCTTCCGTTTGGTAAGTCTAATTGTCCGTCTTTCTTTTATTTGGTGGTTAGGGGAACTGAAACTAATCTGTGTCATGACTTTTCAGTTTCGATATGGATTCCTCTGAAGCAAGTCTAGATGAAATCGAGGCACAGAGGTCAACTGAGGAGTCTCATGACACCGAATCTGCTCAAGGAAACATTAACATTAACCTTCGCAGATTATTCAATTCCAGACCGTCGCTTCTTTTCAACCTCCCGGGTGAATTTGTGCCAATGAATCCAGAGATATTCAGCGCAATGAGAGCAGGGAAGAGTTATGTTCTAAGGGATTATGAAGGCGGTGAAACGCCAATGGCATGTCTCAAAAGCGATCGAGGAGATTCTGTTCTTCACCTTGCTGCTGCTTGGGGTCATGTTGAACTAGTGAAGACCATATACCTCAAGTACCCATGTCTTCTTTATGAGCTAAACTGGATGGATCGGCTTCCGCTTCATGTCGCAGCTCGTGCTGGGCATTTAGCAGTTGTTAAGGGTCTTGAAGAGGTAATAAAATTCTTTGCAGCTAGACTGTCTGAAGGAGATGCCGAGACACTTAATATATATGTTCTGAAGGACATAAATGGAGATACTCCTCTACATCTAGCCATGAAAAACCACCATGAAATGGCAGAGGTAATATGCACGTTTTTTTTGTCTCGAGATTTTGGGTTTATATAAACTTTTTAATGTCCGTTAATTTATTTAATTCCCTCGTTTTAAATGACCCTCGCACTCTTTAGTTTAGACAAAACCTGCTTGAGTTTTGAGCACACAAGCAATTATGTTTCTTTGTTCATTGTATTGGGATTCCACTCTTAGTTATATCTTGTACGTCAGATTTCGTGATCTTGTAATTCTTTTAAAATCTCCAACGACATCTTACGTCTTTTTCTATTACGTGACTGATGCATCAACAATTTCCATCCTAGGTTTTGATGCATCACCGACGTATCGGCATATCTGTCTCGGATTCTGATATTTCAACAGTCCAAATTGAGATAGCTGCACGTCTGGTGAGAATGGACCAACGTGCTTCGTTTCTTGCGAATAAAGATGGAATATCTCCCTTGTATATGGCAATTGAAGCCGGTAACGTATCACTCGTGAAATCAATGTTGCACTGTCCTGGTTATAACATCCACGGAGATATCTCTAACTTAGCCTCGAACTTGGAAGGGAGAAGATCCCTTGTACACGTAGCTCTAAAGGCCAAAAACATAGGTTTGTTTCCAAATATCGAATTGTTCATATTTCTTTGCTACCAAAAAAAAAAAAAAAAAAAGAAGAGTCTAATTGAGATGTATGATTTGTTTGAGTAGAGCTCCTCAATGTTATTCTTGAAGAAGATCCTAGCCTTGTGAATGAGCGAGATGAAGAAGGACGAACTTGTCTTTCGGTTGGAGCATTTGTAGGGTTTTATGAAGGAGTATGCAATCTCTTAGACCGATCAACATCAAATTCAAGTGTATTTGAGTGCGATGATGATGGGTCTTTTCCAATCCATGTGGCAGTAGAGAAAGGTCATATGGATATTGTTCGAGCGATTCGATTTCGTTGTCCATATTCAGAATGCATGGTCAACAAGTAAGGTCAGAACATTCTTCACATCGCAGCAAAGAAAGGGAAACATGAATATTTTCGTTTCGATTACATGATGGAATTTGATATGCTGATTCATTTGATGGAAGAGCAAGACGTGGATGGGAATACACCTCTACACCTAGCCACCTTAAACTGGCGTCCTCGAACTCTTTTTTACCTTACAAATGCTTCAGCCATTACAAAAATCCTAAACATACAGAACAACAACGGGTTAAAAGCTCTGGATATCGCAGAGATTAATCTGCAGTCTGACTATGTTTTGCGGGAGGTAGTATATATAACCTATCTCTTTCTTCTATGCAGTCTTTTTTTTTGTTTTTTTGTTCAAGTATCAAAACCACATTCAGCTTATTCCCTTTTCTTTTATCTTTCTGAGGATAACAGAGAATGACGTTGTTGGTCTTGCTATGCGTTTATGCGCCGAGAGGTGTTGCTTGGCTACAGACGAGTGGGATGACACTAAGAAGCAGATCAGAGCATCTAGATGCTAACAAATACAAAGAACATGTCAACGCTCTTCTACTTGTGGCAACTCTTGTAGCCACCGTAGCTTTTGCTGCTGGTTTTACAATACCAGGTGGCTTTAACAGCTCTGCCCCAAACCTAGGCATGTCTATATTGGCCAATGGCCAAACCCTCTCATTTTTTCTGGTATTTGACACTTTGGCAATGCAAAGCTCAGTTATAGCGATAGTTGCTCTTATATGGGCTCAGTTGGGAGATCCTGCAGTTGTTCACCAAGCTTTCCATTTGGCCCTGCCAATGCTCTGCGTTGCCTTGATGTCCATGTCACTGGCATTTTTTTTTGGTGTGCGGGCTACAATAAAGCATAACCACGTGCTCTCAAACGCCCTTTACGCTATATTTTTCATCTTATACAATATCATGGCTTTTTTCCTTTTACCTTATGTTATCCCTCAGGTTCCTGGCTTTCCTTTTCTTCAAAAATACACCAAGTTGTATATTCCGTACCTTTTGTGGTTTGTTAATGAAGACGATGATGAAAAGCATTACACTTCTGGCTCTGGTCGCACGGGTGTGAAGAGGATGTAATCCATGAGATCCTCGAGCTCGGATCAAGTAGAAAATTCTAATGTACCTTAGAAGAGACATCTTCTGAAATACCAGTATCTCTGTTTTTTTTTTTTTTTTTTTTTTTTTTTTTTACTTTCTGCTTGTATTAAACTTGTAAACGCGGCTATAAGAAGCAATTAGGTTTATTGTTTGTCCCTTTAGTGATGAACTCGGGTGTCCCTCAACCTCTCTCGTTCAATACTCGTTGCGTCTTTGAAACCCTAACCCTTGTGTTTCAAGATTCAAAGGATTTCTTTCTAATATCCGATCTAGGTGTTGGACCGTTTCTCTATTGTAGTAATGTTTCATGCCCCTCCTTTTGGATGGCTCTGCCTCGGCCTCCTCAATTCTGAGCCTCCGTCAGACAGTATATATCCCCGTGACAGTTTTGTGTTCTACTCTTGCTATCTGATTATGTTTGTTTACTTCACACAGCTGTTATCAAGTTTCTTTCAAATTAATTAGCTTTGGGTTCTGGTTGGTTATTGCAAACCGGTTAGGCATTGCTTACTCACCCCCAAAAGTAATTTGCAATTCGTAAAGTTCAAAATTTCAACTGATATTGGTGAGGCTTGCCTGGCCCTTGCAAATTTGGAATACTGCAAAACGTTGGGGCCTCATGAGAGGCTAATCAGCAAACTGACGTGGCGAAATCTCCTCCATAAAAAAATAGAGCTAACATCGCGTGAAGCGATGGTCCACGAAACTGATGAGAAGAGATATTACACTTTATCTTAGCCAAAAGGCTGAGAAAGGTATGAGTAGCAAGACTGGTCGAAGATTGTTTTTATATGTCGCGTAGCCCTGGGTATTTCAGGATGGGTTTCCTGTTTCGTTATATATCTGTCCCAAATTCTCATTCATTTTCTATCTCGTTCAAAATAATTATTAATTAAGGATCATTTAGTTTATTCAAACGCGATATAGGAAAAAAAAACGGATATGAGATCGGATATCCGAATTATCTATTTAAAAATAAAAAATTTAAATTTTTTATATATTTTCTGAATTTTTCTTAAATTTCTAAAAAAATTCTGAAATTTTCCGAAATTATCCAAAATATATGTTCTAAGTTGATTCTTACCCAAAATAATTACCCGTTTGAGAAGAAAATTTAATTAAAAGAATTTCTTAAACCTGTTCTGTTACCAAACTTCGCGTCCCGTTCTAATCAAATTTCTTTTTGCAAATTGTTTTTCAATTCCCTCTCGTCCCATACCCATAAATTCCAAAAATTTCAACAAGAAAAATGTTATCATAAATTTTGGAGTTTGACATTAAAAGGTAACTATAGTTTAATTGAGCTTTATAATTGAGAGGACTCATTTTAAGTTAACTCTTTTTGGTTTGGCCCAATTTTCTTTCTTCTTTGGAATGAAGCTAAGCATTGATTTCAATTGTGTTTAACAATAGCCTTAAAATGAAGCTAATCATTGATTTCAATTGTGTTTAACAATAACCTCAATCTTGGTTTCATAAAGATGGGCCTGGAATCGGACTTAGAGCATCTCCAACCACAAACTTCATTTTGAGGGTGGCATATCTTCAAAATAAGGATTTGAGAATCCATTACTCCAATGGTAAAACCTTAAATCTATCTTTAAAAAAACTTAAATTTTACATTATAGTCCTCAATATTAATAATAATTAATTATAAAGATAAAGCTTTCATAAATAAATATAAAACATACATTCAATAAAATATTACATAAGATACTTAAAAAATATATATTACAAGATAATATTTGTAATTTAATTTTCATGTATAATATTTAGTAGTGTAGTGTAATCTTAATTTTAATTTAAGAAATGTAATATTATTATTTTGTGAATTTTTTTTGTGTGTATAATATTTATTATATATTATTAGTTTATAAAAATTAGTGTATTTATTTTATTTAATACGTAATAATTAAAATTTTAAAAATATATTAAAAATATTTATGAGATGTATGATAATAGAATAAATTAATAAGATTATTTGTAAGATATACAAAATTAGAATGACTAAAATGAAAAATATAAAGTGGTTTGAGGTTTTGAATAGTGAAACCTCAAATTTGAGGATCCACTATTCAAAATCTCAAAATTTGAGGATTTGAGGGTGGATTGGAAAACAAAAAACCTCAAAATTTAAGGATTTGAGGGTGGGTTGGAGATGCTCTTAGAGATTCATTTGAGTCTCTCATCTAATATAAACTAATATTATAAGTGTAATTTAATTTAACAATTAATTTTAAATTTATAAAAAAAATTAAACCAATGATAAAGAGGCATGTGTTTTATGAATCTCTCAAAGTCATCTCATTCTCTCTATTTTTTTTTTTTTTTTTTTTTTTTTAATGGTGAAAGACTCACTGAGAGACTTTGCAAGACTTTGAGAGGGTTCTGCAGGCGAATGAAATACCTGTTCTTGACCAGGTCACTTTTCAGGGAAACACGATCCTGCATCTTGCTGCCATTTATGGCCATGACCACTTGGTGCGGCGTATCCTGGACCATGAGCTAAACGTCCTTAGAAGTTGGAACCCTACCTTAAATGGTAACTTTGCTCCGAATTTACTCTGATGGGGAATGCTCTTCACGAGTTTTCCGTTGGTCGTTTATTGGTTAAAAAATGATATTCAAGCTCTGAGTTTGAATCCTGCAGTGCTGGTCGTAAATGAATTAGTAACCAACTTGATTTTTGAATCTGGCCCAAAAGTTTGCAAAGCGTGTAATGTTTCAGTGGAATTAACTCAGGGAGCTTGTATCTTGGTTTTTGACTGTGTCCCAAGAGTTTTAAAAGCGTTTATTGGTTAAAAGATCAAGACTTGAAAAATGATCAATTGTGTATCTCTTTCCGAGTAATGAGAGTTGTGGAGGTTGGAGATAGTTCTGAAGGCTCTAGAAACAGAAAGCTCTTGAGATTCATCTGATGCAGTGTACATACATCGACACATGATTGCTCTTTTTCAAAACTATCAAGAAGCCTGAGAAGTTACTTATTAGCATGGATTCTTTAGCCATTCTTGTTGCTGTCGTCACCAGCAGCCACAAGCATAAGAAATTGGGGGGTAGTACACACGATGTGTCGAAGAAAAGGGTTGGGTATGAGAGAACATGGAGACGCATCTAAGAGCATGAGCAATGGTAAAACTAATGGAAGGTTCTTAGCAATATTTTATTGTGTATTTAATCTAAGAATTCCTAAATTATTTTTCCACCTCCAATGGTAAAACTTTGAGGAGGTTCTTAATAAAATTTTTTTTTTTTTATTTGATGACAACACAAATTATCACATTGTATAAACTAAAAGAGAACCAAACCTCAAAATTATATCAGATTTAAGAGGATCATGGTTACAAAACAGAGAACACAAATCAGATTTAAGAGGATCATGTAGAGAATACGAATGTTTTTGCTACTTGTCATTGAACACAAATCAGATATCTCAAATCATTGCAAACACAACACAAATTCATTAAAATCAAACACAACACAAATACATTAAAAGCAAACACAACACAAATACACACGGAAACGATAACATGACACTAGAAAGTTCATTTGACTAATCAAACAACTCAATAAGACAGCTAGTTCATTTGATGGAGCAAGTTTAGATTAACTTACTTTCAATAAATCACTAAATCCCATAGCAAACACAAAAGCAAGACTCGCATCTTTCATTTTCGCAATGAGCAAAGTGCCGCCTGCAAATAATACAACATAAATGATCAAAGAAGTGAAGGAACAAAAACAAAGCAGATTCGAAGCGAAGCTTAGTCTAGTCCTTCGATGGTGATCATAGAGTACATGCAAAAACTTAAATAGTTTTGGCTGAAGATTATTACTTTTGTGCATTCACATTTTTTCAGCTAAAAAAATGCAATTCTTCCACTGAAACAAATCAATTCCAACGGAACAGTTGAAGAATGGCAACGCTATAGAGACTGACCCAGATATAAAATCAAAAATTCGAACTTTTCTCTATGGGTTTAAATCGCAGTTTTAATCGAACGATCTACGGCTCAGTCTAAGATAAGTTGAATCAAAACAAACCGAGCAGAAGAAGAAGGGGAAAAAAATAGAAGAGACTTAAAATCAGAATCTAATCATCAAATGAACGAGCTCAATTTCTTCAAATCCTTCTCTCACTCATATATGATGTATCGTATTTCGTTGATCAAAAGCAGAAATTACTAAGAAAGCTGAAACAGAAACGAAATAGAGAGAAAAAGAAGAGAATCCAATTACCTTAGACGAGTACCAGAAGAAAACGGATTCATGATTGGGCGCTGAAGAGTTGGGACATCCACGCCTGTGATCTCGCATCAGTCACATCCCAAACCGGCCGTTCCGGAGTACTCACGCACGCCCTCCTTCTCGTTTCCATCTCTCTGAGAAAAAGGCAGTATAGAGTAGATTAGAGCAATTCTCAATTTCAGATTACTCTAATTGACCCCGATAAACAACAGATTGCATAAGAAATCTTACCATGCAAAGCGATTCATCAATCCATCGAGCAAATTGTCACAAAACCCATAGATCCGAGAGGTCGCCGAGCTAATCCGCATCTCTCCCTTCGGGTCTTGGTACTTAAGTGCAGAGAAAAACAGAACGAGAGTATATCCGGCGATCCTCGCGATCCGACCGACGGTCACAAACACACACTATATCATCGGATTCGGCGAGAGAGAATGAAAGGTTCTGGTGTTTAATTTATTTTTTTTGGTCGAAACTGGTATTTAATTTTTGCAAAGCTCTTCATGCAATGGTTAAAACTTAAAAATTGTTTTTTAGTTATTATTTAATTATAAAAGAAAAGGAGAAAAAGAATGGTAAAAAAGAGAAAGGAAGAAAGGAACTAAAAATTGGTTCTTAATTAAAAATCAAATCTTCACTATTCGTTCAATTTTAATACTTTTTTATTCTAAGAATCCATTTAAAAACCACCATTGTTCATGGTTTGACACGTGTAACTTAAGATACTTTCCTTTTGTTTCTTACTTAAGATACGATTTTTCATTTTTTTACTGAATTTATATTTAGTTAAATCCTTAAATGGGCTAAGATACATCCTTAAGATCCACCGTTGCACATGGTCTAAACGGAGTAATCCTGTACGACGACGTATCAGTTAAAAGCTTGAACGATGATAAATGGGCTTTGCAACAGAGCGGGTCATAAAAGCCCATTACCAAACTCCGAAAACGACACCGTCTGTGATTCTGAACCGTTTACTTATCTCCGCCGCCGTCACCGCCATTTCCGATTTTGGTTTCTTCGAGCGGGAAATTTCGGCGACGGAAGTATGGTGTTCCTCTCTGCTCTCAACGAGAAAACCCTATCGATCTATGTGAATCCTAGCGCAACCACCAGTTCGGCTTCCCATAATTGGTCGACCAACGCAACGGTGTTCCTTAACCTCTCGTTTCGCTTCGAAACCTTAGCCTTGTGTTGCGAGACCCCAAACGATTTATCTATGTTTAATGGTTAGTGGCTCATCCTCTGACCTCCTCAATTTTGGTTTCTTCGAGCGTCAAAGTCTTGTGTTTGGGTCGTGAGGCTACAGGTCTCGATCGGTTTTATTAGGAGTTGAGAAGCCACGGTGCGGAGATGGTAGCGATCTAAGAGATTCCATTATTCGCATTGCTTCAACTAGCGAAGATTTCATGTTGGTAGGTGTTAACTATTAGACGGTGTTAACTGGTTGATTAATTTACTATTGTCATTTTTTTAATAACTGGGTCTCACGTTCTTGAATGTTGAATCTCCCAACTAGCTACAAGATGTTATTAGGATAAGACTTCAATTCTTACTTTAGTAGTTACTTAATTCGGGTCGTTTAAAAAAAAAAAAAAATTCGGATGCAGTTTACGTAAACTTACAGAGTAGAGGTATGATATTATATTAGAAGTTGGATGGTGTGGGCAGCTAAAGAGATCACAATAAATGCGGTTAGTATGGAAAATTGATTGACTTTCTCCTGTGATTACTTGGACTTAAAAAAAGACCTTGCAAGTATCTATCTAACGTTTACTATCAGACTCTCAGTGATCTCTCTGCACGCACATGACTCACTTGAGACACTAAAGGAGTTATATAAATGGATAAACATATACGTCTCTCTTCGCTCAAGCTTTAGGAAATCATCTTGCATTTCTGATCTCTTTCTTACATTTGGTAATTATTTTCTCTCCCTCTCTTCTTCTTCGTATTGTTGACGGTATCTCCTTTTTATATATATATATTTGTTGTTTCAAACATTTTGTATTTTGTGTGATGATTTAGGTTTGAGATGGACTCTTGTGAAGCACGTCTAGATACAATTGAGGCACAGATGTCAACGGGTCTGTCTCATGTCAAAAGGAGATCAAGATATTTCCCTATGAATATCATAAACAAAGGCGCACAAATATTCAGGTCAGGATGTTTCTCTCAAAGCAGAGGAGAAGCCACACCGCCACCTAAGGGAGAAACCGAGTCTGTGCCGGAGTTCCTTACCAATCTCAGATTGCCTCATCTTTACGACCTGCCCGGTGAATATGTGGAAATGAATCCAGAGATATTTAGCGCAATGAGATCCGGGAACGGAGAATTTCTAGAGAAGATGAAAAGCTACGCAACACCAATGGCTTGCTTCAAGAACGATCAAGGAGATTCCATTCTTCACCTAGCTGCTGCTTGGGGTAATCTTGACCTAGTGAATGACATAGTCTCCGAATGCCCATCTCTTCTATTGGAGTCAAATTGGAAGGATCAGCTTCCGCTTCACCTGGCGGCTCGTGCTGGCCATTCATCAGTTGTTGAGGTTCTTGTTGCTTCGGTAACATATTTTTCTGCTAGACTGTCTGAAGAAGATATGGAGATTCTGAATCTATATGTGCTGAAGGACATAAATGGAGATACTGCTCTGCACTTAGCCCTGAAAGACCTCCATGAAAAAACAGAGGTATTGCACATAAGATTAGACATATATTTTTTTGGAGATTCTGTTTACGACTCAAAATTGAGTTTGGGGTATAAGAACACAAGATTTACTCCTAAAGTTTGTCATAAAACTTTAAATAGCAATTTGTTATTACCTGAATTTAAGTGAAACTAACACTCTTTAGTTCATAGTATTTCTTAGGACAAGGCCTTGTGACCAGGTCTTGAAAACAGCTTTCTTAGTGAAAGATTGACTCGACTCGTTTCAATACATCTACTTAATGTAAGGGTCGCATTTGCTTCAGTTCGATTCCCTTTCTTCTATAGTATGCCTTAGGTGATTCTAAACCTCCACTCTCCCTTCCCGATCATGCATCCTCACACAGGAAATTTATTGAAAACCTTACATTAGTCCATGAAATGTTATTGCACCAATTTTCTTTTAAGCTTTTCAATGCCTAGTTCCACTATTGGTTATCTCTGTTAGGCCAAATCTCTTGATCTTCTAATTCTTTTAACATATTTTAACAGCTTGTGTCTTTTCTAATACGTGTCTGATGCATCGATAATTTTTGTCCTAGCTTTTGGTGAATCAGAACCGCATCAGTAGCCGAAGATCCCTGTCTGACGTTATTAGGCGACGTAGTAGCAAAACCATTTCATTTTCTGATGCATTAACACCCCTTATGGAGACAGCTGCCTGTCTGGTGAATGCGAACCAGCGTGCTTCGTTTCTTGCGAATAAAGATGGAATATCGCCCTTGTATTTGGCAGTTGAAATTGGTAATGTATCCCTTGTGACTGAAATGTTGAACCTTCCTGGTAATAACGTTCAAGGCAGAATCTCTAACGTAGCTTTGCAATTGGAAGGGAAAAAGTCATTTGTACACGCAGCTCTGAAGGCCAAGAATACAGGTCTGTTTCTAAATGTTGTTGTTCAGGTTTCTTTGCTCGAAGAGCCTAATTGACGTTCCTACTTGTTTGCTCAGATGTTCTTGATGTTATTCTTAATGAAGACCCAAGTCTTGTCAACGAGCGGGATGAAGAAGGACGAACTTGTCTTTCAGTTGGAGCATCCGTAGGGTTTTACGAAGGAATATGCAAGCTATTAGACAGATCAGTGTCATCTGTTTATGAATGCGATGATGATGGTTACTTTCCAATCCATACAGCAGTACAGAAAGGTCATAGAGATATTGCTGAAGAGCTTCTAAAACGTTGTCCAGATTCAGAATGCCTTCTCAACAAACAAGGCCAGAACATGCTGCACATTGCAGCAAAGAGTGGGAAAGGTAGACCTTTCCTTTCGGGTTACATCAGGAAACTTGGTAGGAAGAAGAATCATTTGATTGAGGAGCAAGATGTGGATGGGAATACACCTTTGCACCTAGCCACCATAAACTGGCGCCCTCGAACTGTTTTTACACTTACTATGCATGTTTCGTCTCACACAAAAGTGTTAAATATACAGAACAAAGATGGGTTGAGACCTTTGGATATTGCGGAGTTAAGTCTACAGCCTGACTACATTTTGCGGGAGGTACGACATCTTTGTTTCTTTATAGTCAGTTTTGTTTGAATATAGCGCTTATTATTGCCTTTGTTTCAATCTTTCTTGGGATAACAGAGATTGACGTTGATGGTATTACTGTGCGTTTACAAACCAAAAGGTGTTGGTTGGTTATCAACGAGTGGGATGACACTAAGAAGCAGATCAGAGCATATAGATGGTAACAAATATAAAGATCATATCAACGCTCTTCTACTGGTGGCAACTCTTGTAGCCACTGTTACATTTGCTGCAGGTTTTACAATGCCAGGTGGCTTTAACAGCTCTGCCCCAAACTTGGGCATGTCCATATTGGCCAAGGACCAAACCCTCTCAGCTTTTCTGTTCTTTGACGCTGTGGCGATGCAAAGTTCAGTTATAGCTATAATTGCTCTTATTTGGGCACAATTGGGAGATCCTGCAATTGTTCACAAAGCTTTCCATTTGGCCTTGCCGTCACTGCTTATTGGTCTATCCTCCATGTCATGGGCATTTATTTATGGCATACTGGCTACAATAAAGCAAAACATCTTGCTTACAAAGGTCATAACCATTCTATTTGTGATCTTCTATAATATCATGGCTATCCTCCTCCTCCCCTACGTTGTCCCGCAGGTTCTTGACATTCGTTCCCTTGATTGGACTATCGTTTGTCTCGCGGTTCCTTTGTTTCTTGTTAATGAAGATGATGATGCAAATCATTACACCTCTGGCTCTGTTGGTCGCATGTATGTGAAGAGGGTGGAGTCCGTGAGATCCTCAAGAGACGTTCACGTGCAAAAGTTGGAAAAAGAGAGATCTTCTGAAATAACAACCAGTATATATTTGACATAATTTAGCTTCCCATACTTGAACACACTGTTCTTTATGCTTTATGGTTTTGTGTTTGTCGTCTACTAGAAGGGTGTCAATGTCACAAACGAAGCTATAAAAAGCAAGTAAGGTTACTGTTTGTTTCTCCGATTATGAACTGTTGCATTTAGTTGTTCCATTGTTTGTTGACCGAATTCGCTTGTACTCTAGACGAACGCGAAGCAGGTTATTTGGGCTATCGCGTTTGAGACACGCCTGTGTAGGAGACAAGTATGATGAATTAAAGCCAAACTAGTTCCTACAAAAGGGCCCATATTATTAATTGTTGTAAATTCATCAATATGCGCACATTTCATTTCTAGGTATTACCATATCAAACTAGATAAAATCGTGTTATATATAATATTAGAATAGGATTTGCGGAATTCTCATAAAATTTATTTATTTATTTTTATTTTTATTTTTTGTAATTAGTTTTTATTATTTCACACGTATCACGATCATGTTAATTAGCAATTATAACGCATTTAACTTTATATAATAAGATATATTATGTGGGAAAAAAGTATACATTACTCTGACGGCATTACTTATACACCTTGTTTGGATACGCGTAGCGCGCGTAAATCGGACGCTCGATCCGAGTATAGCGATTTTTTCAAAAATTGGAAATAAATCGGAGAATAATCGAAGATTAGTTTTTGAATATTTTCAATATTATATTTAATTAATGTCAAAATAATTAAATATGTCATTAAATAAATTAGTTTCCGAGTGTATGGCAATGATGGCTACAGCTCAATTGGGTTACTACTCGGTTTTCATTCGCGAACTAACGTGTTCGAGGTCCTACAAACACGATTTCAAATTTTCTGATACCTAATTTACAGCCGTCGATGTTTCTTTTACTTGTTTCCACAGATTTCACTCATTTTCAACTAGATTTGATAGAAAGATGATAGATCTAATATGAAATATTTCTGATACCTAATTTACAGCCGTCATGTTTCTTTTACTTGTTTCCACAGATTTCACTCATTTTCAACTAGATTTGATAGAAAGATGATAGATCTAATATGAAATAACTTATTTGGAGCCAAAAATCATGAGAATTCGAGGTTTTTTAAAGTTTTTCCGATTTTTAATCCGATTAGAACCTATTCCCGCCGGTCCTGCACTTGAGACCTCCACAAGTCTTGACTAAACTGGGCCCATTTGTCTCGAATTCTGTAGGCCCAATTCTAAACACCGCGACTTTTACTTGCGTGATCCTTCCTTCTTTGTTCAAATTAAATCGGCGGTGCGACAAATGGCGGCGGAGACGGCTGATCGGGTAATGAATTATTGAAAACTTTAGGCAATGACGACGACGGCCTTGAAAGAACATTTCTTGTACATGCGTTTCTGAAGGCCAAGAATACAGGTTTATTTATCTATTTAGTATTTACTTTGTTCAAATTTATATATTCAACTAGTTCTTATATTTTATCCCAAAAATGTTCTTAGATGAAAGTCTAAACATCTGTATATATATATGTAACTTTTAGATCATCGGTCACCTCTTAGTCCAAAGATTTTACACTCGAGTTATGTCAACTTTCTTAATGACGACAATATTCATTGGTTTGATTAATTTACTATTATAAACTGTCTTTTCTTTTATTACTCGGGTCTCACGTTCTTTAATGTTGAATCTCCCAACTAACTAGTATCATTTTTAGATAACATTAGGATAAGACTTCAATTCTAACTTAACTGGTTTCTTAACTCGGGTCATATTTTATTATACATCTACAGAGTACGTATGATCTTATAATAGAAGATTGGATGGTGGCAGGTAAAGAGATCACAATAAGTGCGGTTATTGATTGACTTTCTTCTGTGATTACTCCGACTTAAAAAAAAAAAAAGACCTTGCAAGACTTTACCTAAACGTTTACTATCACACTCTCAGTGATCTCTATGCACGTACATGGCTTGAGACACTAAAGAAGTTATGTAATTGGGAAAACACATAAGTCTTCCTCTGATAAGCATTAGAAAATCCTCTTGCATTTCTGATCTCTTTCTTCCATTTGGTAAGTATTTTCTCTCTCCCGCTTCTTCTTTGTATGGTTGATGGAATTTTATTTTATTTTATCCTTTTGTCTGTGTTTCGAACAATTTGTATATCATGTGATGATTTAGGTTTGAGATGGAGGGTTCTGAAACACATCTAGACAGAATTGAGTCACAGAGGTCACCAGATGTGTATTATGATCGACGGAGGCGAAGTTACCTCCCCGGTAGCCTTATAATCAGCGGCATACGCACACTCCGAGATTTCCTTAAAAGAAAAGGAGAAGGCACGCCATCTACAGAAGAAACCGAATCTGTGCCAGAGTTCCTTACCAACCTCAGGTTTTCGGATCTTTTCCACCTCCCAGGTGAATCTGTGCAGATGAATCCTGAGATTTTTAGCGCAGTGAGCGCGGGGAACAAAGAATGCATGGAGAAGTTGAGAAGCTATGAAAAGCGGATGGAATGTCTCAAGAGCGATCGAGGAGATTCAGTTCTTCACCTTGCTGCAGCTAGGGGTCATCTTGAAGTAGTGAAGCGCATAGTCATTGACTACCCATGTCTGCTGCTGGAGGCAAACTCAAAGGGTCAGCTTCCGCTTCATGTCGCTGCTCATGCCGGTCATTTAGCTGTTGTTGAGGCTCTTGTTGCGACTATAACATTCGTTTCAGCTAAACTGTCTGAAGAAGAGAGGGAAAGATTGGATCCATATGTTGTCAAGGACAAAGATGGAGACACTCCTCTGCATGCGGCCTTGAAACCCCGCCATATGGCGATAGCTGACTGTCTGGTGAAGGTGAACCAACGAGCTTCGTTTCTTGCAAATAAAGATGAAATTTCTCCCCTGTATATGGTAGTTGAAGCTGGTATTGTAGACTTTGTGAGAGAAATGTTGAAAACTACAAGCAGTGATGGCCTTGAAGAGAGAGATTCTATGTTAGGCGTCAAGTTGGAAGGGAGGAAATATCTTCTACACGTCGCTTTGAAGGCCGGGAGAATTGGTTTGTTTTGCTCTTTACCTACCCATCAGCAGATCTATTTAGTTTGTTCATGTATCTGTGTATACAACCAGGAAGACTAAAATCTTTTTATCTCTATCATATACTAATTGATATTCCCACTTGTTTGAGCAGATATCCTTGATGTTATTCTTAAAGAAGATCCAAGTCTTGGGGATGAGCGAAATGAAAAAGGAAGGACTTGTCTTTCGTTTGCAGCGTCTATGGGATATTATGAAGGAGTATGCAACCTGTTAGACCGCTCAGCGAAGAGTGTTTATGTATGCGATGATGATGGATCCTTTCCAATCCATATGGCAGCGAAGAGGGGTCATACCAATATTGTTAAAGAGCTTCTAAAACGTTGTCCAGATTCAGTACACCTGCTTAATAAACTTGGCCAGAACATTCTTCACATTGCAGTCAATAGTGGGAAACTTTTACTTGTATATCATTTAAAGATATGGGATACAACCAAACATATGGGTAGTGAGCAGGATGTGGATGGGAATACACCATTGCACCTAGCCGCCAGAAAGTGGCGCCACCATGTTATTTTTATTCTTTTTGGGGCTTCCAAGGAAAAAAATTTGGAGACACGGAACAATGATGGTCTAACAGCTCTAGGTATCGCCGAGTCAAATCTGCAACCCAACTACATATTTCGGGAGGTATGAAGTCCGATTTTCTCACCTTAATCCCACACTAAACTAACTATGCCAGTATTTATGTATCTTGTCGACTATTTATATGCCTTTTACTTGACTTTGTTGTGGATATACAGAGGCTGACACTGATGTTCCTAGCATTCTTTTACACATTAAGAGATCCGAGACTGCTACAGACTACGAAGCTAACAAAACCATCAAACCTGATAGACGGTGACAAATGCAAAGAGTACATCAGTGCTCTTCTACTAGTGGCAACACTTATAGCCACTGTAACCTTTGCAGCAGGTTTTACAATACCAGGCGGCTTTAACAGCTCTACTCCAAACTTGGGAATGGCAACTCTGACCCATCACCCAAAACTCATATATTTTCTGGTATTTGACACCCTGGCAATGCAAAGCTCAGTCATAGCAATAGCTACTCTAATTTGGGCGCAGTTGGGTGATCCAGCACTCGTCCAGAGATCCTTAAATGTGGCCTTGCCATTGATGTTTCTCGCTCTGCTCTGCATGCCTGCGGCTTTCTATTACGGCGTAATTATTACAGTTGGGCATGTTAAAGGGTTTGCACTCTTCCTTAATATTACAACCTTTATCACTTTCTATGGGATGCTCTTCATCCTTGGCCCTCACGTTATCCTACAGATCCCCGGTGCTTCGTTTACCCTGGTTTCATGTTTCTTGCCCTTTTTCTTATGTCATTTCTTAATGGTCACGGCGATGCAGTTGATCAAACCTCTGCTGCTCATGTCAGTGAAAATCTCAGGCAAGGATCATACTGAAAAGCCAGGACATTCGTCCTAAAAGATTGTATTTTCTTCATTTATGTATGGAAGACGTTGTTTGATATTTCTATCTCGCTTTGCTTTTTGTTTTGTTCAAATTAGGATTGAGTTACGTCTTTCCCGTTGTTCCAAAAAAAATAAAAATGTATATATATACATATGTATTATCAATCAATCAGATCAAGATTTGGTTTCTTTAAGAGAATAATTTCTTTCCTCTCGCTTGTTTGAATTTCTTTTCTTAAAAAAAACTCTGTTTGAATTTGCATTGTTGAGACAAAGGTCAGGTTTTGATGCTAAAGAAAACGAGAACGATGACTCCCTCTGTCTATGCTTTTGAATGCTTCCTCTAATTATTTCTGATCAAAGAAAGACCTTCCATTAAAAAAAGTTATAGTTGACCTTCACACTCAACAGTGATCTCTGTGCGTGCACATATCTCGAAACGTTAATGAGTTTTAGTATAAATGGACGAACTTATTGTCTCTCTCTCTCTCGTCAAGCCTTAGCTACGTACATCTGCCACTGTGTACATCCGAAAGAAGCATGATCTATGGTGATGTACTTTTGTACAACCGATACATGTTTCTTTCGGATGTACTAATTAGTGGAACCACTTTGCTTAATATTTCTTCAACTTGGTGTTGGCTTAATGAACTTTTGAAGTCAAAACTCAAAGTCATGATTTCATACTTGAACTGATTTGTCAAAATGAGTATTTTATTTTATTTGTTTAAACTTTAAGACCATCTCCAACGCTCATATACATAAAGAGAGTCTCTTGGTCAATTAGATATTGTTATTTAAATACAGTCTTTTAGAGGCTCTAAGTTAGAGCACCTCTGATGGAGGTTACCTAGAGTTCTTAGAGAAAAAATTAAAAAAATAATTCAAAACTAAATAAAATGTTAAGAAGCGGTTCTTAAAAGAGAGATTTTAGAATTGTTAAGAACCACGTACGTGTCAGTTTGTGATTGGTCGGTTTATTTTAACAAAAAAAAAAAAAAAAAATTAAAACTTCACAAAACTTCATAAAAATTAAAATTTCACAAAACTTCACAGAAATTAAAACTTCACAAAACTTCACAAATTTATGAAATGCAATAATTTTTAAGTTTTATAAAATATAAAATGTTTAATAATTTAAACAAAATAAATTCTACTTAAAATATTATAATTTGCAAAATAATATTTTTTATTTTTAAGAATCTCAAGTGGGGTTCTACTATTGGAGCCATACAATTTTAATTACTTTTAAAAAAGTTATTAACTTAAACATTTTCAAAATTTATAATTAAAATAATGCTAAGAACATAAACCTGTTTGAGATCCTCTAAACCTACTACGCTAGTGATGTTTTATTGTGTGGTTATGAGAAGCCTTTGATATTCAAAACTTTTTCCTCCTTTCAATCTAATTGGTCAAGTCAATAGATTTTGTTTTCTACTCTCTTTTTTTTTCTCTTCCTGGCATCTTCCCGCGACGAGCACTCTTAGGCATTTTTTTTCCAGCCTTGGTGTTATCACTATTAGAGTCAAGCTGCTGTAAGTCTCCTTCTATCTTTCTTCTTCTTGCTATATATGAGTATGATGGGTCTGCCTTTTTAAGCGTGAAACTGAAACTTTTTTCTTCTTTTCAACTTCAACAGTTTAATTTGCGCAACAAGCTTGCATTGACTGTCCTCGAGAACGTTTAAAAAAAAGAAGCACAAAGAGCATCAATGAGTGCATCAATGAGTGTGTCTATTGAGCAACAGAAACCAAGATGCTTCCCCATGACTCTGATCATAGACTGCTGCACGCCGCATACGGAATCTGTCCCAGAGTTTCTTACCAATCTCATACTGTCGGATCTTTACAACCTCCCCGGTGAAACCGTGCCAATGAATCCGGAGATCTTTAGCGCAATGAGAGGTGGGAACAGAGCATTCCTAGTGAAGATGAGAAGCTATGGAACACCAATGGCATGTCTCAAGAACAATAAGGGAGATTCCATTCTTCACCTTGCTGCTGATTTTGGTCATTCTAAACTAGTGAAGAGCATAATCTCTGGATGCCCATCTCTTCTTTTGGAGCCAAACTGGAAGGATCAGATTCCACTCCATGTTGCTGCTCATGCTAGTCGTTTAGATGTTGTTAAGACTCTTGTTGCGTCGATAACATATTTTTCAGCTAATATATTGTCTGAAGAAGAGCGGGTGAGATTTAATGTATATGTTCTCAAGGACATAGATGGAGATACTCCTCTGCACGCAGCATTGAAGGGGGGTCATCTGGAGACAGCTCTCTGCCTCGTAAATGCAAACCAGGTTGCATCATTTCTTGAGAATAACAACGGAATATCTCCCTTGTATATGGCTGTAGAAGCTGGATGTCTAGCCCTAGTGAAAGAAATATTGAAAGGTCTTGCTAATAACGTCCAAGGCCAAATTTCTAACTTAGCCTCAAAGTTAGAAGGGAGAAAATCACTTGTACACGCAGCTCTAAAGGCGAAGAATATAGGTTTGGTTTCCCGTTTTAGCTGTGTTTATGCTCCTTTCCTCAAGACTCAAGAGGCTAACTGAACTTATCGTTTCTTTGAGCAGATATCCTCGATGCTATTCTTAATGAAGAGCCGAGTCTTGTCAATGAGCCAGATGAAGAAGGAAGGACTTGTCTTTCATTTGGAGCGTCCATAGGGTATTATAAAGGAGTATGCAACCTGTTAGACCGATCAACGTCAAGCGTATTTGAATGCAATCACGATGGTTCCTTTCCAATTCATATGGCAGTAGAGAAAGGTCATGTGGATGTTGTAAAAGTGATTCTGAAACGTTGTCCAGATTCGAAAGAGCTTCTTAACAAACAAGGTCAGAACATTCTTCACATTGCAGCAAATAGTGGGAAGGCTGGATCTTTGCTTCTAAAATATATCAAGAGGCTTGATAAGAAGAAGAATCATCTGATTGAGGAGCAAGATGAGGATGGGAATACACCTCTGCATCTAGCCACCATAAACTGGCGTCCTCGAAATGTTAGGTACCTTACTAGGTTTTCTTCAAACGCCACCAGACTCCTAAATATACAGAACAAAGATGGCTTGAGAGCACTTGATATTGCGGAGTTAAATCTACAATCCAACTACATCTTCCGGGAGGTATAATCTGATCTATACAACTGTTTTGTTTCAATATCAAACCATATATGCATCTTTGCTCATCACTTTTTTTTTGGCTTTCTTGGAATAACAGAGAATGACTTTAATGGTCTTGTTATACGTTTACAAACCAAAAGGTTATGAAAGGATACTCATAAGTGGAATGACGCTAAGAAGCAGATCAGAGCTTGTAGATGCTAACAAGTACAAAGACCATGTCAACGCACTTCTACTAGTAGCAACTCTAATAGCCACTGTAACGTTTTCTGCAGGTATTACAGTACCCGGAGGTTTTAACAGCTCTGCTCCAAACTTGGGCAAGGCCGTTTTGGCCAAAGATCTCAACTTCATCTTTTTTGTGGTAGCTGACATCTTGGCAATGCATAGCTCTCTTGTAGCACTACTTGCTCTTATTTGGGCACAATTAGGGGATCCAGAGCTCGTTCACAGAGCTTTTCAGTTGGCCTTGCCATCACTTTCCTTGGCTCTATCCTCCATGTCGTTCGCATTCCTTTATGGTGTGCTTGCTACAACAAGTCACATTTCTTTTCTTGGGTACGTCACTAACGTTGTACATGTGTTCTTTTCATATATGATCACTTCTCTCCTTGCCCATTACGCTGGCCCCTATATTCCTGTCTTCCGTTGTTTTCAATTGCCAATGGATACTTATCTCCGGCTTCTGTTGCGTTTTGTTAATGACGACGATGCTAAAACATATCACACATCTGGCTCTGGTCAAACCCGTGTGTGAACAAAGGGAAAAGCCGAAAGTCCCCTAATAAAAAGCTATCTTCATTGTCTATTTAATACTGTTGTTGATTTAGCTTTTCTGTGTGAAATATTTATCTCATGTATTTTATTTAAGGTTTCCATGTACTACTCTCTCTGTTTTGTCAAAAATATATTTTTGTATGAAGAGTTGTTTTTTTTCTGTAACTGATGTATGAAGAGTTGTTTCACCGTTCGTTAGAAAATTTTGTCGACTGGCGAGAGAATTTAGACAATGTGATATGTTCAATGTAGTACATATGGAAGATGATCTCTTTATATGTAAAAATGTGTTGCAATTGGAACCGCTTGTTGACTTTTATATTAAAAACTCGTGGAAGTCAACAAGCGGGGATAGCTCAGTTGGGAGAGCGTCAGACTGAAGATCTGAAGGTCGCGTGTTCGATCTACGCTCACCGCAATTTTATCATCTTTTGATTTTTTCTATGATGATAAATGCTACAACGACGTCGTTTAGATTAGATAAAAACACCGCCAGATAGGTCGTCGTTTAACTGGGCTTTTACCGATTATGGGCTCTAAAAGCCAATTACTAAGCCCACTACATATTCCACCGCCTTTGCCACTGAGCCGACTCCATCCATTCCCTTTCTCTTCGCGGTCGCCAGATATTTTTACCTTCGTTTTGTTTCTTTGACCTGAGAATCTCGATTAGGAAACGATGGTGTTCCTCGCGATTCCCAACGGGAAGACTCTATCGATCGATGTGAACCCTAATTCGACCACCATCTCCGCCTTCGAACAATTGGTCCACCAACGCATTGATCTTCCTCAACCCTTCGTTCGATACTCGCTCCGTATGCGAAACCCTAGCCGTGTGTTCGGTGATTCAAAGGTTTCCGATTCGGTGCTATTATCCGATCTCGGTGTTTGTCGTTTCTCTACTGTGATTATCCAGGTCCCGCTTTTGGGTGGGATGCAAGGAGCGGCTCCACCGAAGCCTCGTCTCGATTTCCTCAATTCGAAACCTCCGTCAAATTATGTCGCGGGTTTGGGTCGTGGTGCTACAGGGTTTACTACCCGGTCCGATATTGGTCCCGCTCGTGCTGCTCCGGATCTGCCTGATCGATCCGCCGCGGCTACAGCGGCTGCTCCAGGGGTTGGTCGAGGGGCAGGGAAGCCAAGTGAGGCGGATGACGATGAAGAAGCTGAGGAGAAGGGTTACGATGAGAATCAGAAGTTTGATGAGTTTGAAGGGAATGATGCGGGTTTGTTTGCTAATGCCGAGTACGATGAGGATGACAAAGAGGCTGATGCGATCTGGGAGTCTATTGATCAGAGGATGGATTCGAGGAGGAAAGATCGGAGAGAAGCCAAGCTCAAGGAAGAAATCGAGAAATACCGAGCCTCAAACCCTAAAATTACTGAGCAGTTTGCGGATTTGAAGAGGAAACTGCACACTTTGTCTGCGGATGAATGGGATAGTATTCCCGAGATTGGGGATTACTCGCTGCGTAACAAGAAGAAGAAGTTTGAGAGCTTTGTGCCTATTCCTGATACGCTCTTGGAGAAGGCTAAGAAGGAAAAAGAGCTTGTCATGGCCTTAGACCCAAAGAGCCGAGCGGCTGGAGGGTCGGAGACACCATGGTCGCAGACAGACTTGACTGCCGTCGGTGAGGGAAGAGGTACGGTGTTGTCTCTGAAGCTTGATAGGTTATCGGATTCAGTTTCGGGGCAGACTGTTGTGGATCCTAAGGGCTACTTAACTGACCTGAAGAGTATGAAAAGAACCACTGATGAAGAGATTTACGATCGCAACAGAGCTAGATTGTTGTACAAGAGTTTGACCCAATCGAATCCAAAGAATCCTAATGGCTGGATTGCTGCCGCTAGAGTGGAGGAAATGGATGGGAAGATAAAAGCAGCTAGGCTTCAGATTCAAAGGGGCTGCGAAGAGTGCCCGAAAAATGAGGATGTTTGGCTTGAAGCTTGTAGGTTGGCCAATCCAGAAGATGCCAAGGCGGTGATTGCAAAGGGGGTTAAGCTAATACCCAATTCAGTAAAGCTATGGTTGGAGGCTGCGAAGCTGGAGCATGATGAAGGGAACAAGAGTAGGGTGTTGAGAAAGGGACTGGAGCATATTCCAGACTCGGTTAGGCTATGGAAGGCTGTTGTTGAGTTGGCTAATGAGGAAGATGCAAGGATTTTGCTCCACAGGGCTGTCGAGTGCTGCCCTTTGCATCTGGAGCTATGGGTGGCGCTTGCGAGGCTAGAAACATACGATAATTCAAAGAAGGTGTTGAATAGAGCAAGAGGGAAGCTCCCTAAGGAGCCTGCGATTTGGATCACCGCTGCTAAGCTAGAGGAAGCTAATGGGAACACGGCTATGGTGGGAAAAATTATTGATAGGGGTATAAAGACTCTGCAGAGAGAAGGGGTTGTTATTGATCGAGAAAATTGGATGAGTGAGGCTGAGGCCTCTGAAAGAGCCGGGTCTGTCGCCACATGCCAGGCAATTATTAAGAACACTATCGGTATTGGAGTGGAGGAAGAGGATAGAAAGAGAACTTGGGTTGCTGATGCAGAGGAGTGCAAGAAGAGGGGTTCCATTGAGACCGCAAGAGCAATATACGCCCATGCTCTTACTGTATTCTTGACCAAGAAAAGTATCTGGCTTAATGCAGCGCAGCTTGAGAAGAGCCACGGGAGCAGGGAGTCCCTTGATGCCTTGTTGCGTAAGGCTGTGACATACGTCCCTCAGGCTGAGGTTCTCTGGCTCATGGGTGCCAAAGAGAAGTGGCTTGCTGGAGATGTTCCAGCAGCCCGTGCTATTCTACAAGAGGCCTATGCTGCAATTCCCGACTCTGAGGAAATCTGGCTTGCTGCTTTCAAGCTCGAATTTGAGAACAAGGAGCCGGAGAGGGCGAGAATGCTTCTCGCAAAAGCAAGGGAAAGAGGAGGGACTGAGAGGGTCTGGATGAAATCAGCCATTGTTGAGAGAGAACTTGGCAACGTAGAGGAGGAGAGGAGATTGCTTGATGGAGGTTTGAAGAAATTCCCAAGATTCTTCAAGCTTTGGTTGATGCTTGGGCAGCTCGAGGAACGGTTCAAGCATCTGGAACAGGCCAGGAAAGCTTATGTCTCTGGTTTGGAGCACTGTCCCCAGACTCCCGACTGCATACCGTTGTGGCTCGCTCTCGCTAATCTTGTAGAGAAAGTGAATGGGCTAAACAAAGCTCGGGGTATTCTCACTACAGCCAGGAAGAGGAATCCTCAGGAGGCTGAGCTATGGTTAGCTGCTATTCGTATTGAACTGAGGCATGAAAACAAGAGAGAGGCAGAGCACTTGATGTCAAAGGCCCTGCAAGAGTGTCCCAACAGCGGTATCCTCTGGGCTGCCGACATTGAGATGGCCCCACGTCCTCGCCGGAAAACAAAGAGTATGGATGCTATGAAGAAGTGTGATCATGACCCGCATGTCACTGCAGCTGTCGCCAAGCTCTTCTGGCAAGACAAGAAGGTGGAGAAAGCCAGAACGTGGTTTAAACGAGCTGTGACCCTCGCCCCAAATATTGGTGATTTCTGGGCGCTGTATTACAAATTTGAACTTCAACATGGCTCTGAAGAGCTCCAGAAGGAGGTCCTTGCCAAATGTGTAGCTTGTGAGCCGAGGCATGGTGAGAAGTGGCAAGCTATCTCGAAAGCGGTGGAGAATGCACACCAGCCTGTCGAGAGCATCTTGAAGAGAGTAGTGATTGCATTGAGCAAGGAAGAGAAGGCTGCTTGAGAGTAACAAATTCCTTTTGTTTCCCATGATCATACTCTGCTCATAGCACATTACACCTTAGCTCTTGTTTTCTCTTTGCAGGTTCAACTTTTAGCTGTTCATGTTTTTCTTCAGTAGCGAGAACTGATATTTGATTTGCTGGAGTGTTTTCACCAGATACACTTGTAGAATTCTCAGTTTACTGAATGCTTCAATCTACGTTGTGAGTTTCTGCTTGCCGTAGTTGAGCTATTAAACTTTTGTTTTGTTCGTGTATTGCTGATAATTTTATTTGTTGTTGTTCCTTTCATGCCTTAGCCTTCCTTCTGAAGGGGCTTTGTCTTCCTGGTGTCTAAGATTGGCGTGTGGTACCGTACAAGTCATGAAATCCACTCCAAAGCTTCTTTAGACAAGTGTAAGCAACTAACCCCTGACATAGTTTTTAGAGTTCTTTTTCCACGCTATTAACACTGAATGTGGTAGTTAAATCCCATGAGAATATATGAGAAACCTCTTTGCATGTTTAAAATCAACCAACTAGTTTCTTGCTAACCTCCCACAATTTATTTGCCTTCTCTACAACACTTGCTTCTTTTGAAGAGCTGATTCTCAAACAAAAGACGAGCGCTGCTTATACCAGCTTCAGTAGACCCCTGACTCTGAGAGGCTTAGACTACAGTATGGGTAAGTCTTGAGTAACTAGTTTTGCTGGAGACTTGTTTTGCGGGTGATATGATCTAGTGTTTTCTCGAGATCCTTTTTGGGTACATAATATTTTGAAAAGGCAGGAAAGAGAATCTGAATCAGCGGTTATTAAGTTGTTTGAACAGTCCAGTTGTGTCGATGCAACCAGGGTTAGATAGAACCTAGTGTGACTCCCGATTCCTTGCCATGGCATCTCTGAAATCGCAGATCAACTTTGCTCGTCTCCGTTGAAATCGCAGTCATCTTTCAACAATCTGCTCGTCCCATTGAACGAGGTCTCTGAGGTCACCTTGGTATTGGTGTTTCTTAGTAGTAATGCCTCAACATGTCGTCGCAGTCAATAATTTTGATAGAGGTTAAGATGATCAAAACGTTTTCATAATTGGCTTTGAAGAAGATCCTTGAGGACATCCTTTGTCTGCCAAAATCCATCAGAGCGCACGACTTTTCGGGCGGTTAACTGCTTGCAGATCTATAGAGCCATAGGGACCGGACTCGACCTAAAAATTGGATAAATGGCTGGAATGCCATTGTTGACCAAAATGCTATGCCATCTTTATAATAAATAATTATGTTTTGATTAAATTATAATAGAAAAAGTGTACAAATACAATTATGTTTTTAAAAAATCTAACAAATTACAACCCATTCGCGTTTTCCCCAACTCCAAACCCGAATCCAAAAAAAAATAATCCTAATTTTTGATTCTTCGATTTACACCATTGTAAATCGTCTCCTCCGCATTGCCTTCTCTCCGATTTCTCTACTCGTTCCTTCTCTTCCGCATAGCCTATTCTCCGATTGAGTACTCTCTTCGATTCCTCTTCTCGCTTCTTCTCCTCCACATCTCCTCTCGGATTCTTTTGCTCCTCTCTGATTCGTCTTCTCCTCCGCATCACTTGTATGACTCCTCTTCTCTTCTGCTCTTCTCTTTGTGATATATTCCGTTCTTCTCCTTTTATTGTTCAATTGGGATTCATTATTAATGTTGGTTTGATCTATTTCTCCTGAAATTGTGGCAGCAAAAGAAACAAAAGGAGCTGCAATGAATGCAGAAACAACTACTTCACCAATCGAAAAAGCACCAATAGAAGCCGCACAAACTCCAGAAGAGATGAATTTTTATTTAGCTCTAGTATTGTTTGAAGGAAAACCATCAAATTCTGCTCACGAA
Source organism: Alliaria petiolata (assembly GCA_020283515.1). NCBI lineage: Eukaryota > Viridiplantae > Streptophyta > Magnoliopsida > Brassicales > Brassicaceae > Alliaria > Alliaria petiolata. The sequence continues at coordinate 162,258,042 of JAHZTW010000001.1, forward strand.
GAAATGTAAGAGAAAGAGCTTTCTTTCGAAGAAATGCAAGAAAAAGAGCTTTATGTCGAGGAAGAGCAAGAAAAGGAGTTTTCTCTCAAGGAAGAGCAAGAAAAAGAACTTTTTCTCGAAGAAAACAAAGAAAAAAGGGAAAATAGCATTTTGTCGAGGAAGAGCAAGAAAAAGAGGCTGGTGTTGAAAAAAAGGTATTATTTACAAGTCTTATGCATTTTTGTTACCTTGAAATTGAGATTGATATTGGAGAATGGATGAAAATATATTAGGATGATTAGTGATGTGTGGACAATTGGGAGAACTAAGTAGTATATTGATATCAGGTTAAACTAGGTTCAAATACATTTTGATATGTTCAGCTAATATTTCTATGTTAGTTCAACCAAGTGATAGTGGGTTCAACCTCGTCTCATTAGGTTCAAGTACGTGTCAATAAGTTCAACTACGTTTGAATTTGCAGGATGAGGAGGATGAAACGCCACCATTGCAACCAGAGAAGTTCTACTTCACTCCAGATCAATATACCAGAGGATGTAAGATAGGATCGAGATGTACTGTCGTGAAGACAGTGTCTATGATAAAGAAGCTGAAAAATGAATCGACATGGTTCACAAGACATCCTCAATTCAAGCATATTTTTCATATGGAGGAGGAGCCAAACCGAAAGCCTATGGGTCTGTGGATGTTGCTACTTCATCAAGCTTGTACGGATTCAGAGAAGGAGTTCTGGTTTGTGGTTAATGGAGTACCGATCAGATATTCCATTAGGAAACATGCTCTGTTAAGTGGGTTGGACTGTCACAACTATCCGAGGGTATATGATGACTTGAGGGATGTTTGGAAGGAAGGACAATATAAGAATCGAAGATGTGAAAGAGAAAATATTGTCATTGACGAGCTGGTTAGATAAGAAGCTGGCTGTCCTGTTGTTCTTATGCACTGTGTTGAAAGCGAAATCTAAGGTGAAAGGGAATATAGAGTCTTTCTTGCTTAAAGTGGTTGATGATTTGGCATTGTGCAAGACATTTCCATGGGGACGTTATACTTTTGATGACTATATGGAGAAGATGAAAAGGGCGATGAAAAATTTCAAGGGCATCGTCAAAAACAAAGAGTCATTGACATTTTCTGGATTCATTCTTTCTCTAGAGGTAACTATTAGTTGTGATATTAAAGTATTTGTTTTAAGTCGATTTTAGTGCACTCTATGTGTAGATATTTGCGTTTGAGTGTATTAATGATGCAATTTTATGTGTAGATTTTTGCGTTTGAGTGTATTCCTGCGCTTAAACGGACATTTCGAGTAGAGGTACCCATGGAGAAGGGTTGTCCAAGGATGTGTAAGCACAAGTTCTTGGAGACTTCCATGAAAGGTTATCCATTAGAAGACATAAACGAGGCAATTGGAAATACCAAGGTGAGAGTTAGTCCTCATAAATGGTTATTTTTGTATTTGATATGAATTTGTTTTTAATTGTTACATTTTTGTTGATATTCGCAGGATATTCTTGGAACCTGATTCTGACGAGGAAGCTTTGATGGACCACATCATAGGCGATGATTGCGATGATGGTATAGGGTTCATTGATCCGATTGTTGAGATGTGGCGAAACCGTCTAATAAAACAAGGGAGGAAGATATGGTGGAAAGATCTCTATGATATCGACTTGGCAGCTCGAGCTCTAGATAGTGATGCCAAAAATGCACTTAAAGATGAAAGTAAAGATGAAAGTGTTGCATCCGTGTTAGGGCTGAAGGAAGTGGTGTTGGGGCTGAATCAAGCGGTGGAGCGAATGGAGAAAGTGGTACAGGAAGTAAAAGATAAGGTGGATGGTTTTGATGACCGATTGAAAAGTGTTGAAAGTTTTGTGAAGGAGCACCGAATTAAAGGTTTTGAAACTGTTGGAAGCCCTACTCCAAGCCCTGCTCGAAGCCATAGTGAGGGCGAAGAAGGTAAAATTTTATGTTTTAAGTCTAATGGATTTATTGTCATTTTTCTGTTGTTACTTTGTTGTTCATAAAAAAGTTCTCATATATTTTAGGAGATGCAGATGAGGAGGGGGATAATGCGGATGAAAAGGAGGAGGGGATAATGCAGATGGAAAGGAGGAGGAGGAAGAAGTCGAATCTCCGAAGAAGAGAACAAAGAAAGCACCTTCTTGTTACACTCCTAGTGAGCATGTGCAGAAACGTAAAAGAGAGAGCGAGGCACAGAAGAAGGATAAGGGCGGCAGACAGAAGAAGGGAAAGGGTGTGGGGAAGAAGAAGTAGTTTATGTTCTTGAATTTTGGTATTTGATGGTGTTTGCTTGGTAGTTTTTGGTATTTGATGACCTGACAATTACCTTTTGGTACTATATGTTGTTTGGTACAGGTTGTGTATTTGATAGTACTGATCCGATAGTAGTTTATGTTGTTTGCTTAGTACAAATTGGTTCAACTGAGTTTTACAACAAATTGGAACATAAACGAATGACGTACAACTGATATAAATTGTTCGAGTGAGTTAGTTGTACCGGACAATCCGGTTTTACTAGGTTCAACTCAGTTTTATCAAGCACAATACATAGAACTTACTTAAAATACATAGAACAACTGAAATACATGGTTCGACTGAGTTACAAAATGACATTTAAGGGAGGTCTTAAAATACGAACAATACATAGAACTTACTTAAAAAAGATTATAATTAAACTAAGTAGAAGAACAAGTACTGCAACAACCCCAAACGCCATCTCCACGCTGATTCTCTTCTTGTTCATCTGAAGAAGAAGCATCTCCAGCTTTGCAATTTTCTCCTCGTTCTGAACCTGTCCTTCCTTCACATCTATGATGGCCTTTTCCGCGAGATATTCACTTGCTCTGTTGTTTTGGATTTTTCTCTCAAGACGATCAATCTCAGAATGTAAGATATCTATTTCTTCGGCTATCACAAAATCCCACCATTTCCGAATATGATACCCTTCGTCCTACACATAAATACCAAAGAATAATCATAAATAGAGTACTATTCTTCCCAAAAATTTGAATACCAACATAAATACCAAAGAATAATCATAAATAACTCACATCACGACGGCGACAGGTGAAGTATCGCCTCCCAGGATCGATTTTTGTATAGGATGTCTCTGTAAAAACGGCTCCACCGCAGTAACAATTTTTGGGCCTCCCATATTCACCATCTGCTATGAGGCATGGATCCAGCTCAGCTGATGATTCAGAACTGGTCACCGGACTGAATCTTCCCATTTATTCGAATTTCTGAAATTAAAAATAGATTCAGAAATTAAACGACCTAGATCTACACGAATGAAATTGAAATTGCTCACTGAAACGACCTAGATCTACACGAACAGATGAAATTGAAATTGCTTGACCTGTTGAAATTGGCGAATCGTCCCTCTCGTCTCCTCTCTCAGAATCGTCCTTTCTCTCTCTCTCTCAGTCGAAGGGGGCTCGTCGAAGAACAAGAAAGAAAAAAACAAAAAGTAACTAGGGTTTTTGATTATATATTTGGGAAAGTGACCTGATTTTTTAAAAAAATTTATATTTTTTAATTCTTCCCGCTGGCGCAATACTGAAAACCGAATGTAAATTTAGTAAATTTCCCAAAAATATAACTTAGGTGTACACAAGCAATCAGTAGAACCAAACTCTTAATAGTTGTACTTTTCTATTTTTATTGTATTTCTAGTTGAACTCTCCCCTAAACTATTGTGGTGTAGTTGTACAAATGTTTTTGAACATTAAACATCATTTACAACGTTCTGATAGAAGTATGTGTGAAGAATTTAATATTTTGATTTTTTATTCCTAAAACGCTTAACAATATAGATGTTTTCCTTATATTGTAAGGGGTTATTTGATGGAGCGAAACATAATTTGTATGAAAAGTAAATTTTAATGTTCTAACTATTAGTAATTGTTTTCTTATAGTTGAAAATGGGTTTATAGGTCTTAAATCGTTGATTAACTTCGCTTGTAGGTTTAATAATTGTTAGTTCAGTTATAAAAATTCATGATATTAGTTGTATCCAGTTGTACTTCGTAGTGGGAATTTGATAAAATGAAACTCAGAATTGTTCATACTTGTACCTAGTTAAACCTGGTCATACAAATTCACCAAACTCAAATACATAACGGTTCATAGTTGTACATAGTCTAACATGGTTGTACAAAACCGAGTATTACAGAACACACACATAAATCAAACTGAGCTGCCAGTTTGGCTGCTCTGGAAATAGAAAGCGAAACCTCTGCTAGACACAGACCTGTTACTCGTCTTCCTGCGACGTTCCCCAGTGGATGAAAACCGGTTTTCTTGATTTCTTCCTGCCGTTTTTGGTGTAATCAGGCGGTAAAGCAAACTTATTTAGTATTTCCTCAGGAATACTCCAACTAGACTCATTTGGCACTGGATAAATTGTCATGTAGTATGCTTTTGCCCTTGTATCAATCAAGTAATATCTAGAGCATAAGTCGTATAGACTAATATCCGCAGTTCTCCCTCCCTTCTTCATCAGTGCTGCGGCTGCGGCGATTGCATGAACACAAGGATACTTGTCTATATCCAACCCTCTGCAAGAGCAAGTTTTGCTCGACAAATCCATCAAGTAAGCCTTCCCATCCAGTCCAATAACGGTGTATTCAAGTTGGAAGCTGTTTAGCTCAGCCACACCTAAACGAGCAGCAATTGGACATAGTTCATGCAATTTGTTATCCACAAAAGGCACCACTTTCTTTGACATCGGCATATCAGCAGCAGTCTTCCTATGCTTGTTAAACCAATATGCCATTTTCTCAACAATCGCATCAATCATTGGTAAGAGAGAGTACTTTCTTACTTCCTTAAACACACTGTTGAGAGATTCACAAGAATTGCTGGTGTCTAAATTGTACTTGTCTCCTTTAAAGTAGCACCTTGCCCACTTTTCCAACGGTACAGTCTCATGCAAATACACAGCTGCGGCAGGGAACCTCTTCTTCAAATCAGCATACTCCCTTTCAAACTCACTCACAGTATAAATATGAGCGCATTGGATGAATTTTGCCGCCACTAGATCTTTGTTCACCTTATGCTGAACTTTATCTCTCACGTTTTGAGACAAATGCCATGTACAATGTCCATGCTGGGAGTGGGGATACACCTTCGCTACTGCATTTATGATGCTTTTATGTCTGTCACTCATAAAAACCATTTCGGAATCATCAGGTATAACGGTTTTTAGCTTCTCGAAAAACCACATCCAACTGTCATGTTTCTCAGTATCAATTACACCAAAAGCAATGGGGTAATGGTGATGATTAGGATCTTGAGCTGTCGCAAAGACAAGCTGTCCACCATATACAGTTTTAAGAAATGTTGCATCCACAATTATCATTTTCCTCATTGCTTGAAAGCCTTCAATGCTAGCGCCCAAAGCAATAAATAGGTATTTGAACTTTTTCTCTGCATCCACTTCCACACTTGTTACGGTTCCAGGATTTACCTTCTCTAGCATGTACAAATAAGAATATAACATCCTATAACCTTCTTCAGGAGTGCCCCGCACATCACTAACAGCTAATTTTTTCCCTCTTAAGGCGGTAGAGTAGGACAAAGTAACACCAGCTCTACTCTGAACCAACTTCACGATATTTTTGGGCACCGGGGTGTCAAATTTACCCGGATAGTCTTCCTGCAGAACAGATGCTACTAGTCGTGGGGTGCCTCTCCTTCTACTACTGCTTGTACTCTCAACGGCCCGAGAGCATGTATGCATCTTTCTGTATACTCTAACACTGAAATAATCCGATTTCTTAAACCTTGCAGCTCGTAAAAACCATTTACAGCCTTGATTCTTTTGACGGCATTCTAGAATAAGTCGCCTTGTATCCGACTTATAAGTACGGACCCCAAAACAATTCTTATGTGCAGCTCTGTCAACCAAATCTTGCACTGCCTCCTTGGAACAAAATTCTTGACCAATTTCAAGACCTATACCATCTTCCCATTCTTCAACACACTGACTAACTTCTACAGAAACTGGAAGCTCAACATATTCATGCATACCATCCAAACCGTTTTCCATATCCTGATCAATAAATTCATTACCATCGTTCTCTGTCACCTCTTCAATAATCGGCTCCATATGTTCTTCTCTTCCTGAGTCTGCTCTATAAATAGTAACCGCATTACAGACATCATCATCAGCTCTACCATTTGCAACCAGCTCCTCATAATTCACACCAAATGAACTACCCACTTTAGAAGCTTGCTCACTCCTACCCGCTTTAGAAATTGGATTTGTTTCCAAATCTTCAACTAGTTCCACATGCAAAACAGACTTTAGCCCCTCGTTATCCACCGTTGTTAGATAAGCATATACGTCATCGTCAACGAAAATCTTTGTCTCGTTGATCGGTTTATTTACCAGCGGAATGAAACTCAATTTCAGATGTGCATTAGCTCTATCTATCCCAATCTTACTGTATATCTTATCTACTAAAGCCGAGTAACTTACCTCCTCCACAGATAAGTTCCTAAATGGTATAGCATAGGTGGAATTACTAGTAAACCATTTCAACTCCCCTCCGTCACGTGAATAACTCCCTCCATAGTCAAAATATATGTTTGTGTGGTTGATGCTCATGCTCTCCTGAAAATAAAATGAAAATAATCGATCAGTTGAACTAAATTGAACTTAGTTGTACCAGTTGAACTATACCTCTCTTGTGTGTTCCAGTTGAACTCTATTGAACTAAATAACTGAGTTGAACTACAACTCTCTTTTGTACCAGTTGTACCATTTTTCCTATCATAACACCAGAAATTTCGAGCTCGAGTTTCGCGTTCTGCATATGATTGAATCTAATTAACATAACCACGTTCTTCTCACAAATTACCGAACCTATGGTTTAATCTACCCAGAATACATTGTTATCAACCCAGATCCCTAATTTTTCAAATCTAAAGTCCTAATTTTACAAAAATATCTCTAATTGAAAAACATAATCTCACCTTAAAAATTAGATATTCAACAATGGCAAAAAGAGGACTCCAAATCTGGGTCGAACGAAGTGGAGAAAGAGTCGATCTAGGTTTCACGAAGAGGATGACGGGAGAAGAAGGAGCAGAAGAAGCTCACAGGAGGAGCTTGGAAACCAGAAGAAGAGAGTTCGCGAGGGGGGAGAGAAAGAAGATCTCAGATTCATTTTTTTTTTTCTGATTTTACTTTTAGTTATTTTTATTTATTTTATTTTTACTGATTAACTACTTTATTTTTACTCAGTTGATTTCAGATTTACTTTTACTCAGTTTCTTCCATTTACTTTGACCAAAAATAAAAATGTAATTTTATATCTCATTTAAATGGATAAGTGGCATTAGATTAAGGAGTGGCACACCAGATCAATTTTTTTTTTAAAGTGGCATTTCAGCCGTTCGCTCCTAAAAATTAGGGGAAAGTCAAAGAAAATCTGCTTTGCCACTTGGTACGAAAACTGGACCACACTTGGGCTGTATTGAGCCCATCTAACCCAAGTCTACGTCTCTTTCTAGAAAATGAACTGTGCTGCAGACTGTACACCCGTAAGAAATTCCCAATTTTATTCTTAAAATTATCAGAATATCTTTAGCCTCAATCATTCAATGATGATACAGGTTGTAACGGGTTATTGACACGTTTTCATAAATTTAAACTACCCGATTAATCAACAATAGTTGTGGGATTTTTGTTTTTCATTCACTGATCCAGTTGTCTTATGAGCATTTGTGCTCTACCATTGATAGATTTAAAGAATCGGGACCGACCAAATGTGTCGAATCAGATTCTAGATACAGAGATAATGTTTCTTATAGCCTTCTATAGCTTAAGGATCGGTTCTAGCTAAGGTCTGGCCTAAAAAAAAAATTTCAACGCAAAAAAATCGATGAATTTGACAGTTTGGTCCGGTCTGACTTCGATAAAAGCTGGCCCGGATTTCAAATTTTGAGCCATGAAAAAATTATTAACTCGTCATTAGTAAACGGATGCAAAAGTCTTCGAAGATGAGGTCTTCGCGTCTATTGATGTCAAAAAAGAATATAGTAATATAATGTCTGTTACTTTTGGTTCATTTCTTGAACTCGAAAAAATCCGAAAAAGCATGTTAAATCTAGTCGAATATCAGAAGATTGAACTCTTCATCCATAAATCCAGTTTCTAAAGACTAAGTTATTGGAATATCCCGATTCATCATTCTATTTTGCTCTTCAAGAAAACATATGCCGACTACATATGTCCAGAGTTAAGATGGACCCCAAAAATGCTACCAAATGCAGAACCAACAAAATAAAATTAAAAAAAACAAATCCATTATATGAGGTTTGTGATCATCATATGATGATGGGACGAGAACACGTTCGGTAACATTTTCCAAAAAGATATAAAGAAATAATAGAAACAGATAACGCTATTGCTGGTCTACGTATAATGCGAATGTGGAGCATAAACTGATAAACAGAAAAATATTATTAGTGGATATGTATCAAAACCGCATATTTGACTTTGGTACTATCAAATGTTCGTGGCTTGCTGGTTGTTGAATTCTTTTATTTTATTTTATTAAATTTCCTAGGGGTTAGACTTGTGTGCTATTTTTATTTCTGTGGTATGGTTAGTGGTTTATAGTTGATTTTATTAGATAAGACGTAATCTGAACTATTTTTTGTTAAATAAATCATCTCTCCTCGTGAGTGTTAGTTACATAAAACAGATATCAATAGACAAACAAGATAAGGTATTTAATTGGTCCAACAATTTAATTCAATTATGATGAAAACAAGTAATATGAAATTCAAGAGTGGTTCGTTTTGTAACCTTTTTAAAAGAATGTATTGGTTCTGTTTAATGTAATATCAGTCTATCAACAACTAATTTATCCAATTCACTTGAGCTATACAAATATTTTAAAAGTTATTTTTTCGTAAATAATTATAATTATTGTCATTTTACATAAATATATATTTTCCTTGGGCTAACTTATATTATTTATTATTGCTAACAGGGCAAGCTCATAAATATCATGGATCATGTTTAAGATTTTAAATATAAATCATATTACGTAAATATTTTCACGCGCATGTGAGCATTTTCTCTAAAATGGTCCTTACTATTTATCATAACGGATTGAAAAAAATTAGTACTGAAAAATATTTAGTGTGAACATGTACTGGTCGACATTTTTTAAAAAAAAATTAAGCAATACTGGTTATTTTAAACTTAACAAAATAAAATAAAATAAAATACTGGTCATTTTCGGAATTACATGCCTCTTAAGTCTTAAAGTCTTCACCACATCTACAACGTGAAATCAGTTCGAGAAGCAACCCCAAAACATCATTTTCTTCAATTCTTTAGATTGTTTCTGTTTGCAAGTAATGATAATAATAACTACGATACGAGAAGGTCCGTGCAACGCACGAATTTGTGATAATTTTAATGTTTAATTTTTAAAAATTATTTTATAAAATTTATTAGTAAAAATTTGTGGATAAATATTAATTTTTATTTTGTAAATATCATGTAGTTTTATAACTTTGTATTGAAAAATTGGTGGAATAATAATATCTATAGTGAATGAGAATTTCTTTTCGATAATAATTAAGGACATGTTATTTTATAGTATAACCAATCTCAAATATATTTGTGATGAAATTTGTGAATGTAAAATTAAATATTAAGATATTTTTTGGTCCTTGTAGATTATCAAAACATATATCACAATTGTCATATTTTTTTGTGTAGTTTGGATTTATGTTCTCTCTACGTTTTCAATTACAAAATCAACATATAGTTTTCTTGATGCATTTGGATTGAAATCTTCAATTTCAAAAGAGACTTCGAGGCATTGTGTGTTATGTGGTCGACGTGATAACATAGATTTTCGAATAAAGTTTATTAAACTTTCGGTTAATGTATTTGATGTTATGTCATCCATATCATGATAAGTGAGGTAGAAGTTAATCATATTTTTGAAGATAGTGTTATTTACTTGAAGTATTTGATCGGTGCTAAAACATATTGTGTAGTTGATGTTCTATTTTTGACGGAGTGGACGTGTGATTTTGAGACGCAGTTTGTTCCGGTTGACTGTGTGAAAGAAATTATATATATATATATATATATATTCTATTGGAAATTTATGTTGTAATAAAAATGAGTTGTGTTGTAGATTGTTGTTTTGTTCTTTCTATTTATAGATTGTTGTAGAATCTCTATTGCAGTTTTTTGTTTTTATTTTTTTTGTTGAGAAGTTTTTCCTTCAAATGTAAATGTGTAGAATGGAAATCTACGGCTATGGGACGGAAACAGAAAATTAGTGAATTGAAAAAATAATTCTCAAAAGGAAATATGATAGAACGTCCTAGGAAATTTCAGAATGATTGAAAAATATATATATATAGAATTTTCAAGTTTTTCATTTTTGAACGGGTAATTCGGGTACACGATCTAATACTCATTCCCTTCTCATACCCATATTAATAAAATAAATGGTTTCGAATGGATAATTATTTTAAACGGGATAGAGAATGGGATGAAAAATTCGGGACAGTACAAGAGGGAACGGAAAACCCGTCCCAAAATTTTCAGGGCTCCTGATGAAAACCCTTTATTATATGTTATAAGATATCGCATATATTTTTTCTATAATTATGTAGTTAATTATAATTTTTCTGGTTATTAAAAATGAAGTACACCTATTATTAAATTTAAGAACAATAAAATAAAAAAATGAATTAAATGTTACAATTATGAATTACACATTTCAAATTTTTAATGTATTTATGTTTTTTTTCTTTAAATGTAGGTGACACATCATCTGTCACATGTCAAATTTCAAAACTCACTTCTCAAAAAAACCTTATTTTATTATATAAGATACTAATTTTAAAGCTGGATTAATAGTATTTATTACGGGAAAATGAAATGGGCCGACCACTTAACGAGTTTCCCTTTCTAATTGTTAGGAAATGATTCGTTCCATTTAATTTAAGTAAGCAAAAAAAAATTAAAAGGTCTAGAAAAATCGGTGGAGGGACCAAACACTGAACACTCCATCAAGTCAATTTACAAGGTCCACATTTTTTCATTTTTCTCCATCACATGTTTGACATTTTTATCCTCAAAAGGTCCCACTTTTTTCCATATTATATAACATGTCTTTTTTTTCTTTGGTCCATTTTAAATCCGTATTTTCTAAACTTTAAATTGATATAATCTATTTTCAAACTCTACCATTTATATTTATGTTTTACAATAAATATTGTTTTGACATTTTTTTCGCAAATTAAATTATGTCAAATTTTTAGTATATTTTTTTAAATGTTTTACAATAAATATTCTTCATTTTTTATATCTATTATAAATTTTGTCTTGAAAGTTTTCGAAATGTATGAATTGTAAGAAAATTTCAGCTATGTCTAAACTTTTTCCAAAATGTTGTCTCTAAAATATCAGATGATGAACTGAATTTCAACACAATGTATAAACAGTGTCAATCTGTAGAAGATTAGGCATGTTTTCTGTAGATATTAACTGGTTATATTATTACATCAAAGGTGATATTGTTCCATCAAATGGTTGAAGACATAATCCAAAATCCTCAATTTTCGATTTATATATCAATTACAAAGATGATCAGACTGTTACATTTACTATTTTCATTAAAATGTTACTCTGAGGTACAAGAACAAGACCCTCTCAAACCAAATGTTATCAAGAAACAAGAAAACACTCTTTTCAACAGATCAGCACTTTTATAATATACGACGAGTCGACGACATCTCCCATGGATAGGACTCAAAAGCTATTCTACACCCAAAACGCAGCAACCGCTTAAATTGCGTTAAGGAAACGCTCAGTCAGCGGTTTTTGAGCCTCCTCGCCACTGCCACTGCTGCTCCCAACCAGTGAACAAACAAAAAAAGCAACTCCTTTTCACTTGAGACCAACAAGAAAAACAAAAAGAGATATAAAAATCTACAGTTGGAAATCATCGGTTATGGCGACGGGTTTTGTTTAGCCACGGTGAGCCATTATTGAGAAGTAGTTGAAGTCATGGTGTTGGACTCTTAGCTGTTTCAGCCAAGAATCAGCAACACTTAGAAGCGACACAACTCGCTCTTGATCTTGACCTTGATCGTCTTCCGAGAGCCAAACATTGCCTTGCATCTTGTAAGTGGCTAACCCGAAAGGAATCAAAGTTACGCCTTCTCCTTCCTTCCGGGTCCTCTCCTTTTCCCCGCCATTTTCTTCTGGCTCCATATCTGTAAATCAAGAAACATAATGGTTACATTTTCTTGCGCGATCATATAACACATCGAAGGACTTGAATCCGAGAGGATTTGAGAAGATTAGTAGTACCTTGGAAAGAAGATGAAAGAGTGTGATAAGTGAGGAAACAAGTGGACAAATCTTTGATAGTCCTTCCCATTGGTATATGGTATATAGGGTACCACGCTACAGCCATCCAACTTGCCGGAGAAAGATCTACGCTTCTCAACGACATTAGTCCAGGGTACCTTTGAGCCAATTCATTGATCTGAAATCAAAAATCATCATGCGTCATTTCAAGTCTCAAGTCTTGAATGATGATTTTCATTATAACCTTTGGACTTTATCGCCTATTGCTAACGAGGAATCAACTAAACGACTAATCCTACTAACCATGAGAAAGGAGCTACATTGAATACCTTATCCATGAGAGGAACTCGAGCATAAGGAGCTGATCTCTCAAAGTGCTGCAGATAAAGATAGCCCAACCGATCATTCGGATGCAAGAGAGCGTCATGGTCAAGTCCTTCCTCAGAAGCACATCTCGAGAGTTTATCACTTTCACTCTCTTCACTATACGAATCACTAAACGAATCTCTCGTCTCGCTCTCTCCATCTTCAGACTCATCCCTGATTAACAACCCACAACAACGTAAAGTAATCAACATCTCGCGTATTCAAAGATTCGACTGATTAATCAAAGGCTCAAACTTTCAAATCTGTAATTCCCCTCAACTAAAAAACGGGTTCATTCATCAGACGGAAATATTCAAAATTTTCAGTTTTGACAATTTTGAAGCTATCTAGTGTATTGTGTACCTTAAGCGGATCAAGGAAGAACGAGAGGTGAAAATCTGGATTGCAGAGAGATAAGGAACATAATATTGAACGAGAGATTCTCCATTGGTGAGACGAATGGGAACACCAGCTCCATAAGCGCTCCATTCATCGTAGCAATCCCACAAATCACTCAGTCTGAAAAACTCAACCTTTTCTCTCTCCGATGGATGCCAAATCCGATTCAAACTCCTAATCTCCGTCTGCAAAATCCAAAGAAATCCTTAAAAGATTTTAAAATCATAACTATTTACCATTGAGAGAAGGAAGAACGTTTCAAACCTTGGGGAGAGATTGGGGTGGCACTACAGGTGTTGTGCAATGGAGGAACCGGTCAAGGTTCGATTTTCTCGTTGACCCTTTTCCAAACACCATGATTCCTTTCCTAAGAGAGAGAGAGAGAGAGATTGAGTTTCTTGATTCTTCTTTGAAATGTCCCAGAAACAGAGAGAAAACGAATTTGGGGATTTTAAGAGGGAGACACGCAAGCGAGTGTCTGAGTTTTGACGTTAGGACAGCTGAATTTAAGCGAAACGGAAATTATGGACAAGAATTTTTTTTAATTTAAAAAAAAAAAAGGGGAAATCGAAGAAAGAAAGAAAAAAAGAAAACCGAAATCTGCTCAGTTACTTGCAGAGGGAAGAAAAGTCTTTTATTTTTAATTTTTTTTCTGTGGAGAGAGCCGATTTTCCGGTTGTCTGTTTGTTTCTATGATCGAATAAAACGAAACGAGAAAACCTCTTAGAAACAAATGTAAAGGCGCGATCGATAATTGTGTTGGTTTTTTTGTTTTTTTCTTCTCTGTCTACGGTTTTGATTTTCGAATGCCACACACACGTCGATGATCTCTGGCCTTCAAAATGGAGAATCAAAGTGAGAGAAAATACCCGAAAGAGACGAGAAACATGCAGACTTGACCAGAAAAGAAAAGACCCAGTTTTTTTTTTCTCTTTTCTTCGGTGAACAATTTTCCCGGAAAACTCAAAACTTTCTCGGAAAGTTCTTGAAACAAAGGAAAAACCTGCGGGTATGGGGGATACGAAACAGAGATGGGGTTTTTATATATAATAAAGGTGAGAAATAGAATCGATTGCTTTCTCTTCAAAAATTCTTTCTTTTACTTGATCAAAATCCTCTCTTTTGGGTTTTTTCCTTTTTTTTTTTAATTTTAGAAAATTTAATAAAATATAGAAAGATAAAATAAAATAAAATAAGATTAATAAGACAAAATTTAGAAAGAGAAGGTTCTGAAATTAAGGGGTACATACACCTAATCAAAGATTATCTCAAAGTTTGACGATTTTCCTCGTCCACATCTCATGATCCTCACGTGGTTTGGTTTGTTTTCTTATTTTTAAATCTCTTTAGTTCCTCATCAGCTCAATTAGCCTTGCTTATTCGATTAGAAGATTACTGCAAAAATAATACTACTAGTTAATTACAGTTAACAACCTTCTGTATATATAAAGTGTTGTCTAAAAATACTAGAAAACAAAATAGAAGAAGATAGGTTTTCAAAATGTTGTTCGATTAGTATTATCATAGACAAGACATGGATTTTCTTTTTATAGTCTAATTAAGAACATAAATCCAGCATATGAATCAGAGTTAAATGGGACGTGTTGAAATTTTTTTTATCATGGATATGTTAACAATACACATAACGAAAAACGCTATTTAATTTGTTTATGTCGTATTTGAAAAGTATATTATCAGATAGATAAAACATATATGTATTCAGATATATATTTAATTAGGCTGCCTAACTTTTTACCGGAAGTTTTTCTAATACTGTGTTATACTTTTGCCGTATATATTTTGATTCGCTGTCAATCTTTCTGTCATAATACCACGTCGTCAAGGGAAAATACAAAGAAAATATGTTCAAATGTATATTAATTCATAAATACATGCACATATTTGTTTTTTTACAAGGTGCATATATATATATATATATATATATATATATATATATTTGGTTGCTTTCTTACTTTAATCCAGCAATTTAGATTTTATATCATATATGATTCATATTAATATGAAAATACATTCGACCAAAAAAATATGAAAATACATAAAATTAAAAATATCAGATTCTTTCTATTTTAATACTTTTTAAGATATAAAAAAAGGGAACAATATACTAGATATAAGTTGTTAGTTACACTAGTAGCTAAGATATGGACTCTTCGTATACAACAAATATATATTTATATTTCTCTTATGTATGACGTTTTATAACTTTGTTCTTCTTTTATTTTATTTGATATTAAAATATATATATACAAAAAGTATATCTATTTAATGATATGACCAATTGTATTTCAATAATATTTATTTTTATTAGTTAGATTGGTTTTAATTAAATGTTAGAAATATTTTTTAAATAGAAAATAAACATTTATGGCTTCTTAATTTATAGTATGCTTTTAGTCCAAAAAAATCTTCCTCCTTTTTTTTTTTTTTTGTCCAAACAAATCTTATACCTCATAAAACCTATGATCGTGTACGCACCTAGTTTGTAACTTTGTGATATGGAGTAGTAAATAGTAGATTCGCTACTTCAAGTGGTTATAATAGTATCTTAATTCCGAAATATTACGTCATTAGAAACAAAGATCTTGTAGTTGTTAATCAAATCAAATCAAATGCCATGTACAGTATATATATATATATATATATATGTGATTTTCCTTCATATATATAAATGTTGATATTGGGGAAAAAAAAATTGTGAACCGAGTAATTAAGAAACTAGGTGTTTGAAAATAGATGAACAAAAAAATTAATAATGCCTAGATATCACGTTATTGAAAAATAAAAATAAAAGTATCACGTTACTGAACGGTACTACTACGGTGACGACAAACAAAACCAAAAAAAAACAGTACTACTACGGTGGTCACGTGTAAAATGTCAATTACGTGGAAATGTTAACAACTTGATATGAGCTCTATCCAGTATCCAAATCTGAAAAAGAAAACTATATTAAAATAAAATCACACAACCAATCACTTTATATTTATTTTTAATATAGTTTTTTTATTTTCTGAAAATTGTGGTTTTGGCATTTTCCCCATGTGGTAGTTTTTGTTACGCGTGGCAAATAATTTACAGACGCCTTTTTTTTTTTTTTTTGATTTGAGCCCACGAAAAGACTTAAATATCAAATCTTGTATTTTTATATTTAATATATTTTTCCTTCTCAGGGAGGGATAGAGGCATAGAGCTAAACCCTAGTTTTTTGTCGTTATACCCTAGTTTTTTTTTTTTTTTGTGGAATTTGCAAAGTTGATAACTTGATATAATTTAAAATCTGGTTTTTATCGACAAAACCGGCATATTGTTAATGGTAAATGACCGGTTTATGCGGCGGCTGTATGGGTTTGATCATTGATGGGTCTGGACGTCTGGTGGTGGCTGAGGGCACTGTCGGGATTTGGGAACTGAAAATGAGGGTCATGAAAGTAACGGTGTAGCGTTAGATTTCGGCCACCTGGCGGTTATCTACATCGTACGCTTGAGGATGAAACATAAGAATATCAATTGCTTTCGATCTCAGTCAGCGTATTTGAGATAGAATTTTGGGCTCTTATTTAATATCTTAGCCCAACTAGACCCGATTATTTTTATACTCCCAACTAGACTTTCGAGGCCTCTTGGACAATTTTGATTTAACTACCATATACCATCTCTTTTTTTAGTTTTTACCGTTACAAACCATCAATCACCAACTCGTAAATATACAAATTTTTTAAAAGCTGTAATGCCAAACTTTATCACCTCAAATTTTAATGCAAAAAAACTAAACTAGCAAAATGCTAGTTTATTTGGGATGAATAACCAAATTTGTCGTTAATTTGGGATGAATTTATGATGAATTCTCTTTTTCCGTTAATTTGTCGTAAATTAATCTGTAATTAACAATAAATTTGAAAAATCCCTATTTACAATGAATATTAAAGACGATATGAGCCTTCTTTCTAAATTTCTCGTCAAATCAACGTGAAATTACAACGAAGTCTTTTCCTCCTAAATTTTTGATGCAAAGTCCATGTTTTGTTATAGTGAAATGGACTTGTTTAATATAATTTAACTCATATCAAATGGACTTCGTTTGAGCCGGACCCGTAAACGAACATATAATAATTTCATAATCACAGTAATTGGTAAACTAAATCGATAGACTCGATACGACATATGATCAAAACATTAACACAACCGGATCTTCAATTAAATCAACAAACTATCGCCTAGAACTATAAAACAGAGCTTACGAATGAGAGTTCAATGATCTTTTCTGCGAGCTACATTCGTTGTGTAGTGTGTAATATATACAGTTTGAGAATACGATTCAATGCATATATGGGCTATATATAGAATATGGTGAAAGTGACCCACCACCACATGACAACAATCGCTATCATATCATACACATGGGATGGTGATGATGATGCCGTTCTTTTTTCCTTCTAGATATCCTTTTTACGTATTTCCCATGCCTTTCTCTTTTCTTGTTTGATGGATTTTTATGAATAGATTTCGAACCTTTTAAAGCAGTGTGTATTATTGCATAGTTCTTGTGACTGTGATGAGATAGACTCTAGACTAGACATTCTAATCAAAGATATTAAACTCGCTTGATATATAAAGTAACCAAATCGGTGTAGTAAAAAAAGTTAAGAATGGAAACAAAGTTTTTTCAAAAACAAAAACGAAATACTTGAAAAGTTTATATTTAAGAAACAAAAAAAAATGTTTTTTTTTAGAAACGGAAAGAGTAATAACAAATTATTTAAAGAAAATTTTAATATACACTTCTTGCATGCCACTATGTCATCTTCATGATAAGAAAAACAATGATTATATATTATTGGCCGACGTATAATATTTACATTTGTTTCCTTTAAGCTAAAACTGTTTTATTTTCTATTACTACATCACTGTACAATATGACCGATTAAGCCCTATGTTTTTTTTTGTTGTTGTTGAACTTTGCTATGTTAATATGATGATATGCGTCGATGACCTGGTATACAAGCCACTATACTAACAAGTAAGATGCATCATCATCTCTAGAACTTGAAAAAGTGAAAAATAAAAAGTTGAGATCGATTAATCGGTTTAATGTTTTGGGGTGTAGAATGAGAAAACAAAAGTAACTGGTAAAATCCGTGAAGGTTTGTCAATATATATGTTGCTTTTTATACATAAGACTTTTTATGCTCATCAGTCACCAACCAAACCAGTCATGTCTTCTTTTTTTTGGTTTCTTACTACAGTACAAAATTTGTAGTGCGAATCAAACAGATAAATATCATAAAGGTATATCGATACTAAACATTAGTTCCATGGATTTAGTGTTTTGTAAAGCCAAAGGAACCTTATATGATAAGTCTTTGCAAATGAATCCTAAACTAAAGTTGTAAGCTTTATTTCAAACAACAATATAAAAAAAGAATCAACAAGAAACAAACGTAAAAAAAAAGAAAGAAGAAAAAGGATAAATGGATTAGGATGTGGAGAAAAAAGTGGACGAACATATATTATCGACTTTGTAGTGCCCATCAAAATCTCATCTTGATTGTCGCGTCGCTTTAATTAGGAAACACAAAGGAGGGAAAAATAAATGTAAAACCTAAAATAAAAATGATCTGTGAACGAACTCTCAAAGTATGAACACAACTAGAAACAGGATTACACATTTACATACGTATTTTTCAACACAACTAGAAAAGTTTAAAGAGTGAATCCAAGTGGCTGAGTTTGTCACTTACAAAATTAAATTGCATACACACACACACACACAAATTCTGAAAAAGTCAGAACTTGTGTAAATGCGTAAAAACATTGGAGAAGAAAAACATCATGAAATTAAATTAAATAAAGTTTTGGAAAAAAAGAGGAGTGAATCATGTAGGTGATGGGAAACAGGTATTACTGTTAGTGATGCAATCAAAGCCAAGAATCAGGCCCATCCTAATCATCATCATAGCTTGCGACACTTTAAAACAAAAAAAAAGCCTTTATCCAAATACGTATTTTTTTTTCCCTTTGCGACCCGATTTTTAAACAATACCGTATTTAGAAATCAAACCATTCTAAATTTAGAAATTTTATTCCACAAAAAAAAAAATATGTTAAAAATCAAAATTTAAGTGGATTTTAGGTCAAAGATTAGGTGGGTAGAAGTTTAGATTATCGTTTGTGGTTTATTGGTTTTGCTAATCGTCGTATTTGGTTTCTCTTTTTGCGGTTTCTCCGAGCCTCGGTTTCTTTCGGTTTCCGATATCTGCGACCTGTGAGCATTGCAGTTCCGCATATGCTGCTATTTCTCTGCTTTCTGTTGATTACAAGTGTTTTCTCCAATTTCTGGGTTTTGTTTAGTATCTTACCGTGTATTTCTTCAATGTATTCTACTTTATTTATCTAATAATGAAAATTTCAGATGAAAAAAAAAAATGGATTTAAGTAACTCTAGAAATATATAATCCAATAACCTTCGTTGTTGTTGACAAAACATATGCTATCGAATAAAAGAAGAGAAAAGAAAAATTAATTGGTGAAAATAAACCCCTTTATTTCTCTCTTTATCTCTCCTGCGTTCTTTTTTGCACTCTTCAAATTAATGAGATCCCATTATATCTATAGCATACTCATCAGTAAACTCTCTCTCTCTCTCTCTCTCTGTCTCTCGCACTTCCCACACTCCTTCTCTGTGAATCAACTGTTCTTGATCTCCAGAAACACCCACACAACACAAAGGTGCCTTCTTTTGCTTTTAAATCGCTCATATCTCGATTCTCGAATCGTCTGTTTCTCTTTATGTGGGTTTCTAGTTGTTACAATGTTTAAGCCTCTGTCTGGTCCCGGTTCGTGTGATTTGCTCAAACATTTAGTTTTTTTTTTATCCTCTTCATCACTCTGTACTAGTTTGGTTTCCGGGAAATTTTAGAGGAGAATAATATTCTCTTTTCCCCAAGTTACTTTACCTACATTGGATTCCTCAAAAGTGAATCGCTTTGCCCCCAAAAACTGCAGCTTTATTGCTGCTTAGTCTCTGTTCTTCAGAATTTGCATTTACGTGTCTAGTTCCTGAATTCTTCAGCCACAAAGAAAGTGAATGAAAAATCTATAGAGAATTTTGATTTTGCCAACTATTGTTCCTTCTTCTGATCTGCTTCAGGATGTTTCAGTTCTCAGTATTCAGATAAACGCCATTTTCTTTAGAACATTGAAGAACTACCTCATGGGTTTAGTTTCTACCTGGAAAATGAAAAAAAAAAAAAAGATTTTTAGACATTAATTTGATGATTTATGCAATATGTACTGAACAATATTGTGTCTTCGACTAAGAGATATCCATGAGAGCCCGTTTGGACTCATGTGTAAGCAAATAGACACATGGGCAAACTATGTTCTTGATCTTGTCTACTTTTTTCAGTATTTTTTTCTTATTTTCCTGTTTCGTGATTCATGTAGGTCCTACTTAGATTAATTTAATCACAGGGATTAGTAAACAAAACCAGAACATAGATTAATAAGATCCCAAATTCTGGTTATGTGTCAGTGACAAACAATGAAGACAGTCTATTCTATTGCTAACATCACGTGCTGGAATTTGGTCTTTACGACACTTTGAAGCTTACTGAAACTGCAGTAAAAATTAGTCAGTTAACTATTCTCTGTATTGTTTTCAGGTCATATGGAAGTATATACAATTAAACGAGCTCATGTAAAAGTTCTCTGCTTGACCAAATTTTCTGCGTAAGCATAACATCGGAGATCTGTTTTTGGTACAAAAGGAGAGTCTTTTTTAATTTGTCAATAGAACGATCTTATCGTCTACGCTGGGATTGAACAATGGGGGGTTGTGTGTCGACTAGTAGTAAGAGTACGTGCAGCAGCTGGAGCAATGGAGAGAAGCCTGTGCCTCGACCATATCTTGGGATCGGTTGTTGTGTGAGCAAAAGGGCCAAGAGAACTTTTTCTGACCACATCGTCTCATTGCAAAACTTGACCTCTATACCAAATCGGATCATCACCAGCAGCAAGAGCAGGAGCTCTTGCATTTTCACTCAACAAGGACGCAAGGGTATTAATCAGGACGCCATGATTGTGTGGGAAGTGAGTTCTTCCTTCTCTCTCTCTCTCTTTTGTATTTCTAACAATATGGATAACTATAAATCGGGGCTTGGTTTTGTTTTTGTAGGATTTTATGTCTGAAGATGTGACCTTTTGTGGTGTTTTTGACGGTCATGGCCCTTATGGTCATCTTGTTGCTCGTAAAGTGAGAGACACATTGCCTGTGAAGTTGCAGTCTTTCTTTCATGCGCTTCAGTCGAAGCAAAACGGTTCTAAAGGAACTCGATTCAGAAGAAATTCAAGCAAATCGGCTGTCCAAGAAGCTGTCAAAGAAGGATCTGATGAGGATAAACTAAAAGGCTTGTGGGGACAAGCTTTCTTGAAATCGTTTAAAGCCATGGATAAGGAACTGCGGTCTCATCCTAATGTGGACTGTTTCTGTAGTGGCAGCACTGCTGTTACAATTCTCAGACAGGTAAACCTAGAAAACAAAAGAGCTCTCTTTCCAGCTTCAAGCATGTTTTCCTCTGATCTAAGATGTTGTCTTTCGATTGTTCGTTCAGGGATCTAATCTCTTCATGGGAAACATTGGGGATTCTCGGGCCATCCTTGGATCGAAAGACAGTAACGATACTATGGTGGTAACTCAACTAACAGTTGATCTGAAGCCGGATTTACCGAGTATGCTTAACACCTTTCCACAATCTTTTTTTTGTCCTGGCGTATATGCGTTTGTCTAACTAGGATGTTACTGTTGTTGTGCGTATGATAGGGGAAGCTGAGAGGATTAAACGGTGTAAAGGTCGAGTCTTTGCGTTGCAAGACGAGCCAGAGGTGTCGCGAGTTTGGCTACCTTTTGATGATGCGCCTGGGTTAGCCATGGCTAGGGCGTTTGGTGATTTCTGTCTGAAAGAGTATGGAGTCATTTCGATACCCGAGTTCACTCACCGTGTTCTTACAGACAAAGATCAATTCATTGTTCTTGCCTCAGATGGTGTAAGTAAGCGAATGATCTTTATCAGTTTTTGAGTCTCAAGACAAAGGCTTTACTGATCTGTGACTATGATTGAACAGGTTTGGGATGTGCTAAGCAACGAAGCAGTGGTTGATATTGTAGCTTCAGCTTCAAGCCGGACATCAGCAGCTAGGATCTTGGTAAACTCGGCTGCGCGTGAATGGAAACTGAAGTACCCAACTTCGAAAATGGACGATTGTGCAGTGGTGTGTTTGTTTCTTGATGGGAAAATGGATTCTGAGTCGGATTACGATGAACAGAGCTGCTCTTCAGCCACAAATGCAGTGGAATCAGATGATGGCCAAAGATCAGAACCATGTCTCCAAAGAAACTTCACAGTTAGATCATCATCAGATCAAGAAAATGAGACTTACGGTAATGTGAATACAGAGACTGATGCAGAGGACGAGAAAACTGTAGGAGATCAAAACTGGTTGGGGCTAGAAGGTGTGACACGAGTGAACTCACTCGTTCAGCTTCCGAGATTCTCTGAAGAAAAGTCCAAGACTTGAGATTAGCCTTTAATGTTGTTTCTGAGAACTGTTCTTAAAAATATAGTATCGTTCTTATGCCTGAGCATTGTGAACCGCTCAATCTGTTTTTCTCTTTTTGGTTGGCTGGTGTTTCGTGTCTTATGTATTGCACAATAGATTTGCCACATCGATTCTCTCTTGGAATCCATAAATCAAATGTATATATACATGTTTTAGGTTTCTATCTGTATAAGAAGAAAAAAAACTGTGCTTGATGTTTCATCACCTTGTGCTTGCAGTCTATACGATCTTGAATCTACATGTTGATACCTTCTAGTCCTGTTGCAGATAACAAAGCAGCTTAGAAAAACACTCAGGACAAACATCGAAATGCTCAAGATTGAATTTTGAAGAGAGATTCTTGAAACAAAAGGAGCAGTCATAAACCTCGCTCGAGTGAGTAGTGGAGTTTGTTTCTCCTGATGCTTGCGCCTCTGCTTTTTCATTTGAGTAACTTCAAGAATTCAAACCAGGTAACGATATTAGCGAAACTAAACTCCTCTTCATGACATTATTGTGCAATATGTTCATATAGATTGGAAACAATAGATTAAAGATGAAGGAAGGCTCACGTCGACAGTATAGTGACCCAGATGAGTTCAATACAATCCACCCAAAGAAGCCTCTGGTCTACAGGAATTACACCGTATGTAACCAAGTGAGCCAATGGCCAGAGTTTCCAGCCTGCCTGCACAAACAAAATGATGACAAACACATTTAGAAGAAAAAAATCAACAGACTAACTAACTTTAAGCTTTATATGATTATTAATTTACTATGAAGACAAAGGCAAGGAGAGATCATTACAGTGATCATTGGCCAAAATGTAGTCTTGATTTCGCTGAAAACTTTAGCTGGGGATTGGAACCGCAAGAGCCCTAGAACCGTGTAATAGATAGTGTTCCAAATTGCTGACCATACGGTTTGATCAAAGGCGACTTTTGCAGGGACTACCCACCATTCTTGAAAAGGAAACAGAGCCTTGTAATCGAAAAGGATACAGCTTCAGCTTATTGAATCATTGACATGTTATTACAACCGATCTTAACAGAAAGTTCTTTACCTCGCAGAATTGGTAGTAATAATGAGAGAGTGAACCATGGAGGGTGAATCCAACAAGACCTGATCTAAGTACACGAGCTCGATCAAACTCAAACAGCGGTTTTCCCTCGTAACACTGCATATATTTTATAGGTCAGAGAGAATTCAGATTGAGAAACTTTTTAGAGGGGTTTTTTGAGTTTTTTTTACTTGTGCAATCCAGTCTCCTAGAGAATATACAATTCCACTGATGGCCATTTTCGCCAAAACTGGGTTTGTTTTGAGAATCTGTTCATACGCAACCCAATTGTGTTCAGGTGCATACCTAAGTATCTCGTACAGAGTCCAACCCTAAGAAGAACATCAACAATCGTTACATGAATTTCGGTATAATCCCGGAAAGGAGAAAGCTTTGAAGAATCGATCAATCAGAAATCAGAGGAGAGAAAAAACCCCTAAGCTTACATGCCAATACTCATGATCGATAGATAAAAGCTTGGTAACCGCAACGGTACCGGCGGCGAGAACTATGGCTGCGTTGATTCCTCGACTCATCAGCCGATCCGTATCTCTATTTACTTCTTCTTCTCCTCCTTTTTGTTCTTCTTCTGGCTCGAAGCTGTCACTCTTCACATCGATTGCTTCTCTGTCTTCAATGATCGATCCAACGATCAAACTTCTTCTCTCTCTAATCAATCGTTTCTGATTCTTTAAACGATTGATCCTGGGGAATTGATTGTGGGTTCTAATCCGTGGAGAAAACTTCCCGGAGACGACGATGGTGGTTGAGCAACATAGAGCTGCCATGGGCTTTACACTAGGAAGAGCCTTTCGCAAATTTTTCGCTTCGAGAAAGGTGAAAAAGTTTGTCGACTTGAACAAAACAAAATGCAGACTTTGGTGACCAAACGGCATAACTTACTGACCGAACCGGAGTATGAAATTTCGATTTAAAAGTAAACCGATCGGCTAGAATTCTTCGAATCAAAACCGGTTAAACAAAAGCCGAAAAAATAGGTCCTACCGAGACTTGAACTCGGGTTACTGGATTCAGAGTCCAATGTCCTGACCACTAGACCATAGGACCAGTTGCTATCAGTCGCTCCAGGCTGGTTTAAGACCTAGACATTCACGGTGGTCGCCGCCGCCGCGGCAGTTTGGGAAAGTTTCCGATCAAAAGAATTTGACGGAAGCTACTTTCTGTTCCTGTAACCCTAAGAAAATCGTCGTCCGAGGATTCATGGGATGATTCTGACTTCTGAGTTCCCGCCTCTATCGACTTGGTGAAGACGACTCGTGATCTTCAGCCTTCTCCTCTGCCTCCTGGATGGTTCGGCTTCCGCGGAATGTAATCTAGATTGGTTCTGCTCCAAGCTCCTTATCATTCTACCGCCCAAATTTGTTTCGTTTGTCTTTAAAATCGGATAATCTTTGCATATTGGTGGAAAGCTTGAGATGGCAGAAGAGAAAGAAAATGAGATCGAACCCACTTTGTATACTTGTTCATTGGTTCGAAAAAGCGCGCCTTTGGGGCTATTTACAGGTAGGATCAGACCATTTGTTGTTGTCACTCGCAACAGGCATGATCAATGGGAATTGTGAGGTAGGGCAGACCCATAAAGCTATGGAGACTGATAAGATTGAAAATATGTCGAGGATCCAGGCATGTTTATGCAGATAGTTTTGGATTCCTGTGTAGCTTTGTATCAAGAAATTGATGAGGAATGGACTTTCATGTTCTGCCTAATGCATATAGTTTAGTGATTGGGGACTCTGCAATGAGGAAAAATTAGATGAATATAAGGAGGCCAAGACAAATGTAGCCATATACTACTGCACGTTGATAAATGCATCTGTAAGGGGGCAACCTTGAAGACAGTTTCCATGACTAAAGTTTGTTAGGTTCAAATGTTTCAGAGACTACTGCTCATGTACCTGTCTCTTATACACATCTAGATGTGTATAAGAGACAGCTCTCTCTCTCTGTCTCTCGCACTTCCCACACTCCTTCTCTGTGAATCAACTGTTCTTGATCTCCAGAAACACCCACACAACACAAAGGTGCCTTCTTTTGCTTTNGATTGAGCATTTTGTGCTTACCTACACGGAAAACGGGAGAGAGAAAGAGACTTTAATGTTTGATCCATTCAAAGTGGTGGTGGGCCTGTGAAGGTTGAGGCTGAGGGAAGAGCCAGCCTGCACCAAGGAAAATATCTTGTGCAACATGTGATGGCTAGTAGCATGGTCCTACAAATGCTTACCCAAATATATGCAGAGAAGGAAACATCAAGGATTGGCCACATTTGAGAAAGAACTTAAATTTATGTTGCTAGATTGCTCTAATAGGTGTTTATGAGCTCTCTTCATTTAATCTTTGCCTAATACTTGACTATATTCACTGAATTATTGCAGGAAAGGAGTTGGAAGAGATCTAACAAGATCAAGGGGGTTTGATTTTTAGGAGGCAAGAGATTATCATGGGACCACACTGGATGAATACAATACATTGTGGTTAAGGTTTGTTCCTGGAGCACATGTTGAGACAGTGATACTCTTAGGTCTGTGAAAACTCATTAATAGCTGTAATAAGTGAAGATGGAACTTGTGGACGGTAATTTCCGTGAGATTTATGGAGGTATCTGAGATGTTTCTCATATTAAAAAGGCAAACATGGAGACCCAAAAAGGTGAGAACAATAATAACACAGAAAGAAAATTATCATTTCTTTTTTTGTCTGAAGACAAGGAGAGTGGTCAATGACCAGTACTCCCCTTTATGTTGGGTTGAGAATTCTACTCATTTTGCATCGCTGAGATACACTAGTACCTTAAAAGGCTAATCTTGGATGGAAACTGCAGAAGCTGGGCATGATGATGTTATCGGTTGGTTCGAGCATGTGTCGGAGAAAGCCTGCAAGGTCCAAAGCGAGACGCTACGCCGGATTCTCGAGCTCAACTCCGGAGTGGAGTATCTGAGGAAATGGCTTGGGACTGCTAGTGTAGAAGAGATGGACGATAACACCTTGGAAACTCTCTTTACTTCCTTGGTCCCTATTGTTTCACATGCTGATTTAGATCCTTATATTCAAAGAATTGCAGATGGAGAGACTTCTCCTTTACTTACTCAAGAACCCATCACTGTTCTCTCCCTCAGGTTCATTTCTATTACATGAGTATATGCATCTTTAAATTTGTGTATGTATGTGTATGATATATGTTCTCTCTTGATCCCTTTTTGACACAGCTCTGGAACAACAGAGGGGAGACAAAAGTATGTTCCGTTTACTCGCCATAGTTCGCAAACTACTCTTCAGATTTTCAGATTATCAGCGGCTTACAGATCAAGGTTTCTTTTCCATTCCTTGTCCTTTCCTCTCCATTAAAAAGTTCTTTACTCGCTCACCAGCTCCTACTATGCTTTTTCTTAAAGGTTTTATCCAATAAAAGAAGGAGGGAGGATTCTCGAGTTTATATACGCCGGGAAGGGATTTAAGACGCTAGGAGGATTGACGGTAGGAACGGCCACAACACATTACTATGCGAGCAAAGAGTTTAAAACTAAGCAAGAGACAACAAAGTCCTTCACTTGTAGCCCACAAGAGGTCATCTCGGGAGGTGATTTCGGGCAGTGCACGTATTGTCATCTCCTACTTGGTCTCCATTACTCCAGCCAAGTAGAGTTTGTTGCCTCTGCTTTTTCCTACACCATTGTCCAAGCTTTCTCCTTTTTCCAAGAAATCTGGAGAGAGATATGTGCTGACATCAGGGAAGGCAATCTTAGCTCAAGAATCACTCTGCCCAAGACGAGAAAAGCTGTATTGGCTCTGATCAGACCAAACCCATCTCTTGCTTCTCATATTGAAGAGATGTGCACAGCGCTGGAATCAAATCTCGGATGGTTGGGTGTGATTCCTAAACTATGGCCAAACGCGAAATACATCTCCTCAATCATGACAGGTTCCATGTTGCCATACCTGAAAAAGCTGAGACATTATGCTGGCGGTTTGCCTCTGGTGAGCGCAGATTATGGGTCTACAGAGAGCTGGATCGGCGTGAACGTCGATCCTCACCTTCCCCCAGAAGACGTGAGCTTTGCTGTGATTCCCACTTTTAGCTACTTCGAGTTTATACCACTTTACAGGCAGCAGAATCACCAAGACATATGTAGCGACGGTGACTTTGTCGAAGAAAAACCTGTGCCCCTCTCTCAAGTCAAACTCGGACAGGAGTACGAGCTTGTTCTTACCACTTTCACAGGTAAAGAAAAACTCCCATTGCATTTTCCATAGTAACGAGCTTGAGCCTCATCGCTTCTCTGTTTCATCACTGCCTCTGTCTTTTCACTTCCTCTGTTTATCGCCTTCTACTTTGTGCTCTGTTCAGGTCTTTACAGGTACAGATTAGGAGATGTCGTCGAAGTGACTGGTTTTCACAAAGGCACACCAAAGCTAAGTTTCATTTACAGAAGGAAACTCATCTTAACCATCAACATTGACAAGAACACAGAGAAGGATCTTCAGAGAGTGGTCGACAAGGCGTCTCAGCTTCTGAGCCGAACCACACAAGCCGAAGTTGTAGACTTTACGAGCCACGCAGACGTTACAGCTCGTCCCGGTAACTACATAATCTACTGGGAAATCAGAGGAGAAGCAGAGGATAAAGCTCTTGAAGAATGTTGCAGAGAGATGGATGCTGGTTTTGTGGACCACGGTTACGTTACGTCGAGGCGTATGAAGTCGATCGGACCGCTCGAGCTACGAGTCGTGGAACGAGGCACATTTAGGAAAGTGGCGGAAAGATGCGTTGGGAAATGTGGTGGCTTGAACCAGTTTAAGACTCCTAGGTGTACGACCAATTCGGTTATGCTCAAGATACTTGATGATTCTATTGTCCGGAGATTTCGCATTTCGGCTTATGACTAGAGAAACCAGTTTTTTAAAAAAATTACGTAGTTTGGTGTTTTTGTCTCGGTGATTCCATGGCGACTGTGTTAGTTGTTTGTACTCAGCATTTACAAGGAATAATAAACGAATAAAGTTTGGAGCATCCAAATAAAAAAATTATTTAGATTCGTTTATATAATTAGTCAGTTCGTTTAAATTCAACCATTTAAATCGTATATTAAATCATTCTAGAAGAGCATAACTCGAATTCATGAAAATTCAAGATGAATTGATTTATATTCCTTCTATTTCACAAAAAGTATCATTTAAAATTTTTTCACACATATTAAGAAATCTATTAAAAACTCTATTTATACCTTATTAATACACCAAATACATCTCTCTTTTTAATTAATACACTAAAACTATAAAGTTAAAACTTGATTTTTTTTCAAAATTCTGCATTGAAAACATAAAACGACACTTTTTGTGAAATAAAAATTAAATTCCAAAACTCACATTCTTTGTGAGTAGTTTATATTCCAATGATTCATTTTGTCATTCCTGTTTTATGATAAAACTTCTACTTAAAAAATAATCATAATCATAAAACTACTAGTAGGAAGAGCCTATCATTCACAAACGTCAGTAAAATCAACAATACTTTTGCATTCAATTTTCAAAAAAAACCAAAAAAAGACAATGCAGGGTGGAGTTAGGTGGTTGGGCGAGAGATCATAATAATAATAAAACTAATTTGAATACCGGAAAAGGGAAAGAAAGTGATATAATTTGACCCAAATAAATAAAACTACATTAAAGACCAAGAAAAACATTTATTAGATGTCATGTCACAAACACACGATTAAACGGCAAAGGCAAAGACAAGTGGCCAAGTTGAATTCCAGAGAAGAAAAAAAAAAAACATTTATTAGATGTTGAAATTGAGGAGGAAGTGAAGAAGGCGGCATCTGCTGATTAAAAAAAAACAGTTGGTGAGAAAGCGATGTATTATTAACAAAACTAGGTGATGATCCGCATATACATTTTATTATATATTTTTAAATTTATAATTAATATAATATTTTATTTTTAAAATAGTGGTGATATAATTTTGAACATGTTAACTATGTAAGCATATAAATATTGTTTAAATTAATCTATATATTAATTCGCTTATAATTTTAAATATTATTTTTTATTATTTTTAATAATTCATGACAATTTATATTAAGATTTATGAAAACAAAATTAATTAAATTAAATTTACAAAAATGTTATGTCTCACTACTCGAGTACTCCTCTTTTTTTCTTCAAATATATTGTTCCTTGCTCTCTTTCAACCCACCATTTTTATTCATGTATTCATGTAAATAGAAGGGGAGACTTTGCATTCTAGACCAATATTCTCGATTTAAACAGAGGAAAATTATGTAACAACCAACCTAAGCTCCATCCTCTTTTTTTTTTGTTGACTACACGAATAATGGTTAAAGATTTAATTGAAATCTTAAAGTACATATTCACAATTTCATTTCCATGGCCCGATGTGGTCAGTCATGCTTGGGAATTTGGATTTGCATAAATAAATTCATACTTTGGAAAATGAATAAAATTCATACTTACAATTTGTTTCCAAAATACAACTACCACGATGCTTCAGATAGCTCTATTCAAAAGCGTCAAAAGAAACCCAGTATTTAAAATCTGGAGCTTACTTTTTTTTTTTCCTTTTGTATAACTCATCCGGTAAACATTATGATCATTGTTAATGGAAATATCATTAAGCTATAATAAACTCATGCTTTATAAAAAATTTCTTACTATTTTCCTTCAACGTGTTGCCCTTTCAGGATTTTAAAACACTTGAAACGAATCAAATCTTTCAACTCTTCAAGACATAAACGAACTCCAGTGAACAATATTTTTTTCTATCCAGATTTTCCAGAATTAGTAGAACTTGATTTCCTTTACACGACTTTCCTTCATTTTAGTATCCTCTTCTCCGCAAAGAAGCTCAGTTGCTCCTACAATAATTGATATATGCATTGTCAGCGATGGAAGAAACTCGGTACATGTTTTTCTTAAACAAAATGGCAATAAAATATACAAACTTTGTTAAAACTTGCCCATGAAGCACAAACCATCTTCCCCGGCAATTTCCGGGTAGCATTGAAGCAATTGACTTGTATTCAATTACGTGCACAAACCATCTTCCCCTGCACATCATGAAAGCCGACATGTATTCTCCTAAATTTTTGCTATGGAGCGACGCAAACGACGATCCCAGGTAAAAGGTGAAGAACACAAATGAGAGTGTTGTCAGATTCTCTTAAGCTATGTATACGAATTGAAATTTTGAAGACAAAAAAGAAAAAGCTTGAGAACGATCCACTTTGACCTCAATCCTGCAGAATAGTTCATATATATTTGTGACTATGCCTCAATTTCGCTACCAGAGGAAAAGGAAATCTAACTCTCTTTCTCTCTTCACCCTTAAACTCTACTTTGCAGAGAACATATGTCAACTATACTCTCAACTCTTAGCGCATACATACAAACATTCCGATATCTAAATTGGGGGTAATTGCAACCCTGTTCTGCGATTGACTATCAAATAAGTGTAAGCCATGATTCCTATGAATTTGATGCAACGCTACCCCAGAGAAACAGTCAAAGCCTCGGTTAAACTAAGCCTAAGATAAGACAATGGATACACTTTCAGATTTCACAAATTGTAAGAATATGTCCCAGAGAGATTAACTCACCGTATACCTTCCCCAAGAGTGATGCCGAGAGTTGGCGTGCCAAGCCTCGGCTTAGATCGTAGACATTCATTGTAACCCTATGCGCTTCCTGCCACATCACAGATTTCAACCATTCAATCAAACTAACAACGAGGCAACTTATTTAACTACAAACCAGAGATGAAACATGATATCATACCTCAGCCATTTTCGAGTACAAAACTCTAGATATCCGTGAAGCAAGTTAACTACCTGAAAAGATTTGAAAACTCAAAATCAATATTCTCGCACAAGATTTACAATCGACCAGATCAAAAACTTGGCAACACGACCACATTTCGAAAATAGCTACAACACCTCCTCGGAAAGGAGTTTCCGGAAAACAAGAATTCGGCTATTGCAGATCCAATCAAGAAACAATTCCGTACAATTAAAAGGATTATCCGCAAATAGTAAATCCAAATCTAGAAACCACGTTGCTAAATCGGGACAGGTAACTGGTAAAATAGATTGTGCTAAACGAGAGAATAATCTACATACCCAGAAAAATGAAGGAGAGAATCGCCGCTCGGAATTTTTTGTCGATATGCTCAAATCTGAAACTTTCTTTGAAAGCAATGGTTCTCCGGTTCAGAGAGGAGCCGGTTTATAAAGGCATTCGAAGAGTACGCTACTGATTTTATCTGTACAAATGAAATACGATCCACAAAAAGGAAATCTGAAAAACGATTGTTTATTGCGAATCAATAAAATCACAATCGCGGCAATAGCAACACAAAACCCCCAACTCCGAAAATGGGGTCAGTCAAAAGGGAATCAATTCAGCATATATGAATACGAACAACCAAATCGAAGTTGGATTCGGAAAGTTACATGAGAAAGCAGCGTGATATTCATGTGTAACCCAATCGGAATTCCATCCATTGTGATTCTTACTCAAATGAAACACAAAACCCTTTTTCTCACCAATCTTGTAGTGATTTCCCCTGTGGTATCTCCAGCTTTCCTCCAAAACCCAGAATTTGTTTGTCTTCTCTGTCGATCACCTCTGTTATATTTATTCTCCTTAAAACCGAAAAAACACCACACCAAAATGGAGATCTCTTGATTCATTCCTCCTTGACTTGGCTGGGAAAGAACAAAAATCCAAAAAGGAGTATGAGGGTTCTAAAAGCATCGTCTTTTTTTTTTCACGGCTCAAAATTGGCTGCTTCTAGTTTTACTTTTCTTTTCTTCTCAGGACGAGGATTATAATGTGCAAACCCTCTTAGATTTCGCGAGAAGGTGAAATGTCTCTCGATCTTCTTTTTGGAACTGTGAAAAATTTAATGAATCAAAGTTTTCATTCGTTTATTTAATTAAATTTTAGAAGTTAAAAAAATAATTTTATGTGCTGACGTGTCAATAAATAGGTGCTGACGTGTCAGATTCTCGTGAGACTCGCTGAGTCTATTATATACTCCCTCTGTTTCACAAAGAGTATCACTTTGAAGGTTTTCACACATATTAAGAAAATCATAAAAAGTTATACTCTACCCCTTATTAATACTCTAAATAAATTTATTTCTTTTGTTAATACAATAAATGAATAGGGTTAAAACTGGATTTTTATTCAAATTTCTGCATTGAAAACATAAAACGACATTCTTTGTGAAACAAAAATAAAATCTTAAAACGACACTCTTTGTGAAACGGAGGGAGTATATAATAGATGTGGCACACATTTCTTGCTTTTACATTGTACGCACGCACACCTAACCCAACTCAAATACCCAATTAACTAGACGAGTTCTACCGATACATACACACACATACATTATACATACTTCGTAAGCAACCGTATATATATATAGTTATATACATACATGCCAGTTTAGCCACGTGCGTCACGTGACTCGCATAATTGGAGAAAAGGCTCTGTTTGGGCTTTTACTATCTCTCCAACGCAGGCTTGTATATGTTGAGACTAGGCCTTTAAAATAGCCCAACCCTTAGAACTCGGTGAGATTTCTTTTTTCTTGTATTTCTTTGCTAAGAATGTTCGAAATCGCCTAAGCTCAATTCAAGCTACAGGTGATCGCAACTACGAGGATGGAATGACAATGTGGTTTGCCACACGACCTCCATGAAGCATCATGAGTCTTAGTTATTTATTTCTCAGCATAGAATTGCATTTCAAACTTTCTTTATTGCATTGTACATAAGGTTTTTTGGGTTTAAATAAATTTTACATTTAATCCAAAATAAATAAATAAATGCATATGGCTTCCATTAATGATAAGGCCTGATATTTCTGAACTATAAGTTAAAAGATGAGTTATGAGACTCAAAGCGATCGTACTTTTTTTTTTTTGGTACCAGAGAGCCAGAGACGTACTATAATATCATTATTGCTTTTCTTTTAGTTTGGTTAAATCATTTAGAATGATGACCCAATCATCGGTATAGGCATATTCCTTAACTTAGTTACTAGTTAGCAAGATCCATACATATGAAGAAATGAAAAAAAAAGTATAAAAAAGAGACATCGTTGAATGTATTTTCAATAGTAAAACGTAAAAAAAAACATCTGACGATGGGCTAAGTTTATCAAACACGACAGGTATCGAGAAATTATACACAAAAATGCTGATAAGAAAAACTACTTTCGTTTCGTTGAAAATTGAATAGTCTAGAAAATTGTTAAAGACCTCAAATTTACATCCAAGTCTCTTAAACGTTTGCCAATCACGTTCTGTCGTCCTCGTCTATATATCTATTTTATCTAAAACAAATTGTTGAATGTCTCTGAAAAACATCTAGATTCAAAGATGTTGACATATCATTTCTCTAACGGTCAAAACAAATCTACCATCTCATTAATCGCTGTATTCTTTTTTTTTTCCTCCAACAAAACTCCAAAACTGGCAATTTTTTTACTTTAATGAAGAGCTCCACACATCACATTCCAATGTCCAGAATTAACCAAGCAAAAAAATATCAGAGATTGTTGGGCCATCACGAATTCACGATCCAACCTCCCTGTCGAAAACAATGTAAGCGAATTAAGACCATATGATTGGTCGAAAAATTAGAAATTAGGACAAAGAAAAATGAATTTGGTTTAGAATCGGGTTTGGGGAATAGTTCATTGTTCAATCCACCGTTTATGGTTCTCTTACAAGTAAGATTCGTAGGATTGAATATCCGATCAATGATCATCATGGAAGACGAATTTATTGTTGTGAAATAAAAACGAAAAAGTAAAGAGACAAAACGATTTGAGGTAAATATCCTTTTAGGGTTTCTTATTAATTCGTGTGATGATTATTTACAACTTTAAAAACTTGTATTTATAATCCTCAAAAACCCAATTTCCTAAACCGCCTAGTAAAGGGGTTTCCTTTCCTAAACCCAATAAGAAACCGTACCTCGGGGGGTGAAAATCTCTTCTGACTCCAGCTCCTTCAGAATCTTGGGGGAACCTTTTCTTCCTTTAGCACTGGAAGACATGGAGCAGCTCTAAGCAATGCTTGAACTTCTCCACAGTAACTGGCTTGGTCAACATATCAGCCGCATTTTCTGACGTATGCACTTTCTCCAGAATGATCTCACCAGAAGCAACCAACTCCCTTATCTTGTGAAACCTCACATGAATGTGCTTTGTCCTTAAATGATACACTTGATTTTTCGCCAGAAAATATTGCACTCTGGCTATCACAGTGTAGTTGAACTCCACCTTACTCAATACCCAATTCTGTCACAAGTCCTTGAACCCAAAGGGCCTCTTTTGCTGCTTCAGCCAATGCCATGTATTCAGCCTCTGTGGTAGATAATGCAACAACAGACTGTAGCACAGATCTCCAACATATAGGTCCTCCAGCTAGTGTAAACACAAAACCTGTAGTGGACCTCCTGTTATCCAAATCTCCTGCATAATCTGAATCAACATACCCCAAAACTGAAACACCCTCTTGGTCTCCAAACATAATTCCACGATCAGCTGTACCCTTCAAATACCTGAGAATCCATTTCACAGCTTCCCAATGTTCTCTCCCAGGTTTAGACATGTACTTGCTCACTTGGCTAACAACTTGAGCCAAATATGGTCTTGTACAGACCATGTCATACATAAGACAACCAACAACACTAGCATAAGGAACTTGTTCCATACCTCTGATTTCTTCTTCAGACTTAGGAGACTGAGCAGCTGAAAGACTGAAATGATTCGCCAAAGGTGTAGAAACCGGTTTAGCACTTGCCATGTCAAACCTTTCTAGAACCTTCTGTATGTAGCCCTTCTGAGACAGCCATAATCTCCTAGAGCTCCTCTCTCTGCGAATTTCCATCCCAAGGATCTTCTTGGTTGCGCCTATATCCTTCATTTCAAACTCTCTGCCCAATAACCTCTTCAATTCCGCAATATCACCCATATTGCTCCCAGCAATGAGCATATCATCAACATAAAGCAATAAGAGTATATGAGGATGACCATCACGACACTTCACATAGACACAACAGTCATACTCACATCTTTGATAGCCAATCTTCACCATGTAGGAGTCAAACCGCTTGTACCACTGTCTTGGAGCCTGCTTCAACCCATACAGAGACTTCCTCAATCTGCATACAAGCTTCTCCTCACCTGGTTTCACAAGCCCTTCTGACTGCTCCATGTATATCTCTTCCTCCAAATCTCCATGAAGGAAAGCTCTCTTCACATCCATCTGTTCAAGATGAAAATCCCAGCTAGCTACCAAACCAAGCACAATTCGAATTGAAGTGTGCCTTACCACAGGAGAGAAAATCTCGTCATAATCTACTCCCTTCCTTTGTGAGTACCCCTTTGCGACCAACCTTGCCTTGAACTTCATAAACTCCTTTTCAGACATCCCTGGTTTTCTGTTTTCTAGTGAAAACCCACTTGCATCCAATCGCCTTCTTGCCCTTTGGTAAAGGAACAAGATCCCAAGTACGGTTCTTGCTTAGACTCTCATGTTCTTCCATCACAGCCCCTGTCCATTCCTCCTTATCCAGACTAGCAATACCCTCTTTATAAGTCAATGGAACATCTGACTCAATAGAAAGAGCAAAACCGACCATGTCTTCAAAACCATATCTTACTGGCGCCTTCTTGATCCTGTTTGGTCTGCTTGTATCACCACTCTCCTCTGCTTCTTCCTGTTCTTCTTCCTGCTCTTCTTCCTGCTCATCCTCTTGCTGAACTTCCTGCTCATCTTTAGGAGGCTTCTCAGGATTTGCTGCTACTTGCTTAGCCTTACTAAGCGCCTCCTGAGTCTTCCTAGATTCGTTTTCAGTCTCAAACATAACAGATATTGGTTCTAACCTCGCCTGTTCCACCATGTACTGCTCATCGAACACCACATCTCTACTGAAAATTCTCTTCTTAGCCTCAGGATCCCATAACTTGAAGCCCTTAACACTTTTCTCAAAGCCTAGAAAGATGTTCTTCTTGGATTTCGAATCCAGCTTAGACCTTTCATCGCTTGGTATAAGCATGTAGGCTAGACATCCAAAAATCTTCAAGTTTGATAGATCAATATCTACCCCAGTCCAAACCTCTTCAGCGACATTTCCTTCAAGAGAGCTCCTTGCCGATCTATTGATGAGATAAACCGCCATGTTTACTGCCTCTGCCCAGAACTGCTTTGGAAGCCCTGCATTCAACCTCAAACACCTAGCCTTCTCAGCGATAGTTCGGTTCATCCTCTCGCTGACTCCGTTTTGCTGTGGCGTTTTCCTCACTGTATAGTGCCTTTGAATACCATGCTCCTCACAGAACTTGACAAATTTCCCATCAGTATACTCTGTGTCATTATCTGATCTTAGATACTTCACCTTTCTCTCCGTCTGGTTCTCAACTTCAGCCTTCCAAGTCTTGAATTTTTCAAATACCTCAGACTTCTGCCTCATGAAGTATACCCACACCTTCTTTGAAAAATCATCAATG
The DNA here is from genome assembly GCA_020283515.1 of Alliaria petiolata. NCBI lineage: Eukaryota > Viridiplantae > Streptophyta > Magnoliopsida > Brassicales > Brassicaceae > Alliaria > Alliaria petiolata. The sequence continues at coordinate 162,295,430 of JAHZTW010000001.1, forward strand.
AAGATAACGAAGTATCTAGATCCTCCCAATGATTGCTTTCGCGTTGGTCCCCACACATCAGAATGGACATAGTCTAGAAGACCCTTTGTCGTGTGTAGACTTGTCTTGAAAGACACTTTGGACTGCTTTCCCATCACGCAGAACTTGCAAAAATCCATCTTGCAATTCTTCATACCTCCCAGCAGACCCCTCTTGTGGAGCTCATTCAACCCATGCGTACCTATATATCCCATACGCATGTGCCATAGAGTCGTGCTGTCTGATTCAGATACTGCAGCTGCAGCTCCACCTACAACCACACTTCCTACCAAACGATAGGTGCTTCCTCCTGTCATCGTTCCTTTCATCATTACCATCGATCCCTTGCACACCTTCACCACATCTTCTCCTTCAACTGCATGAAATCTGAATCCGTTTCTGTGAAGAGTACCTAACGATATCAGATTTTTCTTGACAGAGGGAACATGTCTCACATCAGTAAGCGTCCTAATAACTCCATCATGCATCCTGAACTTGATAGATCCACTACAAATGATGCCACAGACCCTGTCATCCGCCAACTAAACTGACCCATATTCCCTTCCTTGTACGTCTCGAACCACTCCCGGTTGGAGGTCATGTGGAATGACGGACCTGTATCCATCACCCAAGAATCCACATGATGACCCGACATAACAGCAAGCAAATCGTTATCCCCTGAATCATCTCCTTGCTGCGCTACATTCGCAGACTTTCCTTTGTTCTTTCCCTTATTTGGACAATCCCGTTTGTAATGACCTGCGCCACCACAACTATAACAGGTTGCCTTCTTTCTGTTTCTTGACTTTGACCTGTCACTGCTTGTCCCATCCTGTTTGTTCATCTGCCTTCCTCTCTCCTGATTGTTCGCAAACAATCCATCACCATGAGAACCATCTGCTCCTGGCTTCTGTCTTCGGTCATAATGAGATTGGAGCGAAACAGCAACCGTCTCCAAAGATATTGTCTCCTTGTTGCACGTGAGTGCTGTTAGCAGAGTCTCATACAAAGGAGTCAATGAACACAACATGATCATGGCTTTATCTTCGTCCTCAACTTTTACCCCCACACGAGCCAGATTCCCGACGATCTGATTGAAGGCGTGTACATGCTGCATCAGATCTGATCCTTCTGACATCTTCAGCCCGTACAAACGCTACTTGAGAAACAACTTGCTGGACAGCGATTTCGACATGTACAGATTCTCCAGTTTCTCCCAGATCTCCCTACAGGTTGTGAGATCCTCCACCTGAAGCATCACCTCATCTGAAAGACACAAACGAACTGTCGAAGCTGCCTGCGCCTGCATCTCCTCCCAATCCTCATCCTCGATAGTTGGTTTTTCTTTCGTCAACGCTTTCCTGATCTTCTGCTGTGTTAGAAGATCCTTCACTCGTCCTTGCCAAAGACCAAAATTTCCCTTCCCATCGAATCGCGGAATCTCGAACTTAAGGGAACCTCCCGTCATTGAAACCCAAGCTCTGAGTTTTCGTGAAACCCAAGCTCTGATACCAGTTGTTGTGAAATAAGAACGAAAAAGCAAAGAGATAAAACGATTTGAGGTAAATACCCTTCTAGGGTTTTTTATTAACTCGTGTGATGATTATTTACAACCTTAAGAACTTGTATTTATAACCCTCAAAAACCCGATTTCCTAAACCGCCTAGTAAAGGGGTTTCCTTTCCTAAACCCAATAGAAAACCGTACATCGGGGGCTTCGCCCCCCGAACCCCCCACACTCTGCCTTCGGCCCATTGCTTGTGTCCTTCCGAAGGCTGGCCATTTTACCGCTGTACTGAGATTAAAGTCACCTGAACAACATCTATGAATTAGAAGAATACGGATCTAGTAAAAAAAATGATTTCTGGATTCATGATGTTCATATATGTAAGGCATGATGATTTTCATTGTTGACTTGAAATTATCATGCAAGAATAGATTTTTTCGGATCATGGAGGTTTATAGAATATATTTATGATATGGTTTTAGGTTCAAGGTTTGTCCGATGAGATGAGACTTCGAATAAATGGCATATGACATTGAATCTTACGTTTACATCAACAAGTTACTTATTTGTTTGCATCGATGTATACAAGGTTTGCCATGAGTGGGACCTTCAAGTGTGGTTTTAGAGAGATTTTAAGAGTGTTTGCTTAAACGTAGCAATTAATCTCAGAAAACTCAAGAGAAGAACTCCTTTTACACTAATTCTACGTATTATATTCTGATTAACCGATTTCTAAAAATGAGAAAGTCACTAATACTGTCATAATAGTTTTTACTTATGTTGTAATTACTTGGATTAATCAGAACCAAAATAAGAAGACTAGAGTAGAGAGCATGGCTGTGTAATCCGGTAAAACCGAACCGAACCGAAATATAACATCTGGTTGGAATATGGATATACTATATTAATCGTACATATGTAATAATTTCAAAACTGTAGGATGCGGATATGGTTTGGATATTAACCGAAAAAACCGATTAATTTTAAATCATAATATAATAATATATAATATACAACATAATAGTATATAGTATACAAATAAGTATGTAAATTATGTAACCCTGAAAACTTAATGTCTAAACAATTTTTAAAATAAAGCAATATAATTAACTTAATTTTAAATTATTAATAATGAAAAAAAACTTTATATGGAACAATAACAAAGATATGAATACTAAATCATTAATCGAACCATAAACTATGATTCATATAAAATTTGTTACCATTTTTAATTTTCTATATAAAAACTGAAATCCACATTATATCCAAACCGAACCAAACTAAAGTAGATATGATATTAAAATGGTAGCTATTTTTTACTAACCGAAAATCCAAACCCAAATCGAACCGATATTATTGAGAGACAGTTCCGCTAGAGAGAGTGGATGAGGAGCTGACGTGGAAGTGTATGTAGGTAGTGAGTGACGTCATCTGACAGTGGAGAGCACGTGACACTCGCCAGCAAGGAAACAGTAGTGAGAATCCAATTCCAACTCAACTTTTTATTTTCTTCCTTCCTTGCGGCTACTTTTGTCTTTACCGTTGCCACTTTTCACCGTCCCTTGTTTATCTCAACCACACGCGCTCTGACAAGCGCGTGTCCTTCAACGTTTTGTATAGTAAAGACCGGTGGTGACACCGATTAACCAAACTGATAACTAACAACCAATTATTCTCGTTATATTGTCCTAAAAATTGACAACTTTGAAACAAGTCTCTCTGGTCGGATTGGATTCTCGAAGAAGACCAAGACGCAACTTGCCCCAAAAACATCATAATAAAGGGATACAGTTGTACACATCATGGACTTAAATCATTGATTAATTAACAGAGTTTTCATTGATTAATTATGTTAATATATTCACATGGTTGTAGTACTGATCCGAAGCAACAGTAGCATTGGTCAAAATTTAATTAATAAACAAAATCAAACCCCATGAACAGAGTTTCCTGGTTGTTTCAGTAACTCTCTCTCTTACAAACCCCAAAACCCAATTTTCTCAATTTTCTGAGTTTCTTCAGTTCTTTCCTCTTAATTCGTAGGTTCTGGACCCACAATTTCCTTTGGTTCTTTCCCCTGAAATTAGAAAAAAAAGTTTCCTTTTTTCCGTTCTGGGTTTTTTGGTTTTTTCCATGAATTAATTCCTCGAGTGTCGAGCAGATTCTTGAGTGTCAAATTATTGAGGGTAAAACTTACTTCAATGACGAAAGTTCATTGAACCTTAGCTCTTACGTTGCGTCTTAAATCTCATTCTCACCCACATAAATAAAAAAGTTGGCATTTTTTTCCCGGATTGGGTTTTTGTAATTAAAGGAAAAGACTTTCCCCTTTTCGTTTAATTCACCAACCATTAAGATCGTTGATGACGATTCCTCTACTTTTCCAGTAAGTTTTTTTTTCTTTTCTCTTCTCGAGATTGCTACTTGTTTAATTCCCCCTTCGATTGGTTGTTATGGATCTTGTCGCTTTCACGATGGTTTTTGCTCGATTTTGATGGCTTGTTTACAGATTCCTAGACATCGTCGTCGTGTTCGGTTAATGTTGGTCACTTCATTCTGACTTCGAACAATGGCTGCTAAGAGATCTATTACACAGTTCGGCTGTTCTAAGATCTACCGTCTTCTTCTTCCTCTGCTCTTGTCTTTGCTGATTTGGACTCCTTCGATCTCCTTTGCTGCTACTAACCCTGATGATGGTAAGCACTTTTTTTTTCCCATGATAATCTCAGGAAAAAACTGCAATTTTGGCTTCTAGATTTACATTTTGTCTCACTGAAATTAGATATGAGTTTTGTTTCCCCCCTCCCCCCCTCCCAAGTGAGTGAGATCTGTGTATATTGCTTGAGGATTTTCAGATTTTCGTCCACAGTTTTCTGATTGTTAAGCAACATTGCTATAATTGAACCAGTTGCTGCAATTAACGGCTTATTCGCTGCGCTTGGCGCACCTGTTCTTCCTGGTTGGATTGCTTCTGGTGGAGACCCATGTGGTGAAGCTTGGCAAGGCATTATCTGCAATGTTTCAGATATAATTAGCATGTAAGGTCTTTTCAAAGATAGCAACAACTCTGAGTTATCGTATCTTTCTTTTGATTATTTCTGTTGATTCTTTCTTGAATGGTTACAGAACTGTGAATGCCGCGAATTTGCAAGGAGAGCTTGGTGACAACTTAGCTAAGTTCACTTCTATCACGGGAATGTAAGCCTGTAGACACAAAATGTGACGATTTCGATAAGTCAATTTGGATATTTCTTGTAACGTTTTTTGTATTTGCTTTGCTTATCTCCAGAGATTTCAGCAACAATCGCATTGGAGGAAGCATACCTTCTAATTTGCCGGTTACATTGCAGCATTTGTATGTATACACCTTAGCAATGTATTATTTTCTAATAGGCTTTTGTTGCTTTGAACGGTTTGTATGATAATGGTCTTTACCTTTTGGCAGTTTTCTTTCAGCTAATCAGTTCACCGGAAGCATCCCGGAATCTTTAGGAACATTGAGTTTTCTGAACGACATGTAAGTTCTTATTACACTCAATATCTATATCCAGTTACCTGTTCTGATGAAAATCATACCGTTTCGTTTCAGGTCTTTGAACGATAACCTTCTCTCAGGAGAGCTACCTGATGTGTTTCAAAACCTTGTTGGGCTGATTAATCTGTATGCTTCTTCTTCTTTATAGTTTGGTGAACAGTTACTGTTTTCACGGGTTGTTTTAGTGATCTGATATCTTTGTGCAGAGATATATCAACTAACAATCTAAGCGGCACATTGCCTCCTTCAATGGAGAATTTATCAACTCTTACAACATTGTAAGTTTTGGTCTTTTTCTTTTCCTGCTTAGTCTCTCTTGGTTTCGTTCTTCACCAAAGCTGATATCTGAGTTTCTCAGACGTGTCCAGAACAATCAGCTCTCGGGAACTCTAGACGTTCTTCAAGGCCTTCCTCTTCATGACTTGTAATGTTTCTTTCTCTTACAAAATGTTCCAACTCTTAAAGCAGTGATAATTCTTATAAAAAGTCTTAGTTTTGTTTGTTTATGTATTGGAAACAGAAACATAGAGAATAACCTCTTCTCTGGACCCATACCGGACAAACTGCTAGGCATTCCGACATTCCTGTAAGTGTTCTCTAGTTATGTTTCACTAATCCTATGGGGCCATTTCAGGATTTTTTTCAGTTGCTCTTGTTTATGCTTAAATTGGTGATGCAGAAAGGAAGGAAACCTGTTCAATTCCACTACCACAATTGCACCATCATTGTCTCCGTCTATATCTCCAACAAAACCAGCTCCAACACGACCATTGTCCGGAGCTCCACCACCTCCCGCTACTGAGAGGAATCGAGGGAAAGCTGCTGATGGACCACCTGNTTTTCTGACTTTTGTTAATGTTCTTAAGGTACTTGCATGAGGTGTGTGAACCACCTATCGTACACAGAAACTTCAAATCAGCCAATGTCCTACTCGACGATGATCTGAGTGTTCTTGTCTCAGATTGTGGTTTGGCCCCATTAATATCATCAGGCTCAGTGAGTCAGGTAAAGTACTAAAACCCAATGAGCTTGATTCTGATGGCTTCACCTAGTTTCTTCAATATCTGAAACCAACTGTTCTGTTGTATTAATCAGTTATCAGGACAATTGCTAGCGGCTTACGGATATGGAGCTCCAGAATTCGACTCAGGAATCTACCTGTCTCTTATACACATCTAGATGTGTATAAGAGACAGCAACTGTTCTGTTGTATTAATCAGTTATCAGGACAATTGCTAGCGGCTTACGGATATGGAGCTGTCTCTTATACACATCTAGATGTGTATAAGAGACAGGGGATAGTCCTCATAGCATTCGCTGGCGTCCTCGTCTTCATAATTCTTGTTTTGGCAATACTCTTGCTGTTGCCAAAATGTGCAAGACGAAGAAGAGAACAAACCAGCAGAGTCTTTAAACGTCATCAAGTTGGTGCTGACAGAGGAAGCAGAGAGAATGCTCTAGAAAACGGTCCTCCCGTACTGCCACCACCTGTTCGATCTGAAAAAGGTAGTAAAGATTGAGATATGCAAAGTTTGGCCATTGCTTTCTTACTGAAATTTCGATAAATAATGCTCGGATTGGGCTTATGAACAGTACCCTTCACGAAAGCTGGAGAGGAACCAAAGGTTTTACATGACCTTGAGCGGTTGCAAAGACCCGCGCCGCCTATATCCCGGCAAGAAAGTCAGGATATTGACTTTTCGATGTTGATGCCTCCGCCGCCTCCTCCTCCGCCACCACCGCCTCCTCCTTTGGCTGAGAAGGTCACCGTTATGCCAATAAAATCTCCCGAAAGACCCTTTAAGAAGCCTTCCCCTAAAACACGCTTACCCTTAACTTCTGTGAAGCACTATTCCATTGCATCTCTTCAACAGTACACAGAAAGCTTCTCTCAGGAAAATCTCCTTGGCTCGGGCATGCTCGGGAGTGTTTATAGGGCTCGGCTTCCCAATGGAAAGGTATAATGCAATTAAATTCAAACATTTGTCGCTCAGAAATCTCTGTTTTTGGTTCTGAATCTTTAATTTTTGATTTCGTCTTTACAGCTGTTTGCTGTCAAGAAGTTGGACAAGAGGGCTTCTGAACAACAGCAGGATCATGAATTCATCGAACTAGTGAACGATATAGACAGGATTCGCCATGCCAATATAGTCGAACTTGTGGGTTACTGTGCTGAGCACGATCAAAGACTATTGATCTACGAGTATTGCAGC
>JAHZTW010000001.1:162304312-162457057 GCA_020283515.1 Alliaria petiolata
TTTTCTGACTTTTGTTAATGTTCTTAAGGTACTTGCATGAGGTGTGTGAACCACCTATCGTACACAGAAACTTCAAATCAGCCAATGTCCTACTCGACGATGATCTGAGTGTTCTTGTCTCAGATTGTGGTTTGGCCCCATTAATATCATCAGGCTCAGTGAGTCAGGTAAAGTACTAAAACCCAATGAGCTTGATTCTGATGGCTTCACCTAGTTTCTTCAATATCTGAAACCAACTGTTCTGTTGTATTAATCAGTTATCAGGACAATTGCTAGCGGCTTACGGATATGGAGCTCCAGAATTCGACTCAGGAATCTACACATGGCAGAGTGATGTCTACAGTTTTGGTGTTGTTATGTTAGAACTCTTGACGGGTCGAATGTCCTACGACAGGTATGCGCATCACCACGTTGTTTTCTTCGCTTAGTTTCTTTGCCTCAGATGTATGTATGTATTCATATGAGTCGATCTTATAGGGACCGGAGTAGAGGAGAGCAGTTCTTAGTGAGGTGGGCAATCCCGCAACTTCATGATATCGATGCATTGGGCAAAATGGTTGATCCATCTCTTAACGCACAGTACCCTGCAAAGTCATTGTCACACTTTGCCGATATAATTTCCCGATGTGTTCAGGTAAAAGCATATGTATTGAACAATGAAAACCTGTGATTAGATGCTTGTGATTGTGTTTTGCTTGACCAAAAGGTTTTTTTTCTTCTTTTCTTGTGACAGTCTGAACCAGAATTCAGACCGTTGATGTCTGAAGTAGTTCAAGATCTTCTAGATATGATCAGAAGAGAGCGTCATGGTTCAGGAGAACCTAGCGCAGACTAGTGAATTGTAAAAAAAGCTTTGTTTTTTTTCCGGATCTTCTCTGTGAATTCGCGGAAACAAGAGATATTCAGTTCTCAGAAACAAAAACAACAACAACAACAACAACAAAGGGGGTCTAAACCAAAGACATAAAATGGGTCATATCCTGAAGAGTAAGCTGATTCTGCAGCAAAAAAGAGGCTTATTTTATGTGAATTGGCTCAAGGAAAAGATCAATGTGCTTGCTTCCAATTGCAGATGATTCGATGGGTGGGGAGTTTCGTTATTTTTATTTCTTCTGTGAATTTTGGATCATCCCTGTGTTGTAATCTTTGTTTGTTGAAGTCTTCCTCCTAGTATAAAATTGTGTGTTTACTTGATTCTTTGAACTTGTTTTTACCTAAAAGATCATATGATTTGCTCTGTGTTGTATTCTTTTTAGTGTGTTTGTATGTGCCTGTAACATTCATTTAAAACACTGATCAACGGAGGTCCAATAAACCGGACTAAACTGAACCAAATGGATCTTAATTGTTAGTTACTGAAACGACTTGCATTATGAGAGAATATCTGTTTTTAAGTTGTTGCTGAGATTATGATAAGATCAAGGATCGAAGCTGCCTTTATTTCTCTAAGTACCAAAGAACAATCGTTGAGTATCAAGATACACAAAAGAACCAGAACAGTTTAGGGTTTGTTTTATAGTCCTGAATCTCTCCTAAAAACAAAAAGCTCCCAAACACCCGAATGGACATTAAAAATCTCTACTTTGTGTACTAATTTTTGTTCTTCTGTTTGATTTCTTAGCAATTCTCTACGTTTAACAGGTTTTAGACAAACATAAGCAGACTAAGTTGGCAACAAAGAAAAGGATGAGTTAGTAGTGAACAGATTTTTAATGGCCTTTGCCCAGGAATTAGGAGATAGCATGCATATGCCAGAGGGTTTCGCACGGGAGCCATCAGTAAACTTTGACTTAGCTTTGTCTTTTTGGGCTCATTACTCTTTTCAAAAGAGTCTTTTGATATTCAATTCTTTAACGCTACTTAGGTTTATCAGAACCAGAAGTCGGTCCAAATCAACCAAACGAGAAAGAACGGTGGATTTTACCTCTATCGTCGCATTCATGTTTTGGTCATCGTTGAAAAAAGCAAAGTCGCTTCGTCTACATCGAAGTTATCATGTGGCGGTCTATGAGTCCTCAACGAGATGAGGCTATTGAGAATCGAATCTGTTGAACTAGGATCATGGTGATATTGATCGACCTCATCTGATCGACCACAGAGAGAGAAAAAAAACGAGAGAGACGAAAGAATGATCAGCGAAGAAATAAAAATGAAAGAAACTTACAAAAGCGCAAATTTAGGTAAAAAAAAAAACTTACAAAGGCGCGTGGCTTTAAACAGAAAAATGAAATTGTTGCGTTGATTAAACGGTTAGTACGGTGTTTATAGTATCTAATGTTTTTTGTTACACACCCACGCTAAAAACTCTGTTTTTTTTTCTGCATTGGCTGCGTTTGTACTTTGGAGCCAAAAAGGCAAAAACTCTGTTTTTTTTTAATAAGTTTTCTTGTTTCTTGTGCTACAAGAATTAGGAGATTGCATGTAGGTGACAGAGGGTTTCGCAGGGGAGCCATCAGTAAACTTTGACTTAGCTTTGACTTGGTTTTCAAACTTCTTTGAATATTACCAAAGCCGATGGTTTTAGAAATCGGCGCCCTTAAAAATTTAGCACTGCTTATAATTGTTACCAAAGCAGATGCAATTATATGTTTGCTCACTATTCCTTCTTCACTGACTCTTCTCATTCCATTCTCCAAAACCGTCCAAGAAGATGATCCAAAGTTCTGAGGAATCACTTGAACTTTTATTTCAAAGATTCGCTTCCTGATTTTGATTCCACACCTCTTGGTGATGTGGCTGAACCTTGTAGCGCAAGAAACAAGAAGAACAAAAACGGAGTGATGGCTCCGAGAAGATCAGAAGCAGAAAACATTTCAACCAACCTTCGCGTCAGGAATAAAAGAATCGTTATCAGGCTCCCCATAATATAACGCAGTTTTCGTCTCCGTCGATGATGCCATGCGTACGTCATCGGAGATAATTAAATCTGATTTTGATTTTGCGAACAAAACCATGAATTTTTTTAAATTAAATCAGCTTTGTTTCTCTCTTTACTACCCAACGGCGTCGTTTTATGCTCGAAAGAGAGTACTTATGGTCTGTATAGTGTTAACGGGCCCGCGAGAAATAAGAGGGAGGCTTTTTAGTAGTGTAAAAAGGAGCCCATTAAGTAGTTAAACGATATCAAAAGTCCCACATCGAGTATCGAAGAAGAAGAAGCTTAGTTTATATAGCGACGGAGCGAAGGTATCGTTCGACATTCGATAAAATTGAAACGATACAGAGAAGATTAGCATGGCCCTCCTGCGCAAGGATGACACGCACAAATCGAGAAACAGTCCAAATTTTTTTTTTCCCAGATCGATTCTCAAAACCCTACAATTTTTTTTTTTTTGTTGTTGCAGCTCTGATGTTCGTTGTCAAATTGGATGTGTTCCCGTTTCTGGTAAGTTATAATCTCTTACGCTTCTAATTTCTGCTGCAACAAATTTTCCCATGTCGATTTCACATTTCTGAAACCCTGAAATTCCAAATTTTCGTTGTTGCAGTTCTGATGTTCATTGTCAAATTGGATTTGGTCCCATTTTTGGTAATCCTAAAACTCTTATTGCTTCTAGTTTCTGCTGCAGCATCTGTCGTTTTCCAACGATGATGTTCCCAAATTGTTTTCTTAAAAGATAAAACTCTAAGCATCTCTTCGTCTGCAACTCGGATTTAGTCATATGGTATTTGATTAGTTAGCTCATGGGGGTTTGACATTAGTAAGCAGAATGTTTAGTGGCTCAGTTTCTTTGTATTGGTTTGGTCAATTGCATAGAGAAATATCCTAGTGTTTATGTGTACAAAAGAGTGAGAATTTGGATCTGGTTGTGAGTTGAAGAGACAAATTCGATTTCCTTTCTAAATCGTTATCATTCATTGGATAGGGAAAGGGTTTTAAGGAATGAGGAAATTGTACAGGGAGCTCCCATTAGCAAGATGAAGAGACATGTTTAGGGTTTTAAGGTTTTCAGAGACAGAAAATGGATGATCATGTTTCGTGTCGGTTACTCTCTTAATGTCTATCATTTATGCTGGATTTTTGACAGTTCTTATTTGGAAAAACCGTTGCCGTTAGATAATCTTTCAGCTTCAAGCTCAGAAAAAATCACATTTGAAAAGGTCTTTCAATTGATGATGAATGCAAATTCTTCAAAGCCTCCTAGGTTGGCTTATCTGATCTCGGAGATGAAAGGTGATACACTGATACTCATAGGACATTGCAAGCTTTGGTGTACCATCCAAGAAGTTAAGCCAATGTTCTACTTGACGATGATATGGCTTATCTTATGGATATAGAGCTCAAACTAGAATTCTGACCACTGATGTCTAACGTAGGCATAAACAGAAAGTCAGTTACCGAGAGGAAATTATTCTTGTTGGAGTCATTGCTTTGACTTGTGGAGAAGGCCGGATCAAACCAGTCAAATCTGGTTAAACCTGAAATAAATAGAACCAGATCGGAGTGTTAGACCATTCAGAGCTTTACGTTCACAAGAAGAAGAAGCGAGAGTTATGGAAGCTAAATGAGCAGGCAAGTCAAGCAGCTGACGTGGCAGCATTGGATTAGTGGAAAAGAGAACGAGCACGTCATCACTCGTGCATATATAAAGGGATTGTTGTATTGTTTCTTTTATTCTTTATGCATTGAGAATTTCTAGGTTTACCTTGACGGCATGAGTCAGAGACGATCGTTACGAGATCGTAGCTTTCTGGAAATTCTGATTGTATTCGTGATATTCTATTCAATAAAAGGAGATCGTATTCTAATTCATAACACGGAGTTCCTTGACTTGTTTGATTCGGCCTTCTCCACAAGAGCTCTTTTGGAAAAGCTTTCGAAAGCAATGACTCCAACAAGAATGGTCATTGCTTTCCAAAGAGCTCTTGTGGAGAAGGCCGGATCAAACCAGTCAAGGAACTCCGATCTGGTTATTCGACCAACCATCGTGATTTGGACTAAAACAAAGACATAAACAGAAAATAAATCATCTCCACTGATTTGTGAAGAAGGCTTAAGATGATTCTGCAGCCAATAAGACGTGCTTGCTTCCAATCGACGATGATTCCGATTGGTGGGAAGTGTATTTTGTTTTGGATAATCTTAAATCAGCCTCTGCTTGTAATCTTTGTTCATTGAAGACCTCCTCTCCTGTAAAAATGGTGCGTGTCTCTAACACATTCATTTGTACACTTACAAATCAATGGAGATCCAATAAACCGGACTACACTGAACCAAACGGATCTCTAATTGTTAGTTACTGATGAAAAATGATGCGTTGATTCTTTAAAAGTTGCTTCTACTTAAAAACTTCGTAGAACTTGCTCCTATTCTCTAATGCTGTGTATCATGCTTGTAATAACCTACCTATTCATCTGAAACAATTGTACTAAGTGAGGCCTAATAAACCGGATTTAACCATATCAAGGGGATCTAATATTGATTCACGGCCTGAGACTGGTAACTGCAATGGCTGGACTCATGCTTTAAAAGACTCAAATTCTTTACCGTTGACAGAAAAAAAAAAACAATCATTATTAACTCCTAATTACAAGAAAGGAGTCAAATTCAATCCTTTTCACTATAGTCTTCTTAAAGATTTTCTTTTCACAATTCTCACCCTGAGACTCGAGTCTTGTTAAATAACGGCATTTTCATTATTCTGTTAAATCCTCGGGACTTTATAAGTTTCTTTCACGTATCATTGTTCGCTGATTCTTCTTTCTCTCTTTCTCACTCTATCGCTCTCATCTCTGGCCATGGCTGGGTTTCCACCTGATAGACCCTTCAAACCCGTCGAAGAAGAAGAGCGAGCAGAGAATTCTGTTCCCGCCAAAACCACCGAAGAAGAAGAAGAAGTGCGAACAGAGGAAGATGAGCACAAGGAGGAAGCTTTCGGGAGCCTTCTTGATTTTGATCCAAACAACTCTGTTCTTAGTCGCAGCATAGAAGACAACGAGTCCGACGAAGAAAACGAGAATCCTCAACAAGATTCGATTACGGTAAATCCCAAAACTTTGTGATGATCAAGAACCACGAGTGATATAGTCTCTGTTTTTGCCTGCTTCTTGTTCCGCATTTAATGTTGGGTTTAGGTTAGTCGTAGTCTTGTTACTAATGATCCAAGTCTTTATCAGATTACTAGGCGTTATCAAACGATGAGGCGTGGCTCAATAACGTTTACAATTGATCAGAACCAGCGTCTTGTTCTCTCAAATCGTTCTGGCGCCCAAATGTCTGAAGTGATGATGCCTCCTGAAGAAGATGCTGGATCAATTGATATTCTTATTACTCAGCCTCCATCTCCGGATCCAAGGGTTAATCAGAATCGTTGGAGTGATCAAACGATGGAACGTGGCTCAACATCGCTTGCGATTGATCAGAACAACAGGCGTCTTCTTCTCCCAAATCGTTATGGCGCTCAAATGTCTCAAGCGATGATGCCTCCTGTGGAGAATCTTTTTGCTCAGCCTCCATATCAGAATCAGATTCCTAGGAGAGATCATACGATTAATCAGCCGCACCGATACACATTGCCAAACCGTGGATTTACATCCGTTGCATCTGTTTAGAACGATTTCAACCAGTCTTTTGGTGTGGTGCAGCAGCAGCAGCAACAGTGGCCAAGATTTATACCGGATCACAACTATGCAGCTGGGTTTGGTCCTAACGGTGCACCTTGGGGACCGTTAATTCCAAATCAGAATACTTTTCTTCGAGGGCCTGCACCCGTAGATCACAACTACGCAACATGGAGATATCAGCAGCAACAAATGGTGATGATGCAAATGCAGAATCAGAATATCGTTCCAAGGCCTGGATTTGTTATGCAGGATCAGAACCATTTCAACCAATCTTTTGGTATGCAGCAGCAGGACCAGATTGTTCCCAATGCAGCCCCAGCTCAAGCTTTAATGAGGCCAAGGATGCAGCATGACCAGATTGTTCCCAATATAGTCACAGGTCGAGCTCCAATGAGGCCAATGATGCAGCAGGACCAGATTGTTCCAGATCTACTTCCAGGTCAAAATCTGATGAGGCCAATGATGCAACAGGACCAGGTTGTTCCCTATCTAGTCCCAGGTCAAGCTCCAATGAGGCCGATGATGTATAACCAGGAGCAGGACCAGATTGTTCCCTACTATCAAACTCTAGTGAGGCCGATGATGTATAACCAGGAGCAGGACCAGATTGTTCCCTACTATCAAACTCTAGTGAGGCCAATGATGTACAACCAGGAAGATTACCAGATTGTTCCCACTCTAGTCCGAGTCCAAGCTCCAATGGTGTACAGTCAGGATCAGATTGTTCCCTATCTAGTCCCAGTTCAAGCTCCAATGTGGCCAATGATGTACAATCAGGACCAGATTGTTCCCATGGTAGTCCCAAATCAAGCTCCAATGAGGCCAATGATGTACAACCAGCAGCAGCAAATCAACCAAGGACAACACTTTGGCTTCCCCATTGATGTGATTCACGACCAAGCTTTTCCCAATGCAGCAGCAGCACCACGGCCTGCGCTGAATCGTCGACAAATGCAGCAACTTCAACTTCAGCCTCAAACGCAACAGCCAATGCAGTCTCAGGGGTTTAACGCTGGACCATCTTCTGACCAAAGTCAAGATTAGCAGAGCAGCGTAGGTAAAACTAGTCTTGACATGATTTCAACCCTTTGTTTTTACTGATATTCTCTCACAGAACGTGGTTTTGATAACTGTAAATGAAATTCTGATGAGTGTGTTAACTCAAAATCTATTAAAAGTTTGGAAGAAGGAAAAGTTATCTTCTGAATAGTTTTCATCATACAATTAACTCCTAAGTCCTAATTTCAACATTTATCAGTGAAACTTACTTCTCAAAGAATCTCTTTCTTACAATTTCCCATTTTTTTTGTATACTTTACTTACACGTCACGTGCGCGTGAGCTATGGTCAAATTCAACATCGGTCAAGCGCCTTCTTGTTCGTGTGGCACATGTCGTGTCAGCGAGTTTCAGTTTCAGCTTTTGTTGAAAGTTAAGCTCAAAGGAAGAGGAAAGGATGAAAATGAAGAACAACTTCTACTGATTTTTTCTCTTAAGGTTTTTCGTAGTATTTATTTGGTCCTTCTTATACAAAAAACGAAATGCACCATCTAGTGACAAGTGTCGAGCTCAGCTTTCGTCTAGAGATCCAAGAAAATCAAATCGGTTGTGTGTTACGATGTGATTCACCATACGATGAGTCACACATTTCTTCATTCCTCTGTATTCACTCTCACTCTGCTTTTGTCGTTTGTGAGAGAAGATGACCGTTGGAGATTGGGCTCATTTGGCGGCGGCATTTGTATGGGCTTCTTATTATGTTGGGCCAACTGTGTTATGTCTCCGGATCTGTTTAATGAACGACGACGTTTTGAACCTTCATGTTTGGTTAAAGAAAAACCTCTTCCTGAGTCGGAAAAGCCCCTGTTGATGTTCAGTTGTTAACTGTAGCTTAACGTTGACCGTTAAGTCATTAATTCCAAAGGGAATAAGGAAGCGTTATCTCACCGTTAATACCAACGGCGTCGTTTTTTTCTCGAAAGAGAGTACTTTATGGTCTGGAATCTGGATAGTGTTAACGGGCCCACGAGAAATCAGAGGGAGGCCTTTTAGTGTAAAAAGGAGCCCATTAAGTAGTTTTACGATATCATAAGTCCCACATCGTTTACAATAGAAGAAGAAGCTTTGTTTATATAGCGATGGAGTGAAGGCAATGATCGTCCCCTCAGGGACATCCGATAAAATTGGAACGATACATAGAAGATTAGCATGGCCTGCGCAAGGATGACACGCACAAATCGAGAAATAGTTCAAATTTTTTTTTTCCCAAAAATCTTCCCAGATCAATTCTCAAAACCCTACAATTTTTTTTTGTTGTTGTTGCAGCTCTGATGTTCGTTGTCAAATTGGATGTGTTCCCATTTCTCGTAATTTTTTTATTTCTTACGCTTATAATTTCTTCTGCAGCAAAATTTCGCAGGTCGATTCTCAAATTTACGCTTATAAGAGGCATTTTGACACTTCTTCTTATTTGGAAGAACCATTGCCGTTAGATAATTTTTCAGCTTAAAGAATTCCAAATAAGACTACTTTTTCGAGGGCCCTGCACTCATAGATCACAGCTATGCAACATGGAGACATCATAACACATATCAGCAGCACCCAATGGCGAACCAGTTGTCCAATCTAGTCCGGTTGCAGAATCAGATGTTTGTTCTATGGCCTGTATTTGTTGCCCCTCAGGCCTATTTCATCCAACAACCTCATCGCAATGCAACATATTTTTTTGATGTACCGTGAATATCCTTTCATGAGACATGAAGCTAATCAGCAGAATCTGAGGATGCCGCATTTCAGGAGTGATCAGATTCAGATGTTTATTATGACAGCACCAAGTGAACAGCCAAGATCATTTGATGTTGTTCAGAACCGTTTCAACCCACAACAAAAGTTGGTCTTGTCCTTAGATGATGCAGTAGTATTTGCAACATTGCCCGAGCTGAATCATCAACAAATGCAGCAGCAATTCAACCAACGACAACACTTTGGCTTCCCCATAGATATGAATATGATTCACCACCAAGCTTCTTCCAATGCAGCACCGCCGCCTGAGCTGAATCATCAACAAATGCAGCAACTTCAAAATATGGAAAGAAACTTAAGAAAGGAAGCATCCATCATTTGACCGTTAATATACTATTAGGTCCCAAGGATTTCTTCTATGTCGATGATGCGACGTGTAAAAATGGTTTTATTATTAACACTTTCTAATCAAAAAGGTTTTTCTTTTCTAAAAATTAAAAATGTCCACTTTGTGTCAAGATAAGTATCGAAGAAGTGAAGAATGAAGAAGAGTGTCTCTCTTCTCAATCGTGTAATTTTCAATCCTCTTCATAAAAAATCCCCTTTTTCCACAATGCCCCACTTTGTATATCACGCGCCTTTTGGTTCATGTGGCGCGCGTGTCGTGTGAGAGAGCTTCAACGTTTTACTTAAGGTCAAGAGACTCCAGAGGTATTCAACATTCCGTAATTAATTAAAAATCAGATTGATTTTGCCGACAACTTGAGCTATCTATCGCTAAGAAACCCTGAATTTTAAACTAAAATCACCTTTGTTTCTCTGTCGCTACTTTCGTCTGTTACTCATTCTCTCTTCAGGCCACTCCGAATCTAATTCCGTTGAAATAATAAGTTTCTTCTTCGGGAGATTTCATTCCGTTTCTCCCTTAATTTCATCCTGCGAGAAGAAGCTTAAAACCCTGATCCTGGCCCTGGGTGCGTCTGTTGCTGCTTCTGCCCTAATTTCATCTGCAGCACCTGTCTTTGTCCAAGAACTTGTCTTGTTATGTTTTTTAAAGGATGCAAGACTTAAACTTTAAGCATTGTTTGGGTTTTTGAACTCGATTTAGTCACTAGATCTGACTCAGCTTAGGACTAAACTAGCTTTTTCGCTTGCCATGCCAAAAGCAATAAACAGTAAAAACCCTTTTCTTTTTGTTCGGTTGGTGCATTGGTTGTTGGTGTTCTTATCAACTTTCGTCTTCTATTAATTAGCTATTGGTGGGGGAGAGTTTGTCATTTTCGCTCAAGTTGCCCCAATAACTCTCGAAAACTCTGCAGCAAAAACTCTCTATTGGGTCGTTTCCTTTTTGGGTTTTTGAAATTCTGGTGATTTCTACCAACTCTTTTCTTCTTTATTTTGCACAAAAGATTAAGGCTTTGATTTGCTGGTTTGAGTGTTGCAAAAGACAATTTTGATCTCTTGTCTGAATCAAGTTTTATCATTTATTCATCGGTTAGGCAAAGCTTTTGTTTTTTCTTTGGGGGATGAGGAAAGTGTATAGGAAGCTGATTTGGATCAGAGACCCTTTAGCGAGGGTGAAGAGACACGTTAGTTCACATTCAGGGTTTAGGGTTTTCAGAGACAGGAAATGGATGTTCCCGTTTCTGGCAAGCTTGGTCATGTCGGTTACTCTCTTAATGTCTGTCATTTATTATGCTGGATTTGACACTTCTTATGTGGAAGAACCATTGCCGCTAGACAATCTCTCGGAAGAATCAAATGAATACTTTGTAGAATCACATTTGAGAAAGTCTTTGAACTCCACGCCGAATTCGAGTGCTTCAGGGGTTCCTAGGTTAGCTTATCTGATCTCGGGGACGAAAGGTGATAGTCATAGGATGATGAGGACTCTGCAAGCTGTTTATCATCCAAGAAATCAGTATATTCTGCATTTGGATCTTGAGGCTCCGCCTAAGGAGAGGCTGGAGCTTGCAATGTCTGTGAAGAGTGATCCTACTTTCCGTGAAGTAGAAAACGTCCGTGTTATGTCTCAGTCTAATCTGGTTACCTACAAAGGCCCTACAATGATCGCTTGCACGCTACAGGCCGTGGCGATTTTGCTTAGAGAGAGCTTGGATTGGGATTGGTTCCTCAACCTTAGTGCCTCGGATTATCCACTCGTGACACAAGATGGTTAGTTAACTCAATAGCTCTTATCCTGCATTGGTGATTTTGTTTCTGAACTCGGATTTTTCGGTCTTAGATACATAGTAGTGGCCTTATCTGCTTTCTGATTCTGCAGATTTGTTGTATGTCTTCTCGAATTTGTCTCGGAACGTCAATTTCATTGAACACATGAAGCTCACCGGGTGGAAACTGTGAGTAGAAACCGCCATAGTAACAACTAATTAACTTATCCCTGAAATAGGGAAATAAGATTTGCTTCTCGTGGTAATTTGCAGGAACCAGAGGGCTAAATCAATCATTGTTGATCCTGGCTTATACTTGTCGAAGAAGACCGAAATTGCTTGGACTACGCAGCACAGATCAATCCCCACTTCTTTTAAGCTGTTCACAGGTTAGCAATCATCTTCAACTCGACATTGCAATATAAATTGGTCTTACTTATGAATGAGAAGAAGATGGTTTATCTGTCTTTGTCTTTAATCTCGCAGGCTCGGCTTGGGTAGTTCTGACTCGGTCTTTCCTTGAATACTCGATCTTGGGATGGGATAATTTCCCGAGGACGATCTTGATGTACTACACCAACTTCGTGTCTTCCCCGGAAGGATATTTCCACACAGTGATATGCAACACCGAAGAGTTCAAGAGCACTGCGATTGGGCATGACTTGCACTACATTGCGTGGGACTATCCTCCAAAGCAACACCCTAACTCTCTATCGATGAAGGATTTCGACAAGATGGTCGAAAGCANCTTGTATTATCATCTTCCTACATTCCTCCAAGGTCTTACCTTGCTTGAGTCCCAAGGAAGACAAAACCGCTTTCAATTCATCCACCGAAATAAACCCATCTCCGTTCCGGTCGAAAACGTTGAACGCGTCCTTCATATCTTCTTCTCCTACCTCGTCCTCATCTTCCACCATTATCGTCTTGTAAAGCTCTCCAAACTCTTCAATGTCAACACAACCATCACCATTCACATCGATCTTCTCGATCATCTGCGATAGCTCGTTTTCTGGTATTATGATCCCGAGGTTCTTTAATGACTCGTTTAGCTCCTTCTTCGTGATCCGACCGTCTCCGTCCTTGTCGAACATTTGGAACACACGTTTTAGCTCCGTGGAATCCATTATTGTAGAGCTAGGTTTGGATTAGAGGTTGCGTGTGGAGGAAGAAAGCGTGAAAATAAAAAGAGAATGATGAGACTCCGAGAAGCCGAGAAAGAGGTCCTTTCTTGGCCCCTTGGAGACCCGATAAGGGTAGTTTCAGAAACTAAGGAGAATCTTGAAGAAATGTGATTGAAGAAGATCAATGTTAGCCAAAAAGTCGAGGTAATAACTTGTAAATACGGACAAAAATAGGAGAGATAGAGAGAGATCGTCTTAGGGTTGGGTTATTGTTGGTTGGGAGGAATTGTTGGGTCTATATAAGGAGACTTGTGGCATTGTATCAAAGTCTTATAAACACTTCATTTTATTTTTAGTTAATTCATATTTTTTTTTAATCAAAATTTAGTAATACAATACTAATTTATATTATTCGTATTAAGTAAACAAGATCCTAAAGCACCAATTGAATTCAAAGTGGTATTTTACTTTATCATAGGTTTAAAGTAATTGACTAACTAATTAGCCGGCGGCAAAAGACCAAATCCTTTGGAGTGGTGAACCACTTTTGTGGTACTTTCCCAACTATGTGAAAGTCTTTTGTAATAAACAATAGAGAAATTATGTCAACAAAAATAATAATTTGTTAGTAAGTCGGTTTTAATGATATATATTCATTTTAATAATCACTTGTGTTATGAGGGGGGAAATTATAGCAAGGATGGTAAGTTAATAGTTTATAACAATTGTGAAGAGGAATAAAATAAAGCGTCCGGTAACAATAGTCTTAACAATAGTCAATAGTAATGGAAAAAAGGCTGTATCTTATCCACACGCAGGATCGAACTACGGACCTTCAGTTTACAAGACTGACGCTCTACCACTGAGCTATACCTGTCTCTTATACACATCTAGAGAAACACTCGAATCCATGCGAGCACGGAGCTTTTTCACGGCCTTGGAGTCATGTACGGTTTTGGATTCTTCATTAGCATTTTGGAGACGCTTATGAATCTCCTCGACAGCTTTCATGTCTTCTTTAACACTCTCCACATATCCGAAGAATTCATCGAGGTTTCCTGAATCGAGGGAAGCGTTTTGTAATTCAATGTCGTCGAGTTGGACTTGCTGGTTTAGGTCTGTGTATCTCTTGAAGGAGCTTGAGATTAGGTCGTTCATGGCGACAAATATCTAGAGAAAATGGGCGAGATTCTTTTTGATCAAAAGGAGCATTTAATGGTGGTTAGATGATAGAAATGATGATGCTACAGAGACCTTTAAGAGCTGTCTGAAAACGAATGTGTTAATACTAAACAGACTTTGTATGAGCTGTGTTTAGAACCAGTCAAGGGTTTAAAGACCTATGAAAGACTTTGTTATGAAGATGGGATAAAAATTACGACATTGTGATTTTGTTGGTACCATGTTGCAGAGACGTGGTCTCCATTAACAATCACTTTTTAAAGTTGTGTGTAAACATGGAGCCCACAACCCAAAAATTTATGTAAATAAGCCACTGCACCTTAAAAGGCTTTGATGAGTTTTGTAAGAAGTTCAATACTATCAATACAAGAACAAAGCCTGTTTTCTTAAATGTAAGTTATAGAGGTTTATTCGTTTGTGATTTGTAAATCTTTGTAAATTCACTGATTTTCAACTCAAGCAGAACTAAACACCCCTTAATCACGGTATTTTTCAAGAATATTTATGTGTGTTTTCACTAATCAAATTTTAAGAATAAACCAAACCAGGCCTACTTTCGAATCACGTACCACTAGGACCCATTTGTTTGACATTGAAAATTTATACACATCTAGATGTGTATAAGAGACAGGTGATATGCAACACCGAAGAGTTCAAGAGCACTGCGATTGGGCATGACTTGCACTACATAGCGTGGGGATATACTCTAAAGAAACGCACTAACTCTCTATCGAGGAAAGATTTCGACAAGATAGTCGAAAGCAAAGCCCCCTTTGGTCGAAAGTTCCACAAGAACGATCCTGTATTAGACAAGATCGATAAAGAGCTCTTAGGCCGCACTCACAGGTTCTCCTCAGGAGCTTGGTGCGCTGGGAGCTCGGAAAACGGCGCTGATCCGTGCTCTGTTCGGGGCGATGACTCGGTTTTGAAACCAGGCCCTGGTGCTGAGAGGTTAAAGGAGCTTGTCCAGACACTTTTATCTGATGAGTTCAGAAGTAAANGGTCCTCCACCACCATTCAGGCCTCTCTGCGATTTTAGGCAGTTTGATTTTGAAGAAGTCGTCTTTAAACGCTCTTGCAGGCTCTACAGGTCTCCGGTGTCTTCTCAGACCAGGAGCCAATGGTGGCAAGCCATGAGCAAAGAGCTGGTTGGATGATGCTGCTTCTGCTTCAAAGTCCATAGATGCAGTTGCTGCAGATTTTAACATTTGGGGATCAAGTTGAATCACAAGAGCACAGGACAAGCTTCAACACTGATTAGATGATTCTATAACAAAAGTATACGGTGAATCAACTTGAATCCGCATAATACCTGAAAGAGGAACAATCTCTCGGGGACATTTCTGTGAAATTGAGCTTGCAGACAATCTTAGCTTTGCGGA
This sequence comes from Alliaria petiolata, assembly GCA_020283515.1. Classification (NCBI taxonomy): domain Eukaryota; kingdom Viridiplantae; phylum Streptophyta; class Magnoliopsida; order Brassicales; family Brassicaceae; genus Alliaria; species Alliaria petiolata. The sequence continues at coordinate 162,319,477 of JAHZTW010000001.1, forward strand.
TGAATCAAGTTTGGGGAAGCACACCCTTGGATTCACATACTTGTTTAGAATTGGGCTATGGTTCCTGGTTTATAAAACATGGTCACAAAAAAAGGCAAACACAACATCAATATATGCGAAAGCCTCTAACAAATGAACATCAAAGACTCGAGAAACTGGAGAACACAAAAACAGAAAAGAGACGATGACGTAATTCGGGCTTCAAGAGACCCTATTCTAAACCCCGAATCCAATTTCGTCACGAGAAAATTGATTTGAATCTAAAGGATTTTGTGGCCAAATTGATTCGAATTTCTTTGAAATTGACGATTTAAAGCTTCCAACAGTGCCAGAGCGAAAATCAACCAATATAATAAGACCATAGCAAAACGACGAAGAGTCCTTAGAAAGAAAGGAAATCAACGGATGCAACAAAAATCATCAACAGAAGGAGGAAGTCCAAAATCGGAGAAGGAGAAGGAAAACGCAGCGAGATCCCAAAAGTATGAATGAGATCATTGAGTTGATTATGTCAGAGAGAAGAGAACAAAAGAAAACCTGGGAGCGAGAAAAGTAAGAGAGCCACGGTTGGTGGTCGCCGCCAAACCCTGCATAATTTCCTCTCCGGCGACAACCTTGGAGGCTTTTAGGTTTCGATATTAAAAAAAAAAAAAAAAAAAAAAACAACAACAACAAAGAAAAATCGCCGAAGAGTATCTTTACGTGCAAGAAATATGAAAGAACGAATCTACCTGATTTCGACGAGGTGGCTATAGTATAAGTCGGTTTTAAGGAATCTTCTCGAACTTGAGTCCTCAATCTTATTGGGCTTTCCACAGGAGCCCAAATTTCACTCATACTTGTTGCATAGGATTGAGGACTCAAATTCCAAATTTGAATTTGGGCTTTTGTATTAAGCCCAGGTACTAAATTATTCGGTTTACCGTTTACATTATTAAACCGACAATAACGAAAAGGAAAATCAATTACGGGGTAGTTTCGACTTTCGACATTTTGGAGTCGGTGTTTTTTTCAGGGCTAGGGTTTTAATCAACGCATTCTCTCTATATAACAGCCGCGTGAAACCTAACTCTACAACACGATCGATTGTTTGTAAATTAGGGTTCTTCAATTTTTTTTCTTTTCATCTTTACGGTGAATGGTTAATTATAGTTCCGCAGGAGCCTCCCGGGCTAATCTGATAAATAATTCTTGAGGAATTAAGCCCCAAAGCTCCTGCTAGATTTATGCCATTCGTGTTGCAGTTCTGTCTCTATTTTAATCGGGCTTAACTGTGTCAAAGCAATGTCTAGATTTCGTATTTAATTCGCGATCGATTACAGGAACCTGGCTATGATTACAAAATTATCCGCGCTTCTGAGATTTTGTCAATGAAGTATATAAGGAAAGACAATGGTTGAATTTCTTAATATGAGCCTTTTTCCTCTAGATTCGTCTTTTTGTTTTTTGTTTATGTTTTGGGCATTGATGATTAAATCTAACAGCTTTACGCCAGTTCTGCTTCAGAAAATTCTTGATAGAAGAAGCTGTATATAAATCTGAGCCTGTTTTAATTATTTTCTTGATAATTCGTTTTTAAATTGTTCTTTTGTTGCCGATGAGGAAATCCAAATTTCGAGGTGCAGTGGAGCTGAGACCCTGTTTTCAGGGAGAACCCCTTGGCAGAAACTGCAATTTCTATGAAGCTAATGGATTAAACTGAGGCTTTGTTTCTATTAAATTTGTTTTTGAATGTGTTTTTAATCGATTCGAGAAATTTCGGAGTTTAACTATACACTAGCAATAGCCAGTGTGCTCGTAGTCTGAATAACTCAGAAATTACATGTGTTAACATCAGCTTTGTCTCTGGTTTCGGCCTTGAGATTTGAGTTAAACTAAAACACCAAATTATCGACCTAATAAATTATCTTATCAATTATTTTCATGGTTTAATTGGGGTTAAAAATTGAGGAATATTGTTGGCCATCGACGAATGAAATAAGACATGACTGGCCGATATGAAACTGATTTTCCGGCCCATTTATTCTTATTCAGGGCTACTTTGAATCCTATCAATTAACAATGTTTTGAAATTTGGTATGAGGGCTACTTTGGTTTCATTGTTTGGACTGGAAATTATAAAATAATATGAAGTCCAGGATTTATAATTTGACCCAAAAATTACTAGGCATTTTATTTTATTTCAAGAAAGTCATCACAGTATCGGAAATTTAAATTAATGAAACATAAATGAAATTAGTTTATAAGAGAACTTCACAAATGATATTATAAACAAACAGGTCATGAAATATAAATTAATTTTTAGCTTATAAAAAAACATCACAAATCACATTATAAACAAGCAGGGTCTACAATTTTTACAATGTGCTAAACAAATCATTTCCGTTCATGTTATTTTTCCTCGAGAACGCGAGAGAAAAATGGTTAATCAAATAACCAAAACTATAAACAAAAGTAAAAAAAAAGGAGTCATTAATCATCAGCTCAAATAGCTAAAAAACCGACCCTTTTTCATCATTTGTCTAAACTCCTTGAAATTAACCCTACCATCACCATCGACATCCACTTGTATGATCATCTTCCTACATTCCTCCAAGGTCTTACCTTGCTTGAGTCCCAAGGAAGACAAAACCGCTTTCAATTCATCCACCGAAATAAACCCATCTCCGTTCCGGTCGAAAACGTTGAACTCTTCCTTCATATCTTCTTCTCCTACCTCGTCCTCATCTTCGACCATTATCGTCTTGTAAAGCTCTCCAAACTCTTCAATGTCAACACAACCATCGCCATTCACATCGATCTTCTCGATCATCTGCGATAGCTCGTTTTCTGGTATTATGATCCCGAGGTTCTTTAATGACTCGTTTAGCTCCTTCTTCGCTGTCTCTTATACACATCTAGATGTGTATAAGAGACAGGTCTTAGGGCTGGGTTATTGTTGGTTGAGAGGAAATGTTGGGTCTATTAAAGGAGTCTTGTGGCATTGTATCAAAGTCTTATAAAAATTTATCGTTTCCATAATTTCAACCCGAAATACTTCATTTTATTTTTAGTTAATTCATATTTTTAATCAAAATTTAGTATACTAATTTATATTATGATAAAGTAAAATATCACTTTGAATTAAATAGATGCTTGAGGATCTTTTTTTTTTGGCTGCAAAAAAAAAAAAAAAAAAAAAAAAAAAGATCCTCAAGCATCTATTTAATTCAAAGTGATATTTTACTTTATCATAGGTTTAAAGTAATTGACTAACTAATTAGCCGGCGGCAAAAGACCAAATCCTTTGGAGTGGTGAACCACTTTTGTGGTACTTTCCCAACTATGTGAAAGTCTTTGAATTCACACTTTTGTAATAAGCAATAGAGAAATTATGTCAACAACAATAATAATTTGTTAGTAACTCGGTTTTAATGATATATGTTCATTTTAATAATCACTTGTGTTATGAGGGGGAAAATTATAGCATGGATGATGGTAAGTTAATAGTTTATAACAATTGCGAAGAGGAATTAAATTTAAGCGTCCTGTAACAATAGTCAATAGTAATGAAAATATTGACAAAAAGTGCCCACACGCAGGATCGAACTACGGACCTTCAGTTTACAAGACTGACGCTCTACCACTGAGCTATACGGGCCTTTGTTCAAATGGTACAGATATTTAATTATATTTCTTTCAAAACTGTACTTCAAACACAACAAACACATAGAGATTTGTGAACTAACCAAATCTAATTTGTACACCGAAAGACTTCAAAAAATAAAGTAATATTAGACAAAAGACATGAGAAGTGAATGAACATAAACTTCATATAAACGGCAAGAATTCACAGAGTAATGCCATGAAATGTATGATAACACACAGCTTTTACATTACAAGAACATTCAAACAAGTATTACACAAAAAGACTCGGCCTTTCTTCTTCCCACGAAACAGCTGTTGTAGAGCTCTAAGACCACCATGGGGCATCACCAGTCCTGAAGTCAGTTTCAACCCACGGAACAAATAAAACCTTCCCTTCATCATCGATATCCGCGTGAGCCAAGGCAAGCGACTGTTCCAATCGAAATAAGTTTACTTTAGAAAGTCTACTTGAGAGAGATAACGCAGATCTTATACTAGAGAGAGTGTAATGTATTCGACTTACCAATGGCGCTGGACCTCTAACGACTCGGCCTTGGGCGTTGTATTGGGATCCATGGCAAGGACATAGAAACTTGTTCTCAGCTTTGTTCCATGGCACAACACATCCAAGATGAGTGCACACTGCGTTTATACCGTATGTCGCTAGAGTCTTGTCGTTCTCCACAACTAGGTAAGTCGGATCTCCCTGTAGCATAAAAATCCACAAACCATTGAGATGTTAGAGTAGTGTTTCAAGGGCTAAATAACTTCTTCGCCTTCTCATAGTACTAATGGAATCTTTTACCTTCAATCCTTGGGTCAAGGTTCGATCACCAGGACCATGAGTCTTAAGCCATTCAGCTGCAACTACATCGTTCCCAAGTGCATCCTTGGCCGGAGTACCACCACCTCCACCTCCAGATCTGCATTTTTCGAAGAAACGTAGAGATTGAAACCAAGAACAATCAATTAAAAGAAACTCTATATGAAGTCTAATTTGATCTCACATCTCAGTAACACTAAGGAAACCATCTCCAACTATTCAAAGCTACGTATTGGATTGAATCATAACAACAACAAAACTAACAACATACCAAGCAATGTCTATACCGTATGCAATCAATGTTCAAAAAGAAGAAACTCTGTGAAATCTCATTAATATCATATCTCAGTAACACCAAAGAAACCAACCACTTATTCATAAATGTATATTGGATAATAAATAGAACCAAAAGCTAATACCTTACAGAGCAAGCTCAAACTTCACACCAAAGCAAAACAGAATACAAAGAGAAAAGAAACTCTATGAAGCCTAATTGTAATCACATCTCAGTAACACCAAAGAATTTCACCAAAACGAAACACAATACAAAGAGTCTCAAGATTTTTTTTCTCTCTAATGCAATCAATGTTCCAAAAAAAAACAGAAACCAAAATCTATGAATCTCATTAACAATCTTCGAGAGCAAAATGGAATAAACTGAGGGAGAGATTGAAAGGAAACTGACCCAGGAGGGACAAAGAATTTAGCGTAAGGAAGAAGCATGAAGCCGCTAGGGAGAGAAAGAGCCCCAACAAGAAGAAGGTTCAACAGTTTCCTCTTTTCCATATCTGGAACTCTGTCCGCTGGAATACTCGTTGCTTGACAAACAATCCTCACTCCAATCTTCTCCTTCCTAACCATCTGATGATTCGTCCTCGTCGGTTTCACAAACAACCCACGCGACATCGCCAACATAGCGCTTCTGCTCGAACCCAGCTGCACCCGAAAAACAAAAAATTCACAAACTTTAAAGAAAACAGTTAATAAATCTGCCCTAAAACTGAAAATTCCTATACAAAGAGACCCGATTGCGTCCTATCGATCAAGACAAATTAAAAAAAAAAAAAAATCAGAGAAATTTGTTTCGATTTCGAATGATCGAGAGTGAACCTGAGTAGCAGGGGAAAGGGAGTAGGACGCCATTGATGTCATCGAAAGCTTTACCCCAAACTGTGAAAGGGTTTTGGAATGGAGCTTTTGATGTTATGGAGGAGGAGGAAGACAAGTGGGATCACACAGAGAGCTTTAAGACCTCTGAAGAGAGAGAAGCAGATAAGGCACGCGCCAACCTCTGCTTCCACATAGCCACACAACTTTTCGGATTTTGGATTTCCAGATGACGTCATCATTAATGGGCTTTAAACGGGCTCATTTATAGAAACTAAATGGGTTTTAAAGCTATTAGGCCCATTTTCTCAATGATTCTGTTTAGATTTCAGAAGCCTAATTACTTAGGTTATAGGTCCATTGTCCATACTGCCGAATTAGACTTTTGCCATATTTGTTTTTTTGCTTCTTTTCGATAAAAAAATCTCTAGTGAAATATTTACAAAAAGATGCATCATAAGAAGAAAAATTAACAATAGCAACTCGAAATACAGCACTCTCGAACAAACACATTTTTATATCTAATAAAAACAGGTAAAGTAACATGTGCTTGCTTGATGTAAATCAATTTTCCAAACAACAATCCTTGTGATTCTTTTAACTTCTAAGCAATGAGTATAATTTTGTAAATTTTGTAAAATAAAGTTAATGCAGCTAAATGGCTACACAAATGGGCTTTAGTGGGCTGATTAAATTCATTTCGGCCAATATAACTAAACTATATAGTTCTAGATTGAAAAGATTGGACACTTGTTTTGAGTGGTTTTGTTACACGGAGTTTAGTATCAAAACAAATACTTTTGTGTTTGTTCTGTCTTAAGGCTCAGCAACTTGGTGCATTACATATTGTCGCCTCTGCTTCTGATTGTTAAATCTACACTAGTTGCGGTTTAGATTCTGATTGTTTTGACACCCCTAATTTGAAGGTGTTCTCTAATTCCCAATGCTTCATCTCACTTCTTAGCTTTATTGGTGTCAAGAGTTTAGAGGACTTCTCTACGACTCTAGTTGTTTAAGTGTTATGATAACTATCCTTGTTATGTTTGTTCTCTGTTAGCTATTATAGCATCATATCTTTTAGCCGGTTTGGTTTTGTTATCATCTTTTGTGAACAAATTTTTTTTTATGGGGAGTAAGTTATTTATAAAAAGCTGTATGTCCAAAAAAAAATATTGAAAAGAGGAAAAAGGTAAAGAGACACCGAGAGAAAGAGAGAGAGAGACTGAGATAGAGTCAAATAAGCAAGTTAAGGTGATATGATGAAATGTGCATGGCGTGAGACTCTGAGAGACATGCACTCATCACGTGCTTGCATGTGTGTCTCTTTGCTTTCTCTTTTTTTGGTTTGTTTATTCTTAGTTAGTTACTTAGTTTATACTATAATAGATAATCCCCAATACATATATTTCTTTCTTAATTGACTAATCAGTTTCGCATTATTAATTAGGCACGTAATTATGAAAATCTCCTCATATCCGGTGCCATTCTTGCCTTGAATCTTCCACCGTTGCTAGATTTAATAGATCGAAAGTTATATTCCTAATTTTAATCATATAAGATTATATACCGTGTCTTTGATTTTCGTAAGTTTGTACTTGCATGCAAATTCAACATGCATCTCCACACAGGAAATACATACGTGATTAATGTGTTTTAAAAATGATCGATATGAATGATATAAAACAAATAATCAAAATATTAACTTGTAAACTAATTAAAACAACTGAAAATGCGTTTTATACCACACGTTTTTCTTTTTGAAAAGGAAATTAGGTTTCGATTTATACCACAAGTTATCAACTGAAATGGTTTATGGTCATTCTTTCTTTTGTGTGATAATGACTTTTTCGGTCGGCTCTATTTTGGTAATGGTTAAAAATGCATAACATGCGAATGTTCTTTTTAAAATAGTTTATTTTTTCACGAAAAAGAATTAATACATTAGTGTTACAAAACATAAACATTTAAAAGAAATGAAAATAAATTTAATTGTGGGAGTGCTTTTAGGCTTTCCCTTTATCCAATGCATCATATCTTTCTTGTCCTCTTTCCAACAATGCATATCATATCTGAAACCTTGAAAATTCGTTCGTTAAAGTAAAATTATCTCACAATTTAGAGTCTTATTTGGATTTCATTCACATATTGACACCTTTTCTATGGTCCATAGAATTTCAGCAAGTAATAAGTAGTAATTCTTTAGCAAAAAAAAAAAAAAGTAATAATATTTTATTTATTAATCCGGCAAGATGGAATAGTCGACACATTGGTATTAATATTTTTATTGCTTAGTGTACCACAAGAAAACGGATCACAAATATCCTAAAATCTCAAGGTATTAATATCAGGATTAGGATATTTTGCTTAGTGTATTTGCAGATATTATACATAGAATATTAGTTTAGATATAAAATATAGGACCAAAAAAAAAAAATTACAAATATAAAGATGGCGCAATGGTGAAGCAAGGCACCCCAAGGCAAATAAGTGAGCTCATAAAGTTACTGACGCTTCTTCTAATATTCGTCTGCTCCCTTTTTATCTTTTTCTCGTATTATTAAATGGGTAATTTAAAAGAAGAAAGCACCTCTCCAGTGCTTTATATAAATTGCAATCCTTGAAACATACTATGAGATTTAGAGGGGAAAAATAATAATCAGGGATTATGTCTATAGATAGTAGATATATAATCAAAGTTGTTAAGGGCAAAAGATAAAACTAATGATCTTGAATTTAGCAACCCCCTATCTCCATTAGTCAATTTCACAATTAATTATCAATTACTTGCAATCTCCGTTATCAACATTTTATTTTTACTATATGCATATCGAAGCTTTGGATTCCACGGAAAATTACAAAACTCATCGGATTCAATTATTCATAGTTTCATGCTACAATAAACAAATCACATGTCTTGCTTATACATTTGGTAAACTACACATGGAGAGAGGGTTAGAAAATCGTGCATACTATATATTATACGTACATATCACAACAAGAAAACAAGGCAATTTCCGACGGAAGTTCCGACGGAATGTTATCCGTCGGAAATTTCCGACAGAATTGTAACGAAATTGTGACAAACTAATAAACCGTCGGAAATCTGTCGGTAATTTTCGACGGACAAGATTCCGTCGGAATTTCGTCGGGAATTTCCGACGGTTTTCCGACGGAATTGCGACCATATTATGACAAAGTAAGAAACCGTCGGAAATCCGTCGGTAATTTCCGACTGAATCATATCCGTCGGAAATTCGTAAAAAGTTTCCGACGGATTTCCGACGGATTTTAAAGCCGTTTGAATATTATAGCCGTTATTTAGCCGTTAGATTATGTAAGAAATCCGTCGGAAATCCGTGGGAATTCCGTCGGAAATGTGCTGATATTTTCCTATAAATGTAAGTCCCCCTTCTCTCATTCACTAGAAAAACACCAAAAGAAAAAATATTTCATCTAAAATATTGAAAAATGTCTTCTTCAGATTCTTATAATTATTTTCGATCATGGATGGACAAGCCTCATCAAATTCCGGCAACGGGTCTTATCACGGAAGAGTACAAAGAAGGTTTGCAAGAATTCATGGGATTAGCGACGATGCAGCCGAAAGCAATAAAATCCGGTAAAATTTATTGTCCTTGTATAAAGTGTCGGAATCGTAGATTCATCGTGATAAGGGAAGTATGGTCACACCTGTATTGTAATGGATTTGTGGCGGGTTACAAGATTTGGTATTATCATGGAGAAAATGATACAATGGTGGATATTGCTAGTACTAGTGAACAATTTGTTGGAGATAGCTTAGAGGAACCTAGAACGGATCAGGTAGAAACTGTAGGTCATGTTCAGATGGTGAATGATGCGTTTCGTGAAAGTATACCATCGATTGCTGAGTATGGAGATAGAGGTGAAGAACCTAACTTAGAAGCTCGGAGGTTCTTTGATATGTTAGACGCTGCTAAACATCCGTTATATGATGGTTGTAGAAAGGGACATTCCCCTTTATCAGCTGCAACTAGGATGATGGGTATAAAGACGGATTACAATTTGAGTGAAGAGTGTGTGGATGCAATCGCAGATTTTGTGAAAGATATTTTGCCTGAAGATAATCTTGCACCTGAATCGTACTATGCGATACAGAAACTTGTTGGTGGCCTTGGATTGCCCTATCAAATGATAGATGTGTGCATCGACAACTGTATGCTCTACTGGAGAGAGGATGAAAACCGTTCGACATGTCGATTTTGTCGGAAACCTCGGTATAAGGAAACAAGTGGAAGAGTTCCAGTCCCACATAAACGAATGTGGTATTTGCCATTAACCGAGAGATTGAAGAGGTTATATCAATCAGAGCGCACAGCGGGGGCAATGAGATGGCATGCAGAGCATAACACAACAGATGGAAAAATTGATCATCCCTCAGATGCGAGAGCATGGAAACATTTTCAATCTGTGTATCCGAGTTTTGCGTATGAGGCAAGGAACGTCTACCTTGGATTATGTACTGATGGTTTCAATCCATTTGGAAAGCATGGGAGGCAATATTCATTGTGGCCGGTTATTGTTACACCTTACAATTTACCGCCAACTTTGTGCATGAGACGAGAGTTCTTGTTCCTTAGCATTCTCGTGCCTGGACCAGAGCATCCAAAGAGATCACTTGATGTGTTTCTCCAACCATTGATTTATGAGCTGCAAATGTTATGGGAGGATGGTGTTGAGGCGTTTGATGTTTCTTGTCAGCAGAACTTTCTCATGCGGTCAGTACTTATGTGGACTATTAGCGATTTTCCGGCATATGGGATGTTATCTGGATGGACAACGCATGGAAGGTTAGCATGCCCTTCTTGTCAAGATAACACAGATGCATTCCAATTGAAGCACGGAAGAAAAACGTGTTGGTTTGATTGTCATAGGCGATTTCTTCCAAGCGACCATATTTATCGTCGGAGCACAACGTTGTTTAGGAAGAACCGTCGAGTATTTGAGGGTCCACCTCCTCAGTTAGATGGAAATTATGCGTTGACTCAGTTCAGAGATTTTGGTGCAGAGAGGACCGTTGAATGTGGTGGTAACGGGCATTATCCTGTGAATGCTTGTGGGGACCTACATAATTGGCACAAGAAGAGTATTTTTTGGGACTTGCCTTATTGGAAGGACCATTTATTGAGGCATAATCTAGATGTGATGCACATTGAGAAGAATTTTTTCGAGAACATAATGAACACCGTTCTCAATGTCCAAGGGAAGACAAAGGACAACCTAAAGTCTAGATTGGACTTGCCAGAATTTTGTTCTCGTAGGGCGCTACATATTTCAGCGAATGGGAAGGCCCCGGTCCCTGCTTTTCGATTGGATGCACCTTCAAAGGATGTGTTTTTCGACTGGATTGCCGATAGAGTTAAATTTCCGGATGGATACTCATCCAATCTTCGTAACTGCATTGATCGTGGAGAAGGAAAGTTTTCTGGAATGAAGAGTCATGATTGTCATGTTGTGATGCAGCGTCTCCTTCCATTTGCTTTTGCCGGTCTTTTACCACGTAATGTCCATGAAGCAATTGCAGGTACAATTAAGAATTAAATATCTTATATATTTTTTTCAAGAATTTCATTAATATTAGTTTTAAATCGATCATTTCATAATATATTTCTCCTTAATGTAAACTTTGCAGGGATTGGTTCATTTTTTCGAGATATATCCGCGCGATCTCTTACAATAGACGGTATCCAAAACCTGGCGGACAGAATACCCGTAATACTTTGCAATCTAGAGAAGATATTTCCACCCTCCTTCTTTGATGTTATGGAACATCTACCAATTCATCTACCTCGAGAAGCAGAACTTGGGGGCCCTGTTCAGTATCGTTGGATGTATCCTTTCGAGCGGTATATGTTTCATCTCAAGAAGAAGGTGAAAAATTTAAGCAGAGTTGAGGGTTCTATTGTCGCGCAGAGCATCAATGAAGAAACCTCTAATTTTGCGGAGTTCTACTTTCCAACACAAGTTAAAACAAAGAGTCGAAGACCCGCTCGACATGATGACGGAGGCGAGAGACCAATATATCCGGTCTATGTTCCTAATATTTTCTGCCAGATTGGAAGACTTAGTGGAAAGGGGAAGAAGCGAAAGTTGTCAGCCGTTGAGCATAATCATTTGCATATGTATATTCTCACAAACTGCGACGAAGTTGAAGAATATGAGAGGTATTAAACCGAGCCCATTGAATATTTGATCTTCACATATATTCTGAAATAATTGATCATGTCATTTATATAATATATATAACATGTGTTGTTTACTTTCATAGGATCTATATGGCTCAAATGCGTTACAATCATCCACAGAAAACCGAGGAAGAGCTTATGAAGCTAAAACAAGAAGATTTTGGACGTTGGTTGCGATATTATGTAAGTGTAGAACTAATTATTTGATCTTAATTAACATATATATGTAAAATAAATGTTTTAATTATTACGAACTCATTTATGCAGGTTACGACAAAGTCCTCTGAAGGTCATTTATTTCCCACGTGGTTAGAAGAGTTAGTGCAATTTCCACTAACGGTCGCTCGGTCACATATGATGTATTGCACCCGGGGTTACGCTTTTAAGATTCTTCGAGATGATAGGAGCAGGCCGACTTCTGATTACGGGGTATCCACTCAATCCGGTGATCTTGTATACTATGGTGTCCTTCGCGAGATTTTAGAAGTTCATTATCCTGGAATGTTGGACTTGAGATGCGTTGCATTCTTATGCGATTGGTACGACCCATTAGATGGAAGTGGTGTGCGACACGACCAATTTGGTGTTACATCAGTACATGGAAGAAGACGACTCCAGACATATGATCCATTCATTCTTGCTTCACAAGCAGACCAGGTTAGTTTTATTAATTTCTGAATCTTTTAGAGATATAATTAATTTTTCATTTACATGATTTTGTTAATATTTAATTTTTATGGTGTATAGGTATGCTATATTCCCTATCCTCGAGTGAAAAACAAGCAAGACCCATGGATTACAGTGACACCGATTAACCCGAGAGGTAGAGTTTATGGGATATCTGAAAATGATCCTTTGCAACAAAATACTGTTGCTTTAGCTTCCATAGATCATTCCCTCGAAGTCGAGCTCGTAGTTGACTTCACTGTAGATGCGGACGATCGAATATTTGAGGATTCAGAGGAAGAAATTGATGAATTTGGAGAAGAATCTGATACGGCGTCTTCAGATGATTCATCAGAGTCAGGAGATTCAGAGTAGTTTTTTTTTTATCCTTGTATTGAAATAAACTTGTGTAAACATTTATTTTTATAAATTTAAAAGTACACATTAGTGAATTAAAAACCAAAAAAAAATATGAATCATACGTTTATAAACTTTAGTATGATTTGTAAAAAATTAGAGTGAAAACTTCATACACAAAACCACCTTTTAAAGATGCCGTCGGAAATCCGTGGGAAATTTCCGACGGATTTCCGACGGATATGAACATAAACATAATTTTACATGTACTCGGACAAATTGGATTTAAAACTTCATACCCTAAACCACAATTTAAAGAGGCCGTCGGAAATCCGTCGGAAATTTCCGACGGATTTCCGACGGCCTCTTTAAATTGTGGTTTAGGGTATGAAGTTTTAAATCCAATTTTTTCAAAACTCCTATAATAACTTTTTTATATGGTTAACAAATGTACAATATGATCTAAATGTAATCTAATACATATTTATTGATGTTTAGACAAAAATTTGAAATATGGTTAAGGAGTTAGTATAAGTGTTAGTATATAGTTATGTAAATGTTTTGGAAAATTATATGTTTGTTGTATTTTATTTTTTAAAACAATTGGAAAAACAAATTGTTTTAAGAATCAACATATTTTGTTAATGCAACATGTTTAGTATTGTTTGAATAACAAATTTTGCATTTATAAAACCCTAAACCCTAAATATACCCTAAAGCCGTCGGAAATTCGTCGGAAAACCGAAATCCGTCGGAAATCCGTCGGAAATTTCCGACGGATTTCCGACGGATCAAATTCAACGATCCGTGTGATGCGTTGACTAACCAATGGAAACGCATGCAACAAATATCGGGAAAACCGAAATCCGTCGGAAATTTCCGACGGATTTCCGACGGATTTCGGTTTTCCGACGGATTTCCGACGGCTTTCGGGTTTTTCGAGAAGGCGCGTCCTCTGGCCGCGTATTGATTATTTTTAATGAATTTTTTTAAATTCCGACGGATTTCCGACGGATTAGGTCCGTCGGAAATCGTTATATATACACAAAAACCCTTTCTTTTTCCCCCAGTTCTTCTTCTTCTCTTCTCCGCCGCATCTCCTTCTTCTTCTCTTCTCCGCCGCTTCTTCTCTTCTCCGCCGCATCTCCTCTTCTCCGCCGCATCTCCTCTTCTCTCCTTCGCCGCACCGCCGCTCCGCCGCACCGCCGCTCCGCCGCCGGATCTTCTTCTTCTCTCAATGGATAACTCGTAAGTCACCCGATTTTTAATTTTTTTTTACTTTTTGGTGTGTAAATCGTGTTAGGTTGTTAGAAAATCGGGTGTTAGATGTGTTAGGGTGTTAGAAAATCGGGTGTTAGATTTTTAGGATGTTAGAAATTAGGGTGTTAGATGTGAATCGGATTTTAGGGTATTAGAAATTATGGTTTGTGGATTTTAAAATTATATTTCATAAAAAACGAATTTTTATAATTTTTATAATATTGAAAAAAAATATTAAACGAATTATATATTTTGAAAACAAATAAAATTTATTTTAAAATTATATTTCAAAATAAACGAATTTTTATACTTTCTATAAATATAAAAACGAATTTCTATAATATAAATAAAAATTTCTATAATTTTTAAAATATAAATATGAATTTCTTTAATATAAATAAAAAAAAGAAAACGAATTTCTATAATTAAAACCAAATAAAATTGATTTTATATTTTGAAATTTGAAAACATAATTTTTTAACTTTTTTTTAATGCTAATGTTTAAATTTTTCTCATGTATAGAGAATTTTCGCCGCAACAACTTGGTGGCCGCTCTCGTTCTCGTGGTGGCCGCTCTCGTTCGCGTCGTTCCACACATAGCGGATCTTCTTCTGACGTCCCGGAGTCCCAAGAATCCGCTGCCCGCAGTCGGATTTCTATCGAAGAACTTGTCCAACAGCCGAACCGGAGGCACTGCATCAAACTCGACCCGGATTGCGAAGATGGGACATGGTAATTTCTTGTCTAATTTTTTTTATATTTCTTGCCCTTTATTTTTTTTAAATTTAAATTTGTTTCTAAAGTTTTTTAATCTATAATTTTTTCAGGTTTGGATTGCATCCGGAAATCAACAAGACCATACTGCGGATGTTTCATACCATGTTGCACCACCCGTATGAGACCTACTCATCGATGCCGCCTGACGTGAAAGATTCGTGGCATCGATCTTTCGCCGTAAGTTTTTTTTTAAGTTTTTCAAATTTTTAAACAAATTTTTTATTTCATTATAACTTACATAATTTGTTTTTACAGCAAGAATTCACTTGGAACTGGCAGCGAACCAGAACCGTTCTCGATGAGTTCGACAGGTTCGCCGCCATCCAATACACGAGACACATGTACGAGTGGAAGCAAAAGTTCATCGAGGGAAAAGATCCGCCGAAGGATCTCGAGGAGAATGTCTGGAACGGTTTTTGCGAGTATTGGAATCGACCTGCCACAAAGATACAATCCGAGAAAAACTCGAAGAACCGGAAGAGTGACCGAGGAGGAAAGGGCGTTTATGTTCATAACGGGGGCGCAAAATCGACCTTACGTCAAGTGGCTGAAATGGTAAGTAAATATTTTTTTTTTCATAATTTTCTTATTTATTAATATATTTTAATTTATATAATTTTATTTTTCATAGACGATAGAAGCGGGTGGAGTCGTTCCCGATTACCTCGACGTTTTGGAAACGAGGCACACCAACAAAAAGACCGGAGAAGTCCAAGACGTTGGTGTTCGGGAGGTTGTGGAGAAATGCAAGAAAAAGAAGCTCGACCGCTTGACCCAGCTCTCGCAGGAAAATCCAGACGGCTCGATCTCCTCGAACGAGCTAACCCGAGATGAGATCAACGACATTGTTCTCTCGGTGCGTTTTTATTTTATTTTAGTTTTTACTT
This sequence comes from Alliaria petiolata, assembly GCA_020283515.1. Taxonomy (NCBI): domain Eukaryota; kingdom Viridiplantae; phylum Streptophyta; class Magnoliopsida; order Brassicales; family Brassicaceae; genus Alliaria; species Alliaria petiolata. Next base: position 162,335,205 of record JAHZTW010000001.1, read on the forward strand.
TAATTTTAATTTTAATTTTAATTTTAATTTTTGATATCTAACATCTTAATAATTTTGTTTAGGAAACTCGGAAAGTAAAAGGTCGAACCGTAGGGTTAGGCCCACTTCCGAAATTCGATGGAGCTGATTCCTCTTCTTCTTCGGGTTTTTCTCGATACTCTCCGCATTATCAAAAAGAGATCGAAAAGCTTAGCCAAGAAATCAAAGACCGTGATGCGATTGTCGAAGAAATGGGAAAGAAGCATGAGCAGTTGGAGTCCGCACACGAATCGACCCGGGAAGAGCTACGCATGATGAAAGAAATAATGGAAGCTTCGTTTCCACATTTGTTTAAAAAGTAGTTTGTTGTTTTTGAACAATTTCTTTTATGTCGTTTTTTATTTTTATTGTCAAAACAAATTTATAATTTATTTTTATTTTCTAAAATTTTAATTTTAATTTTAATATTTAATTTTCGTTTTTAATTTATATTTAAATTCGATATAAATTCTTTTTTTTTTTTATAATATTCCGTCGGAAATCCGTCGGATACTTTCCGTCGGAAATCCGTCGGATACTTTCCGTCGGAAATCCGTCGGAATAGCGTCCCTCGGAAATCCGTCGGAAACTTTCCGTCCGTCGGACATCCGTCGAAATAGGTCCGTCGGTATATCGTCGGACAGAGTTCCGTCGGTATGTCGTCGGAAATATTTCCGTCGGACATCCGTCGGAATTGGATCCGTCGGGCATCCGTCACAAATAAATCCGTCGGTATATCGTCGGAAATCAATCGGTTTATCTTCCTCGGTAATCCGTCGGAAATTACTTACGGATTACCGACGACACTAATCCGTCGGAAATTTCCGACGGATTTCCGACCGATGAACTGTAACCGACGGACTCTTTTGGTCGAAAATCCGTCGGAAACAGGCCTTTCCGACGGATTTTCGACCAAAATTGCCGTCGGAATTTGATGTCTTTCTTGTAATGTATATTCCATCAACGTTTCTTGGTTTAAATTCGTGTATATATATATATATATATATATATATGCGTTATGTTCATGATGAACCCTTGTGGCTATTAGATGACCGGTCGATGCAAATCTCTCTATATATATATATAAAAGGTTTCCAATGATAGTCGACTTATAATTGACACGTCTTACTTGAAATGTAGTGTATAAACAGATTAATTGGATAATCACATTAATTAGTCAGACAACTAAAAATGTGTAATGTATAGTATAATGCCATGATTTGATCGTGGATCTCACTCTATTCCACACACACTGCAGTTGCAGAAACAAACAGCAGGGAGTTGATTTTTATTTGGCTGTTTATTTTTGTTACCGAGCATTATATACTTAGAAGAATTATAGACATTTAAAAAGTAACAATAATTAAGAATTTAACATTATTGTTAATGTATGGAGAAAAGTAAGAAAATAAAAGCAAAGCAAAGAAGTATTATCCTTTTAAAGTTCAAACAAAGTAGGTGGCCCTTGAGAATTTGGGTGTTATATTCATTATTCAATAAACTTTGAATCTTCATTAATTTCCATTTAATTCCTTCTTATGCAATTCTCTTCCTCATATGATTAATATCTCTCTTCTTTATTGATTATATTATTAAAATCACTTCTCTATTGTTTACTAGCTAATATCCCCAAAACTGAAACGCCTTTTTGTTACGTTACACGCATATAATTTGTATTTTCTTTACATCTTATTTTTGTTAGGTACTAACGGTCAGTCAATGTTTTTTTTTTTTTGTCATCATTTCGTTCACATCTACAATTTCAAAGGGCTTTGAATTTCACGTTTTCCAGCAATTCTCGTCTAAAAATAGACAGCCAGTCTTTGACAGTAAAAGATACAAGTAAAAAAAAAAAAAGTTGTTCAAATGGCGTATTCACATGGCAGTTTGGTCATTGACTTCTCAATTTTTCTTTATTGACTTCAAAACTTAATTAATTTGAACATATATATTGGGAAATTCAAAACCTAACAAAAGGTGGGTACAAAGACTTAAGGACAAGGAAACCAAGCTGTCACAACCTTATTAACAATGTATAATAAGAAAAAAACAAGACTTAGATTTCAAAAGTTAATCAATGTTTGTAACTGTTAGGACGAGATTCTAAAGTGACGAATCTTTTAATGGGTTTTCATATAAATACAACAATACACTACACAAGCTGTATTAATAGCCTCAGTTGTCGCTATACCAATTTAATGAGTCATTTAACCTTAAATTGTATTTTGAGAGTTTAATCATAGGATTGACCTGCCTTTTTACTATTATCACATATTCATAGTAAAACAACTGTATAGGAAATTAGATTACGAGTCATTCATTTGAAAATAAAATCCGATCTTACTAAATTTATAAAAATAAAGATCTAAACTATTCACTCTGTTATTTTTTAATTATCGTTTTAACTTTATTTTTTATTTTAAAATATTTGTCGTTTTAGATTTTCAATGCAAATTTATGATAAATTTTCCAATTTTATCTCTATTTTTTAAAGTTATTAATTACTCATATCAAATAAAACAACATATTAATTAGGAGCAAAAAACAAAATTCATTTATTTTTTTAATCTGTATGAAATTATTTAAAACAATAATTAAAAAATAACGGAGAAAGTATTAAATTTGGATGATATGAACTGAAACTTTAATACAAAAATAGCTATATGTAATAATAAAGCTGTTTTGTAAAACTCGAAATTCAGTTCTTTAAATATTTATGAACTTTTTTACTAAGAAAAATTCATCTAGTTTTAAATATGATGAATTTAATACTAACATTTTACCAAAAAGATTTTACAGGATAATTTTTTTTAATAAAGAATCTCCTTTATGTTGAAAAAGTTTTGATTTATCTTTGATAGAATCTTAACTCTTAACTATTAAGAAAATCTAATAATTATAGAGAGATCATATGTTAGTAACTCAAGTAGATAATATAAATAATAAAATAAATAAGAGAGTAATATCCCTCAAAAGACCAAAAACCCTCTCTCTCTCACAATAAAGACAACTTCCTCTTTTTAATGTCTCTCTCTCTCCCTCCCTCTTCTTCTTGGTCTAAGGAAGCTTGAGAGACTCTCAAATTCTCAATCAATGGAGTTTCATCTTGAACACCCTCTCTCACATTCTTCTCTCCACAGTAACTTCAACGACGAAACAGACGATGATACTTTACCACACTCTATCTTCCTCGTCGAATTTCAACACATGCCTTCTTCTCATTACTTCCACAGCCTCAAGTCCTCTGCTTTTCTTCGCTCTAATCGAAACCACGCCATTTCTTCAATCATTCAGGTCCTTTTTTAGAACTTACCCAAAATTTCACTTTCCTCAACATTTTCTGGGTTTTAGTCTGAATACTTAATCATTATCGAAAAAAAACTCACCTTTTTGTGTTTACTAATTTCGCAGTATTCCAGAAAATTCGACGACCCATCTCTGACGTATCTTGCAGTGAATTATCTAGACAGATTCTTATCCAGCGAAGATATGCCGGTAATAAAAACAGAATCTTCCGACAGAATCTGTCGTTTGTTTCATCTGAGATTTGACTTTTTTTATATTATAATTGTTTTCTTCGGCAGCAATCAAAGCCTTGGATTCTCAAGCTTATCTCTCTTTCTTGTGTCTCTTTGTCTGCCAAAATGAGAAAGCCAGAGATATCTGTCTGTGATCTTCCGGTAAGAGCTTAAAAAGACTGAATCTTTACATTGTGAAATGTGTTTTTTTTTATGTTTACGATGTGTGTCTGAAGAACAAACGAATAAACAGGTGGAAGGTGAGATATTTGATGCTCAGATGATAGAGAGAATGGAGAATGTGATTTTAGGAGCTCTTAAATGGCGAATGCGCTCTGTTACTCCCTTCTCCTTTTTCGCCTTTTTCACGAGTCTCTTTGATCTCAGAGAAGACCCTTCAGTACTAAAACATTCCCTCAAATCTCAAGCTACTGATCTCACTTTCAATCTTCAACATGGTAACAACAACTGATGTTTTTTTTTTTTTCTTCCATGCTTTGAGTTGTAATCGTTTTCATCAAAATGTGTGTCCTAATCCTTTTTATCTTTGAAAACGCTGCAGATATCAAATTCCTCGAGTTTAAACCATCAGTAATCGCAGGCGCTGCACTTCTCTTTGCTTCTTCTGAGCTCTGTCCTCTACAGTTTCCACGTTTCAGTAACAGAATCTGCCAATGCACATATGTAAATAAGGTAAAAGCCTTTTTGGAAAGAAGTAATGATGATCTCAAATCGAGCTATATATATATATGGTTTAACGCGAAAATGATCGTTTAAACGTGGGTTGCAGGATGAGCTAATGGAGTGTTACAAAGCAATGAAAGAGAGAGATATAGTTGAAGAAAACGAAGGAAGCAACGAAACAGCAGTAAATGTGCTTGATCAGCAATTCTCGAGCTGTGAAGAAAGCGATAAGAGCATCACAATCACAGCTTCTTCACCTAAGAGGAGGAAAACTAGTACTCGCCGATGTTAAGCTGAAAAGGCGGTTTATGGACACTGATGCAATCACTTTGCTGCTACTTCAAACCAAAAAAAAAAAAAAAAAACAAAAAACCAAACTTCTGGTCCCTCCCCTTTTGAAAGAGACACTTGCTTCCTTATTTTTCTCCATCAATCTTTCTTCAAAATAAGCCAATCTCTCGTTATGGAAGACAAGAGAGTGATGATGAATGATCAAAGACGAAATCTCGGGTTCCGTTCTTCATTGTGTTCCTTTGGACCACATCACAAAACTCAAAAATAAATAATTCAATCTGTGGTGTTTATCTATTATCATGTTCTGTATTTACAGTTTTGGTTACTTTCTGCAGTTAAGTTGTTTCACTTGAGGGGGTATAATCAATAAATATTGCCCGTTCTTATTATGTATAATAATAACCTATGGTTATGCCTACTATAATATGAACAACAATGTGTGGTCACGAGAAAAAAAAATGAGTTACTATGGATTTAATTTTTTCAGGAATAGGATTTTGTCTTATGAGACTTCGTTATCCGAGTTATATGGATCCAGTTGCCAGAATCTCTGTTGCAGGCAGGCAATATGATACTCTTTGGACCACTTTACTGTTTTGAATCATTGAATTGCTTTTGTTCTTACTGTAATCAAATCGCCTTTGTACTAACCCACACTAGGCCCATTCGGTTCATATTGGGTGAAGATCGTGATATACACAAGAGCTGGTCAGGCCCATTAATGGAAACAACTTCCAGTTCCACATCGACCCTGTAAGACTGACCATCCGGTTTACCCGAACCAAAATTGTACCATTAAACCGAACTGAAAAACTGGATTGGACGCAGACAAAAAAACAACATTGAAGAGACGAGAGAGAGATTCAAAGTCTCTCTATTCGCAAAACATGTCTTTAACTGTGCTGAAAAGAATGTGTATAACATGGTTTCCAATTTCAGACATTATTGAGAAGCTAGAAGAAAGAAACAAAGCTTCTCTGATGTATTTTTTTTTTTAATGCACAACAACAAAACACAGAGATTGAAGAAATATGAAGAAAGGGACGAAATATAGTGAACAAAGAAATCATCTTCAATCATTATTACCTTGCAGAGGAAACCGCAGGAAACGAGAGAGAGAGAGAGAGAGAGAGAGATCAGATCGGTCCAAGAGTTCCTTCGCTTCGACTTCTTCGCATGGATAGCTCAGATCTCAGGCTAGACAATCTATCACCAGTAGCAACGTAATAATTCTCGTAAGCAGCTGGTGATACTTTGTGCCCCACAGGTGGAAGACGGCTGCTTCTCTCCTTGGATCTTTTCTGCAAACCCGAGGCTTTACGAGCTGTGGATGATCCGGGTTTGTGGGTACTGGATGCACCATGGCTACTCTTCCGGCTACTGTTTTTGAGCTCTGATCTGAGACCTCGGTCCAGCTGATGTGTGCTTGTCCCGAGCCGAGCATCTTTAGTGCCTTGTCTGTTATAGTACACCAGGTGTGGCAGGAGTCCCAGAAGGTACTTCCTCAGTTGTTCATCACCAACATTCTTCTGTGCAGGGTTACCTTCCAAGCTTATAGCCTGAAGAGAACTGTAATTTGCAGCGAGCAGGCCGAGACATTTGGTGGTTGAAAACTTATTGAAGCGTAAATCCAAGACCGTCAGTTTCAATAGACGATGAAGACCCTCGATTTCGCTGATTTTGTTCCCAGCTAGGTATAGTTCTTTCAGGGAGGAGCAAGACGCCAAACCTATGCCAACAACAACAAAAAAAAAAAAGCGAAATACCATCAAACGTGGTCTCCATAAAATAAAGCAGATAACTCAAGAATGTAGCCGAGCAAAGGTGTCATCATACCATGGCCAAGCCTCAGTATTCTGTTGTAACTCAAGTCTAAGACTCGAAGCCGAGTGAGCTCACGCAGCCCCTCGATCACCGAGATACTGTTCTTCGACAAATTCAATGCATGTAGTCCTCGTGGAAGAGCACCAGCGGTTATCCTAACTGGAACATGTATTAAGACCAGTAAAAATAGAAGAAACAAAAACAATCAGTGTGTGCAGCAAATTAGCAAAAAAAGGGGCAATATAGCCTACCTATTGCATTTCCTGAGAGATTGAGAACTTTGAGACCAACAAACGCACTGAGGAATGGTATCACAACCAGACCATGACTAACCAGCTGGGCTGTGGTCGCAGAAGCACTCAGAGAGGATATATACTTTTTCGCAGCTTCCATTCCAGGAGTTAATTTGACGACATCTACTTTAGCAGAAGCTGCTGTTGGCTCGTTTAACACGACGGCTTCTCTTGGCAGCTCATCGTCGTACCCCCCTGTTATTTCATCAGCTTCCTCTGACAAGTTTACATGCTGAAGGTCATTGACCCAATCCTCGATACGCTTGATTTTAAAATCCTTTCCCGGGAATTCTGCTTGCTGGTTTGATGTTTCTCCTTCAAGGAACTCTGTTAATCTGATCTCATCTGTAGGTGGTACTAACCAATCTTTCGCCAGGGATGAATAATCATATGCATCATCATATCCTTCCTCCTCGAGATTTTCCTTGCTGTTGTTATTTCCAGATTTATGCATATCATAGTCCCGATCCTGATCTTGATCTTGATCTTGCTCTTGCTTCACTTCAGCATCAGTCTCGTGGACAGGTTTATCTGTTTGGCGCATGTCGACAACACGAAGGTCATCAGAGGATCTAGAGTGGTGAGAAGATTATTTGAAAGGTGAAGATTTCCCTGATGCAGAGTCAGCAATATTAGGCATTGAGTTCGACCTCACAATCAAGGGCGAATCGTAAGGTGTTTGGCTGTTTGAGTTGTCCAACTGTTCACCGGATAACGAGGCATCATCAAGCTGACGGCTGTCTTTATCAGCATGATGAAGATCTCCAACCGAGAAGATAGACCCATAGAGTGCTTGATCAGAACCCTGGTAAGCAGAAACTGGAGCTTTCTGGTACAGATTAGGACTTCCTTCTACACGCTTGCTGCTGCCTGCCGCGAGATTACCACTCTGTTCAAGAGAGTTTGGAGAAGTAATCCGATCTGTTCCATCCTCTGTGTCATCCCTCCCATCCAAGTATAGTTCTTCTCCATGAGACTGACTTTTTTTCAGATGCTGTACCTGATGCGTATCATGCTCAAGAATGCCACTGGGTTTGATTTCCTCAGATTTCCAGACACGCTCAATAGCGGCAGAGCTAGCTGGCTTGCTGTTTTCACCAACAGAAGCAATGTTTCTCCCAAATATGATTGAGCTCAGTCCTTTTGATTTAGACCCGTCTTCTCTGATCACTCGTTCTGAAAATCCTTCCTCGGATTTCTGCATCACCGTTTCATAGGAACAGGTTAGTGTCCTCTCACGGGACAAATATATCATGTAACACAACGGTTCAACCGTACAAGAGTCTATGATGTTTCAACATACCTTAGGTCTATGGCGGTGGATGTGGGTGTTGAAGCACGAAAACCTGACCATTGTGTCAAACTTAATAACATCGACTACATCACCAGCTAGAAACAACAGAGGAAACTAGAAACACCTAAAAACTAAACCACAATAACCGTTCTCCTATTTACAACCACGGCTAGAAATAATACGATTAAGAAGTTACGTTTTTGCAAGAAAAGAAAGTTCTTATAAGTTTTGGAGGTTCATGTGCGTTAGCAAATGTTAGCCGTAATCAAGGGTTAAACCCTCTGAAACACGACGGAGCCTCCAAATGATTGATGCTAGAGAAATCCTTGGAAGAGAAAGTGAAGTCACCACTTCAAGGCCACCCCACACCTGCGCAGAGGTGCGAGAAGCACACGACTTTGCAGAAGCGGCCAGAGTGAAGAACAATTGGCTTAAGAAAGCCCAGTTTCCTAAAATCCCAATAAGTTGCTCACCTGATGGAAAAAAAATAAGAGATCGATTTTAACACTGAGACACAGACAAAGCAAAATGCAAAAAGCTTGCAATTAAGATCACAAAACTTAGATACCAAAAGAAAAAAGAACAAAGGGTTATAGAGAAAACAGACAAAAATCCCAACGACAAGATATCAATAAGTTCCGTCTGAAAGCAAATTCAAGACCTACCGTCAAAATCGAATCCAACAAGAAGATATCAACCGTTCGACGAAATTACAGGAAAAAAGGGTCAACAAGTTCAAGTAACCCAAGAACCGCAATAACAACAAAACAAAGATGCGGGATACTAAAATTCTATAGAAGACGATACCGTCGTCACGTAAAACTCGCAAGAACCAAGCCGGAACACAGAATCGGAGATCAGTGGAACCGGAAGAGAGAGAAAACAAAACAAAAAAACGAGAGGAGGAGAGGGATTCTCACCAGAGAGCAGAACCGGGTTTTGAAATTGGGAGGATTAAGGCAAAAAGATTCAAAATCAGTTCCTGAAAAAACCGAAAATTATCTTCAAATGGAGAGACTTTGAGGCAAAGCCACGCTAACCCTAAAAGAAACCTTTTTGGCCGAATCAAAATTGTACGACCACACACTTTTTACGAAAGTAGTCAACGGCTCTGATTTTTTCTCATGTGACGAAAACTCTTAGTCACACAATAATATTATTATTTATTTGCTTTATATACGTATCAAACCGGCTAATCAAATTATTTTGGGCCTCATTTTGAGATTTAATAAATGGGCCTTACTTTTGTAATTTAGGCCTTCTTTGTAAATAAACTCAACCCGGTCAATCTTTCTCCCTGCACCAAACCACCTTAGCCACCAAATTCAAAAAACCGGAAACGGTTTAGGAGCAGAGCAAAAAATAAGAAGGCTCTATTACAATATAGCTGCTCACAAATACTGGTCATTGTATCACTTTGGTATACCGTATTAGAAGATACCAAAATGTAGAAAGCTCTATCATTTACCAATTACATGATATACCTTTTCACATCCTAAACCGGTTTCACCATATCTACAAACCGTAAATGCCTAATCTTCCTTTGTACCTTAACTTAATCCATAGATGAGCTAGATTCTGCTGTTTCGTCCCCACTAAAACTAGAGGGCAATTCCACACCAGACCTACAATCATGAAATGATTCATATAAGTCATTTTTGATCTCTGTTTTGGGACAACAAATACATTATAATGGCTACTAACCGATTTATTTGGCCTTTCCGTCCAAGAGTCTCACTGTTTGATGATTTTGGCACATAAACTTGCTGAAGATAGCCGCTGTCTCTTATACACATCTAGATGTGTATAAGAGACAGCAACAAATACATTATAATGGCTACTAACCGATTTATTTGGCCTTTCCGTCCAAGAGTCTCACTGTTTGATGATTTTGGCACATAAACTTGCTGAAGATAGCCGTGTTTCACTTGTTTGGTAACCTATTAAAGAGAGAGAGAGCGAGAGAAAAAAAAGCGTTAAGATTCAGAACAAGAACTTGGTAGAGCCTGCAAACTGTTAAAATATTATATATGTAAATTCTCAATAAGATCAAACACCAAACTCACCGGTGGTTCATCAGTCGAATGCAATTTCTCTCTATGCATTTTCACATGATTCCTTTCTCCATGATACTTTCCGGCCTTTGAAAGAAGATATCACACAAAACACAACTCATATTTCCTTAAAAGAGAAAGAAAGGAACCTGCAGACATAAAATGTTTTAGACAAATCGTTACCATCCCAGAGGATTGACGTCTCTCCATTGAGTCAGGGGAACGGCTGCTACTCAGAGGCAACAGCTTTGAAGCTTCAGTGAGATGTCCGCTCTTGCGTCCACCGTTAATTATATTTTTGTCATAATAATGAGTTTGATTGGTTTCAATATTGCTTCCAGAAAGACTATGGAAGTTGGCAATCAGATTGTTTCTCGAACCTTCAGCCCGACTTTTGGAGCTTATCCGACTCTTCTTGATGTTAGTTAGAGGAATTTCTCGGTGTGAACCTTTGAATGTCTCTTTTAATGATTTGTGGCCAGAAACTGGATTGGAGTAACTGAGAGAAGTGGATTTCAGTCTTGGTTCCCGGAGAGTCTGCTTATTTCTTAGACCAGGCTCCATTCCAACCATCATGTTGTCATCACCATCATCATCATCCTCCGAATATGGATCTTGCGAATGCATCTTCGATCTACGAGCTAATTCATAGCTCTATAAGGACATTAAAGAATAAAGGATTAGAGTATAACACCCCAGAGGAAAGAAAAACAAAGATAATCTAGCCAAGAAATGTGATGGGAGATTGGGAGACAAAGATTCTAGTTTATGATCATCCCATGGGCATGTCATTAATATAAGAAGAAAGCTTCTGAAAATTCACTTACAGAAGCAGGCTTAAAGCTCTTCTTAGTTCCAGTTAAATATGGAGGGTGAGGCCGTCGTTGATTCCCAACATAGATCGGCTCTGACAAAACAGTTGATAGAAAAAGCAATCAAATCCGACTGGACATGGGTAAAGGCATTCACAATCTGACACACGAAGAAGATGATTTTAGCTTTTCCGAACCACTTACTCTATTCTCATAGCATCCTTTACCAGAAGACTTAAGATAAAGTTGAAACATTTTATCAAGACTCACCTTGAACTATAACATTAGTCTGAGGCTCAAATGCACCAGGAGGAAGAGGATCAAATTCAACCCCCAGAGGTGGACCATCCTCTCGGTATTGTCTCCCTAATTGTCTCTTTAGGGCAGTGATAGCAACATTCTCAGTCTCTCCCTTCAGTTTCAAATATCCCGAAGGCTTATTATACCCATAGCTTTTTATAACCTGAGGATGCTGGATAACGTCATTATGTGCAACATATCTAGAACTTTCCATATCATGGACGCCATCTTTGCTAGAGACAAGATTCTTATGTAATGACGAGCTACGCTCAGAAGATGTACTATCTTCACCATCAGCATTTCCAATGTAAGAGCCCCCATAAAGCCTTTGTCTTTCAACTTCCTTTGGCTTCGGGTTCCAATAATCCGTTTGCTTAGTGCTACCACATGAATCCTGTCGAAGTCCGCTTCCACGATCCTGAAGAACAACACTTGACCGATCTTGGCTCCCGATGGTGTTCCCATCTTCTTTTACAGAACGTTTGTCCTTTAACCTTCTATGGCAGAACCAGCCTGAAACTTGCTTCTCAGTTAATTCTACTTCCTCTGCTAGCTGAGCCTTCATTTCCTCGGTTGGATACTTGTGCTCTGTAAAAAATAACAATTCACACCTGTAAAGCATATACAGCTTGGCATATACAAGTAACAAAGCTACACTTACCATTGTAGAAATTCTCAAGAGCCATAATTTGGATCGGAGTCTTAAGCTTCCGTTTTTTGCTGGTTTCTGCTGAGGTTTTATCGCCATCAGCGGGCACCTCGCCTGAATCTATCAAGAACAACACATAAAAAAAAAGATCAGGACCATAAGGGTGAAACATAGAAACATATTCTCCATCAAACCAAACATGTCTACTTCTGTTCCAATAACCAAGAGATGTTCACAAGGCCAAAATCAAACTTTTGATTATGTTTTTTTTCCCTAGAAATGTTGCCAGTAAAGCCGCAATTCAGGCAGAAAATCTATACAAATTTCACATAAGGGATTCAATTTTTAGCATTCTGACCTTCTCTCATCTGCCAAAACACCCTTAAAACCAATCAAAACGAACTAAAACTTCGAAATTTCTTAGCTTGATTATTAGTACCATTATAGAAACCACAAAGCTAAAAATTCCCAATTCAATGGATGGATTTCGCTAATTAAAACTACGATAATGGGAGTAATTCGACAGAACAACACAAAGTCGGGATCATTGAAAACTATTCTCTCACGTAAACTCGCAGGAAACAGGAAGAAACCTAGAATATCCGAACAACGGAAAGACAGCGATTGAAAGAGAGGAAAAAACGGTTAACCTGAGTGCATAGCCAGATTGAAATTCCCAAAAATTGAAGAAACCAAACCTAATCAGCCCCCAAAAAGCAGATTTTTTTTTTCTTTCAAAATTCTGATTTCTCATGCCCAGGAGAAGAAGAAAACTTTTTTTCCTTCGCACACAAACAAAAGTTTAGTGAACCGGTTCTGTTTGATTAAACCGGAACCTTTATATGTTTGAACCGGTTAAATCTTATTTTGGGCCTCATTGTGGGCCGAATTGGACAGCGAAGAATAAAAAAACAAAAGCCGTGTGAACCGGACGGGTCCTTAGTAAACCGGAACATCGGAGAGACTCGAACCGGCTAAACCTAAACTCTGGGCCTCAGTATGGGCCTAATTGGACAACGAAGAATAACAAAGAGAGTAGCGACGAATGCTTGTGCAACAGAACCGCCATGGCTACTACAGCTTCAAGGTTTCTGCGGAAATTGCCTCCTAGGTCTCTCAAGCTTTCTCCAACCCATCTCCGTAGCAATGGCGCAAGGGTTTTAAGCTGTTTGGTTCAGAAAACCACCGAGCCGTTGAATTCATTCTGGCGAATAGGATCTCGAATCCCCCATGATTTTGTTACTACGAGAAGCTTCTCTTCTCAAGGTCCTGCTCCTAGCGATTATAGGTAATTAACTCCTGATCTCTTCCCGTTAATCTCCTTCTTTGTTTTCGGATTGGTTAATTTCATGAAAATGCGAACAAACAGTTCGATTTTGCAGGAGGATGAGTTTCACAGATTAGCCAATTTCACTATAAATGACCTTCTTGAGAAAATTGAGGTATTCAAAGCTAAAGCCTTTTTGTCTTTATAGGGTTCTTCGTGTTTCTTGTATAACTGATGCCTGATGGTGTAGCTAGCTTTAGATTGCAATAGTTTTATACTTGGTCCCTACTTACAGTGTCTGACTGGAACAACATGATTCATGTTCAGGATTATGGTGATAATGTCCAGATTGATGGTTTCGACATAGATTATGGGGTAAAGCTAAACTCTTTTAAGCATTTACGACCGTGTTCCTATTTTCGGAATCTATTTGTGCTTATAGACAGTCTTTCGCTGTCTCCAACAGAACGAAGTTCTCACCCTTAAGCTTGGATCTTTAGGCACATATGTAATCAATAAGCAAACTCCAAATCGACAAATCTGGATGTCTTCCCCCGTGAGGTAATAAAGATTCTTGCTTTCCTTCTAAAGTTGCCAACTATAGGCGCCTAAATCGAATTTCTTATCTGTATCTTCTGGTTTTTGTATTCGTAACTTCTGGAGTAATGAAAGGTTTTATAACTGTATATTGCTGCACTTCACTTTGTGCTTCCGCATCTTGGATTCACATTGATGTCATCTTAATTCTTCCTTTTTTTTTTTCATATTGTTTTGGTGCAGTGGCCCTTCTAGATTCGACTGGGACCGGGATGCTAATGCGTGGATTTACCGGCGAACAGAAGCAAAGTTGCATAAACTCTTGGAAGAGGAGCTAGAGACACTATGTGGCGAGCCAATTCAACTCTCATAAAAAGTGCCGTAGACAATATTTGTGAGTTTATCTAGGAACTTGGGAACTGCTATGCCCTTTAAAGGTATATCTATGTAACATCCAGATGAATAAATAAACTAACAAGGCACAAGACAAAGTTGTTTCAGTGTGAAACCTGATTGATGTTTTTTTTAATTATAATTTTAACAGTAATGTCTTCATAGTGACATTATCACACAATGTGCCTCATTTCTTCACTGCTAAAGCTCTCTTCGTTTAATCAAAGCTGAAGCTGCTTTTACGCGTTTTATATCAACATTTTTTCGAAAGACGAAAAATCCCGCGTTTGTCAAAAGTTTAAAACTCATCGAATCTCACAAAATTTGCGGAAAAGGTTGGTTAACAATGTTTGCAGGGTCAATCTCCACTCTTTCAAAAGCACCAATAAGGACAAAAGATTGACTTCTTCAACACCTTTGTCCCCTTTTCCCAATAATTCACGTTTAGGCACCTCTATGTCTCTGTCACTGTCAAAGTGTGTTGGATCCTTTTTTTTTAACTATTTATAGATCCATCGCCGATAAAGTTGACACAAAGTGCGTGAATTGATCACTTGTGTATCTATACATACAGTAGCTAAGAGAGTGTAAAGTAGTATCTACTACTTTGATGGCTTTTGCTTCAGATGCTCAAGTGAGACTTGTTCTGCTCTTTCTTGGAAACATCTTAAAACATATTAGCTGCGTTCCACATATTTACTTTTCGAGGTGGGTCTTTCGTTGACGTTGAGGCAAACTTTTTGCTTTTTTTTTCCTTCGGACACGTTTTAAGAAGACAAAATGGAGATAACAGATTAGTAAGAGATGGTCAGTACTGGTCAGAGAAATGATACTTTCTGTCTTCTTCTATATGTTTTTACTGAATGTTTGTCGATTAGATTGCTTTGTTACAGTTAAAGACTCCATGACATTGATCAAAGGTTCAACATTTATCAATGATAACCATGGAGACATTCTTGTTTCAGCTGGTGAGAGATTTGAGCTCGGCTTCTTCACTCCTAACGGAAGCTCCGATGGAATAAGGTACTTAGGGATTTGGTTATACAAGTTACATCCAGTTACTGTTGTTTGGGTTGCAAATCGTGAAGCTCCGGTTCTTGACCGTTCCGGCATTCTCACTATTTCTAAAGATGGAAATCTTGAAGTCACTGATTCAAAGGGAAGAGTGTATTGGGACACTGATGTTGAACCTTCCTCGGTCTCTGCGCAGAGCACGGTAAAGTTGATGGATAATGGCAATCTTGTGTTGATGAGAGACAGAGATGATGCAAATGTGGTTTGGCAAAGTTTTCAGAATCCCACTGATACTTTTCTTCCAGGGATGAAGATGGATGAGAATATGACTTTATCATCATGGAGAAGCTTCAACGATCCATCACCTGGTAATTTCACCTTTGAGATGGATCAAGAAGAAGACAAACAGTTCATCATTTGGAAAAGATCATTGAGATACTGGAAAACTGGAATTTCTGGTAAATTCATTGGATCCGACGAGATGCCTTATGCAATTTCCTACTTTCTTTCCAACTTCACAGAGACTGTAACCGTTCACAATGCCTCCGTACCTCCTCTCTTCACATCATTGTATACCGATACAAGGTTTATCATGAGCTCCTCTGGTCAAGCTCAGTACTTCAGGTTAGATGAGGAAAGATTCTGGGCACAGATTTGGGCTGATCCTAGAGATCAATGCAGTGTCTACAATGCTTGTGGAAATTTCGGTAGCTGTAACAGCAAGAATGAGGAAATGTGTAAGTGTTTGCCAGGTTTTAAGCCTAATTTCCTGGAGAAATGGGTCAAGGGAGATTTTTCTGGTGGATGTTCCAGAGAATCAAGGATCTGTGGTAAGGACGGTGTTGTGGTGGGAGACATGTTCTTGAATCTTAGCGTGGTTGAAGTAGGAAGTCCGGATTCGCAGTTCGATGCACATAACGAAAAAGAATGCAGAGCAGAGTGTTTGAACAATTGCTAGTGCCAAGCTTACTCATATGAAGAAGCTGATACCAAGTGCTGGATTTGGTTGGAGGACCTCAACAATCTCAAGGAAGCCTACTTAGGTAGCCGTAACATATTCATCCGTGTAGCAGTTCCAGATATAGGTAAAACAATCTCTATCTCTTTTAGAATGCATTAGGATATATAACTACTGTTGATGGTTAAAATGCTGTTAAATTCTGCAGAGTCGACAAGTAGAGATTGTGTGACATGCGGCACGAATATTATTCCTTATCCTTTGAGCACGGCTCCTGGATGTGGCGACAGTAACTACCTTAGTTTCAACTGCAATACGTCGACTGGTCAAGTCATTTTCAAAGGATCTAACAGCTCATACAATGTTACAAGTATCAATCCGGATACTCACAGATTCTTAATCAAAATCAAAGAGGTGGTAGTAAATTGCACAGTTGAAAATCAGATGAGTTGAATTTCAGAGTTGAAGCTATCTTCACCTTTTCATCTCACGGGGCAGTGCATTGCAGACATGGTTACTGGTGGAACTGAAGTGGAGATTCGTTGGGATCCTCCGCTTGAGCCAACTTGCTCTTTATCTGTAGACTGTAAAGACTGGCCTAATTCATCTTGCGGTAAATTTGGAGACGGCAAGAAACGGTGCTTCTGCAATCATGATTTTAAGTGGGATGGCTTCAATCTAAACTGTACTCAAGGTAAAGTTATTTCAAGAAAACTCATTTCAAACTTTTAGTGCAAAGATGTTTCAATTTGCTTAATGCAAGTCTCTCTCGCGTGTAGAACGAGCTCGTGGAAGATACGGGGAAGCTAAAACACCTGTCGCTTTGATCATTGTGCTGACTTTGACGAGTGCAGCCATTCTGGTTGTTCTGTCAAGCACTGCTTCTTATGTATATCTGCAAAGAAGAAAGGTAAATAAGGAACTAGGAAGCATGCCAAGAGGAGTTAACTTATGTGACAGCGAGAGACATATCAAAGATTTGATTGATTCTGGAAGGTTTAAACAAGATGATACTCAAGGCATAGATGTTCCTTCTTTTGAGCTTGAGACCATCCTATTGGCAACATCCAACTTTTCAAATGCAAACAAATTAGGCCAAGGAGGGTTTGGACCGGTTTATAAGGTTTGAATATATATATATTTTTTTCATCTTTCGATTTGATTTTGAGTTTAGACTCTCTCTGTTAGTATACACTATAAATGTTTTGTGGCTTGTGTGATCCAGGGCATGTTTCCTGGAGATCAAGAGATTGCTGTGAAGAGGCTATCTCGCTGCTCGGGTCAAGGACTGGAGGAATTCAAGAACGAAGTTGTTTTGATTGCTAAGCTCCAACACCGGAATCTTGTTCGACTTCTTGGTTACTGTGTTGCTGGAGAAGAAAAACTGTTACTGTATGAATACATGCCACACAAAAGCTTAGATTTTTTCATTTTTGGTAAGTATAGAGCCCCCTTGTCTCTTCTTGAATAAGTCTTTGTTCTGTTAAGTTCTTAATGCAAATATTTGATTCTTGCAAAGACCGGAAGCTGTGCAAGCGGTTAGGTTGGAAGATGCGTTGTAATATCATTCTAGGAATCGCTCGGGGACTTCTGTATCTGCATCAAGACTCTAGACTGAGAATCATCCACAGGGATCTGAAAACGAGCAACATTCTGTTAGATGAGGAGATGAATCCCAAGATTTCTGACTTTGGCTTGGCTAGAATATTTGGAGGCAATGAAACTTCAGCCAATACTAACCGAGTAGTCGGAACTTAGTAAGTTCTTAACATTTCAATTTGCATTAAGCATCCCATTCCTTAAAATTTATGGTAAACTACAACGTTATTGGTTTCTCTGTATATTGCAGTGGATACATGTCTCCAGAGTATGCTCTAGATGGTCTTTTCTCATTCAAATCAGATGTCTTTAGTTTCGGTGTGGTTGTGATTGAAACTATTAGCGGGAAGAGGAACACCGGGTTTTGTGAACCGGAGAAATCTTTAAGCCTTCTAGGCTATGTGAGGGATCTGAGACTTCTAGACTTGTTTTGCACATTGCTTGTTTAAAACCTTGAAAGATAAAACACATGTATATAAAATGTGCAGGCGTGGGATCTCTGGAAAGCGGAAAGAGGGCTTGAGTTACTGGATCAAGCTCTACGAGGAGAAACGTGCGAAACAGAGGAATTCTTGAAGTGCTTGAACGTTGGACTGCTATGTGTACAAGAAGATCCTAATGATCGTCCTACAATGTCAAACGTTGTTTTCATGCTCGGAAGCAGCAATACAGCTGCGCTTCCAAATCCAAAACAACCGGCTTTTGTCCTTAGGCGTTACCCTTCATCAAGCAAAGCTTCTTCATCTACCAAACCAGAATCTTGCTCCCAAAATGAGCTTACCATAACTCTTGAAGATGGAAGATAATAACAGCTCTTTAAATTCACTTGAGCCATTAGCTAGCTTTTCTGTATTTATTCTCAATAAGCATAAGATTTCAACAGAAAAACAAAACTGTAATAGCTAATCATCCTGAGACCTGTAACAGAGAGATTATGCATAAACTTTCAATGGAATGAGATTTTGGCTTTGGAAGAAGCCATGGAGAATCCCGTTAACTGTGACCTTATCATTTGTCTCCGGAGAGAGTCTCTACAGAGGAAACTAGATCTTAGGGTCATCTTGATCAAAGCCTTTCCATGTCTCAGCAGAAAGATTGCGAGGCTCATTTCGTTCTCGCACTCTAAGAATCCATGAATCTCCACAAATTCCAAGTTGTTCAAGAAAGATTCCACTTCATAGGTTTGAGATTCCCAGTACCGAATCTCTGAGTTAGACATATCCCACAAGTCCTTATTCCATTGCTGTCAAAACGTAAACAAAATCTGAGAAGATTCAGTTTAAAACCGATAAAGACAAAGAAAAAGCCTTGTTTCTCTTATTACTTACCCTTCTTTCACTTGTTTGATCATTAATGATTTTGAGAAGAAGTATGTTAAGCATAGGACAGCTCTTGAACAGACATGACAGTGCTTGAACATTGTGTCTGTCGAAACGTGTTTGCAGTTCCAAGAATCTCATGTTGTGAAACTGTAGAAGATTATTCTTTACTAATCCCTTCTTGCTTGACAAAATCTGTCACAACATTAATAAGACAGTGAAGCAAAGAGATAACTGCAGACGAAGAAGATGTGGAAAGTATGTATATACCTCTACTGATTGGTTTCCAAGCTGTAGTTTATAGGAATGACAGAGACCTGACAAGAGAGTGAATAAGCTCTGTATCTGAAAATTGATATCTTGATGAAGCAAAAGCACTCCAACGAAAGCTTTTCTTAGACAAACTAACTTGTCCAAGAATTGAACAGTTGTAGTGACTGCGTTCGAGTTCCAGAGAAAAGTTTTGAGATTCGGTGTGTTAATCTTCACAAATCTTTCTTCTGAGTATGATGAGTGGAAGCAGCTCACAACCTTAAGCCTCTGAATCTTTTTGCCAGAAACCTCTAAGCCATCAAGCTGTAGAGAGTTCTTTAAAGTAAACTCTTGGAGAACACGGCAACTGATCTTAAGCTCCTTGAGTCCGAAGCAGTTTTCTAGGGTTAATTTCTCTAGAAGAGGAAAGTTTGGATCGGTGAAGAAATCTGAGAGATAAGGTTGGTTGTATAGAATCACAAGAGATAAAGAGAGTGAAGTAAGTTTTTGTAAACCTCCAAGGATTGATGATGAAGGAGGTAATCGAAAACCAGGGTACGATGATTTAAGCTTCAAAGCTCTTAAATTCTGAGATGTTACAATCCAACGAGGGAAGTTAAAGTAGTCTTTGGTAGTGACTTCAATGTCGAGATCTTGAACCTGATGTGTAACAGCTAAACGGATCAAGGAATTGAGACTTGTGAAGGTGATTGGAGCGCGAAAACGAAGTGATCTGAGATTGTTGGAATCACCACGGTGATGACGAAGAGAAAGCAGTTGGTAAATGGAGCCAGAAGAGAAAGATTTCGATTTGTTGAGGTCATTAATGGAGGTGAAATCGAGATCAGGCAACGAGAGAAAGAGAGATCTCCATCTTTTCGAGAGTGAGCTCGTTTTGGCTGCGGATTTTAGAGGAAGTAAGAGAAGAATCTGATGAAGAAGAGAATCAGGGAGGTTACTGATTCTGTCTACTTCGATAATCTCTTGTACAGAAAACCAATTTGCTGCACCTTCTTTCTTCTTCTTCCTCCGTTTCACAGATCTCGTCTCCATTGTTAGAATAGAAAATCCCTAATTCGAAGCTTTTTGGCTTTTGTTTTCCATCTCTACTTCGAGATAATGATTTGAAACATTCAAAACAAACCCTAAAGTCATAACGATAAGTGCGTTGAGTTTGTTTCCACCAATTTCGCATTTTCTGTTAAACCAAATATATTAAAACAAAACAAAATCAATAGATAATTGATTATTTATACATAAACAGAATCATCAAAGAGCAACAACATAAACACTTGAACTAAGTTAACAGAAGCCTGACTTTAAAAAAACTACAAATGGCGATGATGTTGGCACTCAAGAGGAGTAACAGGAAACCTCGTGGCATCAAAGCAATAATCATAAATCATATGATTAGCCCGAACCCAAATGAGCTGATGATTCTGGTGAAGGCTTAACTCAGACACAGTCGGCTCATCCCACCAGAATCTCTGGTCTCCGTTACACTTGCTTAGATCAGTTGTTGTCGGGACCTCACAAGCATCAATCTGAAAACCTTTGTACGAAGCAACGAAAGGAGCGTGACTCCAATCGGTTTTAACAAGACCTCCTTGAGTAGCCCAATCATCTGCATTCCAAATCGAACTGTAAACTCCCATTGCTTGATCTTTAGCAAATGGGATGCCTTTGTCTTCGAGATTCTTGTGGACTCGGATGGGAGTCTCGTCAACCATAAATCTGTAATAAACAACAACGAAAAATCATTAAAATGGTTTCATAGTCTCATCATCATTGAGCAGCAGAAGGCAGAGACTTTGTTTAAAGAAGACTTACACAACACTGCGTTTACTCCAGAGGATTGAGTAAGTGTGGAACTCAGTGGTGGGATCGAACCAAAGATTGAGTCTTTGCTCTCTGTTTCCAACTCCGTTCACATAGACATTTGTCTGGACTATATAAGGCTCACCGGTTGTGTTACCTAAGAACTCGAAATCGAACTCGTTGTGGTTTGAACCTTCGGAAGACATCTGTAAGAGAGAAAAAAACAACTCAAGATTTTTAGACACAATAAACAATCTGGGTCTAGGAAACAGAGCAAGAGAGGGTTTTTGATTGTTTCATACGTAGAAAGCAGTGACGGTTCCTGCTGAGTCACCCTCGACGAGCTTAATCTGGATAGAGACTTTACCGAACAAGTACTTGCTTCTCGATTCAAACCCAGCTCCTGAAAACAATCAATCAAAACATCAGCATTCAGAAACACCAGAAGAAACAGAGCAAAACGGAAACAGAGAAAGAGAGAGGATTGTTTATAAACGTACCAGAGGAATTGTCAAGCTTGAGCTTTGTGACTTCTCCGTCGTTGACACAATGATCCATAGCCCAGCTTGAGCGGTAAAGCTCCTCGAACTTAGCTGCTGGAACAGCTTCACCACAAGAAATCACACACACCATCATCATCATACACATGAACCAACCCATACCCACCATTTTGTTTTTTTTCTCTCTATCTCTCTCTTAATCAAACTATACTCTACAATCTCACACACTTGACTCAGTGGAGGAGACAAATGATAGAGGATGGGGTTTATAAAGGCCGGGAGTGTGAGCTGGCATACAATGGAGATAGATGCCACGTTGGATTCGACGTGTGATTCAGGACATTTATAAGTGGACAAAAAAACCCATCTTCATAAAGATGAAAAAAAATATCACTCAAAATAAGAGAGATAAGAGAGAGAGAGAGTTGGGAAATGTAGCCGTTGCTGTGAGGGCATCACTCAGTGGGGCTCCACTTTGTACTACACAGAGGACAAGAATTTATGCTTCTCTGTCTAAAAAAAAAAGAAAAGAAAACCTCTGTTCGAGTAGAAAAACAGAGACTTTATTGCTTTTAGAGAGAGAGATAAGTGAATATAATTGATTCTGGGTGTAATAATGAAGAAAAGAAGAGAGTGGACCATTTTTACAGCTATGGTGTTTTCATTGCATTGGATTGGATCCAGCTGTACATTTGGCTCTTTTGGCTCAGAAGCTCAAAATTTAAAATCTTTTCCTGTATAAAAGAAAGTAATTGATTGGTACACAGTCTCTCTCTCTCTCTCTCTCTCTCTCTCCTAACTTTTTGGGGAAATTCAATTTTTTGTTTTTGTGTTGCAGACATGGATTAGATATGGCAGGTGTGACGTCATTTGTGTATAAAAATATATTTGCTTTGCTTTGGTAATTTAAAACATTGTCAAGTTGTGTGTATTGAAATACACCACTTATGTGTGAATGTGTGTATATCCGGGGACTAAGTTGTTTCTTTGTCGCCATTAGAGACAGAAGAGAAAACGACTGCGTTTTTGGACTCCATGGAGATTTTGAAATGAGAATCACGGGCGTTTTTTGAATCAAGACAAAATGAGACAGCGACGTATGCTAAGTCCGAAATGTTTAGACACAAAACCGATTAGTTGAAACTTGAATCGATCGATATTTATACAAATAAAATCATCAGACTCAAAAGTTATCTCACCGAGTTGTGTTCTGTCTCGTGTGAACATTTACCGAGCAAGTTGCTTTACTTAATCACGCGCGTGCGTGCACCGAGAGGTTTGTTTCTTTGAGCCAACAACGTCTCTTAATCTGATGAGACTCCTGCTTTTTACTGTGTCAGTAAATTTGTAAAAGTTCAATACTTTTTATCATCATCATTCACCAATGGTATTGGACACTCCATCATCGTCATCATGACCTTCATCTGTCAGTAACTCATGATGAGCTGACGCAAAAACTACAGAGAAAGGCCTTTTCATCACACATTCTCTTTCTCACTCTTCATTAGACTCTTACCCTTTTAAGGCTCAAAATTAACTAAAGAGCCCAATGAGATTAATTAACTAAATCCACTCTTTTGGATTGATACAAGCATCTAACAGCTTCCATTCCTCAGTTCCTTCTTCCGGTTTCTGCATCCGCCAACACAAGATTAAAATCATCAGTACTCAGCTAAAATGAATCAAGATTTACAACTATCTTGATTTGGATAACATGATAAGCAACTTTTACATGGTCATATTCCCATCTTGCGGATAGCGGAAGAGAGACAAGAATACTCTCTATTCTCCCTCCTGTCTTCAGACCAAATGTTGTTCCACGGTCATACACCTTTTTTTTTTGTCCATCGATAACAAATACATGAGACAAGTTTCACAAAAATGATTGAAGACACAATGTGAACAGAAAAGCTAGTAGTGTGTGTCTGAAATTACCAAGTTGAATTCAACATAACGCCCCCTTCGCAACTGTTGCCATGCCTTGTGTTGCTCGTCAAATGGCGTGTCTTTACGTTTCTCTATTATGGGTATATAAGCTGGTATCACTGAGCTTGCACATTCTGCAAAAACCGCCTCAGTGTTCAAAATAGGCCCAACTAGGGAGTTTCTAGAAACAAAATGTCACAAGCTTTAATTGGCCATTACCTGTGGCAAATGACAGAAGCATTTCCTGATCATAGTCATTCAAATCGTCAAAAAATATGCCTCCAAGCCCTCGTCTTTCGTCACGGTGCTGCAGGCAAGACAGTTAAAAGTTTTAGCGCTTTCAAACCATCAGCGACAACAACTTATTATCACTGCATCAGACTAACCAAACCTTGAGACTCTCAAATCTATCCTTACACATGACTCGACTCTAAAACTAAAGTCTTTTAGTTCCAAAACATGCTGAGAACTCACAAGACAATCGGAATGTAGTTAAACTAACTGCAGACCTTGATGTAAAAGTAATCATCACACCATTTCTTGAACCGAGGGTAGAAGGAAGGGTCGAATTTGTCACAGGCTTCCTTTTGAACCTACAAAACAAGAAAGATGGTTGTATGAGTAACTCCATAACTAGAAAGCTCTAAGCTTTTTTTAAGAACATGAGATAGGGTTTCCGACCGAATGGAAGTGCTTGACATCCTCTTCGATAATGTAAGCAGGTGTGAAATCCGTCCCACCACCTAACCACCATTGTCTCGGAGCTCCAGGAACATCTACGCGTCAAAATTTGATCCAATGAATCCAACCAAAAATTGGAACTTTACAATTCTCAAAGACAATGTAGCTTTTTTTTTACCCTTTGGTGCGTCGGTCTCGAAGTAGCGGTAATTGAAATGCAGTGTGGGAGCAAAAGGGTTTTTAGGATGCAAGACCTGGAATTGGACATGAATGTGGCGATCAAGCTCAATTCAAGAATTTGAAAGAGCAATTTAACGACAATGTATACGAATGTGTGTGAGATAGAGAAGGTACCGAGCTAATTCCGGCGGCGAAGAACGGAATCGGGCCGGGTTTATGATCAGACGCGGCGGCTTTAGCTGCTCTATAAGCTTCAGGAGGCATAACACCATAAACCACAGAGACATTGACTCCAGCTTTCTCCCAGACGTTTCCGTCTTGCAAGACACGGCTGATTCCGCCGCCTCCGCCTGGTCGAGACCAAACATCTTCCTTGAATTTGGGACCTCCTTCGACTGCTTCTATGGCTTCGCAGACATTGTCCTGAGCAGCTCTTATCATTGTCTCGAAACGAGCCCTAACCGAGGAAGAAGAAGATTGGGAATCACCATCGGAGTCTCTGAGGAAAGTGAAAGGTCTTTCGGTCTCGGGAACTTCCTTCTCGATAGAGACTGAACATCGTAAGTTCAAATCGGATCTCTTTCCGGGACGAGGAAAGTGGAGAGCGAAGACATTCGAAGAAATATGGAGACGATGAGAGGATAAGAGATTGAAGGAAGAAGGAGAAGAGAAGATAGTCGAAGAGTGAGATGCCATTTTCGGCGATCGAATCCACATACATTTTCGCTGTTGCTGAAGTAGATAGAGATGATAAGGAACAGTACATAATCCGGTCAATCCCGGTTGAGTTCAACCAAAACAAACCTCATACAAAATTCGGTTTAGTTCTCCCTGAGCAGAAGACGCCTCTTCTTTATTTATCAACTCTATTGTTATACAGAACAAAAACGTTGAGCTCGTTTCTTACAACACAAACAACCATTAAAACATGGAACCTCTTTTTTACTTGGAGAGTAAGCGAGTGAGAGAAGAAGAGTCGAAGACAGGAGGGCTACAAGTGAAGTGTTGACAAACAAGAGCCACCGCTTTCTCAGAGTTTCTGTTTCTCTTCGCCATCTCGGCAACATTACTGTTATGCTCTTCCCAAAACTCCATCTCATCAGAACTCGAAGGATCGATGTGAATCACCTGCCCAGCAAAACCCCCATAAAACTCACAAATTTGTTGCTCGATGATCTGAAAACTTGGGTCAATCTAAATCCCCTTACCGTTTTATTAGGATCATAGACCGAATGTGCTGCAGAAAGCATGTTGTTGAGCTCAACAGAAGACTTAGAACCAACCAGCACGACTTGTTTCCTCGACGGAACAGAGATCATATCCGCGGCGCAGCACATTAACGGCACTGCCACCGCCAATTCTCTTAACCTCAACTCAAAGACTGCCTGAAAAAAAAACAACAACAAAGAGAGACGCAGTAATCTTTAGCTAAAGCGCCTCAACGCGTAAAACGATGAATAGCAGATTGAATTAGTCGTTTGTTTACCAGGAGACGCTGTGCGGTGTTTAGGTAGGAGTTAGCTTTCTCTCCCGCGACTATGGAAGCTAATCTCACAAGGTTAATAGCAGAAACAGAGTTCCCTGAAGGCTCTGCACCATCGTGATCTTCTTTTACACGGAGAAGAACCGATGGGTCATGTCCTTGAGTATTGAAGTAGGCTCCTCCTTCTCGGTCGAGATATAACTCATCCTAAAATCTCTTTAAAGTTTTAGCCAAAATCAAAAGCTTAAAGAACTCGAGCTATTAAAGATCTCACTTGCCTGCATTTCTTGAAGTTCAATCGCCCATTTGAGCCACTCGATCCCACCTCCATTCTCGTAGAGATCAAGTAAACCAGTGATTAAGAAAGCATAATCGTCTAAAAAGGCAGGAGCTTTTGATGGTCCCTGTCTGTAACTGTGTTGCAACCTGTGTGATTGCTCATCATAGAGATTCCCTCTTATAAACAAAGCTGCTTTCTCTGCAACTTCTACGTAATCCTCTGGCTGTAAATGAGAATTCGAATAAGAAAAATCAACGGTCAAAGGAGAAATCAAGGGAGGGGGGTAATAACATTCATTACCTGGCTATTCACCACAGGGAAACAGTATTTGGTGTTTTCAGGCTCAGCCTTGAGAATCTTGGAAGCTCTAGCGAAAGACGAGATGACAAGACCGTTCCACGACACGATTATCTAAGAAAAGAAATCTCAAAACAGATAACAAAGCTGAAGAAACAGTAGAAGAAGACAACAAAAGATTTCAAAGATTCTTTACCTTATCATCTAAATGCGGCTTAGGTCGCTTCAATCTGACATCGAAAAGCTTTCTTCGGCATTCACCCAAAATCTCCTGATACTTCTCAATGGGGAGGCTAAACTTTGACGCCATGGCAGACAGCTCGTTTCTTTCGATCAGCACGTTCTTCCCAGCGAATTCATCGTGCGGGTCACTCATGCTCGAAAGATCGCAGTTACCTGATTTCTTAACATAATAATGCTCCTTGAAAAGATCCGCATTCTCCCCGAGGACTTCATCAATCTTGAAACCAAACACAAGAAAAAGAAGAAGAAAAGAAACGTCAGTATACAGAGGGTAACCCAATTCAAATGATGAATAATATATCAGAGAGAAGAACCTCATCGCTGGTCCATATATAGAAAGCTCCTTCTTTCTTTCTCTTTGCACCCTCGGATTCAAGGCTATCGGCATCTTCAGCCGAAAATATTCCACCTTCGGGTGAAATCATGTCTCTTCTCAGATAATCAAGGATGTCTCTTGCCACATAAGAATACATAACATCCTTGGTAATGATAAATCCATCGAGGTAGACATTAGCTAGTTGCCCTTGATCATACAGCATCTTCTCAAAATGCGGAACTGCACCCATAAAAATAGAAAATTTGCATCAAGTTCACATATTTTATCATCCGTTTGGATACTGCATGCAGGATACTATTTGAAAGTCTCACCATGCCAACATTCATCGACGCTGTACCTATGGAACCCGCCTCCAATGTGATCATGCATCCCTCCGTTTGCCATGCCTTGCAAGCTGAATAAAACCATGCTCTGGTCTTCATCAGCCTCACTCGTTTTCCCAGATTCTTTCAACTTTTTGGAGTTGTAAAGCATCAGCTGGATCTCGACTGGCCTTGGGAACTTCGGCGCAGATCCAAACCCACCGAATTTTGAATCATAGCTCCGAGAAAGCTTGAACACGAACACTCAATGTTAGAAGTTTTTTCTTTCATGTTGATGTATATCAACCGCACATGTTTTTTCTAAAAGCACACCAGAGTCGAGACATACTTGTTTTGCACATATACTCACAGCCGCCCGAGAAAGCCCATCTGGCAATTTATCAGTCCCAGCATTTGCAGATAAAGCTTTTGACAGTTCTTCAATAGCATAGGTACCACTCTTCACGAGTGCATCCCTCTTACTGTCCCACGCGTCTTTCACCTTCCTGAACCAAAAGCCAAAGAAACCATGGTGGATATAGTTAGTTACTTCTTTTCGTCAAGAACCCATTTTTCTACATGCATACTCTTTTCTTTACTGAAAAACAAAACCAATGGCTATATATATAGAGTCTAGTGTACAACAAGAGAGAAGGGTTTCCGTACTTGAGGAGAGTCTTGAATCCTGGTCTTCCATAATTGTCATTTGGAGGAAAGTAGGTTCCACCCATTAATGGCTTCAAATCAGGTGAAAGGAAGACCGACAATGGCCACCCGCCTCCGCCGTACAGAGCCTGGACGAACGACATATAAACCTAAAAGTGCCAGTCCAAAAGAATCGTTATGTCCATGAACATAGCCAAGACTACTTTTTTCAATAGAAACTAATCCAATACAAGTCTGCTATGGTTTTGCATCTCTCACTGGAGTTTCCCAGGCACTGCAAATATTCCCCAAGCAAGTAACAAAAGCTATTACATTGACCCAAGACACGATTGAACCAAACAGAGAAGATCATTTTGATACTTAGCATTCAGAGAAATAATTGAGATTTCGAATTTTGGGGAATTTATTCAAGACAGCCAGTAGTTTACCTTATCGACATCAGGCCGCTCTTCTCGATCCACCTGTTGCACAGACATGATAAACAAGAAGTTGGCAAAGTGTTTGAAGAGCAACCAGCTCAAAGATGGTGCTTCGAAACCTCATTTTATCATACACAGACAGAAGAAATTCTTCTTCGGCCATAAACTCTAACCTTGATACTAACGAACGAATCGTTCAAGAGTTTTGCCACTTCTTCATCTTCAAATGACTCAACTTCCATCACATGGCACCTGAAAAAGAGTTAACTGGTACTGAATTTTTTTTTCTAAATTTGTAATTATTTTTTTTTTTTTTTTTTTTTTTTTTTCTGGTTTTCCTAATTATTATTTTTTTTTTTTTTTTTTTATTCTTTCTTCTTTTTTCTTTTTTTAAATTCTTTTTTTTGTTTTTTTTTTTTATATATAAAACAGTGATTATACTTATAAATCCAGAATCATTTTAATATGTCATTTTTTCTCCTATTTCTTTAATTCAGCATAAGAAGAACTATTACTGAAAATCCAAAAAAAACTATTGAATTCTCACCAGTGACAGGTACTGTATCCAACTTGAAGATTCCATATAAAAGAGATTTTTGAAAACAAAAGAGAACCAATTAGTGTCATAAACTAAATAATCAAGAATATCTAATCCAGCAGGCAGAATTTCAAAACGATCAATAGGGGATAAAAGAAAAAAACTTGATAAGAAGATGGGCACGTCTCTCTTCCTTGCTTCTTCAAAAGCTTCTTCTCCCCATGGATACCAATCAACCTTTTTCACATGAACCGTGAAATCATTCAGAATTCAAATTACGATCAAGCCAGGAGAAAAAGAAAAAGTTCGATGCTTTTGAACTAAGAACCGGTTAATGAAGCTATGCCTACAATCTAATCCAGTTATGCCTTGCGTACTTGGAACGAAACTCCCTAATTGAGACTGAAGATGCCTTAATTGAAAACATCTATAGACCTTGTATGAATCTATACTAGAAAATATTAATACTTTTATACAAGAGAGAGTGAGAGAGAGGGAGGGGAAATTAAATACCGGATTGTGCGCGTGTTGAAGAAGATAAGGACTGTGTTCGGCGGCTAAACGGTTGGTATGTTTCTGAGATGTTGACGAGGTCGAAGACGAAGACTCTTCCGCCATGGCCAAGACGTTGCCTGAGGAAATGGGTCTCGAGAGCAGAATCGGCGAGAAAGGGAAAGAGAACGAAGGATGATTTGTACGGACGCGAAATCTTCTTCTTCTGGGTAAAGGAGACAGAGACGCGATGCTGCGAGAAGCAAAGCGGTGGAGGATTGAGGAAGACAACAAGTGAAGACTTTTCATCAGCATTGAATCAACAAAACGACGCCGTTTTAGGTTTTGACTAGTGACATTGGCTAAACGATGTCAGATTCTTAGACTAGAAGGATTCGCCATGCGAGCGGGAGAGCTTCAGACGCATCTTTCTTCTGTTGGATTTGTTCAAAATGTGGCACGTGTAGATAAGACAAGAAGAAGGATATTGGATCCGATCGGTTTCTACAATTTCTCTTTTTCTAGAAACGAACAGCGGTAAAAAAGGAAAGTGCTGTGGATTAAACGTGGTCCAACCTAATTAGAGCATCACGTCGGTAAATTTTTAGTGGGTATCTCAGTATTAAAATAAAGAAAAAAATTAAAAAAGTACATAGAAAAAGAGAAACGGTTCTCGTTTGAGAACCAGTGGCGGAGCCACGTTCAAGGTAGGGGTCAGATGACCCCAGTCAATTTTTTTTTTTATTCATTTGTTTAGTAATTATTAAATTCTGTTAAATTATTTGGTGTAAATCACATTGTTAACCCCATTAATTTATTTTATATAACATTTGACCTCACTAACCAAAATTCAAAACTATGAAATGTGTCATCTTTTATCAATATTTATTTTTATTTTTACCATTATTCTACTATGTAGAGTTATAGCCTTTTTATTTTATTTTATAATCTATTTTTTTATTTTTTTCAAATTTTAAAATTTGTCACTATTTTCATATACTTTTGTTCGTATAACTTTACTTTAATAGTTTTATGATTACATTATACTAATTTATCTATATAACTTAAAACTAAAATGTTTTAAATATTAATTAAACATCTATTAAGAAAATAATTTTTTTGAAAAATTATATTTTTGGGATAGATTGAAAATATTTTGTTTGCTATAGCATATGAATAATTTGTGTTTTTTTCAAAAAAATATAATAATAATAATAGTAAAAAATTTAATATATATAAAATATTATTTAATATTTAATTATATAATGATCCCGGTCAAAAATGTTTCTAGATCCGCCACTATTGAAAACTGATCCTCAAGTTATGAGAAGCGGTCCTTTTATAATTGATTAAAGTTTGTTTTTTATTTAAAATTTAATTTTTATATTTGTGGGATATCGTGAGAGTATCTCACCGTTGGTATGCTCTTAAGCCGCTTTGATGATATTTTTCAAAATATCTATAATCAATAGCAGAAAATATGAATAATATTATAGTTGGTAAATATAAGATTTTGTTCGTTTTTGCATCTAGATGCTGCACCTGAATACAAATGTTCAAATGTTATTCGTTTAAACATTTTAAAATCAGTATCCGGATGCTGCATATAAAAAGTAGAGTTTGTATGCAAATTTTATATCTCAAAAACAAAAAGACTAAAATATCCGGATGCTGCATATAAAAAGTAGAGTTTGTATGCAAATTTTATATCTCAAAAACAAAAAGACTAAAATATTCTTATAATAGAAATCTAACTAAAGTTATGTTTATTATTTTTATTACATACTAATATTTTATATTTATTATTAAAGTATTATTTTTTGAAAATTGTACTTTTTCATCAAAACTTAAAAATCATATTTTCCCATCAAAACTATAAAATCGCTTTTATCTCAAATAGTGTTTTTTCACAAAACCGCAAAATCACGTTTTCCGCGCAAAACCGTAAATTCGAGTTTTTTCGGAAAAACCGTAAAATCGCATTTTTCCAGCCAAAACGTAATTTTACGTTTTTCTATCCAAAACGTAATTTTACGTTTTTCCGCCAAAACTGTAAAATTACGTTTTTCTGCCAAAACTGCAAACTCATGTTCTTTCGCCAAAACCACAAAATCATGTTCTTTCGCCAGAACCGCAAAATCATGTTTTCCCGTAAAACCGTAAAATTGAGGTTTACGCCAAATAAGTCAACACTTATAAAATAAGTCAACAATTGTAAAATAAGTCAACAATTGTAAATAAGTCAACACTTGTAAAATAAGTCAACATGTGTAAAATAAGTCAACAGTTGTGTAAAATAAATCAACAAATGTAAAAAAAATCACTAGTTGTAAAATAAATTGACAATTGTAAAATAAGTAAACATGTGTAAAATAAGTAAACGGTTGTGTAAAATAAGTCAAAAATTGTAAAATAAATCAACGGTTGTAAAAAATAAGTCAACAATTGTAAAATAAGTCAACAGTTGTGTAAAATAAGTCAACAATTGTATAATAAATGAATAGTTGTATAATAAGTTGACACTTGTAAATTAAGTCAACAATTGTAAAATAAGTCAACACGTATAAAATAAGTCAAGAATGTAAAATAAGTTGATAGTTGTAAAATAAGTCAATATGTGTAAAATAAGTCAAGAGTTATGTATAATAAGTCAACGGTTATGTAAAATAAGTCAACAGTTGTAAAATAAGTCAACAGTTGTAAAATAAATCAACGGTTGTAAAATAAGTCAACATGTGTAAAATAAGTCAACAGTTGTAAAATAAGTCAACAGGTGTAAAATAATTCAACAATTGTAAAATAAATCGAGAATTGTAAAATAAGTCGATAGGTGTAAAATAAGTCAACATGTGTAAAATAAGTCAAGAGTTAGATAGAATAAGTCAACTGTTGTGTAAAATAAGTTAAAAGTTGTAAAATAAGTCAAAATATATTAAATAAGTAAACATGTGTAAAATAAGTCAAGAGTTTGTAAAATACATTAATTGTTGTAAAATAAGTCAACGCTTGTAAAATAAGTCAATATTTGTAAAATTAGTCAACAAGTGTAAAATAAGTCGAAAATTGTAAAATAAGTCGATAGTTGTAAAATAAGTCAACGGTTGTGTAAAATAAGTCAACAGTTGTAAAATAAGTCAACACTGGTAAAATAAGTTAATAGTTTAAAATAATTTAATAGTTGTAAAATAAGTTAACAGTTGTAAAATTTAAATCCACTGTGTAAAATAAATCAAGAGTTGTAAAATAAGTCAACACTTGTAAAATAAGTAAACATGTGTAAAATAAGTCAAGAGCTGTAAAATAAGACAACAGCTGTAAAATAAGTAAACAGCTATAAAATAAGTAAAGAGCTATAAAATAAGTCAACAGTTGTAAAATAAGTCAACACTGTAAAATAAGTAAACATGTGTAAAATAAGTCGAGAATTGTAAAATAAGTCGATAATTGTAAAATAAGTCAATAGTTGTAAAACAAGTTGCATGTTGTAAAATAAATAAACATGTGTAAAATAAGTCAACGGTTGTAAAATAAGTCAACGGTTGTAAAATAAATCAACAGTTCTAAAATAAGTCGAGAATTGTAAAATAAGTCAAGAATTGTAAAATAAATCAACAAGTGTAAAATAAGTAAATAGTTATGTAGAATAAACTAATGGTTGTAAAATAAGTCAACATTTGTAAAGTAAGTCAACAGTTGTAAACTAAATGAAGAGTTGTAAAATAAGTCAACAG
The DNA here is from genome assembly GCA_020283515.1 of Alliaria petiolata. Lineage (NCBI taxonomy): Eukaryota > Viridiplantae > Streptophyta > Magnoliopsida > Brassicales > Brassicaceae > Alliaria > Alliaria petiolata. The sequence continues at coordinate 162,368,177 of JAHZTW010000001.1, forward strand.
TCATAAACTAAGTCAACAGTCATAAACTAAGTCAACAGGTGTAAAATAAGTCAACACTTGTAAAATAAGTAAACATGTGTAAAATAAGTCAAGAATTGTAAAATAAGTCGATAATTGTAAAATAAGTCAATAGTTGTAAAACAAGTTACAAGTTGTAAAATAAATAAACATGTGTAAAATAAGTCAACGGTTGTAAAATAAGTCAACGGTTGTAAAATAAATCAACATTTCTAAAATAAGTCGAGAATTGTAAAATAAGTCAAGAATTGTAAAATAAATCAACATGTGTAAAATAAGTAAATAGTTATGTAGAATAAACTAATGGTTGTAAAATAAGTCAACATTTGTAAAGTAAGTCAACGGTTGTAAAATAAGTCAACAGTTGTAAACTAAATCAAGAGTTGTAAAATAAGTTAACAGTCATAAACTAAGTCAACAGGTGTAAAATAAGTCAACACTTGTAAAATAAGTAAACATGTGTAAAATAAGTCAACATTTGTAAAATAAGTCAACAATTGTAAAATAAGTCAACACTTGTAAAATAAGTAAACATGTGTAAAATAAGTCAACATTTGTAAAATAAGTCAACAATTGTAAAATAAGTCAACACTTGTAAAATAAGTAAACATGTGTAAAATAAGTAAACATTTGTAAAATAATTCAATAGTTGTAAAATAAGTCAACATCGATAAAATAAGTCAAAATATGTAAAATAAGTTAACATGTGTAAAATAAGTCAAAATTTGTAAAATAAGTTAACAGTTGTAACATAAGTCAACGAGTGTAAAATAAGTCAACAGTTGTAAAATAAGTCGAGAATTGTAAAATAAGTCGAGAATTGTAAAATAAGTCAATAGGTGTAAAATAAGGCAACATGTGTAAAATAAGTGAAGAGTTATGTATAATAAGTCAAATATTGTGTAAAATAAGTTAAAAAGTTTTAAAATAAGTCAAAATTTATAAAATAACTAAACAGGTGTAAAATAAGTCAAAAGTTTGTAAAATACGTCAATTGTTGTAAAATAAGTCAACGCTTGCAAAATAAGTCAACATTTGTAAAATAATTCATTATGTGTAAAATAAGTCGAGAATTGTAAAATAAGTTGATAGTTGTAAAATAAGTCAACATGTGTAAAATAAGTCAACGGTTGTGTAAAATAAGTTAATAGTTATAAAATAAGTCAACAATTGTAAAATAAGTCAACAGTTGTAAAATAAATCAACGGTTGTAAAATAAGTCAACAGTTGTAAAATAAGTCAACGGTTGTAAAATAAGTCAACATATGTAAAATAAGTCAACAGTTGTAAAATAAGTCAACAGTTGTAAAATAAGGTAATAGTTGTAAAATAAGTCAACTGTTGTAAAATAAATCAATAGTTGTAAAATAAGTCAACACTTGTAAAATAAGTAAACATGTGTAAAATAAGTCAACATTTGTAAAATAAGTCAACATGTGTAAAATAAGTCGAAAATTGTAAAATAAATCGATAGTTGTAAAATAAGAAAACATGTGTAAAATAAGTTAACGGTTGTGTAAAATAAGTCAATAGTTGTCAAATAAGTCAATAGTTGTCAAATATATCGACAATTGTAAAATAGGCAACAGTTGTAAAATAAGTCAACACTTGTAAAATAAGTCAACATTTGTAAAATAAGTCAACGGTTGTAAAATAAGTCAACATGTGTAAAATAAGTAAAAATTTGTAACATAACTCAACGGTTGTAAAATAAGTCAACACTTATAAATTAAATCAACAGTTGTAAAATAGGTCAACGGTTGTATAAAATAAGTCAATGGTTGTAAAATAAGTAAATATCTCTAAAATAATCATAAAATTTTGTTTTTCGCAAAAATAGTGGAATCATGTTTTTCCGCCAAACCGTAAAATTACGTTTTCCCGCCAAAACTGTAAAATTACGTTTTTCCGCCAAATTTGCAAAATCACGTTTTCACCAAAACCGCAAAATCGAAATTTTTCAGATAAAAACGCAAAATGATGTTTTCCTGTAAAACCATAAAATTGCGTTTTCCGCCAAAATTGTAAAATTACGTTTTCCGCAAAACTATAAAAATATGTTTTTCTCCAAAATTGCAAAATCACGGTTTTCTGCGAAATCGCGTTTTCCGCCAAAATCGTAAAATCATGTTTTCGTGCCAAAACTTCAAAATCGTGTTTTCCGTTAGAACGACATAATTGCGTTTTTCGACCAACACAGCAAAATCGCCTTTTCTTGTTAAAACCACAAAATTGCATTTTTCTGCCCAAACCATAAAATCATATTTTCCTACGAAAATCATAAAACCGCAAAACTGCGTTTTTCCTTATGTTTTGCTAAAATTTAGATTAATAAATTATTTAAATATGTTAATTATTTAATTTGAAGTTTAATTTTAAATATATTTATGTAAGTATGGTAGTTATTAATTCATTTTCAAACAAAATGATGTTTTTTTGTCTTTTTCAATTAGTTGGATGTGGATACCGTTTCAAAATCAGAAACAAACAAATTATCTTTCATATGCAATATGTGGATGTAAAAATCAGAATAAAAACGAACAATATTTAAATGAACCATCTAGATGCAGCGTTCAATGGAGCATTCAGATGTAACATTCAACTACTAAAACGAACAGAGCCTAAATAGTTTTCAAATTTCACACCAAACACTTCAATTATCATAACATTTGGGAAACAATTAAAACGTAAAATTGTGGATACTAAAATCTATATTTAGGAATTTATGAAAGCTTTAAGGTTTGTAGGGAAAAATTGGAAAAGATGTTCAAGGCATCGTGGTCGAGTGGCAGGAGTCGGGACTGGGACGCCAACACGTTTCAGGTTCGACGCCCCTACTGCGCGAAACTTTTGGACACCCACACGGATATAGGCTCATGCTTTCGGCCCATTTGAATACTCAGAGGTGAGGGTCTATCCGTGGGTTGTACCACTCCTAGGGATTAATCTGGACCCCTCCTTAGGCATGGGATTTATCCTGAGTTAAAAAAAAAAAAAAAAATTGGAAAAGATTCTCGAATAAACCAACGATTAGGCATTTGGTTAAAGATATTGGGTTTTATATTGGTTTAACGCGGATTTGGTATTGGGCTTTTATGGGCCGGATTTAGAATCTGACGTGTTTCCAAAAAATGGCGATTCAAAGTTAACGGTAAAAACAAATTATTACCGGCAACTTCTTTATTTTTAATGCTGCCAATGAATTCTTTACACCGTTTTATAGCAAGTGAATGACTAATTAACCGATTTGATATCATGTGTGAACTGGTTATTCCATAAATGATTAGATAGAGGAATCATATCACACAGACTACATGTGATGATTGGTGAAACTAATTATGATTAAGGCAACTAACTAAATTAGTGACCTACACAGGCTACATAGCCGGGGGCCTCACATGGGTGCAAGCTCAACTTTATTAATGGTCTCACATGGACATTGTCTCCTCTGTTTCTCTTGTCTTGTCACACTAGTCTTGTCTCTCCACTTTCACAGTTTATATATTATCAAAAGCTTCATTCTTTCGATTTAGATCACTCATTTCGAATCAAATCTCAAACTTTTTTTTCTTTTTCATCTCTCTCTCTCTCTCTGGGTCTCTCTGTGTCTCTCTGTTCTGATGGATCTCCGATTACCATCTAAGGTTCTGGAGCATATCCTCTCCTTCATCGATGCCAACGAGGACCGGAACTCTGTTTCTCTGGTCTGCAAGTCATGGTTCGAGACCGAGCGGCGAACTAGGAAAAAGGTCTTTGTCGGAAACTGTTACGCGGTCACTCCTGCGGCGGTTACACGGCGGTTCCCGGAGATGAGATCTCTGACTCTGAAAGGGAAGCCTCACTTCGCCGACTACAACTTGGTTCCTGACGGTTGGGGTGGCTATGCTTGGCCGTGGATTGAGGCTATGGCGGCGAAAAGCCCGTCGCTTGAGGAGATAAGGTTGAAGAGAATGGTGGTGACTGATGAGTGCTTGGAGAAGATTGCTGCTTCCTTTAAGGATTTTAAAGTCCTTGTGTTGACTTCTTGTGAAGGATTCTCCACCGATGGTCTCGCAGCCATTGCAGCAACTTGCAGGTTCGGTTCGAAACCAAAAAAAAAAAAACATAAAACTTTCTTTTTGAAGGTCAAATCTCATAGTAACAACTTTGGTTCTTTTGTCTGATTTCAAAACAGAAACCTGAGAGAGCTGGAATTGCGAGAGTGCATAGTTGAAGATCTTGGAGGAGATTGGCTTAGCTATTTCCCAGAGACTTTGACTTCTCTCGTGTCTCTTGACTTCTCTTGTTTAGACTCTGAGGTTAAACTCTCGGACTTGGAGCGTCTCGTGAGCAGGTGTCCAAACCTCAGGTCTCTCAAGCTGAACCGAGCCGTGACTCTAGACGGACTCGGAAGCTTACTTCGCCGAGCTCCACAGCTGGTTGAGCTTGGCACAGGTTCTTTCTCAGATGACCTGGATCAAGAAGCGCTATCAAAGTTAGCCAAAGCTTTTGCAGAGTTGAAGCAACTTAAGTGCTTATCTGGTCTTTGGGATGTCCTCCCTGAGTATATTCCACTTCTTTACTCTGTTTGTCCTGGTCTTACCTCGTTGAACTTGAGCTATGCTACTGTCCAAATGCCTGATCTTGTCGATCTTCTTAGTCGATGCTCGAAACTGCAGAAGCTATGGGTGAGTATCTCTCCGTTTGATTCTTAAAATTTTCAACACTCACTATGTTGGTTTCTTACTAATTGAGACGTTTTCTCACAGGTAATGGACTTGATAGAGGACAAAGGTCTGAAAGCTGTTGCCTCGGGGTGTAAGGAACTGCGAGAACTAAGGGTGTTTCCATCTGGAGCAGATCTCGATGAAACAAACGTAGCTCTGACGGAACAAGGTCTGGTCTCTGTGTCTGAAGGCTGTCCAAAGCTTGAATCTGTTCTCTACTTTTGTGTCCAGTTTACAAACGCGGCTTTGGTTACCATCGCTAGAAACCGTCCAAATTTCAAATGCTTCCGCCTCTGTGTGATGGAGCCATTTGCTCCTGATTACAGAACACAAAAGCCACTTGATGAAGGATTCAAAGCCATAGTTGAGAGATGCAAGGATCTTCAACGGCTCTCAGTCTCTGGTCTCCTCACTGACAAGGCCTTTGAATACATCGGGAAACATGCCAAGAAGCTTGGGATGCTGTCAGTAGCATTTGCTGGGGACAGTGATTTGATGCTTCATCACTTGCTGTCAGGCTGTGAGAGTTTAAAGAAGCTGGAGATAAGAGATTGCCCTTTCGGAGACGCTGCGCTACTGGAGAACGCTGCGAAACTCGAAACCATGCGATCCCTTTGGATGTCGTCTTGCTTTGTAAGTTTTGATGCTTGCAAAGTCCTGAGTGAGAAAATGCCGAGGCTCAACGTCGAAGTCATTGATGAACATCCTCCAGAGACAAGGCCTGAGAGCTCTCCAGTTGAGAGGATATACATATACAGAACCGTCGCAGGACCGAGGTTGGATATGCCTGAATTTGTGTGGACAATACACAAGAATCCCGAGATCGGAGTTTCACATCTAGCCATAAAGTAAACTTGCTGTTTCAGTCGTTTTTCTGTTTTCATCTTGAATTTTTGCAGGAATTGTTGTGGGAGATTCACCTTCCATATGTTCTATTTCGTATTGTTCTCACTAAGATGTTAGAAATCTTCATCGATAGAAGCATTTCATAGCTTGTACTCTGTTAAGCAAAACTCTGTCTTTGTACCAAAGTCTGGAATAAAAATTCTCACTTTATGAGATTTATATATTCATCAGTAGTTTTGTAAAGAAACAGCCAAAATCATGAGATAAACAGCAAGTAAAACAATGTGATGATGCTTGCAAAGCCTAGCCAAAAACTACAAATGTTACCTCAAAACCAACAAAAGAAGCAAAATACGAACCAGTAGCAATAACTTTTGGCAAGAACTAGATCAGTATCTGAGTTGAAAGAAGGTTTTCTTGATCTGCACTGTATCTCCATGTGGTCATGCGTTTCTGCTTCCATCGTTTCCAGCAGATTTCTTGATCGATTCAAGAAGATGCTCAATTCTGTATTTCATTACAGGCTGACCACGCCGAGTCTTTCTCATCATTTTCCCTTTTGCTGCTTTCCTCCTGGCTTCAGCCTCTTCTCTTGCTTCCTTCTTCGCCTGAAACGCCGCCTCTCTCTCCATCCTTGCTTTCTCCATCTCTTCTCGTGTCTGCTTGTACACATCCTCTACACCGATTCTCTTGTGAGATTTACCCTTGTGCTTATCATCATCATCATCATCATCTACCTTGCTACTCTCTCCAGTCTCATCCTTTTCATGAAAGTTCTGCTGCTTCATCGACTTCCTAAACTTGCTCACATACTTTGCATTCTTGTAGAATTCTTTTTGCTTTTCTGAAAACAGAACGATTAAGAGAGACGATTAATCTCCAAAAGAAAACTCATTCAATCTCACTTAAAAATCATGGAAAAATTAAGAGAGACGACTTTTAACTGCGAATACATTAAAGGAACTTCAAATAGTTCCCCTTCTAATGCCAAACACCAAAAACATAGTCACTGGAATTTTTTCAAATAGGATAGGAGAGAAGAATGTCTTACTGATCAAAGCAGGGTTATAGTGATTGTTTTTCGATTTCAAGTTAGCAAAAGTTTCGAGAGAAAGACCACCGCCTCCCAATCTCTTCATGTTCTTCCTTCTCTTCGTCTCCATCGACTTGGAGCTATTTGTATCCTCTTGATCTCTTTGATAGAAGTTCTTCATTGTCGCGTGAATCTTCCAGCTACAAACTCCACAATCCGATTTTTTTCCTGGCTTTGAACGACAGATCGAGTTACCCGAAAGGGGAAGAAATTACGAACCCTAATTGTAATCGGCGGCGACTCTGAAAATCTGAAGTGGGGAAACTGAGAATCGCAATTACTACGATTGCGAAAAGCAGCACCACAGTAACTGCAAATCAGAACTCGTCGTATTGGGCTTACCCAATGAAGAAGCCCATGTTCTCTGTGGGTGTGGCCATAAACTAATAGACTAACAACGGATAGAACAAAACAGAATTGGTAACTAAAATCTAACAACGGATAGAACAAAACAAACAAATTGTCGACAACAAAAGATTTCTTGAAAATCTTGGTTTTTTTCCCTCCACTTTATTAGCCAACAGTTTTATAAGCAAAAAATAATCTCTCTGTTTTTATATTGTACTAATTCTCTTTCTAAAATAAAAACTAATAGACTATAAGATTTTGTCATTTAATGATATGCATAAATTGCGAACAGTAAAAAGTAAAGAGACAATGCATTTGAAGAATACCTTATGTATATGTTCAACAAAAGAAGAATACCTTATACATAGATATTTCTCGTTATCAATACCAATTCATATTTTTGACTTTTGAGAAAACAAAGGATTTTAAGTAGAATATGGGTATAGAAAAAGAAAGAAATTTCTCGTGATTTTGTTCCTGTCTAAATTTATATTCAAACAAAAATACATTGCTAGATTATGGTTTTTTCAGAAAGAGTGAAAACCTAGTTTCAAGAACAGTAAAAAGTTTCTACGCCGCCACATCATCGTCATGAATTCAGATACCACCAAAGGTAAATTACGTACGAACCTGTGTACGTACCGTTTCGCACTTGAATAAATAAGAGGCCGCGTGAACGTTTTGAGAGTCCCCTCGCATAGAAACAGTAGACGTAAATTAAGACCCCAAAGATCTTTTAAATTGCACTGACAAGGCCGACGAGAAGAGAAGAGAAGAGAAGAGGAAAGGAGTGTGATACGGTACCGTTTTAATCTCCATTTGCATTACACATTGTAAAGACTGAAGACGATGAAAGAGACGTCAAGGTGGTGGTGGATTGGTGGAAATCACAACACCTCAAATTCCTCCTCTTGGCTTAACTCTACTCTCTCCGGTAACTAGTTTTTCAAGTATTAGCCGCTCAGAATCACAAAAAGATCTCTGATTTTGCCTTGCTCTGTACGTATTGTTATGGAGTGATTAATATGGCTGTTGTAACATGAAATCACAGAGCTCGATTCAAAGACGAAAGAAATGCTGAGAGTGATTGATGAGGTTGATGATGAAGCGGATTCCTTCGCGAAGCGAGCAAAGATTTATTACGAGAAAAAGCCAAAACTCATAGCCATGGTCCAAGATTTATACCGTTCGCACCGCTCGTTGGCACAGAGGTGTGATCTGTTGATTAAAACCTCTTCACTCATGAATCCGTACAGACATGACTCGCCAACATGCGACGAGTTCCAGTCGGAACTGAGTGAAGAAACAACAGAGACTGGAGTGGATGATGATGGTGAAAGTGAAGGCGAAGAAGATCAAATTGTTGAGTTTGGCGAGACGATGAAGGAAGAGTTAGAGAGGTTGAGAGAAGAAAACAGAGTTTACAAGAAGAGACGAGTGACTTCGTTGTTTACAAACTCAATAATTAGGATTTGCTTTCGTGCGCTTTTGCTTTCGTTCCCGTTGAGATTTATTTTCTCTTCTCCTTTTGCGATTTTGTTTACTGTTTGGTGCTTTTTGTTTTAAGAGGGCCGGTCATAATTCGTTTTTGATTTTATAACATAAACTTGAGACTTGTCCCTTGCTTAAGTTGAATTTCTTGAAAAAAAGTGGACGATTCATACTTTGGAGAGGGCTTTTACAGCCTTGGAGAAAGGTGGATCTTATCTTTTATAAAAATTGTTTGCAATTCAGACATAAATTTTCATGAATAATACTTCATGCTTTATTCAGATATGATCTTCTGACAATCATGCCTTCTTCTCCAGAGTTTAACCATGGATTCTCTGGTAAAGAGAAACCACCAAACTGCAACGTGAGAAAGAGTAATTACAAAGCCGTGGAAGGAAGGAGGAGACTTTGAGAAACTGATCGAAGAAAACAGAGTACACACCATTTGTAATCCGTTTATGTATCTAGCTAATGGCATGTCAACAGTTGAACGTCGTCGTATAAAGCAGCCACGTCACGAGCTTGTGATCTAGTTACGACGTCATCTTATCTTCTTCGCTCAATTCAACCGCAGCCACCAAAGAGAGTTTTTTTTTTTCTTTTTTTGTTTGGGCGAGATAAACAGCGAAGTGAAGCTACAGAGCGTGAGACGAAAGAATGGGATCACGGGTTTGCTCTTACGTGACCCGGAACGTCGTAATCACCGATTATTCACATACTTTCTCATCAACCCAACACTTTGGTTTTCCGGCGGCGACGATTCGAAGAGCATCAGTCAGCTTACCGTTAACATCTGCGCCGAGATTTCGGCTAATGAAACTCCAAAAGCTTCAATCTTCTCCCGAATCGCCGACCCATGGAGGGGAAGAAGATCCAGAATCAGTCGTACAAGCCCTTAAGATTCCAGACGAGTGGTTGCTCCCTTCCAAGGCCATTGAGGTGCTTTCTCGCTTCGACCAAATGCCAAATTTTCAAGCAATTGATTTTAGTGTTTTGCAATTCCTCTGCTTCTGGTTTCAGATTTCCGCAACATTGCTTACTCGAATGCTGGCTGATTTAGGGTTTCTCTGCTTCCTCGTAAAATTTGCCTAATTTCCCAGTAATAGCAAAATTTGAAAATCTAGCTTTTGGTTCGGTGATCATGTTTCTTTCGATTGCTGATCTTGAAATGTTTGATCAGGAATCTGAATGGTTGAGAGTAACTCTGCACAAATGGCTGGACGATGAGTATTGCCCTGAACCAACCAATGTGGAGATCAGTAATGTAGCTGCAAAGTCTTTCTACAGTTCACTGTTGGAGAAAGAAACTGACATGGGTGTGATTTTGTTGAAGATGGCTCAAGATTTAACCTCCATTTCATACCAAGAAAGTTTCCATGGAGCTTTCACATCCGCAAATGCAGCTATAAACTTGATTGTCGAAAGAGTAGAAATAGGCCTACTCTAATTCTAGTCTAGTCTAGTTTAGTTTAGTTCCCTTCAAGGTTCAAGAACAGTGTCTTTTTGTAAAATTATGAATCTGTTATTTCGCTTGATCAGGTGCAGGAAAATCTAAAGTCTTAACAGCTGTGAATCCTCCATCTACCACCAGATTATGCCCGTTCACATACTTTGAATCGTCGGATGCGAGGTNTTGATCAGGTGCAGGAAAATCTAAAGTCTTAACAGCTGTGAATCCTCCATCTACCACCAGATTATGCCCGTTCACATACTTTGAATCGTCGGATGCGAGGTAAACCGCTGCATTAGCTACGTCGATCGGTTCACAAACCTCTCCATTCAACACTCCCGTGCTCTGCACTATCTTGGCCAGCCTCAAGTCGTCGACATTGGGGTAAATCTGCCGCATCTCATCCATCACGAATGACGTTGTGATTGCAAAAGGGGAAATGCAGTTGACCCGGATCCTGTGCCTGCATAGCTCTGAAGCTGTTGACCTTACGATTCCGATAACCGCGAATTTCGAGACGCTGTAAGTGTGTTGCGCTAATCCTCCCATCATCCCCGTGACACTCCCTGCGCAAATGATGGATCCGGATTTACGCGGGATCATCACACGAGCAGCGTGTTTGATTCCCGCGATGACTCCACGGACATTTGTGTTGATTACCTGCAAAACATAGAAAAAGAGGATCAGATAAACACTTGACTGTTCCACAGACTTGTTCTCTCAGAGATGTTCTTTTTAGATTAGTAGTACCTTGTCGAAAACATTGAGATCAAGATCGACGATACTAGGAGGCGTTTTGCAGGGAATACCGGCATTGTTGTACATGATATCAAGCTTTGCGTGTAGCGAGACAGCGTAATCAACCGCGTTGGCGATGTCTGATTCTTTGGTCACATCGCAAAGGAAATATGCAGCGTTTGGACCGAGTTCTTGCGCGGTTTCTTTCCCGTGCTGCTCCGGTTGGATGTCGGCGATGATAACTTTGGCTCCATGCCTGATGAATTCTCCAGCTGTTGCTTTGCCAATCCCACTTGCTCCTCCTGTGATGAGCGCTACTTTGCCTTCCAGCTTCCTTTTACAAATGTGTGACAACCATAAATTAGGTCTTATTATTAGGTAAGACTTCTCATATTTTTGTAGTTATTGTTTATGTATTAAAAAAATCAAAGTAGTGTTAGTTATAACTTATAAATGTGTTTAGAATCTGTCTCTTATACACATCTAGATGTGTATAAGAGACAGGGGAATACCGGCGTTGTTGTACATGATATCAAGCTTTGCGTGTAGCGAGACAGCGTAATCAACCGCGTTGGCGATGTCTGATTCTTTGGTCACGTCGCAAAGGAAATATGCAGCGTTTGGGCCGAGTTCTTGCGCGGTTTCTTTCCCGAGCTGCTGCGGTTGGATGTCGGCGATGATAACTTTGGCTCCATGGCTGATGAATTCTCCAGCTGTTGCTTTGCCAATCCCACTTGCTCCTCCTGTGATGAGCGCTACTTTGCCTTCCAGCTTCCTTTTACAAATGTGTGACAACCATATATTAGGTCTTATTATTAGGTAAGACTTCTCATATTTTTGTAGTTATTGTTTATGTATTAAAAAAATCAAAGTAGTGTTTGTTATAACTTATAAATGTGTTTAGAATCAACGTAGTTATCTTCAAGCTTCTTTCTATCTCCTCAATTTTGAATTTAAACTCCCCTTTTTGGTCTCACGTTTCTTTTTTTTTTTCCTTCTTTTTTTCTGATAACACGTTTGACATTTCTTAGCTGGTAGAAAGAGTAAAATCTTTCCAACTTCAAGATAAGGTTTTGTCGAAGAAGACAAATGAAACCAAACCAACTTGTAATATCAACTTATTTTACATATGTGACATTCACAAACATACATGTATACATTAACGTTAATTGTGTGGCACTTAATTTGTTAGATTCATAAACCCCACCAACTTACAATGAACAAATAAGATCCATTTGTTATCAAATAAAATAGAAAATGTTCCAGGGGATATCTACTACTGAATTTACTTACTAATAAAACTAATTTAGATAAAACTTTTTTAGGGCTTAACTAAATATCAGATTTTCTTCAAACATGAATTTAAATATATATATATTTTTGGTATTTGAGTAAAAAGTCATAGTATTTTTTATATTTTCTTATAAAAAAATATTAATCTGATATTGTATATCCTACAAAATTCAGATTCTTTTAAAAATGGGAGATTAAGATGGGACTTGCCTTGAACTTGAATGAGATGAAGCAGGTGAGGAGATTCCCTTGTTGAGGAAGTTCTTGCTCACATATAATCTCTTGATTAATGCATTTTTTCTATTTCAGATATAAACAAAAAAAGAAAAATTAGAATACAAATAGTGTTTCCTTGTTAAATCTGCAGAAATGGAGAAAAGGGGGTATTGGAAAAGGAGCTTGACCCAATCTGAAACATGTCTTGTGTATTGCTCCTCCGCCGATAGATCGGTTTTTTTTCGTTTTCTAACTCCTAACTTCGATTCTTTGAAGAGATGGGTCTCTGTGTTTGTGACTTTGTGTCTAAAATAGATTAGATATATAGAGTAGAGAGGCAGAGAGAAAGTAAAAAAGCTGTAGCCTGGCTTGAAGGATAGAGAGGAAGAGAAAGAAAAGAGAATCTGATGGGGCTGTGATTTGAACCAGTAGCATACTAGCATGCAAGTGTTTTGTAAAAAGGGAGAAAAAAGTTATTTTCTGTTAATGAAGACAAAAAAAGGAACATGTTATAAACTTATAATAGTCAAGCATGTGTTGATTTCTTCCCAAAACAAGATTGTAATAGCCAAATAGGCTGGTGCCATTTTTGAATTGCATATTTTGATCTTAAATGCAAATCTACAATATGTTGTTATATCATAGTATTTTTTTTTTTTTTAGATTCATTCATTGATTTAATAATTTAAACGAATGTTTTAGTCTAAACCTTTGAAAATCTTCTGAGGACGTCAGAACCAAAAAAAAAAAACCTATAAAAACCTCTAATGCTTGTGGCATGTGTTGGTGCTTATTATGAGCTGTCTGTTTATTAATGAATTGTCTTTACGTATTCACTTATACAACGTACCTACCAATACCATCTTCATATGCCGACAGAAAGCTAATAATTCACATTATGATGTAAATATATATATATATATATATATATATATATATATTATTCAGTGTAGACATTTGTACATCTGCTGGATTGCATACGACCAATTTTTCATTTGTTATCTAATGGTGTTCCACCTAATAAGATGTATCACGACATTTCTTTACAACATCAACATGCTACATATTTGTAAATTGGTTTAGATTACTAATTTATGACGCATAAAATATAGTTTTATTAAAATAAACCATGCGTCTAATATGGTGTTCCATCTAATTATAATCATATTTTTTTAATAAGCAAGTTCACACATACATCACATGGGATGGAAACAAAAATAGAGGAAGGGAAAAGAAAGCGAAGTGTTGCCTATCTTTCTTTTGACATATACCGATAAATTGTAATAAGATTCTTAAAATGTGAAGATTCTTCGCCAATTTGCATACCAAGAAAAAACGAAATGTATGATGATGTGTCCAATAAGTAATTTCGTTTCTTATCTTCTTTTTTTGTCAACATTTTGTTTCTTATCTAGAAGCTAAAAATAAAATATTAGTCGATTTAAAATAATTTTATTAAATAGAGCTCAAAATTAAAGGGAGAACAATATGGGGGAAAAAGAGTAGAAAATAAATATGTAAAAAAGACTGAATATTTTTTTAAAAATAGGGGCGTTCCAAGAATTGAACTCGGGACCTCTCACACCCTAAGCGAGAATCATACCACTAGACCAAACGCCCTCTTTGAAATTTTGTTGTACATTATAAGCTATATTAAACTATATATCACATTGCAGAGTTGTGCGTTTCAAAACCATTCGACATGGCTCTCGTCTCGTCTCTCTCCCGCCAATGTGCCCGACTAAATCGCCAGTTATCGTCAATGGGACCTCTAGGGTTTCTTCTTGGTTTCTAGTCGTACAATAATTGGGCGATTGTAGCGATTTGATTTCTTCGTAGACGGCCTTAGGATCTGAGTTTCGATGGTTAATCATCTCGACATCGAGGTTTTCGCCTCTGATTCGAAGTCTCCTTCAGCTTCTTCGGATAACAGTGAGTTTTGCGATTACGAATAAATTATTTCCCTTCGTCTTGCGAATTCCGAATTGTGCTGTCCGGATTTTTGTATAGCTTTGAGGTGATAGATTCATTTTAAGAAATTTTGGCGGATGAACAAATTTTCCTTTCTGAATTCTCCTAGGGTTTGATGTTAATGGGAATTTGGGATACGGGGAAATTCAAGATACAGAGCCAATTGATGAATCTATGTCGCCGATTGATGATAGCTCGTTACTTGAAACCCCATTTCATAAGCTCTACGACGATACGGAGCTCGTTGATAACGGAGGTTGTGGTGACGAAGAAACACTGGTCCAAGAGTTTGGCGGTCTCGACCAAGTGGTGGATGATAGTGAGGATGAAGATGGAGGAAATGGTAGTGTCGCTGCTTCTGATTCGACGTGTTTGAAGGAGCGAAGCCTCAAACCTGCAGATATACTTTTGGAGTCTGATGGATCGAATGATCACGAATGTCAGACAGGTAAACATATCTCTGTGTTGTTATGATGCTTCTTATCCTCTTCTGTGCAAATCGTTGCTGTATTAACTCAGATCAAATCTTACTGTTATCTCGTTGTTCAAGGAAAGCAAGAATCAAATTGCGATATCGTTACCGGTTTCCAAGGTTCTTCGCGGATTACTTCTGATAGTCAAGGTCCAAGGCTGGATTATTTGGATTCTCAAGAACCAGGAGAGTCAACACAAGCAGATGCCCTTGGTTTTGTGGACCAGTTTTTGATGGACAACGATCTAAATTTATCACCAGTGAATCTCCTGGAAACTCGTCGGAGAAAGAAGTCCCCTCCTTTCTCAGGTGCAAAAGGACGTCAATCTCTGGCCAAAAGAATCAAGACCAGTAGTCCAACCAAGAAAATGAGAGTCTTTGATTGGGATAGTGATCAGTGTGATGTGAGTGGCCCTCAAAACTCTCCAGTCATTCGTGCAAACATCACATGCTTCAAGAAAAGAGATGATCATGTTAAAGATGATGATCCTGTGGTGAAGAAAGGATATATTGATCCGCGTGAGAATAGGAATGTCTCAACACATCCCATAGAAAGATTTATGCAGAAGAGTTCTGCTACACATCACAGGATGGAACAAACATCGTGTTTGAGTCAGTTGCAGGATAAAGCGTTAAAGGAGGAGTCGGAACCTGAGGAAGATTTTATTGATGTCGGTATTAATACTCAGATTGCTGCTGAAGCAATGAGTGCTTTACTTTATGCTCCCTGCACTAAAGAAGAAGCTCGTGAATCAGAAATGAGGGATTAAGTCAGTAATCTCTCTAAAAGGAACAATGATACCATTGAGGGTAGACCTGAAAGAGACAACTGGAGTGATTTGCTTAGTGCTCCAAACAAGAAGAGAAACTCTAAGAAGAAGAGAAAATTCACTATGAAAGAGAGAACCGGTACAAACGTCTCTGCTATAACATGCCTTCTCAACTTATGCGAGTGGAGGCATCCCAAGGCCAAAAGATCACGTCTTACGCAAAGGCATCACGTCCCACCTAGGAAACCTTGGGGTGCTAGTTCAGCTAAAGACAGAAGCAAAATCAACACTCTGTCAAGTAGGTTACGAGTGTCATTAAATGGGACAAGACAAGCCTCTTCTTTCTCATCAGGTGTCAATGATTTGGCTGTTGCAAACCATGCATCTTCAAGGAAAATATATGGCGGAAGTCATGAAAGCTCTTGTAATAAAGATTTTTCTAGGCCATTTCTTCTGAAGGAAATCACAAGGCTTGGAGGATCAGGAAAGGTAGATAACTTCATGTGGAAAGACTTGAGGAGACGAAGAAACATGGCACATGTTCGAGTCTTATTCAGCCATAATCTGGATGATGATACAATCAAGCAGCAGAAGAAGGTCGAATTCCTATTCCTCTTTTTTTATCAATTTTGACAGTGTTAGTATATACATGTATACACCATATTGGTTATCAAGCATTCCCTCTCTTCTTCCATAGATCATGGTTCGACTGGGAATTTCTATGGCATCTTCCTCGGCAGAGTCAACACACTTCATAGCAGAAAGATTTTCTCGGACAAGGAATATGTTGGAAGCCATAGCCCTTGGTAAACCTGTTGTTACACCTCTATGGCTGGAGAGCTGTGGACTAACAAGATGCTTGATAGATGAGAAGAATTACATCCTAAGGGATAGCAAAAAGGAGAAAGACGGGTTCTGCATGCTTACATCTTTGGCCCGTGCGAAGCAGCATCCCCTTCTTAAGGTCACAATCTATCTCATTTGACATCTTCTCAGAGCTTCATTAACACCTTTTTGTTCGAAAATATCTGAGATCTTACAAGTCACAATTATTCACAGGGGTTAAAAGTCTGCACCACACCCAACATTAAACCCGACAGAGGTATGATTGCTGACTTAGTGAAGTTGACTCAAGGGCAGGTAAGAGAAACTCACTTCCATTGAGAGATTTTGTTTTATAGACATCTCGGCACTTACTTCAGAATGGTTATGAGTTCCTTTATCAGGTAGTGGAGATAATTGCTGCAGAGGGTAGAAATATTCCAGATGATCTATTGATTCTTTCTTGCGAAGACGATAGAGATTTCTGTCTTCCTTTCATTAATCAAGGTAACGTTTATGCCAATTTAACACTATGAACTTACGCTACGAAAGAACACTTTTAACTTGCGTTTGTAATGTAGGAGCTGAAATTTACACCTCAGAGCTTTTGCTGAATGGAATTGTGGTTCAGAAACTGGAATATGCCAGGTTTGGTACTGCCCTTATACCACACATCACTGATCACCAAATTCAGATATTTTAATCCTAGTTTGCGCGACTACAAACCCATTTTTAACAGAATAGAAATGGTCAAACACAAAATCCTTACAATTCGTTGGTTCTTTGTTGCAGGCATTGTCTCTTCTAAATTGCATACAAAAAGAACCAAAGAAACACAAAGTTTACAGCAACAAGTCTACTTCTGTCCACTTACTGATCTACTGGTTGGTTCAAGCAATGAATGAATCCTTTAAATGAATCTTTCATAAACCCGACCTGTTTGTTTTAAGAGATAAAAAAAGTTGGCTTTTCTCCCTTCACAACTCTACGGATAACTATAATCTTCCACACAAAAAAAAAATTGACGCATTTCACATTACATCACATCGATTCTAAACCTCTTCATATAAATTGGATTAGAAAAGGTAAGATACAGCGTTAAACAAGAACTCTGAGAATTTTTGGGAGGAGAAAAATGACTCATTAGACCTAAACTCTACTCATTGCTTTCAGGAGATTCAGCAGCGGGGTTTGGATTGTTGAAGCTACCGCTTGGTGGAGCAGCAGCTGGATTTGTATGATAAGGAGGAGGAGGAGGAGGAGGAGGTCCATTATAATTGGGAGGAGGTCCGTTATAATTGGGAGGTGGTCCACCACCTTGACCTGGTATTGGAGCCATTCCTGGTGGCCTGAGAATACCGTTTTGTGGAGGTGGAGGTAGAGGAGCACCAGGCGGTGCCATCATCTGTGGTACTCCTGGAGGAGGCATGTAACCTGTATGTAATACATTTCAATTCAAATAACTGAATGCAAAGAATATGGAACCACATATGTAACATCATAATTGACTAATCAATTAAAATGAATGATAGCTATTTCTTAAGAGTCAGAAGAGTCACGATGCATTATCATAAGTGACAATCAAATCTCAATTTAACCAAAAGTCTCGTACACCATATCGATGTTTCTTATGTCACCTATATATAAATGAAGTTCTTTATTCAACTCTATTTGTCATCTTTAGTCTTTTCTAAATATTACTATGAACGTTATTTACTAAAACTTTCTAATGTAAATCCGCGCATCAAGCAGGTTATATTATTCTAGTAACAGAAATTACCTTGACCAGGCATCATGGGTCTAGGCAGAACAGGAGGTCGCATACCCATAGGCATACTTCCAGGTGGTGGCATCATAGGAAGGCGAGGCCTAGCGAGCATATGCTGATTAAACACAGCACCAACCTGTTGGAATGCTGCAGTTTGGCCAAGATGCTCTTTGATTCTCTGATCAATCAGACTTTGCGTTTGCTGCTCCTCGAATTGCTGATAGTATATTCTCACATTCGCCTGAAAGATCATCAAACTCTTAACAAGCTTGTAAGAAAGGTCTTATATACACCACACAAAAATATAAAACATTGTTGACTCTTTATCTACCTTGTGTTTGTAACCGGCGTTGTGCTGCTTCCTCACTGATGGCTGAAAAAAAAAAAAAACAAATTTGACTAATAAGAGAAGACGGCACAATCCGTGAATCATGATTAGATTCTTGCTCAACCCGAACGAAAATCATGAGTTGATTCCTAGAAATCAATTATATTCACCAAGTAACTGAGCCAGCCAAAGGCAATAAGCGAACCAATGTAACAAGTAAATAACCTACTGTTTTTTAAATGGAATCTAAATCGGAAACCTAATAACTGGTACAGCCTGAGATCGATTTCAGTACAAGCCAACCTAAGTTCATCAACGACGGCGAGTTCTCGATTACTACGCAAGTAAATAAACAAACAGGAAGGTGGAATTTAGACTTACGGAATCGTGGGTGAGATATGTGTCGCAATAATCACAGTAGTACCTGCGAAAATCAACATAAAGAAGTAACTAAAACCTAATTCGAGCTGAATAATTATATATGTATCACAATTACACTGAAGATCTAGAACCCTATATACCTCGGCATCGTTCAGGAAATTCCAAGAACCCAGCGAGAGTGAGAGAGGCAGAAAATTTCGGGAGCAGCGAGAGGAAGAAGAAAAGTGCAGAGAGTCGATTTTTTTTCTTTTGCCTAATTTTAATAAGAAGGATGGTTTTCATCCAACGGTCCAGATTCATTTACGATATCTGACTGCTATCAATACCCAGAGAAGTGTCCTTAGTAACCGGCTATCAAGCGACGTCGTTCCGCGCGACTCATATAAAAAAAGGGTAGATACCATTTCCCAAGAAAAAAAATTTAAACAAAGGATTTTTTTAACAATGATCGGAGATATCTCCCCGCCGGTCGCTTCAATCCCAGGTTCGTCGGATCTTTTTATTTTTGCGACATGATGCTATTGATCTCGGTACTAGTTTCATGTTAAATTTTCGCGAATCATGCTGATTCTAGCATGAATCGAGATTTCTTTTCTCCGTTTTTTTTCCCCTATAATTTGTTGATGCGTCGCGAATTTCAATGGCGGGGATTTGTGTAGTTGTTGAAGGAAATGCGGAAGTGAGGAAGAAGAAGAATCTGCTTCCGCCTCTGTCGGTGGTGGCGTCTCATTTTGGCACAAGCGGAATTTCCGTCGCGTTGGCCACCGGCGTGACTCATCCTCTCGGTTAGATTCCTCATGCCTTGTCCACTCATAGTATCGTATGAATCAAATTTTGGAAATGTGGGCTTTTTGGTTTAGAAATTAGAACCAGAGTGCTTTAGCTCAATTTTTACACACTTTCTGTATTGGGAGTATTGGATCCACCATAGAAGAGAAACATGGTGTTTGTAATTCTATATCTGGAATATCCAATGCCTGCAATTTCCTGTTCTGGAGAGAAACAAATTGCATATTAGAGTTATTTGATATTTTATTAGCTGCAGAGAGGTGTTTTATGTGGAGATTTGTAGCACTTGTGATGGGTTTGGGATAGTGATTTTGGATAATGTAGCAGAGAGGTGTTTTCTGTGGATTTAAAGACTTCTTTCTTCAATAGTGTATCTTTGGATAATGTAGCAGTATGTTCTGGCGCTGGATCAGTGTCTTAGTGCATAAGTCTCTGATCAACTAATGTAGTATATATAATGTGGCGTTTACGTTTAGGGACTCGGAGATATCACAGAAGAAAATTATTTGTCTTTCTGTCATACTCTGCTTAAACGGGCTCCTTTCCATTATCTTTGTTTCCAGATGTACTAAAAGTAAGATTGCAGATGCAGCATGTCGGCCAAAGAGGCCCTTTGATTGGAGTGGTAATAGTGTTCTAATGAACTTCCCTCTTGATGTTATTTGGGATTTTAAATTAACTTTAGTTTGCATTCTTTGAAATGCTTTTCAGACTGGAATCTTTGTTCAACTAATGAAGAATGAAGGGCCTAGGTCTTTATACTTGGGATTGACTCCTGCTCTCACTAGATCAGTACTTTACGGGGGTCTCAGATTGGGATTATACGAACCCACCAAGGTTTCTTTCGATTGGGCGTTTGGGTCTACCAATGTCTTTGTCAAGATAGCATCGGGCGCATTTGCTGGAGCGTTTTCCACAGCATTAACCAACCCGGTTGAAGTTGTGAAGGTAGATGAAACCTTAATTGTTGTTTAGATTCTGCTCATTAGATCTCTTTCTTGGTTTCTTAGACGCGTATCAATTTTCCTTTCTGTTAGGTAAGGTTGCAGATGAATCCAAACGCAGTACCCATTGCAGAAGTGCGGGAGATAGTCTCTAAAGAAGGCATAGGAGCTTTGTGGAAAGGAGTTGGTCCTGCCATGGTTAGAGCTGCAGCATTAACTGCCTCACAGCTTGCAACATACGACGAAACCAAGCGGGTCATATTCTAAGACTACTATTTTCCCTTTTTTTTGTAGCACCATGAAGTAATATCCATATGTTTTTTGCAATTGTCAAATTATCCTGCTCGTCATCCGTTTACTTATTCAAAAAAAGTTGCTGCTTTCTAACACTCCAGCTCCTAAAGTTTCTTGTAATTGCAGATTCTGGTTAAACGAACTTCTCTAGAAGAAGGGTTTCATCTTCATCTGTGGTAAAAGTTTGACAACCATTACCCAATTCCACTGTCTCATCAGGCAACAATTTCATAATTTTTTTGCAGAAACTAACTTACTCTAGCACTTGATGAATGAAGCTCAAGTGTGGTTGCAGGTGTAGTAAGCACTCTGATAACCGCGCCCATGGACATGATTAAAACCCGCTTGATGTTGCAGCAAGATTCCGAAAGCTCCAGAATCTACAGAAACGGGTTTCATTGCGGTTACAAGGTATGTAAACGGTCCCTTCTTTTATACATTCTATAGTATATATTTTCACTTGGTTTTGCTTACGTTGATCGTTAATGATCTGCATCTCTGCATCATCTCTCAGGTTGTTCGCAAAGAAGGACCTTTGGCACTTTACAAAGGGTTAGAAAAAGTTGAGGATATATATAAACAAAATGTTTAATAAAATAACTAAAACTGTTCTTGTTTTTTTTTTTACTTGACACAGAGGCTTTGCGATTTTTGCACGGCTCGGACCACAAACGATGATCACGTTCATACTCTGCGAGAAGCTAAGATCACTCGCTGGACTTCACACAATGTAGCCACTGACCAGTTCGTGCCAAGCTTGTCCTGTACAAGCTAAGTTCTACTCCATTTTTTTCATTATTTATTTCACATTACGTGAGATTTTTTCTCATCACTAATTTATTGTTTATTTGTTAGTGTTTTAATATGTATTTATTTAAATTGGATACAACATTAGACATTTCTCAAATTATTAACAGTTGTCCAATTTTGCGGAATCGCAATCAGTGCTCTATGATTCCATCATTTTACTCACTTTATGACAAAAAGAAACGATTATGTGACACTTCAATTTTCTTTCAATTAAATTAAGTTTTTATGTGGTTTGCTATTAGTCTGAATTAGAATAAACTTTTATTATAAAGAAAAATGTACTTTTTAGTTGGTATATTCTTATTGTCTTCTAGATCCAAGCTTGATGGAAATTGATCCTTTTGCTCAATTAGATTGGATAGGCATTGAAATGAAATGATATCTATCCAAATAAAAATAGAGATATACGTAGTGGTTATGTCGAAATCACTTCTATATTACAAAGTTTGTGTGTCACTCTAATAATTATACTAGTCTCCATCACGAAGAATACAAATTATTTTTTTAAATAACTGTTGAATATTGACTAATTATCCAAACAAAATAATAGTAATTATTAGATTTGTTATGGTGGAAGTTGGTTGTAGACAAGAAGAATACGCTGGACTGTGTGTATGGTTTTTTTTTTGGTTTGAACGAGCTAAATTATACAAACATCGCGTTAAAAAACTTGTAGGGTCAAAACGTAAAAAGTAAATAAATAAAGGGGTCTATTTGTTGGAAATAGAAGAAAAACAATAATTTTGTGGCGTGGAGAAAGGAGCAAGTTGGAGCTGCTCGAGTCTTTAGTTTTCTGGTCGCGTTGGCGGGACAGTCTGTCATGCTTATGTTTTGCCCCTGGGTTTACGATTTATCTACGGTTTTGCCATTCTATTTTGCTCTGACCATTTTGCACTTAGACAATGACCTTTCAGTTGTGATCTTTCTTCTTTTCATTAGTTGAGATCTACGGTCAAACTCTCATTTCGCGTTTATCCATTTACATTAAGTATGTTTTTTTTTTTGGGGGACGAACATTAAGTATGTTTCTTTCTTTCACTTTTAAAAAGGGGTTTCTTAACTATAAATAATACTAACAAGAGTTCACTGGATTGATTGGTTGACGAACAAAAAAATAAATAAAACTGGATTGATTGGTTTACGTGATACGACTGCAAATGCTGTAATTTGTGGAAACAAATAAAGAATTTTTACTATTTTTCAGAAAAATCAAACGATTGTCTTAAAATGAACATGTCGAATTTAATTTTGAGAACAAGCTACTGAATTTCATCTTTTCACATATTTTTATTTTTAAATACTATATGAAAAAAATTAAACAAAATTTTACGAAACACCAATATATTATTGTATAAAAAATTTCTAGAAATATGATAATGTTTTGAAATATGTTTTTAAATAGATAATAACTTAATATTTGTCGAGAAACTAGCAACATATATAATTTAATGACTTGACCTAATTTGACACTAGCAAATGAAATAATTTGACTATTTTATGAAGAAAATGAATTCGCATATATATAAAGTACGTTAAATTTTATTTATCTTCCATATATACTATAAAATTCAAAAAAAAGAAAAATTAACATAGTTTTCAACAATGTTTTATTCAAATTTGGTATTTCATTTAATATAATCGTTTACTTATCCAAAATAAAGTCAAAATACTTTATATACCATCCATCATATTCAAAATATTTGGTCGTTAGATTCTATCTTTTGTTACATTATTTTTAAACTTTTTAGTATACATGGAAAATATATAAACTTTAACTTAGTTTTCTAACGAAGTCTTATTTAACTTCAATATTTTAATTTAAGGCAGCCATTTTATTTTTCATAAATAGTTAAAATATTTTGTTTGTTAGTCATCTAATTTTGTGAACGGTTAGATTACGTCAAATTTTATATTCAATTAGTTGGTCAACTTATTTACAAATTTTAATTTATTTCCTATTAAAATATATTATTTATAAGGAGTTTTGTAAATGTATCACAAATATCAATAATTGTTTATGAATCTGACGAACATATCTTTTTCAAGCAACAAAAGCATATGATGCTCTTTTCTCTCGGTCATGATAATAGTTTAAGATCTCTAAATAATTACCGGTAGTTTCATATGATTTCAAGTGATTTCAAGTTTAAGATTCGAATTTTTTTTTATAATCAATCATCAATTTAAGGTTGGTTTGATTTTCACAAACAAAATTTAGTATCTGACATTTTGAATAATGAAACTTAAACATTTTTTTGATTAATGTTTGATTGACAGTTGGTGAATTTTAATTATCATGTTTGATTCAAATAATATTTTACTATGATTTTGGGTCAAGTCTTGATAAATATTGGTTGTATGGTTGTCTATTTTTTGATAAAACAATTTTCAATCTTTTTAATATGGTTTATAAACTGATTTCTTTTGTGAAAAACATATTTTGGAGATATTTTTTCAAAATAGCCCTTTTTATATGCTATCTATATAACGAGTTTTTTTTGTTAACATACTTTATGATTTGATTTTCGTATATTATGAAATGTTTTTTGGTTTTCAATTTTTTCTTTAATTATTGTTTTGGGACTTCCAGCATTTCATCTTGTTCAAAACGGTAATTTTTTATTTTTAGATTTTAAGTATCCAATAAGAGGTTTCGAAATCTCAGCCTAATTATATAATGTATAATTTATAAAACTGACAGGCAGCTTCCTTTTTTTTTAACTAAACAATACAAGTTGATGTCAAAAATTAAATAAATAAATAAAAACTGAACAAAACATGTTTGACTACAACAATATATTATTTTCGAATAGGAAAACAGAGCGAGAGAGAAAAGAAACAGAAACAGAAGAAACACAATACGACGCGAGTAAAAGGGGAGGTCAGTTTGGTAATTTAGATTGCATTCCCATAACGAGACAAAACAATCCCAAGTGTTGTTCCCTCGCATCATAAAGCTTCCTCGCCTTCCCCGTACAGCTGTAATGGCAAAAACCGTAAATTAGTAGTAACAGAAAGGGCGATTTTTGTCAGCATTTAATTTAATTCCCAACTTCTAAAAAATTCCACCATTTTCTTCCTCTCCTTCATAATTGATTTTTTTTTTCCTTCCTTCTTCATTTAAAATAAATAAATTTTAGAAACAAAAAAGGGGGTAGAGAGAGAAACTCAGAGGAGAGAAGGAGAAGACGACGAAGACAGGAGAGAAGGAGACGACCATTTTGTCGAGAGAGAAGAACGAGAGACGGAGACAACAATGGCGGAAGGAAAGGAGGAGAATAGGGAGAAGAATGAAGAAGAAGAGAGCGTTAAGCTTTTCGTCGGACAAATTCCGAAACATATGTCGGAATCTCAACTCCTTGCATTGTTTCAAGAGTTTGCTGTCGTCGACGAGGTCAATATCATCAAGGACAAGATTACACGCGCCTCTCGAGGTTTCTTTTTTTTTTATTCGTCTTCTTCATGCCTCTTTATTTCTCAATCCTCTGTTTCTCTTTCTTCTTCTTCTTCTTCTTCTTCCTCCTTCGATTTTTTTTTTTGGGGTTTTTTGGTTTTTGAAGTTTTCAATTCGAGAATGTGGTGTTTTATTCGCGTGATTCGTCGACATATATTTGAATTTCGAAACCCTAACCTTTTTTTTTCCCGTCCCGATTTAGGTTGTTGTTTTCTGCTATGTCCATCGAGAGAGGAAGCAGATAAGTTGGTCAATGCTTGTCATAACAAGAAGACATTGCCAGGGGTATGTTTTAATTTCTGACTCTTTTTTTTTCTTTTTCTGGGAATTTTTTTTTTTTCAGAATTTGATTGATGTTTCTGTAGTTTCTAATAATTGAATTTCCCCATCCGCTCATTTATTCAAGTCAGGTTTAGAATCTCGAGAATTTCTTAGTTATTCAATTATTAATATTAGTCTGATTTTTTTCGAACTGCATTGTAGTACTACTTTTCTTGGTTTCTGTTTCGATTCCAGAATAGGCAATTTGTGATTTCTATGCAAGTTTCGCACGAAGCGTTTCCTTTCTGCATTTAGGTGAACTTCAGTTTCCTTTGCCCGAATCAGAATCGAATCTTTCGATTTGAGCGTGTTAGTTGTTGGAATCTTACGACATTGTTCTGAAGTTATTTCTTCACACCCAAGAAACTGCAATCAATGGTACAACTAGTAAATTGCTAGAATGAGATCAATGGGGTAATCACAAGAGAAACACTTTTTTGTTTCACTCTTATTCTAAGTAGAGTGTTAGTTTGATCTTTTTTCTTAATTAAAAACCGGAATTTTTTTGTTTGGCTATAATGCATTCTCTGACAAAAATGCAACATTGAGAAGTGTGATTTATTGTGATGAATTCTGTGTGTTTTTACCATTCCCGGACAATGGTTCTTTCGATTTTTTCTGTGGCCTTTTGTCGGTAACCTTTTGGACGATTATCGGTCTCTAAGCTGCTTTTCTATGTTTTCTCAGGCATCCAGTCTATTGCAAGTAAAATATGCAGATGGAGAATTGGAAAGGCTAGGTAACGCCATCACTGGTTTCAACTGCTTCCATGTGATTGTTCTTTATTTGTTGTCGTATCATCAACTGATGGATGTATTGTACTGAATTTTACAACCCAGAGCACAAGCTTTTTGTCGGTATGCTTCCAGAGAATGTCGCTGAAGCTGAAGTTCTATCGCTGTTCTCCAAGTACGGGACCATAAAGGATGTACAGATTCTAAGAGGAGCTCAACAAACAAGCAAAGGTTAATAATCCATCTCTGTCTTCTGTCTCTTTTGTTTTTTTTTAATCTTTGGTTTCCATTTCCCTTTACCAAGATTTGATTTTCCGGGAGGGTTTTTGTTAGGCTGTGCATTTCTTAAGTATGAGACGAAAGAACAAGCTGTTTCTGCCATGGAATCCATCAATGGAAAACATAAAATGGAGGTGATTTGCTTGAAAACTTACCTTTGATATATAATACATACTTCTCATGTGTAGTGTGACAGTATCATCATTTGTCTATTGTTTTCTTCTTTAGGGCTCGACTGTTCCTTTAGTTGTCAAATGGGCAGACACAGAGAGGGAAAGGCACACAAGAAGACTCCAAAAGGCCCAATCTCACATCGCTCGGTTAGCTAACGCTGATCCAACAAATCCCTCACTGTTTGGAGCATTACCCATGAGTTATGCTCCACCCTACAATGGATATGGTTATCATGTAAGCAAGCCTAATGTTGCTTTAGTTCAAGCCATAATAACATTTACGTAACTAATAAAATCCTCCTTTTTTTAATTTCCACAGCAGGCTCCTGGAACTTATGGTTACATGCTACCACCAATTCAGAACCAAGCTCCATTCCCCAATATGATTGCACAACCAAACCATGGTAGTAACAACGCGTTGCAAGGAACCTCACCTGACTCTGTGCCACCTCGTTTGGCCCGTAGAAACTTTCCTTTGCCTCCGGCGAATTACATGGGCTCTGCTTATCCCGCTGTACGAGGTCTTCCTTATCCGTTAGCTTATCCTAGAGGAATTATGACTCCTCGTCCTCTAAGCAGCTCTCCTGGATCCATCTCACCTGGCATTGCCATCAGCGGCGTGTCAGCACCTTTAGGAATCGGTTTGAGTTCCGTGGTTCAAACCGAGGGTTAGTGTTTAAAACCTTAAATTCTTTTTCTTCTCCAATTCCTTTAACATTATTTTGTCTCTTCAGGTCCGGAAGGTGCGAATCTGTTTATCTATAACATACCTCGTGAATTCGGGGATCAAGAACTCGCGGCTGCATTTCAACCTTTCGGCATTGTTCTGAGCGCAAAGGTTTTCGTAGACAAAGCCACTGGCGTAAGCAAATGTTTCGGTAAGCTCTTTTCTTCTTGTTTGGTTTTTTTTGCTACTCAAGATTGGACATTGTAAAAGGTAGAATGAATGCATCTTTTTTTTGGTTGTTGGTTGTTGGTTGCAGGTTTTGTTAGTTATGACTCACAAGCAGCCGCTCAGAACGCTATTAACATGATGAATGGTCGTCATTTAGGCGGTAAGAAATTGAAAGTCCAGCTTAAGAGAGACAACCACAATGGCCAACAGAGTAGTTAAACTCCTAAGACTCTAAACCATCTTTCTCTCTTCAATTACAAAAGTTCTTGACCAAAAAAAAAAAAAAAAGTCGGGCTAATGGGTCGACCCGGTTCAAGATTGGACCGTTCTTGAATGGATGCATCTGTGTATAAATCCAAATCTCATTGTGGGTCAAAATTTCCCATCAAACCAAAAGCTGTAACTTCCTCAGCAAATGGATCATCTTTTCCTTCTCTTTTCATTTTTTTTTCTAATTTCTGCAAATAACAATTTGTAATTTATGTGCATCATTGAAATTCATGTAGACATTTTATGATTTATTAACATTAAATTCATTTAATTTTTCTCTTTTTGATGATCCCATGTTGTCTTTAGAAGAAGGATTCAGTGTTTCAAATTAAAGAAAAATATCAGATTATCTTTGCTACAAAACCAAACAGCACAACACAAACATGCAAACACAAACATGGAGAAGGACTACAACAACAGTCAACAGACAGGTTCAGCCCTTGTTGAACCCTAATCAGACTCAACAATCAACAATCCCTAAAGACCCTAACAAATTGGACAATAATCTCTGTATTGATTTACAGACACAAACCAATTTTCTCCCTTCTTGTTTGTTCTCTGCAGCAGTTAGAGCAGAAAACAAGAAAGCTACAAACAGATGTGATTGCTACAGGATACCGTGGAAACTGCAGAGATCAGTCTTTGAATTAGAAGGTCATAGCTTCATCTTAGTCGCTTGTGCTTGAGCCTAAAGTGTTGTTTTTGTTGTCTGTGAATGATACTAGCGGAGAGCATTTAGGGCTCCAGTCTTCAGAGATGCTGGTGTTTGAAACTCTAGCATTGTTGTTGAGCTGGCTCAAGAAGCATTTCTCTATCGAGCTTAAAGATCCAATATCGTTTTCATCTTCTTGGGTAGAGCGGCGGCCGAGATGTTCTTGTTGTTTTTCTTCTTCTCCTCCTGATTCTGAATCCGTGCCTTGTGATTCACAGCTGACTTCCATGTCTTGTGCATTGTCAGAGTCGGAGTCAGTTTGGGAATTTGATGAGTGGGACGTTGAATATCCTTCTGATCCGGTTGCGGTTTCTTCGCGTTCAGCTAGAGTTTTCGTGATGAGAGTCTTAAGCAAGTTCATCACTTGAACAGCATGCATAAGAGCCGTTAATGGATCTGTCATCTAGAGTTAGAGAATGAGAATAAAAGTTTAAAACAAGAATCAGTGACTTCAGTGATTGTAAAACCATTAGGTGATATCGAAAAAACAGCAAGCTTATGTTTGTTTTTACCTGAGTCATATTAGGAGCAAAAACCATGGCTATATTCCTTGCATTCATCTTGTTGGATTCTTCTTCTTCAACAACATCGGCCATAAGATCAACAGCCCAATTGAGCAAAGCAGACTCAGTAGGCTTCAGCTGTTTTATGAGTTCAACAGATTCTTCCTCGGTGTTGCAGTTGAGAACCTCCTCAGGAGAAAGACCGACGAGCACTCCACAAGGTAGCTCTCTAAACCAAGCTTTTATAAGACCAGCCAAGCAATGTACATCAATGTTCTCAGGAACAATACCTCTGTTTAGTTGGTCTCTTACATGTTCCTCTTGACTGTTCTCAGGGTTTATCCTGAAAATCCCTTCAGCCTATTTATCAAGACAACAAAATGAAAAAGTATAATTATCAATTAATCAAACTTGTCTCAGAATTCTCAAAAATCTTTGTTTTGATTTCCATTCCCATACCTTGAGACCTTGTTGAGAATATAACCTTTCCTGCATTAGTAAAAGAATAGTTGGGACACTGTTCCCTTTCTCGTCATAAGAGCATTGCATTGATTCCGCCGAGACACCAAACACGCTCACACTGCATTTATCATAGAATCCAAAGCTTTTTACAACTTTTGAAATGTAGATTTTGCTGATAGTAATGACCCTAAAGATCCAATTAAGAAGCATTTATTAAGCTAATTCAACAACTAACTGCAGATCCAGTTTCGAATTCTGAGCTTTTAATGCGGAAACGAAATTAAGAAACGGAGGTTTTCGATAACCCTAGAGATTTGAAGTACCAATCCAATCCAACAGTTACCTTGCACTGGGGACTCGACATGGGATCTCGACCTGAAGCTCGTGTGGGAGACCCAGAAAGCCGTGGAATCGATCGAATGTCACATGAGTGATGTGTCGAACGTTTGTTGGCCATCCGATCTCCATGTGATGAACGGCGGAGGAAATTCCTCCGCCTCCGACTCCGACGTCGTCTTGCCGGTTATCCACACGGCAGGATACCACCGATTTCCGCAGCGCCGTCAAGAGAAACTCCACAAGAGACAGCTGCTGATTCTGCTCCTCCTCCTCCTCTTCCTCGACCGCCGATTTTCCCCTCCCTCCTTTTCCTCCGCCACAACTAACGCCTTTAGTCACCATCACAAGCCCCGTCATTGCTCTCACAGAAACTACTCACAGGAGAAAGAGACAAAGATCGATCCAATTGCGTCTCGAACAATGAAGATTTTGCAGCCTCTCTCTCTCTCTCTCTCTCTCTGGACTTTGTGCTTCTTCTTCTTCTTCTTCTTCTCTCTCTCTCTCTAGAAGAGGATGAGTGAATTTGATTTTGAAGTTCTCGAAAAGGTTTCTTTTTTTTATCTTTTTTTAATTTTAATTTAATATTTTATTTTTTTGGTTTTGAATTTTGTCTTTTTTATTGGATTTCAAACCCAACGGCCACTCATTTCAAATTTCTCTCCCTCTAGGGGAGTCCTGCTATGCTTTCATCTAATGTTGGCTTTTAATGGAATCACGTTTTACCCTGAGAAGTTTTATAAATCTACGATAATGCCACGCGTTATACTTGGTTTTTACTTGCTGACGTGGCGTTTCATTTATGGNTTTTTTTTTTTTTTTTTTTAACAATAATTCACATCTAACTTCGGTATCATAGTTCACTACTCGATCGCATTTGTCTCTCCCTTCTGAAAACACCACTTATATATCTTAAAATCACACATCTAAGCTCACTATCAAACATATTACATAAACCTAAGCTCAAAACTCATCTCTCTTTTTTCCTTTCCGATTTTGGCTTGTTTTTATCAATCAAGTAGTTTTTTTTTTTCGAATGTCGGAAAGTTTTCAGGAATCACCACTTTTTGTTAATCAAATAGTTAATATTCCGTTAGTTTTAAATTGGTCAAATCGCTCTCGTTTGAATCACATAAACTCATAAAAATGACGTCATTTGATGAAAACCACCACTACGACTCGGCGGAAATCATATTCGAATAATATAATTGATTTTTAAGTTTTCTTCTAAAACTTCAAATTTGAATTAAAAAACTAGTATTGTAAATCTTTTTTTTTTGTCAATAGCTTTGATACTTAAAACGGTTCAGAGATTAAAACAGAAAATACCGAATTTACATAAGTAATATTATAAAGATAATCACGAGCACTGTGTGCCAACTTATTTGCTTTTGTATTATTTGTGTGTGGGATATGCGAGATAAAAAAAAAAGTAAACACTTTTTTGCTCATCGCTATTTCTTCCAAATATACCGAGAGCGCATGCCACTCATCTGGTATAGATACAATCTTTACCAACTCGAAACAATTCCAAAATATAATCTTGTGATTCACAGTCATGTAATGCATGATCTATATAAATACTTCTAATTTTGCATGCAGAAGAGATAAACTTCTGCAAAAAGTCCTAGCACCTAAGAGAACCTTACCGTCACCTTCCTTAAAACAATATCACTCTAAGTTGGAGAAAAATTTGGTCTCTTTCCAAGCTCCACCTATGAAGTATTGTAAACTTATTATTGTAAGTTTATAACCAACACTAGGAAAATTATAACATTTTTCATATTTCTTACCAAAATGCTTGTGTGTCTACATTTATTTTAATTATAAAAAGTATATTTCAATACACTGTTAAACCCAAAAAAAAAGTCATGTACATTTTCAAAAACTGATAAATAATTTTACAGTTAAAATCCGTATAAAAATGTTTAAATTTTATTTTTTTTATATTCACCAAATAAAATTTTCAACATTCAATAGTACTTAGATTATCTTCGTTCAATATTTTCTAATTTTATTTTTGTTAAATTAGATTTCTTTGCTTGATGAACAAAATACAATTATTTGCTACTACGCTAATGAAATCATATTAATCAGAAATTCATTGCCTTTATAGTAAATTTATTAATTTTCCTTTTTTACCCTTATTCTATAAAATGAGAATCTATTTTTTTGTTAATATATATAACACATAAAAATTATCTTTCATTGCTAGGGTTTTTGTTGTATGTTGCAGGATGAAGCCGCCGCCGCCGCCTCCAAAAGATTTGCTTCAAGTGAGTCGATTTTTTTTTCTTTTAGTTTATAATTAACTGACACCAGATTAATATATTTGATCTTTACAGAATATGTGTTTTCGATATCTTATCGAATCTAAATTATATGTTTATTATGTCTTTATAGAAGTGATGTGAAAATAAATTTAAGCGTTGAGCATTTTTTCTTCGTTAACTTTTTTTTTCAAAAAACCAAATGATATGTGAAGGTGTCTATTTATTTGATATGAAACATATGTTTAAAACTTTTTATATGATCTAAGCGGCTAATCATATAATTTTAGGTGCTTAGTTTTTTTTACTACGTATGTGCTTTGTTTATGTTGCACGATGAAGCCGCCGCCAAGAAATTTGCTTCATATGAGTCATTTTTTCCTTTTAGTTTAGAATTAATTGAAACTAGATAAATATATTTAAGTTTTACAGAATATATGTTTTCGATATTTTATCGAATTTAAAATATATGTTTATTATGTCTTTATAGAAGTGATGTGGAAATCAATTTAAGTGCTGAGCATTTTTTGAAAATCAAATGATATGTAAATGTGTCTATTTATTTGATACAAAACATATATTTAAGATTTTTTTTATTATCTAAGCGGCCAATCGTATAAATTTAGGTGGTTAATTTTTTTTACTACTAATGTGTTTTGAATTTGAGGCTTAAATAATGATAGATCTTCGAGATATAGGTGAACCTAATCATTAAATTAGCATAAATCTAAAAATTTAGGTTGATATCAGTGGTTAAAGCCTCAAATGTTCTAACCGGACTTTAAGCCATTAAATAAAAATATATATCATATTCTGATAATGCATTTTGTATTTGAAACTAAACACTATATAGGAAGGTAAAGTGTGTGACTGTGAAATATAATAAATCCATTTTGATAAGTTTTTTTTAAATCTTTTTATTGCTCTAGCCTGAGTTTCTGTGGATTTATCTATTACTTTTTCTCTCCCGGTGATAAAAAAAATATAGTTATATTTTTTTTTTTTGTCGAAATCATTTTGTTATATATTTAGAGTTTATTAATCAGAGCTATTATGTTTGAAATTTGTATGCAAGATTTGAATGCTTGGGTCAAGATTTGATCTTAATCATTCTTAATTTATTTACAAGTTTTGTTTTTCCTATGTTTTTGTTTTTAGGTCCTATTACAAACGACACTTTCTAAAGCAAGAGTGTCAGCAATATCTGCTAATACGGTAAGTATCTTTTTAAATGTCAAATGAATTATTTGGGCGTGGTAAAAATGATTTGCATGTTTTAGTTGATCATTTGCTAAAATTAAATTTTCATGAAAATAATTTTGTTCGTTTTACCATTAGTTGTCTAAAATACGATTGACAATAACTAACGCTTTCAACAAATTTTTTTTTTTTTGAAGTCATGATTTTAATATACCAAAATGACTCAGGGGTGCTTGGTTGAAACTTCAAAAACTGCTCACTGTAGGTTTTTATTTTAATAAAAGCTGTAGAGAGTTTTACTGTAATGTAGAAGATTGTAATTAAAAAAAGAAAAAAAACCATTTATTAGTGGCTTTAGGAAAAAACAAAAGACTTAGAACAAAAGTTGGTTATCTAGACTGTGAGATATTTTAAGGGTTTTGAGTGATTTTAGGACAATTAAAATTTGTTTGGCAAAATTTTAGTTTAACAACTTTTGTTTATTTTAAAATTTTCAAAGTTGTAAAAGCCTTAATGCCAAGCAGCATATCAAATGAAAATGATTAGCTAATTGTAGTTGATCAATTGGCAAAATTAATTTTCATGAATTTAAAAGGATTTTGTTCATTTTACTACCAGTCATTTAAAAAAAAAATAACAACATTGAACAACTTCAACAAATAACACATTATGTTATTCGTTTTATTGTTTTAGAATTAAATTTGATCTTAATTTTTCTTAACTTACTTATATATTTTGTTTTTCTTATGTTTTTGTTTTAGGAAATTTCTAAAGCAAAAGCCTCAACAATATATGCTGATACAGTAAGTATTTTATTTAAAATATTTAATGATTATTTTGGTCGTACTATAAATGGTTTGTTAGTTCTATTTGATAAGTTAGCAAAACTAAATTTTTATGAATTTAACATAATTTTGTTCATTTCACCATCAATCGTTTAAAAAACAAAGGACAATAAAAACAGATTCAACAAATAACGCATAATGTTATTCATTTTGATGTTTTAAAGTTAATATAACAAAGTTAAAAACTTTGAAGTAACTAACCTGGCAAACAAAAATTACCAACAATTGGATGTTATGTCTTTTGTAATTTATAAATAAGTTTTGATAATTTTAAAATCAAGAAAAATAAAAATCAAATCTATATTGACTCATTAAACTGACTATATATTTTTTTTACCAAAAGAAACAATATTTTTATTATATAAATTAACCTCCCAATTCTATTTTCTACTCTGCAAAATTGTATCCACCTGATTGATTTTAAATGTTTTGTATTATGACTATGTAAGCTATTTTTGAATATATATTCGTTTTGTTTTATATTAGTTGTTGTTTAAAGTTTTTTCACAGATATTAAAAAAAAAAATATTTTTTTATCTCTTATTAATATATTATTTTATTTTAAAACGACAATTAATTTGATAAAAGTACATCACTTTTGCCGGAAAAAAGAAGTGATAAAAGTTATAAGTTATTTAAGAAAGTTGGGCCAAATTTATATATATTTTGGGCTTTGATGAAAAGAAAAGCTGCGGTGGGCTTTGATTAAGTGACTGACTTTGATTAAAAAAAGAGAGAAAGAAGTCACGTGTTCTCTCACGTGATTGTCTTCATCGTTACATTTGGAGAAAAATGTTAGGGTTTGAAATTGTAGCTGGGGCCAAATAATCTGATAAGCTTGCTGTGTCTATGGCAGAGAGAGAGACTCAGTGTCATTATACCTACAAATAGACCTCCCTAATTCTAAATATTTTCCATTAAGTCCCTATACCTTGAAATAATTTCTGCTTCCGCTTCTCCGTTATCCTCTCTGCCTCTCCCCCATTGATTGTGATTTCTTATCTCCTTCTCTGCCATAATCTGACGCTAGAAATCACGGCGACACAAAATTCTAGTCTCTGATTGCTCCGTCGCCGTATTTTCTCACCGGAATTTTAGCGTCAGTCACTGTTGCATATGAGTAACATGGTTGAGTTGTTGCAGCCTAAACACTTGATACCAGCTGTGAAGGGTTTGCATTGGCGAGGCTCTCTGGAGATTCATAAGCTTCTTAAAGATAATGAAGATTTCTGTATTTGTTACAATTCTGGAGAAGATGGGGAACCACCAAAAAAGGTGCAATAACCTCCTTTGCTTTTTCACATGTTGTCTCCATTTTTTGGGGTAAATTACTGATTTTGAGCTCTCCCAGATTCATGTAGAGAAAATGGTAGGGATGTTACCTCTGCATCTCATAGCAGTGCTTATGACTCCTGATAGAGATGACAAGTTTCAGTATTTATTGTGTGGGATCAGACTGTTGCAGACGTTCTGCGACTTAACATCTCGTCACCCTAAACTTGAGCAGGTTCCATCTTTGTTTGTGTTTACGAGCTTAAAAAAGATTTGGACTTTATGTCCCTAACGGAAAAGTATTTAGAAAAACTGTCTTGTTTCTGTTTTCTGCATTTTGTGATAGGTCTTGCTTGATGATGTGAAACTATCAGGACAGATGCTTGATCTGGTGATCCTTACGATGATAGTTCTTGGCGGTAATAGAAAGGTTCTTTTCCAAAAAATCCTCTTTGTGTCTCTTCCTGTTTCTCTCTCAAGTTGTGATTCATCTCTGTTGCTTGTTCCCAGGAAAGCTGGAATTCTGATAACGACTCATTGTTAGAAGCCACATTGGTGGCTTCTTGTCTTTACCTGTTGCACGGGTTTATCTCTCCTAACTACCAAGATCTCGTTCAAGTCTTGCTTGTCCACCCTAGGGTATGACCTTAATATGATGTACTTGAAATGCCAACATGCGGAAAGAATATATCATCGGAAATTTATAAAATTATGGTTGTGCTTTGAGATATTGTGTTCTTCTGCGTTGGGATTCGTTGATCTGATTCTTATTATTTCTCATCTAGGTTGATGTATTTATAGACAGTGCTTTTGGAGCGGTTCACAATGCTGTGAGATCTTTAAGAGCGAAGTTGCTGTATCGGCGAACTGACCTATCGAAAAAGTTAGGTGCGAGTTCTGTAGGGTTGGTTAATATCCACTGCCAACAAGCTGAAGCTGCTTTGCAGTTCCTGCATTCTCTATGCCAACACAAACTGTTTAGAGAGCGTGTCGCTAAAAACAAGGTTTCTATAATGCTTGGTTCTTAAATCTTGAGATGCTCAAATTTTGATTGTACATTTATTACGAGGTGTCATTAACCGCTATAACTTATAATAAACTGATAATTTTGTGGAGAACGAATCTCAGAATCAGGTTTCCTGGTATTCTTTTCTCAGGAGCTATGTGGAAATGGTGGTATTCTTATGCTAGCCCAAACCATACTATTACTAACTATTACACCTGAGTTTGTTGGAGCAGCCGTAACAATAGCTTCCATGTCTAGAATGAAAGCAAAAGTCCTTTCGATTGTAAGTCTATTGTAATTTAGCATAGTGTTTCCCTTTTTACTGTCTGTAACTCACATCAAGGTTTATGTATCCTGCAGTTGCATCATTTGTTTGAGGCGGAAAGTGTCTCATTCCTTGATGAGGTTGCAAGTGCAGGAAATTTGCATTTAGCCAAAGCTATTGCCTCAGAGGTTAGTCCTAATAAGGAGTTCTGCTCTAAAATTGATAGGATGCTTTCCTTCTTGATTTGAAAGGCTTTACCACTGGTTTGACGCTGCTACTTATGAAGATTGCATACAAAATGACAATCTTGCGGGTTTCAATGCGTTGTAACATCTAACTAGTCATAGATCAAGCCTCACTGCAAAAGACTCATGCTGGTTTAGTGATATTAGCTACACTTTAGATTCCAAACCTGCAGTTTCCTCAATGGCATATGTATTTAAAATGACATTTTGTACTTTTATGTTCCTCAGTTTCTCCTGGAACGTTATATTTGTGAAGTTAGTGTTGACCTATTTAGTGGTGCTATATCTGTCATCTAGGTTCTTGAATTGTTGAGGCTTGGCCTTTCGAAAGCTTCCAAGGCTAGTGCTTCACCTGACTATCCAATGGGTTTTGTGCTACTTAACGCTATGCGCTTGGCTGACGTGCTCACGGATGACTCAAATTTACGACCTTTTTTCACCAAACATTTTGTAAGTATTGAATACACCCTGCCTCTGCAAAAGTGCCTTGCTTTATGTTCTTGTTTTGGCACATACGATTCTCTATCCAGGATACAGTCTTCGAACTTTCATTTCTCTGGTTATATCTAACTGCGGTACTCAAATTCTGTGATTTGATGTATGGCGGATGTTAAATCTTATCTTCAGGCTATGGTTCTCAGCGCACTGTTTTGTCTCTCTCATGGAGATTTCTTGTCAATGTTGTGCTCTTCTGATCTTTCTTCGAGGGAGGATGATGCGACACTGGATTACGATCTGTTCACGTCAGCTGGATGGGTTTTAAGTGTATTTTCATCTTTTGGTCAAGCACCTCAATTCAAGCTTAATTTTCAAAATAACCTCACCATGTCTTCATACGCACATCAAAGAACATCCTTGATTATAAAAATTATTGCGAATCTTCACTGCTTCGTTCCCGACCTCTGCCAAGGTGATTTTTTCCCCCGTCTTCTGCCAATATGATTTTCCTGGATCGTATTGTGTGGCATAGCTTTGTTTCTTACTATGTGAATTGCTGTTGAACCCGCAGAAGACGAGAGGAACCGCTTCATTCATAATTTTGTGAGTGGATTGCGAAAGGATCCTTCAAGCATATTGGTTAATCTATTACCAGGCTCTTCATATACTCCGGTGGCACAGAGAGGCACTGGTGTTTGCAAAAACATATGTGTGTACCTTTATCCAGTCACATCTATTATTTCTTATTTACACATGTTTTGGTGATATTATTGTGATGGATATTTTGTATTTGTAGGTTCTCTGTTGCGTCATGCAGACTCCTTGATCCCTAATGTCCTTATTGTCGAAGATTTAATGATTTTCAGGTGATAGAACCTCTCAATCATTCTACATTTCACCTAGGACAATATGAACGAACATTTTTATAGTTCTCGAGCTGTGCTGTTTTGTATCGCTACTGATATATATTTTCGGGATGCTGTCGCCTGCAGGGTGTTCTGCGACCAGTTGAAAGCCCTAATCCGTTCTGAGTTTGAGGAAAGTCAGGCTGAAGTGAAGGTGAAAAGCTTGTTACTCTCTTGTACATGGTTGTTACAATTGTCTGTTTTTGTTTATGATTATCTGTTTAGCTACAGTGATACAAGTAACTGTGACGACGTAACTCTTGGCGATCGTATGTTAATATATTTGTGAAAGATGGGTTTTTTTCTTACATATAAAATGTTATGTTTGTTCTAGGATATTCAAGGTGCGGGAGGGAATCCATCTGGTAAGCAGCAGAGAAAGGAGCCTCTGAATCTTAACAATGAGGAAGCTTCAGAGAATTCTGATGTCCCAGTGGAAGGTGCGGCGACAAAGCAAGGTGCGAACGAGGAGGTGGAAATAGTTGAACGGTTGAAAGAGAGCGATGCAGATGCAAGCAATCTTGAAACCAGTGGTTCAGATACAAGCTCTAACAGAGGGAAGAGTCTGGTTGATCAGGTTGAAGATGAAGAGTTGGTTCAGACTTTGAGCAAGCGGTTCAAAGGGAGAACGTCGGGAGAGGTGAATGAGGATGAGAGAGCTAAAGCCTTTCTTGTCTTTGAGAAACAGAGGAAGAAACGGAAGCGTAGTA
The DNA here is from genome assembly GCA_020283515.1 of Alliaria petiolata. Taxonomy (NCBI): domain Eukaryota; kingdom Viridiplantae; phylum Streptophyta; class Magnoliopsida; order Brassicales; family Brassicaceae; genus Alliaria; species Alliaria petiolata. Next base: position 162,407,020 of record JAHZTW010000001.1, read on the forward strand.
TTATGAATGATGATCAAATGGTGATGATCGAGAAGGCTCTTGCTGATGAACCTTATCTGCAGCGAAATTCAGCTTGGATACAGAAATGGGCCGATAAATTGAGTCAAAATGTGAGTTCAAGAATTATACTCTTTTTAATTCCCAACCGGTATTACAAAGTCTGAGCTTGTTGAATACGCGATTTTGCAGGGCTCCGAGGTTATTACATCTTCGCAGCTGAAAAACTGGTACTTGCTCTGTTTTTTTTGTGTGTTTGTTCATCTCTCTGTCCACTGCAAAGAGAGAGTCTCGCAATCGCTATATCTCAATCTGACATTGACAGTTTTTCTCTCAGGCTGAATAACCGAAAAGCGAAACTAGCTCGAGCAAACAAGCAAGGGCCAATTCTTGATAATAATAGCTCAGGGGATTTACCGGAGAGCCCTGGAGATGAGAACACTTGGCAGCAGAAAACATCAGTACCATTTAAAGATCAAGGTGCATCAAGAAACCCGAAAACAGGAGAGAACCCGATGAGATCATCGTCATCATCAGAAGAAGGGCTAAAGCGAGGGCAACAAGTGATGCTTATGGACGAGAGAGGAGATGAGATCGGGAAAGGAACGGTGTTGAGAACAGACGGTGAGTGGTACGGTTTAAGCCTGGAGACAAGACATGTTTGTGTAGTTGATGTAACGCAGCTTAGTGGGTCATCTGATTGGAGCAAAATGATCATCCCATATGGATCTGATGATGTTGGGAGGACTTTTGGAGAAGCGAATTCAAGGTTTGGAGTTATGAGAGTGGCTTGGGATGTGAACAAGCTTCAGTATCAGACTCAGTTGCATTGAATTGGATCATTAGGTTTTTCTTCTTTTAACTGTCTAGAGATTATCTTTGGTGAAAGATTCTATGTGTTTATGAGCTCTGTCTCTGTATCTCTCTCTCTCTGGTTATTTTACAGGTCTGAGACTTTGAGAGTAAATATTGAAGATTATAACAGACGGAAGAGATTGACTTTTCTCTCTTTTGGTTGACTTTAATGCTTTTTAAAGAAAAAAGTACTGTTTCGGGATGAAAGGATATATATCTAAGAAATAATCAATTTAAGCCTTTGACCAAAAAAAAAAAAAATCAATTTAAGCCTATAGGCAGTGAAAACCATTATGACTAATGATGATTATTTGGAAATACTACCTATAAGGCTATATAAGCTCATTAGTGATTCAATCAAATTCTTTGAAAGGGGTATATAGAGTTTTCTTAAGAGAAAAATTCAAATTTTCGTTTTAAGTGTTAAATTAGAAATGATTATCTTGGAGGAATTGTCTGCATTATGTGTCTTGTTGTAACACTAGATGACATAATAAGGTCATAAATTTTCCATTGCCACTGTAAACTTTTTTTTTTGGGTTAAATAGTAGATTATAATTATTTCAAATAAACAAAATTGATTGAGGGATTCTAAGAGTTGAAGCTGTTGACAAAAAAAAAAATTGATCGAGGGATTCAAATTTATTAATGGACCTTAATGCAACTCTAACGACTATCATAGTAACAAATAATATTTGAGTGATCAGAATCAAGAAAAAACAATTTAGTTATAGAAATTAGCAAATCTTTACGATTTATCTAATATCTCGACTAATCTCTCAATCAATCAGCTGTCGACACAAAAGAAAAAAAAAATTAAAAATACATTATTTCCGTCCAGGGGTATTCTCGACATTCATACACAGATAAAGCCGTTGACTAGAAAAGAAGACTAAAGTACAGCTCAGCGCAAACGCCTTTTCTATCCGCAGAAAACTGTGTCCTCGAAAATCCGCCGGAGCAAAACATTTTAATTTTATTTTTGTTTTCTCTTTTTTTTTTTTTTTTAAAATTGTCTCGGGAAAAGAAGGAAAGGTTTACTTAGGGAGAAAGGGAGAAGACAGAGTCCGCCGTGAACCGCCACCGTCGTCCGCCGTGAAGTCTTACTCCTCCGATCTGAAGTTTCTACGAACTTCTTTTCATCAGTGCCGTGGTCTTCCTTCGTCGATTCGATTTTTCTAGGTTTCGTTTCTCGTTTTTGCTGTTGCTGTGGTGATTTTAAGTGGTTTCCATGGGCACGAAACCGTGGCTACATCCAGCTCCTCAGTACAAAACCCTAGAAACCTTTTGGGACGATGAAGATGACGCTCCTGGTCCCAGATGCGCTCATACACTTACGGCGGTTGCAGCTACCAAGACTCACGGCCCTCGACTCATACTCTTCGGCGGCGCCACCGCTATTGAAGGCGGAAGTTCTTCATTACCTGGGATCAGTAAGTTTCCTCGATTAAACTTGAATTTCTTTCCCGGATTTGCGAATTTTTTTTTTTTTTTTTTGATCTGAAGTTGCCTGATGCTGCTGGGGTTGTTTTCTAGGGTTAGCGGGTGTGACCAATTCAGTGCATTCTTATGATGTTCTGACAAGGAAGTGGACAAGGTTAAATTAAGCAATTTGTTTTTTCTCGAGTGCTTAGATTTTGTTGTTTGGTTTACTGTTTTCTTCAAAATCCACATTATGGTTTTGATTGATGGAGAGTTGCTTTGTAAATTTACGGAATCGTCTAGGCTTAAACCGGCTGGTGAGCCTCCGTCTCCTAGGGCTGCTCACGCTGCAGCTGCAGTTGGAACCATGGTCGTTTTTCAGGTTATTTTTTTAATGAGTTCTTGCAAAGCGCAAATGTTAAAAGGCTTTTGGTCATTTGTCAGTGAAACACTGTCCTTATGTTTTTTTTCCTCTAATTTAACAGGGTGGCATTGGCCCGGCCGGGCATTCTACCGATGATCTTTACGTACTTGACATGACTAATGATAAGTTCAAGTGGCATAGGTGAGAGATCATTTACAATTCTCTCAGTTCCGTCTCTTTTTGCTGTTTATTGTATTGATGACAATATTCTTGCATTTAATGGGTTTTCAGGGTGGTGGTTCAAGGGGAGGGTCCAGGCCCTCGCTATGGTCATGTTATGGATTTAGTTTCACAGAGGTATCTTGTTACAGTCACCGGAAATGACGGTAAGAACATATCTGTGTTTCTCTTGATTTATTATCCGTCATTTCATGAGCCTAGCTTCAGGATTTCTGTTTACCCTAACAGGAATCAAATAGTGTAGTAATACGATTGAGAAAACAGTAAAGCATGTCTCTCTTCCACAAACGCAACTATCTCAGTCAAAATTCTAATGGACGGACCATTAATCGTCATACATTGCTACTTAGATATGTGTATGCACTTTGCTTTCAACTTTATATAGTATTATTTTATATATATATGGTTATGAAAACTTTCCGTGCCCCTAGATAATTTATGTTTTTACTACATGGAAACTTTTAAGTTTAAATCATTCTTCTGTTTATATTTTAAAGGATCCAAATATCCTGAATTTTTTTTGTCCTTCTGTGTATGGAACAGGGAAACGAGCTCTCTCTGACGCTTGGGCATTGGATACAGCTCAGAAACCATATGTATGGCAGAGATTGAACCCTGATGGTGATCGACCAAGTGCTAGAATGTTAGTGATTTAGTTGATTTGAATGGCTACTGTAGAACATCTCTTTCTTCAACTGATCTTTCATATTTCTATATTTCTGCATAGGTATGCTACTGGTAGTGCTCGTTCTGATGGTATGTTTTTACTCTGCGGTGGAAGAGACACCTTGGGGGCGGTATACTTATCTTCTCCTTTACATTTTTTTGTGTGTGTAGGAAGTAGTAGACTTCTCTTTTGAGGATAGGGATATATAAGTTACGAACATCTCCACTTCTGGAACTTGGCCTATCTTGCTATAGGATCTCAGTTTTAAGATGTTATCTCCTCTATGAATTCTGGCATATTCGCTGATATGTCTTTGCATCTGCAGCCACTGGGAGATGCTTATGGTTTACTAATGCATAGAAATGGTCAGTGGGAATGGACTCTGGCTCCAGGCGTAGCTCCTTCTCCAAGATATCAACATGCAGCGGTAAACTAAATCTTACTCTAGTTTTAAAACGTATGGAAAATAAGTTTCAGAAGCGTGGGCTACTAGAAGACTGCACATTGTATCACAGTAGACTGCACACTGTAGCCTGAGAAACTAAGACAACTCTTATTTGCCTTTAAGATGAAGTGATTACTGAGGCGTCAAACTTCAATTACTATACAGTGCTCTAATCCGAGCCATTTCAATGCGTTCTTTTGATTGTTTTTCTCATCAGGTTTTTGTAGGTGCAAGATTGCATGTCAGCGGAGGTGTTCTGAGAGGAGGCCGCGTAATAGATGCTGAAGCAACTGTTGCAGGTAATGTTCAATGGCTGTTTTCCTTGTAATATTAGTGTTCTATGTGATTATCCTTTTTTTAAGCCTCTCCTGGAGATGGTGGTCAATCACATGGAATGTATTGGATTGGGAATAGAAAAGCTGGGTTTTACTCCCTCGTAGCCATATTCGTTATTGGTAATTATGATGGTATCTTTCTTCTCGCAGTGCTTGATACTGCTGCCGGTGTATGGTTGGATAGAAATGGCCAGGTGACTTCTGCGCGCGGCAGTAAAGGACAAATCGATCAAGATCCGTCTTTAGAACTGATGCGACGCTGTCGCCATGGTGCTGCATCAGTTGGCATCCGGATCTATGTACATGGTGGTCTTAGAGGAGGTAATCCTGATATTTTAATTTTTGTACAACAAGATGCATATGTTTATCTCATACATATACTTCAGCTCTATGGTTTCAAGTTGATTCTTAGGAAGTTTTTTGTGAGACACTTACATTTATCTTAGTTTAGCTAATGCCTTTCTTAGTATGACTATTGCCGTAATTTTATTTCGTCGCAGATGTGTTGCTTGGCGATTTTCTAGTCGCTGAAAATTCAACATTCCAGTCAGACATCAGTTCTCCATTGTTAGCATCAGATAGAACCCAACAAGGCTCGACTCCCAGGTTTTCTTATGCCGCACGACCTCCTTCAGGCTCTGAACCCGCACTCTCCATGTCCGAAGGACTGAGGTCTATCCCGTTTCTTACACTCTTTTGGTTTTGTGCTTAACTCTATCTAGTTGTTCAAGCATTATATATCTTTCTTTTCTCCTTTAACAATATCAGCTTGGATGAAAATTCCCTGGAGAAATTGACGGAGGCTTCTGCAGCGGAAGCAGAGGTGGCTAGTTCTGTTTGGCGAGCTGCACAATTAGGATCTGCTTCTCTAGATGAAGAACCCACTACATCTGATGGCAGCTCGCCAACAGTAGAAACCACTACTGACGGTCCTGAAACTGAAGGAGGAGATGTCCGGCTTCATCCAAGAGCTGTATGTTAATCCCTAATATTAAATCTTTGTTGTTTCTATTATACTTTTTTATAGAATGTTTCTGTCTTTTATACCTTAGAATACTATCTCATTTTATAGGTTGTGGTAGCAAAGGAGACCGTCGGCAGTCTGGGCGGCATGGTAAGACAGCTAAGCTTGGATCAGTTTCAGAATGAGAGCCGGCGGATGGTTCCCATGAATAATAGCGATGTGCCACAACCGACCAAGAAGTTCACAAGACAGAAGTCTCCTCAAGGTCTGCATAAAAAGGTATGATTCCTCCTGGACGCTGTCACAGTTAATATCTACTAATATGTTGTTGCGTGTTCAGGTCATCTCTGCTTTGCTGAGACCTCGAAACTGGAAACCTCCTGGCAATAGGAAGTTTTTCTTGGATTCTTACGAAGTTGGGGAACTCTGTTATGCTGCTGAACAAATATTCATGCATGAACAAACGGTTCTTCAGCTAAAAGCTCCTATTAAAGTCTTTGGCGATCTCCATGGGCAATTCGGCGATTTGATGCGGTTGTTTGATGAATATGGATTTCCCTCAACAGCTGGAGATATCACGTAAGTTTAAGCAAACGATTGAGTAATGTGAGTTTTGCTAAATAATACTCGCTAATCCATTAAACGTACTTACCTCAGGTATATTGATTATTTATTTTTGGGAGATTATGTCGACCGGGGGCAACACAGCCTGGAGACTATAACTTTGCTGCTTGCATTGAAGGCAAGACGGTGCCTAATTTCACATCACCCATATTACTAGTGTCATTCAAATTGTGCTTCTTCTTGTGTTTATGGTCCTAAGATATTCCTGTGCAGATTGAATATCCGGAGAATGTTCACTTGATTCGTGGAAATCACGAGGCTGCTGATATTAATGCTCTATTTGGTTTCCGTCTTGAGTGCATAGAAAGAATGGTACATACCTCTCTGCAAAATATACGCTGTCTTTGTCTCTAGCTTTTCGCTGTTTGGACTAAGCCCTCTCTTTACTCTATCAGGGAGAGAATGATGGGATTTGGGCATGGACAAGATTCAATCAACTTTTCAACTATCTTCCTCTCGCTGCACTCATCGAGAATAAAATTATATGTATGCATGGTGGAATTGGGAGGTCAATCAGTTCAGTGGAACAGATCGAAAAAATCGATAGGCCCATAACAATGGATGCTGGATCCCTTGTCCTTATGGATTTATTATGGTAATATGTCCTTTCTGCTCCTGCTTTAAATATCGATCACTATATCTTACATTAGTGTGTCATAATATAATTTTTCAAAGTACAGGTCTGATCCTACAGAGAACGATAGCATAGAGGGTTTGAGACCAAACGCCAGAGGACCCGGTCTTGTCACGTTTGGGGTAAGACACCTTCTCTTGTTGTTTCTTCTATTTATATCATTTTTTTGGGAAGCCAGTCTCTGACGGCATAAGTCTTGATGATATTGCAGCCTGATAGAGTCACAGAATTCTGTAAGAAGAATAAACTACAGCTAATTATTAGGGCCCATGAATGTGTTATGGATGGATTCGAAAGATTTGCACAAGGACAGTTGATTACGCTTTTCTCAGCCACAAATTACTGCGGTGAGGAGAAACAAAAACCAGTGGAAACTTCATCTTTTATCTATGCTTGTATTCTTGGATAGGCTTAAGGTAAACAGTAAAAACTTATGTGATACTTTTTTAACAGGAACTGCGAACAATGCGGGAGCTATATTGGTGGTTGGCAGAGGATTGGTGATTGTCCCTAAGTTGATTCATCCTCTTCCACCTCCCATCTTATCTCCAGAGAATTCTCCAGAACATTCTGGAGACGACGCTTGGATGCAGGTAACAACGCTTTTACTGCTTCTTTATTGTTCCAAGTCCACTCTTCAACTCTTTTACTGCCATCATAAGAACACATTCTCCCACACACAAAAGCAATCTTAATCTTGTTTCAGCCACGAACCGGGCAACTTGACCTTGTGGTAAAAGATTGTCTTTGTGTCGTTCTGTAACAAGACAAGACATTTTCCTACCATGTACACTAGCATGATGTCTTTTGTTTCAGCCGTGAACTGAGCATGTCGTTCTTAGTTAGTAGTTATGATAGTGCATACCAATAAAGTCTCCACAAGATGGTCACTTGCTTAGAGAAAAAGGATAGTCCTGGAACAAGACGATCTAGTAGAGTTGATGTAGCCATATATGTTTTGTTGTAGCTAATAAAGCATCAGACACTGAAACTTAAGTATCTGTTGCAGGAGCTGAATATCCAGAGACCGCCAACTCCAACGCGAGGGAGGCCACAACCGGATTTTGACAGAAGCTCGCTTGCATACATCTGAATCTAATTTCAATAAATCAATGTAGAAGCAAAAGACACTGGAATTTGGTACAATTCTATACAAGTATAGCAAGATTTATGGTTCATAATTTGCAGTGTTCGTTCATATACTCTGCCGCACATGTGTAATATAACCCTACTGTACCAGATATCGAGAATGGTATAGTACTCTCTTTTTTTTGTGTAGCGAGATGAGATATTTTTTCTTCTCCTTGCAGGTCTTGTGTTGGATATGGTGTATTATGTTTATATGCATATGCATGTGAAAATATATCAAAATAACTAAAACAATTGCTACATTGAAGAAAATAAAAAAGCGAAACCTAAAAACATAGAAAGTAATTTTGGATTGGTGACAAACCATCAAACATAAAAAGTCATTACAGTCGTTTATTGTGAATATGTTTCTGATATAGGAATTATTACATTATTATTAAGCTTTTGTACATAGGAAGTTTTACATATTTAAGGGTTTACATTACTATTACGATTTTCTTATAAACAGGAAATCTTACATATTTATTAAGGGTTTTTATTAGCTAAAGTTATTATGAGGAACCTTATATAAAGGGTTGTAATCGATGGTTTTAATAATACACGGAAATTTAAAGTTATTCCTTCTTCTATTGTCTCCTTCATTGAACAAGCTCTACCTTGGCTAAGAATCCCTTCTACAATTGTAGATTCTCTGCAGGTGAGTAACAGAATCTGTGTTTTAAGAACATTGATCCTGACATCTATCGGTTACTCGGTGACTTACGGTTTATCTCTATCAAAGGTATCAGAGCCCTAACGGTTCTCGGAATCTATGGTTGAAACAAGAGCTATGGCACTTAAGGAAGCGGCTCGCGAAATTGAAGAAGCCATCGGAGCACGCATCGATGACATGCTTCAGCGAACTCAGAATTTGGAAGAAGTCGTGGCAACTCAAAGCAACAAACTCGATAAGAACATCGCGGATATGTTCGAAGCAATTCGTTTACTTTCTAACAATCGGATCGACGCCTCGGCAAGCGCGTCTCATACGATTTCTGCTACTCCGAACAATGGTAAATCTGACTCAGGAAGAGGAAGAATGGGTCTACAAACCAATTATTCAGGAGTTACAAGGTTGGCGAAGCTAGATTTTCCTAGGTTTTGTGGTGATAAAATCAAAGAATGGCTGTTTAAAGTTGAGCAGTTCTTTGCAATCGATCACACACCGGAAGACCTAAAGGTGGGAATTGCTTCTATCCACTTTGACGATATCGCAGCGACTTGGCATCAGTCGATCATGCAATCTGATATGGGAAACACGGTGATGTTTGATTGGAATACATACAAGATGTTGCTGCAAGAAAGATTCGACGAGGTGTTGGATGATCCTATGGCTGAATTGAAACAATTGCAAGAAACTGATGGAATCATGAACTACCATGCTCGCTTTGAGCTCATTAAAACAAAAGTCAATTTATCTGAAGCATACTTGGTTAGTGCTTACTTAGCGGGTTTGCGAATGGACACACAGATGCATATCCGAATGTTCCAGCCGCCAACTACTCGACAATGTTTACTTCTGGGGAAATTGTATGAAAAGGCTCATCCAAAGAAACAATTTAACATGGGATGGTCTAACACAAGAGCAAACGTGGGTGCAAAAGGCTTGCTGCCTTTTAAAAAGGAAACCGAGACGAGAGGGGGACTTTCTGCACCTGTTTTAAAGCCAAATGAACAACAATACCCAACTCGGAAGTTCATCACCAACGAAGAGATGGCCAAACGACGAGCCGATGGGTTATGTTATTATTGTGATGAGAAATATACTCCAGGTCATTTTCTCAAGCACAAGAAAACTCAACTATTTATGATTGAAACAGAGGCAGAAGATGAATGTGAGGGTATCGACGAGCACCTACAAGAAGAAGAAACAGGAGACATTGCCCAAATCTCTGTGAATGCTATCGCCGGAGTATCTGATTATAATACTATGAGAGTTAAGGGAGAATATGGGAAGCGTGCCTTGTTCATACTCATTGACACAGGCTCCACTCATAATTTTGTGGACACGAGGGCGGCTGAGAAGTTAGGTTGTACTCTGCGCACTGCAGGGATGTCTCGCGTTGCGGTGGCTGATGGGCGCAAAATTGCCGTCAGTGGTCACATAGATAACTTCCAATGGGCGTTTCAAGGAACACCTTTCCAGTCCAATGTCATGGTAATTCCCCTTGGTGGTTGCGATATGGTGTTAGGAGTTCAATGGTTATACTCTTTAGGTCCAATTACTTGGGATTTCAAGAAACTAGAGATGCATTTTAAAGTAGGGACGAAGAAGGTACTACTTCACGGCATTAAGCAAGACTCAGTGCGCCATATGAAAGCAGCGAAACTTAACAAGATACAAGATGAGCAGATTCAACTAGCTATGATTTTTGCTCAACCGTGGACTGAGGAAGAGCCGATTCAGTTGTGTTCTCTCGACGCTTCAACTACGTCAACCACCGAGTGTCCAGAGATTGACGTCGTGCTTGCTGAATTTACTGATATTTTTGAGGAACCTTCAGCTTTACCTCCGTTTCGGGATCGTCATAACCACCAGATTCCTCTTTTAGAAGGCTCCAACCCTGTTAATCAGCGTCCTTATCGATATGCTCTTCACCAGAAAAACGAAATCGATAAGATTGTGCAAGAGATGATCACAGCCGGAACAATTCAACCTAGTTCGAGTTCGTACGCTTCACCAGTTGTTTTGGTTAAAAAGAAGGATGGGAATTGGCGCCTTTGTGTCGATTATAGAGGTTTGAATGGTATGACAGTTAAAGATCGGTTTCCTATTCCGTTAATTGAAGACCTTATGGATGAAGTGGGAGGCTCCAAGGTCTATTCAAAAATAGATTTACGAGCAGGTTATCATCAAGTAAGGATGGATCCTGAGGATATTCACAAGACTGCTTTTAAAACTCATAGCAGACACTTTGAATATCTAGTAATGCCGTTTGGGCTTACTAATGCTCCAGCTACATTTCAGAGTCTTATGAATTCAGTGTTCACGGAATTTCTTTGGAAATTTGTTCTCATTTTCTTTGATGACATATTGATCTATAGCTCTACCATGGAATTGCATGCGCATCATCTACGATGTGTGTTTGAATTGATGCGTTAGAACAGTTTATTTGCGAAACAGAGCAAGTGTTCGTTTGCTGCAGATAAGGTGGAGTATTTGGGGCATTTTATTGAAGAAAAAGGTATCTCTACGGATCCTAACAAGGTTAAGGCAGTCGCAGAATGGCCCGTCCCAGTGAATCTTAAACAACTCCGAGGGTTTTTGGGGTTAGCTGGTTATTACAGAAGGTTCGTCAGACATTTTGGAACAATCGCACGTCCCTTGACAGCTTTAACAAAGAAAGACTCTTTTGAATGGTCCGACGAAGCATTCACGGCGTTTGAAAGTCTGAAACGTGCTTTATGTGAAGCCCCTGTTTTGGCCTTGCCATTGTTCGATAAGCCTTTTGTGGTTGAGACGGATGCGTGTGGACAAGGAATAGGCGCTGTCTTGATGCAGGACGGTCACCCTTTGGCGTACATCAGTCGTCACTTGAAAGGTAAACAACTGCATCTATCAATATATGAGAAAGAATTGTTGGCAGTGGTGTTTGCAGTGCAAAAATGGCGTCATTATTTACTCACTGGTCATTTCGTGATTAAGACGGATCAAAGGAGTCTAAAGTATCTATTGGAGCAGAGGTTAAACACTCCGATTCAGCAGCAATGGCTACCTAAATTGCTAGAGTTTGATTACGAAATCCAGTACAAGCAGGGTAAAGAGAACTTAGTCGCTGATGCGTTATCTCGAATGGAAGGCGCTGAGATTTTACACATGTCAATGACAGTCCTGGAGTGCGATTTACTTCAACAAATTCAAGCCTGTTATGATTCTGATCCAGCGGTAAATGGGTTAATCACTGAGTTGCAGCAGCAGCCGTTATCAAAAAAACATTACTCTTGGTCGCAAAACATTTTGCGGAGAAAGAGTAAGATTGTCGTACCTGACAATACTCCTATTCGTAACAAGGTCTTGGAATGGTTGCATTGTTCGGGTAGTGGTGGTCACTCCGGTCGAGACGCTACTCACCAGTGTGTGAAGGGGCTCTTTTATTGGAAAGGTATGTCTAAAGACATTCAAGCTTATATCCGAAGCTGTAACGTTTGCCAACAGTGTAAGTATGATCCAGCATCATCACCGGGTTTGATCCAGCCTTTACCAATCCTTGACACGATATGGACATACATATCTATGGATTTTATTGATGTTTTGCCTTCTTCTTATGGTAAATCCGTTATTTTTGTGGTGGTTGATCGACTCAGTAAAGCAGCGCATTTTGTGGCACTCTCACATCCTTATACCGCAGCAACAGTAGCGCAAGCTTTTTTGGATAATGTTTTTAAACTTCACGGTTTTCCACATTCTATCGTTAGTGACAGAGATGCTATCTTCTTAAGCGAGTTTTGGCGTGAACTTTTTAGTCTTCAAGGAGTTGCACTTAACTTGTCTAGCGCCTACCACCCACAGAGTGATGGTTAAACAGAGGTTGTAAATCGGTGCTTGGAAACATATCTACGATGCATGTGTAGTGATCGGCCTCACCTTTGGAGTAAGTGGCTTCCGTTGGCAGAATTTTGGTATAATACAAATTACCACACCGCAATACAAATGACTCCATATGAAGCTGTCTACGGCCAAGCTCCTCCTCAACATTTACCTTACTTACCAGGTGAATCGAAAGTGGCAGTGGTTGCAAAGTGTTTGCAGGAAAGGGAAAACATGATATTGATCTTGAAATTTCATCTGCTCCGCGCTCAGCATAGAATGCAGCAGTTCACCGATCAGCATAGAACGGATCGCAACTTTGATATCGGTGATTTTGTTTATGTGAAACTGCAACCTTATCGGCAGAAATCAGTGGTTCTTCGATATAACCAGAAGCTTTCTCCTAAGTATTTTGGACCCTACAAGATTATTGATAAGTGTGGGAAGGTCGCCTATAAATTACAACTACCTGCAACTTCACAAATTCATCCTGTCTTCCATGTTTCTCAGCTGAAATTGCAGGTTGGTAATGTGCTTACTTCAAATCAACTACCTTCTATTATACAAGATGTGTTGGTTAAAGAACCTGAGCGTATACTTGAGAGAAAAATGGTTAATCGACAAGGTCAGCCAGCTACAATGGTTTTGGTGAAATGGACAACTCAGGCATTGGAGGAAGCTACGTGGGAGTTTCTTTTTGATCTACAGAAGAAGTACCCTTCTTTTAAACCTTGAGGACAAGGTTTTTCAAATGGGGGAGATTTGATATAGGAATTATTACATTATTATTAAGCTTTTGTACATAGGAAGTTTTACATATTTAAGGGTTTACATTACTATTACGATTTTCTTATAAACAGGAAATCTTACATATTTATTAAGGGTTTTTATTAGCTAAAGTTATTATGAGGAACCTTATATAAAGGGTTGTAATCGATGGTTTTAATAATACACGGAAATTTAAAGTTATTCCTTCTTCTATTGTCTCCTTCATTGAACAAGCTCTACCTTGGCTAAGAATCCCTTCTACAATTGTAGATTCTCTGCAGGTGAGTAACAGAATCTGTGTTTTAAGAACATTGATCCTGACATCTATCGGTTACTCGGTGACTTACGGTTTATCTCTATCAGTTTCAGAGAGCACAGAAAGCGTGGAGAGTAGATTGAACTCTACGACCAGCTTCTGTGTGAAAGAAGTGAAGGAAATCGGTATATTCAAAGGGTTTGAAAAGTCGTGGATGTTCTTCATCGACAAGTTCTTTTGGTGAATCTATGATTACTCCTGATTTTGGAATCGAGAACAATGCAGTTGAATACCTCGTCTTCTTTGCCATCATCAGGACTCTGTGGTATGGAGAATATAATAGTCGCCCATTCATAAGTATTAGAATAGGTTTATTCCGGTTTAGTTAACCAGCTTCCTTTTACTAGTTTATTTTAATTGTACAGCTTTGTATATAATCTCTTGTAAACGGATACTTTGATTCTTAATCAGATATATCTTCTTCAACCTTTCTCTCTCAATCTCTTACTCGTAATATGGTATCAGAGCCAAGTAGCTCGATTTCCTTCTGATTCACTTTTGTTTCCGCGTGTTTTTTTCTGTTTTTCTTCTTTGCCGGTTCCGATCTACCTTCCGATGGTGAAAATGAAGAAAACTCTTCGGCGATCATCTCGATTGGCAGCTTCAACTCGAAAATCCACTGGTGTTGCAATTTCTCCTCTGATCTCGCCTCCGACAGTCTTCAAACGTTCTGTGGGAGCTTCGCGAGCTGCAACGATGGTGGATTCGGTTGATTCGATCCATTCCCCTATCTTCATGCATAACGCCGATCATCCAGGTTTGAACATAATTTCTCTTCGTCTCGATGGTATGAACTATGATGACTGGAGTGCGGCTATGCTTACTGCTCTGGATGCGAAGAATAAAACTGGATTTATTGGTGGAACTCTACCTCGTCCTCTTACGGTGGATTCTAATTTCCGTCTCTGGTCTAGATGCAATAGTATGATAAAATCTTGGCTGTTGAATGCTATTTCGCCTCAGATCTATCGTAATGTGTTGAAAATGAATGACGCTGCTGATATCTGGCGTGATTTTCATGATCATTTTCATATAACCAACCTTCCTCGGACATTTAAACTGACTCAGCAGATCCAGAATCTTCGTCAAGGATCTCTCTCTCTTTCAAATTACCATACTCTTCTCAAGACTCTTTGGGATCAACTTGAAAGTGCTGAGGAACCTGATGATCCGTGTACCTGTGGAAAGGCAGCTCGTCTTCAGCTGAAAGCAGAGAAGGCCAACATTGTTTAGTTTCTTGCTGGACTTAATGATTCTTATGCAATTATCAGACGTCAGATCACTGCTAAGAAAGTTCTCCCTACTCTTGCTGAAGTCTATAATATGCTTGAACATGATGATAGTCATAGAAGTTTTTCCTCTGTCACTCCTACTCCTGCAGCATTTCAGATGTCTGAGATTGTCTCTAGAATGACTTAGCATATCACTTGCTATGTTCAGAATGGTCCACATAAAGGGAGACCTATTTGCTCTCATTGCAATCGTGTTGGTCACATCGCCGAGAGATGCTACAAGAAACATGGTTTTCCACCAGGTTTCACTCTGATGCAACAGGTTTTAGAGTTTGTTTTCGAGTTTTAAATTTATAACCCTATTGCCTGCAAGTGCACAGATGTGCGTTGTAGTATTTAGGGTGTTGAACCATAGAGATTATGATGCTTCAAGCAAATCACTAAAACAGAAAACAAAATAAAAACGACCGGATTAAAGATTGGTTTTAGGGATGATGGTTTAGTAACGAAACGAAAATCAAGAGGGTTTGTAAAGCTATAAGACGGAACGCCGGGTTTCAGGGATCTCTCGGGTGTTTTACGGAATGATTCTATGATTGAAACACTTGACCTAGGCAAATCAATTCTACTGGTTCTTAAGCTCAAACACGAAAGTGGTCGGATCCCCCTTTCGGAAAACCAAACACCTAAACCTAAACTGCTCGTTCGCTCCCCTTCGGTAGCGACTTCGCAGCAAGATCAGCTATAAGATTAGGTTCAATGAAGCTCACAGTGCACCGCCGATATGCATAAGCATCCTTCGGTGCCTGCTCGTTTAAAACTATGTCCGGCCAAAAGATTCAGCGCTCACGCGGTTCTAATGATCCTACAATCGATCCTTAAGTGGGCAGTCAAAGATTACGCAATAAGAAAGAATCCAAACGAAGAACAGTGAAAAGCATACTACCTACGATCTAACAACCTATTCGAATCAAACCATAAAATCCCTTGAGAAACCGCCTGCGAAACCCAACTATAGGACTACTCAGACATGGATGTGAAATTCATTATCATTGCAATTGGTAAAAGAAATCACAAAGGTCTGAAAAGAATAAGCGCAGATAATAATGCAAAAGAAGTGCAGAAAAGAGATGAAAGAGAGTATCGAATAGGGCGACGAGATTGGGGGCTGGAGAAGACGGCTTTCGCTCCCTTTCTCTTTCTCCTTAGCTGCGGCGCTCTTCTAGGTTAGGTCTTGGTGGCTGACTTCGAACTCCCCCAAAAATAAGAGTGGCTGCGAGTAATTATAGGTCTCTAGGGTCTCTTATGCGTCACTTAGGGTTCCACCGAGTTTGGTGGCTATCGGGTTTGTTTTGAGCTTGCAAACGGGCTCGGGAATGTGACTTGTCTCGGCCGCGCCACCGTGGGGTCATGGGCCGGCCATTGGCCTTCTGAGATTTCCTGGCGCGGCCATCCTTCTTCTGAGGATGTGTCTGACGGGTCTTCTTGCTTGCTTCGTAACTTGAGATTTAACCGTGGGATTGGCCTCAAACCACTTCGACGTGAAAGGTAGTAGTTCAGATTATCTTGTCACCAAGACATCATACTTTCTCTTCCAAACATCTAGACTTAGACATTTCAGACACAACTCTCCTATTTTCTCTTCCCTTAGTCGATTTCTCCCTACTTTTCCAGGGTATCATTTTATTTTTTCTATCGACTTTCTTATTCCATTTTTTTTTTCTTTTCTTCTTAGCTTGAAAATGATCACTTCTTTGAAGTTTACATGATTGCTGCGAACCGTCATTGTCCTTTAAGGAACTCTGGTTGTCATTCCCAAACTAAAACCTTTCTTTCTATTTTTTTTTTCTTTTCTATAACAAGGGAAGATCAAGGAGAGGTTGCATTGTATCTACTTAGTCATGCTAGAGTCTAAAAGAGGAGTAAAGATCGAAGTACCTCAAGCCCCTTGACGAGAAAATTTGATTCATTAGGTGCGGAGTCAACGCAAGATCCTTCGAGTATTCTAGAGATTAGAACTTTCTCCGCTGGAATGATCCACTCGCCGTGTTCAACTTAGTAAACCTTGCTTCTAAATCCGTGAGAATGGTCATTAAGGTCCCTTGTTCAAAATGACAAGTACCTAGCAAAGTTCATAGTTTCCGACTAAAAGAAAAAAAAGTTTTGACTCTATAAAACGACTCGATAAATGATGCATGTATGCATAAGACTCATCAAATAAGAGTATGATTAGTAATATAAGAAACCCCCCCCAGACTTAAATCAAACTGTCCCCAGTTTGTTTAAATCGAGTGAGGTGAAAAAGATAGGTAAATTCAAGTACAAGCTTGTGAAGACTTACTTGAAAGTGGCGTTGGGTTTGGTATGGGTGGATGGGCGTGTGGTATGATTGAGCTAAGGACTTGATCATTATCCTTATGTCCCTGCTTAGGATCGATTTGATTGAACAAAAGAAATCGAAAACTTAGCTCGAAAGGAAATGTGTTGCGCGGTTGAGCTTCCTTGCTTCGGATGGTGGTGGTGGGCGTGTGTTGGTGATGGATGAGGATGGTGATAGGCGTTTGGTGGTGATGATTGGCTCGCCTTTGTTGTGAAGAACAGGTACTCCGGTTGTTGAGTACTCGTCATGGTTCCTTGACCTTTGATAACACCGTGAATGAGAGATGGAAAATCTTCCGTCCTTGCGTCTTGAAGATTACGTCACCTCAGAAACTTGACTTGAAGTTTGGGTCTATGCTGGCCTATCCAGTGACCTGGTCGGGATCCCGGAAGACAGGTGTTGCTAGTATGAACTTCAGTGCCATTTGAAATCCTTAGTTGGCTTCGGTAAAGGTCTTGGTCGCGGAAGAGAGAAGCTAGTCTTCGGGAACTTTCCTCTTCGCGGTTGGGTTGAAGGAAGTTGCATCTTCTTCCTTCTGGAGCTTGCACAACGGTTTTCATCCTCTGGAACCGTGGTGTTCTTCTTCGTCTTCGTGGATACAGGTCCGTTGAACGTGTTGGACGAAGTAAGTAGAGAGATGGATCATCGACCTGACTGGACTTGGATGGAGTCATGTCTTGTCTCGCCGTCTTGGATGCAACAGCAGTGTGCCGCGGTTGTGGAAGTGATATTTGCGGTCTTCAGGTCGTGTTCAGGCCATTGAATCATGGAGGATACTTGAAAGGCTTGAAACAGGTTAAAGGAGATCCGGTTTGGTGAGGTCGGGACGGAAACGTCTTCAGACGAAGGACGGCCGCGCGACGGGTTGTCGCGGCCGCGGCCATGCGCCTCGCCTCCGCGCCATCTTGCTTGTGGCGCGGCCAGGCTCCTTCTGGCCGGCCCACGGGCGGTTCGCCGCCCGGTGAGTGTTCTTCGGGTTTCCTTCTTCAATTTTTTTGGTCTTTTCTGGTTTTTCTGATTTTTTGTGCTTTTGGGGTTTATGAAAATGCTGTAAACTAAGAAGAAACCAAAACTAAAAATTAGTATGGTTAAGGAGATGAGAAAGAGAATATCTAAAATGGGTTGCCTCCCATTGAGCCGCTCTTGTTTAGAGTCTTTTAGCTAGACTTTCCGGCGCGTCAGGCGGTTGATGCGTCATTTAAGTACATTGTCTCCCTTATGTCTTCAGACGTGGCTAGGTACGGCTTTACTCGTTGCCCGTTTACGGTGAAAAAACCTCCATTCTTATCCGAGAGCACGATTCCTCCATACGGTTTAACTTCCTTTATCGTGAATGGTCCTGACCACCTTGACCTTAGCTTCCCCAGGAAGAGTTTCAAGCGAGAGTTGAACAGCAATACCTGGTCGTTGGCTGCGAACGTTCGCGGGATTATCTTCCTGTCGTGGTAGGCCTTAGTCTTTTCCTTATAGATCCTAGAGCTTTTGTAGGCCTTATGTCTCATTTCGTCCAGCTCGTGTATCTGCATTTGACGCCTTTCTTTGGCTGCCTTCAGGTCGAAGTTTATCTTTTTGATAGCCCATTGCGCCCTGTATTCGATCTCGACTGGCAGGTGGCAGGCTTTCCCGTATACCAAATGAAAAGGGGTCGTGCCTAAAGGTGTTTTGTACGCGGTCCTATAGGCCCATAAAGCATCGTCCAGTTTTGCCGACCAATCCTTTCGGTGGACTCCAGTCGTCTTCTGCAGGATCGATTTGATTTTTCTGTTGGAGATCTCCACTTGGCCGCTCGTTTGTGGATGGTATGGTGATGCTACTTTGTGCCTTACTCCATTCTTCCTTAACAGGCTATCGAAGATTTTGTTTATGAAGTGTGACCCTCCATCGCTTATGACAACTCTTGGGACTCCAAAACGGGGGAAAATGATCGTCTTGAACATCTTGACGACTACGCTGGCGTCATTCGTGGGGCTGACTATTGCTTCCACCCATTTAGAGACATAGTCAACAGCTACGAGGATGTACTGATTCCCATAAGAGGTTGGGAACGGTCCCATGAAGTCGATTCCCCATACATCAAACACTTCCACCTCTAATATGAAATTCTGCGGCATCTCATTTCTTCTGCTTATATTCCCCATCCTTTGGCAGGCGTCGCATTTCGAGATGAAGGTATGCGTGTCTTTAAACATAGTCGGCCACCAGAATCCAGCTTGCAGCACTTTAGAGACGGTCTTGAAGTTGGCGAAGTGCCCAGCGTAAGCCGACCCGTGGCACCCACGTAGTATGCCCTCGACTTCCTCTTCTGCCACACATCTTCTGAATAGTCCGTCTGTGCATTGTCTGTAGAGGTAAGGCTCGTTCCAAAAGTATTTGCGTGATTCTCGCAGAAACCTCTTTTTGTTATACCCCACAAACTCAGGTGGCTGGATGTCGGCTGCTAGGTAGTTCGCGATGTGTCTGAACCATGGTGTGTTGCACGCTGCAGAATTCGCCATAGGAGGATGTCTCATCGTTGGCTCGTCAGTTGTTGGAACTGCATTGATCGCGTTTAAACTTTCTTCTGGGAGCCCGTCGTTTATAGGGGTTGTATCCTTAAACGACACTCGCGAGAGGTGATCGGCTGCTCCATTGTCGGCTCCTCTATGGTCCCTTATCTCCATATCGAATTCTTGGAGTAGGAGAACCCACCTAATCAGCCTGGGTTTTGTGTCTTTCTTTGTCATTATATGCTTGATTGCCGCGTGATCGGGGTGTACTATGACTTTCGATCTGACCAGGTATTGGCGAAACTTTTCGAAAGCGAACACAATAGCTAGGAGTTCCTTCTCTGTCGTTGTGTAATTGCATTGGGCGTCGTCCAGGGTCCTGCTCGCATAGTAGATCGCGTGCAGTTTCCTATCTTTCTTTTGTCCCAGCACTGCTCCGGCTGCATAATCACTGGCGTCGCACATGATCTTGAACGGTTGTTCCCAATCAGGCGGTTGCACCACTGGAGCCGAAACCAGAGCCTCTCTGATCTTGTGGAAGGTTTGCAGGCATTCTTCGTCGAACTTGAATTCTGTGTCCTTGCAGAGGAGACGGGTTAGCGGCCTTGCTATCTTGGAGAAGTCATGGATGAATCTTCTGTAGAACCCTGCGTGACCCAAGAAGCTACGTATCCCCTTGACGTTTGATGGTGGCTGCAGGCTCGTCATGACTTCTATATTTGCTTTATCGACTTCGATTCCTTCTGCGGAGACTTTATGTCCGAGCATTATGCCCTCGCGTACCATTAAATGGCATTTTTCCCAGTTCAGGACTAGGTGCTTATCTTCGCATCTTTGTAAAACCTTCCCTAGATTACTCAAACATTCTTGAAAGGACGGTCCGTGGACTGAAAAGTCATCCATAAAAACTTCCATAAATTTTTCAATATAATCAGTAAAGATTGATAGCATGCACCTTTGAAATGTCGTAGGAGCATTGCAGAGGCCAAACGGCATTCGCCGGTACGCGAACGTTCCGTAGAGGCACGTGAAGGTCGTCTTTTCCAGGTCTTCCGGCCGTATCGGGATCTGAAAAAATCCAGAATACCCGTCGAGAAAACAATAGTACTGATGGTATGCTAACCTTTCTATCATCTGGTCGATGAATGGCAGCGGAAAGTGATCTTTTCTGGTCGCCGTGTTTAGCTTTCGGTAATCGATGCACATTCGGTGTCCGGTAACTGTTCTTGTAGCGATCATCTCGTCTTTGTCGCTTTTAATGACTGTAACTCCTCCTTTTTTCGGGACCACGTGGACCGGGCTTACCCACGTGCTGTCCGAGATTGGGTATATGATCCCTGCTTCCAAAAGCTTCATTACTTCCTTTTTGACCACCTCCATTAGGTTCGGGTTGAGCCTCCTCTGTTGCTCGACTGAATTTTTAGCGTTTTCCTCCAAGTGAATCTTATGCATGCAGAGGTCCGGTGATATTCCAGGAATGTCGTCTAAAGAGTAACCTATTGCTCTCCTGTGTTTTCGCAGCTCGCAGAGTAGCAAAGTTGTCTCGACGTTGTTTAAGTTAGAGTTTATGATCACCAGATAGGTTGAATCCTTTCCCAGGAATGCGTACCTTAGCCCGGCCGGTAGCAGCTTCAGCTCAATTTTCGGCGCCTTAAGTGGGTCCCAGGGGTCTGAAATTTTCGTTCGGGCGTCTCTTGGTGGAGGAGGCTTGCGTTCTTTATCTCCAAGATCTAGAAAGCGGGCAGGTCCGTCGTGGGGTTCGGTCTGGTCCAGCATTCTTTCACAGCTTTTAATCTCCTCGCGACTTGTGCAGCTTGCGGCGTTCGCGGTTGTCAAGGCCACCTCTAGCGGGTCGTCCATAAGCATCTCCTCATATATTTCTTCCACAGCTCCCGCGAGTTCATCGATGCGAAAAACCTGTCCATCCAAGGTAGGTTTCCCAAGATCTTTGTTCATATCGAAATTCATGACCATATTCCCCAGGTGTAGCTCTATCTTTCCTTTTGGAACGTTGATGACTACTCCTGCTGTAGAGAGGAATGGGCGACCTAGGATGAGTGGGTCTCGCGGTTCCTCTTCGATATCTAGCACCACAAAGTCGGTCGGGATTGCGCAGTCCCCGATGACGACTTGGACGTCGACCAAAACTCCTACGCGCTTTCTGGTCGATCGATCTGCAAGAATTAGGGTGATTCTTGTGGGAAGGAATTCATAGTATCCAAGGCGTGTTGCTACAGATAGTGGCATCATATTGATGCTTGAACCTAGGTCGCATAGAGCTCGCTTAAACACTTCTTCTCCAACTAAACAAGAGAGTACAAAACTGCCGGGGTCCTCACGTTTCCGAGGGGGATGGTTCTGGATGACTGAGCTGCATTCTTACGTGATCATCATAACTCCCTCTTCCATTGTGAGAGAGTTGGTAAGGATACTCTTCATGTACCTTCTCAGCGTTGGGATCATGGCGCAGGCTTCTACAAAAGGCAGCCTCACCGAGAGTTGCCCTATTAGCTCCTTCAGTCTCGCTTTTTCTCTCTCTTTTCTAGGCGTGCTCAGACAGCGTGGATAAGGTGCCTTGGGTGCGTGGACTTGTGCCGGCGGTGATGGTGCTCCTTCTTCTTGTGGGATGTCTTCGGTCGTGGCTTCCCCATCGACGCCGCCTCTTCCTTCGTTTCCGACGGTTCGTTCTTCCCCGTCGCTGTTCTTCTCCTTCCCCACTGTTTCTTTATCTTTTGGGAATTTGGGTTCTTTGTAAGTTAGGCCGCTTCTAAGCTCTACTTCTTTTACTGTGTCGTAGCAGCGTCTTCCCCCTTCGTCTTCCCTCTCTGGTTTCGCCATTTTTCTTTCTCCATTGGTCAGTCTCTCGTTCTCTCTCGCCACTCTCCGTATTTCCGAAGCGAGGTGCTCGATCTTACCATTCGTCTCATGGCGGTTACGTTCAGCTTCTCTCTTAGCATCGCTTGAGGTCCTCTCGAAAGAATCCACGAGTTCCCGTATCTTGTCCTCAAGTCTATTGATTCTATCTGAATGGTCCTGGTGGATCGAGAGGTCGAGTGAGTGGTTCACTCCCATTAGATCTCGGGTTTGATGGCCACCATTATGACGAACTATGCTCCTTTCTAAGTTCTCGTGATGGGGGTTGGGGTTTCGGCAGTGCCTTGCGTCGATGTCATGGTTCGAGTTGTAACGCATGCGGAAGTCTTGTAGTTCTCGGATGGCTTCCGACTATTGTGTGCGTTCTGAGTCCATTTTAGCCAGTGCGCCCATTATGACCTTCAAAGGGTCATCCTCGGCTTCCTTTCTGTGGCTCGCTCCATGCCCAAGATCGTTCAGGCCATTGTACTCACTAGTGGCCAGATTGGTCACCAATAGTCGCGCTCCTTTTACTGATTTTGATGAGAAGTCTCCATTGCTTGCAATATCTAGCGCGGCTTGGAGTTTTCTGTTGACTCCTCGGTAGAACGTGCTGATCACGTGTTCATCGGTGAATCTGTGGTGCGAACAGTCTCTTTCATAGCCCTTAAATCGCTCCCATGCTTCGATAAGAGTTTCACACCTTTCTTGTTGGAATCCTTGTATCTTGTTCTTTAGGAGATAGGAACGGGATTTGGTGTAGAAACGGTTCAAAAAAACTTTTCTGCATTCTTCCCAGGTGGTGATGGACGCAGGGGCTAAGGATCTCAACCACTTGCTGGCTTTTTCTCCTAAAGAGTAGGAAAACAGCATGCACCTTAGGTAATCTCCATTGATCTTGGAAATGGCGCAGATTCTTTCGAATGATTCGATGTGCTCGATGGGTTGCTCTGATGGTTGCCCTTGGTATTGGTTCTGCTTAACCAGGTCTATAATGCGTTTCTTGATTTCCAAATTGTCTCCTTCAGGTAGTGTCAACCGAAAAGGGTTTCGGTCTTGGAAGGACTTGAGGGGCGCGTCAAACTCTGAGATTGCAGGCGCGTCCTCAGCGAACGTCTCGTCTTCGTCGCTCAACAGAGCTTCTTCTTCTTCCACCCATTGTTCTCCGTTTAGATTAAACGGATCTTCAAGAGCTTCGGGGTCTCGAACTTGATCCCCCATTAGAGAAGTACCTGCAAGGCGAGGAATTAAACGAAAAGTTCAGTGATCGTTCTGTCGATTTTTCGGTCTATGATTCGTGAGAAGCAAATCAATAGTCCCCGGCAACGGCGCCAAAAACTTGATGCAACAGGTTTTAGAGTCTGTTTTCGAGTTTTAAATTTATAACCCTATTTCCTGCAAGTGCACAGATGTGCGTTGTAGTATTTAGGGTGTCGAACCACAGAGACTATGATGCTTCAATCAAATCACTAAAACAGAAAACCGAATAGAAATGACCAGATTAAAGATTGGTTTTAGGGATGATGGTTCAGTGACAAAACGAAATTTAAGAGGGTTTGTAAAGCTATAAGACGGAACGCCGGGTTTCAGGGATCTCTCGGGTGTTTTACGGAATGATTCTATGATTGAAACACTTGACCTAGGCAAATCAATTCTACTGGTTCTTAAGCTCAAACACGAAAGTGGTCGGATCCCCCTTTCGGAAAACCAAACACCTAAACCTAAACTGCTCGTTCGCTCCCCTTCGGTAGCGACTTCGCAGCAAGATCAGCTATAAGATTAGGTTCAATGAAGCTCACAGTGCACCGCCGATATGCATAAGCATCCTTCGGTGCCTGCTCGTTTAAAACTATGTCCGGCCAAAAGATTCAGCGCTCACGCGGTTCTAATGATCCTACAATCGATCCTTAAGTGGGCAGTCAAAGATTACGCAATAAGAAAGAATCCAAACGAAGAACAGTGAAAAGCATACTACCTACGATCTAACAACCTATTCGAATCAAACCATAAAATCCCTTGAGAAACCGCCTGCGAAACCCAACTATAGGACTACTCAGACATGGATGTGAAATTCATTATCATTGCAATTGGTAAAAGAAATCACAAAGGTCTGAAAAGAATAAGCGCAGATAATAATGCAAAAGAAGTGTAGAAAAGAGATGAAAGAGAGTATCGAATAGGGCGACGAGATTAGGGGCTGGAGAAGACGGCTTTCGCTCCCCTTCTCTTCCTCCTTAGCTGCGGCGCTCTTCTAGGTTAGGTCTTGGTGGCTGACTTCGAACTCTCCCAAAAATAAGAGTGGCTGCGAGTATTTATAGGTCTCTGGGGTCTCTTAGGCGTCACTTAGGGTTCCACCGAGTTTGGTGGCTATCGGGTTTGTTTTGAGCTTGCAAACGGGCTCGGGAATGTGACTTGTCTCGGCCGCGCCACCGTGGGGTCATGGGCCGGCCATTGGCCTTCTGAGATTTCCTGGCGCGGCCATCCTTCTTCTGAGGATGTGTCTGACGGGCATTCTTGCTTGCTTCGTAACTTGAGATTCAACCGTGGGATTGGACTCAAACCACTTCGACGTGAAAGGTAGTAGTTCACGCTATCTTGTCACCAAAATTTAGCTCGATCCCGTGGTGGGAAGGTCTCCGTCTTGTGCTAAACTTCTGTCAGAAAGCTCATGTTCCGAAAATGACTGTTTTGCTCCCTTTTGCTCCCTTTTGCTCCTTTTTTCCTAAGATTTCCTGAAAAGAGTGTTGAACATACAAATACTCGAAAACTACTAAATATACATTAATACTTTAGTGAAATGCTTATAAAAGCATACATTTATGATGGTAAAAATGGGTAAAATATGCATGTTATCATACTCCTAAAGGCAAGCAATCAACTGAGAAGCTTCAGCATCATCCTCCTTGCAGCTCAGGTTGCTTTATCTCCTCTGCCTGACACTAAGAGTAACTCTGGTATGGAACAGCTTGTTGGTAATCTCACTAAGGATCAGATTCAGAACTTCATAGCATACTTCAGTTCACAATTTCAACATCAAAATCTGACTGATAATTCTGAAGCAAGTTCCTCCAATGTTAATCCGCTGATTTCTGCTCCTTCTGGTATTGAATTCTCTCCCTCCACCTATTGCTTTGTTGGCATATTAACTGTCTCTAAGAACGTGCTAATATAACCCTACTGTACCAGATATCGAGAATGGTATAGTACTCTTTCTTTTTTTGTAGCTAGATGAGATATTTTTCTTCTCCTTGCAGGTCTTGTGTTGGATATGGTGTATTATGTTTATATGCATATGAATGTGAAAATATATCAAAATAACTAAAACAATTGCTACATTAAAGAAAATAAAAACGTTAAACCTAAAAACATAAAAAAGTTATTTGGATTGGTAACAAGCCACCAAACATAAAGTCATTACACTCGTTTATTGTGAAAATGTTTCAGAGAGCACAGAAAGCGTGGAGAGTAGATTGAACTCTACGACCAGCTTCTGTGTGAAAGAAGTGGAGGAAATCGATATATTCAAAGGGTTTGAAAAGTCGTGGATGTTCTTCATCGACAAGTTCTTTTGGTGAATCTATGATAATTCCTGATTTTGGAATCGAGAACAATGCAATTGAATACCTCGTCTTCTTTGCCATCATCAGGACTCGGTGATAAGGAGAATATAATCGACCATTCATAAGCGCCTGCAACATCAACAAATAGATGATTGTTTTATTCTCTCATCATTAAGAATAGTGATTGTGTGTGATTTAAAAGGAAGTTTGGAACTTACACAGAGAGATTCTCCAACCATAACGACGAAAGAATCTTGAGATGGTTTCACTTTGATCCATTTTTCGTCTTTTGTCATCACTTCCAGACCATCAACTTGATACTGATGAAGTATCGTGATGATGTTCTTATCGGTGTGAGAGCGTAAACCTAACTTTGTCTCTTCTACATCATCATCATCAGGAGGTGATGTGTACTTCATCATTCGAAGAAGGTAATTTGTAGAATTCAGATGATCGTCAATGTGTTTCTCTATCCCAAAACTCTCCATTATCATTCTTCTCACCATCACATCCAATTCCATTAATTGCTCCGAAAACCGGTGAATCGTCTCACTATTTCAACATATATACACACGCAAATAGTTGCGCGTTTATCAATCAAAATGTTATAATATATAGACAAGAAAAAATCTTTTGTTTTTTATGCAATTAAATGATGATATGTTGACTTCACATTCATATACCTAATACTCTTGTTTCCATGATCTGGCCATAGCTGTTGAGTAAAGTCGTTGACTTTCTCCAAAACATTAGCATCATCGATCCCCAAACTCTGGTAAAGATTATGAGTAAGATATCCATGAANCATCATTCGAAGAAGGTAATTTGTAGAATTCAGATGATCGTCAATGTGTTTCTCTATCCCAAAACTCTCCATTATCATTCTTCTCACCATCACATCCAATTCCATTAATTGCTCCGAAAACCGGTGAATCGTCTCACTATTTCAACACATATACAATACAACATATATTGATAAAACCCAATATTTGATTTGCTCTTTAGAGAATGTTTTCAGACACAAATAGTTGCGTTTCAAAATGTTATATATATAGACAAAAAAAAATCTTTTGTTTATATACAAATAAATAATTAATAAGGCCTAAATTATATATTGACTTGTCACATTCATACCTAATAATCTTGTTTCCATGATCTGGCCATAGCTGTTGAGTAAAGTCGTTGACTTTCTCCAAAACATTAGCATCATCGATCCCCAAACTCTGGTAAAGATTATGAGTAAGATATCCATGAAAGGGTTTCGAAGACACGTTTCTCTGTTTGGTCTCAACTGGTAACATGAAAAGCTCTTCCATGGCATCAAAAACAGACTTGTTAAGCTCCATTGGCACTTTGTCAAAGGAAGCTTCGAAACAGCCATAGACTTCTAAAGCTTTACGGACATCAGCCTTCACTTCAGCCCACTTTGAGGTTCCTGGTTTTAGGGTTTGATCCGAGAAATCGATACTTGGGAGCTGTAGAGAAACAGAAAGAGGAAGAAGAGAGTCTGACTCCATTTCTTGATTCTGTGAATTTTTCAGTTGTTTTTGCTTTTTTGGTTTTTGGCCAACTTTTTTTTTGGCGGAATCGAGTTCTAGAATAGTTAGTATGTGTTTTACAAATGGCAGCCGACTTAGCTGTTATGCATAGTAGTTTCTTAATTAAACAATATAGTAGTTTCTTAATTAAACAATTACGTAATAACTGCGTTTGTTGACATTTATGGCTGCAATTAATAACAATTCAGTCGTTACGCTGTTGCTTGCAGGTGTATTACGGAGTATATGTGTCTGTTTTACATTAAATGATTAAAAAAATTCATAATATTGTAGTACTCTTCTGTCCCATATTAAAAAAAAAAAATTAAAAATTGTTTTATTTTATAAAATATATTTTACAAGTTTCTGTGCAGATTTTAAAGTTATTTAATACTTTTAATTTTTCAAATTCTGCGATTCTCAAAAATATCACTAAAATAAATTTTTGTTTCAAAAATACCTTTACTAAATTTTTTTTCTCAAACATATCAGAAAAAGATAATTTTTCAAAAATAGCACAAAACTAAAACTAAACCCTAAACCCTCAAAACTAAATCATAAACTCTCAAATTTAAACCTAAAACCCTAAAAACTATATCCTAGCCTAAATCCAAAATACTAAATTCAAACTCAAATATTTAAATTATAAATTTTTAAAAATCATTTTTAAAGTTTATGTTATTTTTGGAAAAATGTCATTTTGGGGTATGTTTGGGAAAAAAACTTAGTGATGGTATTTTTGGAACAAAAACTTATTTAAATAGTATTTTAAGGTATTTCTCTATTTTTATGATTAGTTAAACTAAATTTTTAACCAATTATTAAATGATGTTTAAAAAAAAAATGAACCTTTTCCCACAAACATCCACTATTAATCAAAAGTTATTTGACACAATACTCTTATTAGGGTCGGCTCTGAGATTTATGAGAGTTGAAACAATTACGATTTGAAAGCTGAATAACCTATTTTTTTTCTTTTGGGCCATTTCTGAACCAAATAATCGATAAATATTAATCATGTAAATTTTGTGAGATAAGATGAATGTTACGCTTGGCTCTTCCTAGGGTCGGCCCTATCTCGGATTCGTGCTTTCATTGTGTTTCATGTATAAAGCTTAGAAAAAATAAATTTAAAACATTTGTGTTCGGTTCGGTTTGGATGTAGTTCGCTTTAGTTTAGATTAGTTTTAATTTGATTTGGTTTTAGTTTGGTTGACAAAAAAATAATTTACAAAACGAAAAAAACTAACGTCAATCATTAATTTTAGTTTGGTTAATATAAATTAGTTTATAAAATAAAAAGAAACACCCAAAATCTATCGTTTATATTTTTTTAGAAAACATGATTAGAAATAACTAAATTTAATTTTTGTTTTACATTAAATATTTTGAAATTTTTTTTAAAAAAACATGGGACTTTAACTAAAGAAAAAAAAGGTAGGTTTAGACTTTTAATTAAAAGATCACAATATTTTAATATCATTAATATTATATTAAATAAAATATTAAATAAATATATTGGATTTTCGGTTTGGTTAAACCAAATCGAACAGAACCATTCGAGTTGACAAAAACTCTAACCGAAATATTTTGGCATAGATTTTGGTTTGATTTGGGTCTCTTTGGGTTCGGTTGATTCGATTTAGTTCAGTTCGGTTAGTTTTTTTTCCCCACCATAATAAGAGTACTTGTCCCAACTAGGCCATCTCCCAAACTTGAATCGTATCAAATACTCCCGCCATGAAAAGCCACCTTGTCCTCAAGGGGGAAGGTAATGGAAGAGAAACTAGACAACAACCACCTCTTTGTAGTTAACACCTGCGGTCAATGTAAACCCAACGTTTTCAAGTCCTTTTCATGCTCCAAACTCTTCAACAGGTGTTGTGAGCTGAATGACAGAGACAGCAAGAACAACTTGCTCCCATTTGGAACACAATGAAACTTGAGTGATTCCTCCAACTGGCAGTTTGGAATGAGCAGGAAGTTCCTCCAACTTAAAGTCGCTTCTTGTTACCGAATTAGAGACACAAGCCACTATGTGCCCAGAAGGAGAACCATATATTTAAAATTCTGTTTCCCTTGCAGAATCTTCCATTAAACGCTCATTAGATGCTTCAAGGGATTCATTTCTAAACCCTTCCAAATGCTCCCTTCCAGTGCAAATGCTTTCCAGCTTTTTATATCCATCTAACTCTAAGTAACCTGATGTTTCCATGCTAGTAGACTGATTTGTATTTTGCATTTCATCCATCGTCTGAATTATGATAGTACCAACACTCAAATGCTTAGAGACGGATGTTACGTTTTCACCAGAACACCACGCTTCCGCTGAGAAGTTCACATCCTTAGCTCCTATGAAAGCGTCTTCAATTCTGAAGATATAAACTAGACAGCTCTTCATCAAGAATCTAAGATTCATCTTGACATGATCATACCCAAGTTAGTCTCTTTTCTTTTCAAAATATCCAAAAGAGAACCCATAGTGACGAAACCCAAGAGTGAGGAAATATGCTTCGCCGGTATTACTACGTAGTCGGCTTCCTCCGGAGGTCTCAAATAGACGCCTACCTTTTTCTCAAATTTTAGCATTTGAGCATCATTTTCCAGTAGACACCTCCCCTTCCACTTTATTATTTGTCTCCAATCAACACAATAAAGCAGAGGTAGCTCAGATCCTGTAATCAGCCTTTCCTCAAGACATTCCTTTAGTGGAGAATTAATAGAGATCTTTTAAAATCTGAGACATCTCATCACCAGTTTGCATAAGGCACCATTCCTCTAAAACCAAGACTACAATGATTCCCACACCTCTATTGAGAAACGAATAGAGCATCTCTGCAAACGAATAGCATATACAAACCTCTATCATTATTACTATAACTAGTGGAGAATACCCGCACATATATGCGCGGATTTTATTTGTTATACTTGGTTTATGAAAAATGTGGTTAAACCAAGTTAAATGTATATAATGGCCAACATAATTAAAATCACATCAAAAATATTCAAATCATAGCTTTGATCTACATAGTAGTAAACTTGATATTTCTATATGTTGGTGTTTCCTTGCAGTTTCTAGTTTTTATTAAAAAAACATTTGATTTATTAAAACTAAAGAATTACTTTTTATTTTGATTCTTATATGTTGTGTAACCTTTTGATTGTTATCTCTGACCTTATTGCATTCTTTTTACTTTGTCGAGCTTCGTTATGTAACTCAATATTAATATCATTATCGATTTTTATTATGTACTGCTTGTTATTATACTTTTTATCACATTAACTTTGTGTTATTATTGTTGGTTACTTAGTATAGCGTATACATTATATATATATATATATAATTGTTATATTTATTATATTTCCACGTTAATACAATTAATATTCAGATATTTATTATTTTAGCATGTTACAAATATTAATATTGTGCGGATATGTTATCTTTCTCATGTATTTACTCTTCCAATGTTCCTAGCTGCCTTCAATAAAAATATAAATTTTGAATAACATTTAAAAAATCAAGAGTTATATAAAAATAAAGTAAAATATCCAAAAGTATTTTTGATTAATTAGAATATAAAATGTTATTTAACTCACGTAGTATCTAGTCAACAATAAAAAAAAATTCTTCAATTTCTTTGAATGGTTTGAAAGATAATATTATGAACATTAATTGATTTGTTTTTTTTTAAAATGTAACTTTAAATTATAGAGAATGAAACGTGTCATCTCTACATCGACCAAAAATGATGATGTGGCACTCATATGGAGAGAGTTGACCATCTTTTATATAATAGACTAGAAGAGAACCCGCACGATGTGCATATTTTATTTTAATTTGATTTTTAAATAATATGTTTTTAGATCTATATTTTAACTATTGATTTTTTTTTCTTGATGATCTGTGCAATCTCTTTCGTACATTATTTTACGAATCTTTATTTATTCTTTAATTTTTATACTCTTTTTATTTGTTTAAATTTTAATATTATAATAATTTTTTGTTTTTCATTTTATCGTTTTGAAGATTTCTTTTACATAGCTTGCATTGAAATCCATGTCTTTTCATGTTTTAAAATTTTGTATATTTTTGTAATTCTTCCTTTTTCTTTATTTATTTCTTCTTCTTGATATTTTTTTACTCTAAAATTTTACTCTTTTTGAAAACAAACACTAAAATTTTACTCTTTTTGAAAACTAACAAAGAAAAAAATTTAGCATGTAAACACAAATTAACACTAAAAGAAAAAAAAATCAAAGGCTAATCAATCATTTTTTTTGTTTGTGAAAAGATATTCTGGCTAATTAATCATTGACTTCACCTACCTACGTACAATTGATACTTTCGTTACCATGATCAGGCCATAGGTGTGTTGTGTAGAGTAAAATCTTCGTCTTTCTCAACAACATCAGCATCTTCAATCTCTCAAATAGATCATTTTTAAAACTCTTGTTACCATGATCTATGTTTTCAAAACTTCGAAAAATATTTTCTTACTTAATAAGACAACAATACACTTATAATTATTTTTTAGTTAATGGTTTTCATTAACTAAATAAAATGGATTGGTTTTTGGGTCAAAAATTTTGGGCTTTTCAAAATACATAAAGGGGTGTATTGAATTAAAAATTTTATAAGATTTTGTGGTTCTTTTAAAATCTCATTTTATTGAACTAATGATTTCTAAATGTCTTACTAAATCTTATGTTGTCTGTTGAGAATCGAACTCCCGATTCTTCCCATCGACACGACTCAAGACTCCAATCAAATAAGAACACCAAAGCTTTTCACCCGGTTCACGGTATTAACGAACCGCTACATCCGGTTAGGATCTTTCGATCCCCAACTTCGATTGATGACATCGGAAATCACCTCCGACGGGTTTATACATGGAGATCGCTCACCACCAGTGCCGGTCCAACCCAAATAGTGGTCCGACGCCAAAATTTTTCTTGTGACCCTCTATTAAAAAAAAAATTAATAAAAAAGAATTATACTATAAAAAAAACTCTAAATCTTAAAAAAATAAAAGAAAATCCTATAAAAAAAAATAAAAACTACTTATGAATGTGTGCTTCAAAATATAATAGGTATAAACATATTATACCAAACATAATATGTGGCCCAAAAATTTTGAAAATATTTGGTGTCCCTAAACTTTGGCTTACCCCGCCTGTTCTCTGGGCCGGGCCTGCTCACCACCGATAACATCTCTATCGGTTTACAAAAAAGAAGAAGAAGAATACTTAGAGGAGAGAAAAACAGAGAAAACCCAACCCGAGAACACAAGCATCAATGATACTCTCTAGTCTCTCAATCTCTCAATCTCTCAATCTCTCACTCACTCTTAATCGCACCAAGAACATCGGAGAAGAAGGACAAGCTTATTAGCTAAAGAAACAGAGCCGTACTTTTCTAAGAGATAAGTACGTCACCTCTCATGTGCGTCTCACGTGTAAACACTAAAGCCCTTCTTCCTCTTTGAAACCTTCTTGCTCAGCTAGAGTATTTGTCATACTTGGCTAATTCCTTCCTTTCTTCTACTCTTACGATTTCAAGCTTCTTCAAGTTGAGTCATAATCCAACATTCTCCACCTTGATTCAGCTTGAAGAATCCCTTGTGAGCTGCCCCTTAGAGCCTGTGAATCCCAGCTCTAACTTTGGCAATCCAAACTCCATAACCTGCATAAGCGTTTGCTTACACAACACCAAACACTTAGTAAGTTTAATCACCAAAACTCACTTAACAATCAATGTAACCGATAACATGTTAAGATGCGCTTCTACTGCAAGTAACCACACAGTATTCCCGAGCCACCAACACTGTTATTGCAAACTTGAGTTATTCTCCAGCCTTAGCACTGACTTGTGCTGAGCTTAACTCCCATTGATCCTCACTTGGTGCTTTCACAACCTGAAACCCTGAGATAAACACTCAGAAAACAACCATTAACAAGTCTAAATCACCATTAAACGTGTTAACCCAACAGATCTTTCACAAGCTATAACCACTTATGAATTTTAATCACACAGTTTCCTTTATGATTTCTGTTCCAACCATAAACCTGTTACAGTGATTAAAAAAAAACTTCTCCCTTTGCCATCTTGATACCCTCGCTAGCCTCTAGGATTTCCTCATGCGCATTGAGTCCAAAATCCTTTGAATTTGCTTGATCAGATGCAAAGAACCGAATCATACATGCTTCTTAAAGTTAAGCATCCTTTGACTCCAACCTGTAACACAATCTCAACTAACATCTAGTTAGAAAACCAATGCATTAATAACCTGAGATTGTCCTTACAGCCATCTGCTTCACCAATTCAGTCTTGAATCAAATTTGTAACGCTGTTGAATGTCAACAGAACTCTCCTCACAACTCCACCTTGTTGTGAATACTTTCAACACAAATTTCTTGTCCAATTCCCTGAGTGAACAGATTAGTACCAGCAGCTTGTGACTCACTACTTGTACCCTTTACCATATCTCTCATCATCAAAACCTGTGATACTCCAGAGATATTCCTTTACAACTCCTTTCACATCAAAACTCGAGCTCATGACGTGTCTCTCCTGCTGTAAAACAGACCTGCAACACATTCAACAGTGTGCATACTCCACCAAAAAACATTTGGTACTTGCATCCTAACCTTTCTCAGACCGGAACCATAATCATACTTAGCTCAACAATTTCGTCCAGCATGCTTTACACTGAGCTTCCACACTTGATAAACCTGCAAGTGTCTTTCCCTGAGAAGATTACTTCACACTTCCTCCTGATGCAAACAGACAACTCTTAACTTCTCAAGATGTTGTCTCACAAATGCAGTTTGAAAACCTGCTGCCTTCTTAAGCTTTCTAGGACTTCATACAGTTGCATACACCAGCCTTGAGATGACCTGTCGCCATGCTAGATGCACAAGCAGATTAACAACTTCTTGAAGCGAATCACTTTGAGAAAACTCCAGCAAAACCTGCTTATGTTTCTCAGTTTCCTCAACAGAGAAAACGACAAACATCACTTCAATAGTTTTCATCTCAGACCAAACTCTTTGTGTACTTCTGTCATGCACAAAACCTGCAACTTTCTATGATTCAGCAATCCTCAAATTCATTTCACTTCAGAGACTTTCACATACTCTGATTTGTGCCAAAACTCAGACAGGTTCTTCACCAATCTTCCCTCAGACCAGAAATCAAAAGGACCTTTGACTTCTCCTCAAACAAAGCCAACATGAACCTCTATGTACCGCTGTTTAAACCAACAGGACACGCCGCCTAACACCCATTATCAGGAAGACTTTCGATACACACCCAAGGCTCAGTCTATTGCAAGATAACACTGAGAAACTTTTCACACTCAAACATATGCAGCCTCCTAAACCAGCAAAATCTTATGGCTCACCATATACTTCTTTGTTACTTGAAGATCTGATCCAAAATTCCAGATTCCTGCTGAAAACATATCTCCACCTAGAAAACAAATCCCTTCTGAATATACTACAATCTCTGAAACATAAACCGCTCCACCTGAAATAGCAACTGCTCAGAAGTTCTTGTGACTTTATAACCTCAGCTTCACTTCCTTTTACTTGGATCTTCTTATCAGTCTTAAGACTTTGACTGTATAGACATGGTTCATTCCTTGAACTTTTGTCAGCCACTAGACATAAGCTCTCTCATACTACAGCCACTTAACATGTTCCTTACACCAGAAGATCACAATTACCCTAACTGATTGAAGCTTCCACGTTTGGTGTTAATTCACCAAACTGATCAGACACTGAAATGCCTTAGTCATACTGACTTTTGACAAGCTGTAACCTGTTATGGACTTAGCTAACTTGACCCAAAACTCACCACATTCTCACTTGAACCAATCAGAACTCATGTCTTCTGCAAACATCTCTTGAACTTCACCATTTTCACTTGTAGAAAACCTCCCATGATGCAGACCTTGAAACCTTGAGTCTTCCACATCTGAGCTCTCCTATAACCAGCTTATCCACCACTCTTATACTCATGTCTTTTGAGTCATAACAATAAGAAACCATTTAATCAAACTTGGTTTCTACAACACTGATTTTTCCCGTCAGTTTTTCACCAAGAGTCTATCAACATTCCAGACAATTTAAGACACATCTTCTTTGTGTCACATCAACTCTACTTGAGCTCGACTTAGTCTCTGCAACATTTCGCAGAAGCATTTTTGCTTCAGTTGCCAGGAGCACTTATGTTCCAGCAAAACAAACTGCGTGTTTGCTTTACTCATATTGCCTTTGTTCAAATTGTTTTCCTTTTGAACCTGATGACTCTTTATGCTTTCCCTGAAAGGAACTTTTGTCTCGTCCAATATATGAGAAGCAAAACCCATATGTTGTTTCACATTTGCCACTGAAAAGATCACAACAAATGATGCAATCTACTCCATTCTCTTTTGGATCTCCTAGACTGCAGCAAGCTCCACGATGATCTGCTTTTTCCTTTGATCATCAAAACCTAAGCTTCTTAGATTCACAGGAATCTAAACCCATTCTTCTGAAACTGAACCTTTTAAACAAAACCTCTCAAAACCGAACCCACACTGATTTTCTTCATAACCTTTAACCTGTCTTATTTCTAACAGATTTCTGAACTTGTTTCTTCATCCACCTGCAACTCGCTTAACCATGAATCATGAAACCTCAACCAATCTTCAAATAGCATCAGACACACATACCAATCTAGCTTCTAAGGCATCCCCTAGACCTGAGATCCACATATGCCACCAACTGCCATTCTCTTAACCATTCTAGAACCACACTGCATCGAACTCAAACAAACAGATTTGACCAACAAACAATCTGACACCAGATCTGAATCTTGGACATTCTTTTGCAAAGATCGAATGCAATCCATGTGAACTAACTAGATTTCAATCCTTGAACGACGCAGAACATGGATGACCAGAAACAAAACCATAAGAGTATCACAAAAGTTACCTTTGTGACGTAGCGGAAACAAAATCAAGTGACAATGATTTGAACCTTTGAGGTTGATAATACGATTCTGAGACCGAGAACTTTAGTCGCTAACCCAGAACTAAAACCTCTCTGATTAGAATCCAACAGCAACTGCAGAAACCTCTGCATCACAACAACCTCAAACCGATTTCTTCAAATACAAACCAAGAACAAATCTCTTGATGATCGTTCTTTCTTCAATCTCTAAATCCATCCGTGTACGATCAACATCTTCTCAAGTGAGTCTTTAGAACCAGAACTCACAACAGATAACTCACGAACCATTGGAGAAAATTAACTTACAGATTCTTCCAATTTCAATAAACCCGAAATCTTCTCATCCGATTGGATTTCTTCAAGAATCTTCCTTTCTCCAATTCCAGCGTCTTCAACAATAACCAGACGCCATCTTCATCTTCCTTGAGTTTACTCCATCGCCATTGAAGCCTTGAATCGAAGAGCCTGAGCTCTGATACCACTTGTTGAGAATCGAACTCCCGATTCTTCCCATCGACACGACTCAAGACTCCAATCAAATAAGAACACCAAAGCTTTTCACCCGGTTCACGGTATTAACGAACCGCTACATCCGGTTAGGATCTTTCGATCCCCAACTTCGATTGATGACATCGGAAATCACCTCCGACGGGTTTATACATGGAGATCGCTCACCACCAGTGCCGGTCCAACCCAAATAGTGGTCCGACGCCAAAATTTTTCTTGTGACCCTCTATTAAAAAAAAAATTAATAAAAAAGAATTATACTATAAAAAAAACTCTAAATCTTAAAAAAATAAAAGAAAATCCTATAAAAAAAAATAAAAACTACTTATGAATGTGTGCTTCAAAATATAATAGGTATAAACATATTATACCAAACATAATATGTGGCCCAAAAATTTTGAAAATATTTGGTGTCCCTAAACTTTGGCTTACCCCGCCTGTTCTCTGGGCCGGGCCTGCTCACCACCGATAACATCTCTATCGGTTTACAAGAAAGAAGAAGAAGAATACTTAGAGGAGAGAAAAACAGAGAAAACCCAACCCGAGAACACAAGCATCAATGATACTCTCTAGTCTCTCAATCTCTCAATCTCTCACTCACTCTCTCTTAATCGCACCAAGAACATGGGAGAAGAAGGACAAGCTTATTAGCTAAAGAAACAGAGCCGTACTTTTCTAAGAGATAAGTACGTCACCTCTCACGTGCGTCTCACGTGTAAACACTAAAGCCCTTCTTCCTCTTTGAAACCTTCTTGCTCAGCTAGAGTATTTGTCATACTTGGCTAATTCCTTCCTTTCTTCTACTCTTACGATTCCAAGCTTCTTCAAGTTGAGTCATAATCCAACATTATCCAATCAAAAATTTATAAAAAGTAAATCAAATCCCATGTTATTGAAAATATTTTAAGTAGTGGATTTTAAGAGATTTGAAATGATTTTATGATGTTTTGATAGAGTATACTAGTTAAAAATATAAAATTTCAAATCTCATAGTTTCAGGTGAGATTTGATATAACTTTAATAACAAATCATAACAATTTCTATAATTCAATCAAATCATATAAAAACTCATTAAAACTCAAATCATTCCAAATGACTTCAAATGTTAAGTTGAATACACCCTTCAAAGTTTGAAAAAGAAAAACGTAAATGAACCAAATTCTCACGAGAGCCCCACGTACATCCTGCAGGATGGGAAGTAATAGGGAGAATCGGATAGATTGGAATGATATCCTTATTTGGCTTGGTGTTACTCTTTGTAGAAGATTCATCTACGAATGGCATATGAGAAATACTCAAAACTTTTACTTTCACTTTCGGTGTATTGCGCGCCAGGTATTCAAAGACAATTGACATACGGATGTGTTTGATCAGTATAGTTTCCATGAAAGTGAAATTTTTTCTTTTTCCAAACCTTGAGCAGTCCCTCTTATTACAAGCCCCCGAAAGATATCGTTGCTTTAGTTAACAAACGCAACAATTGAAAAATTTAACCGCAAATATTGGAAATTCTACTGATTCTAAATTTTTAATTTCTATTCGTAATGAAAAAAACATGAAAAATTGAAAATAAGACGTGCTATCTAATATTTAAATACAATTAATTATTTATGAGTCAATATAAATACAAGTGTAACACTTTGACAAAGAAAAAAAAAGATTGAGGTAACTATTCTATGGCTGATAGAAAGTTTTGGTTCCTGAAAAGAGGTTAGGATTAGGAATCATGTTATACTACTACTAGCCCATGGAGCGAGCAGGGATTGAAAATTCAGTTAACTACGTGATTGCATATATCTTTGATGAACACACAACACATATATACGTTCCCATTTCAATAATCTCGAAAAAACCATGTGATGTACATAATTCAAATTTAGAACTGTGAAGTACACATCGAAAGTAGATTAGTTTGATGTTTCAGTTGAAGATAATTTCATTGTGGGTTTACTTTGAAGTTGAGAAAAGAGTGTTCTGTTTAAATTTTTTTATTTATGGTTGTCGATGCATAAAAAAAATCACAATAATATAGTCATCTAATCTCAACGATTTTTTGGGGTATAATACGGTGTTTTAATTTATTTATTTTTGTCATAATTTTTTAAAATACAATACAAACAAAATTGTGAGAAAAATTCATCAGTTACAAAAAAATTGTAATATCCCACACATGCGTGATGCGTGGGATAAAACTCTAGTTAAACATAAACCTAGAGCTAATGATCAGTCAAAACTTCACCTCGTAAATATTTCTCTTATAATATTTGAAAAAAAAAAAAACCATATATCGTGATGATTTTCTAACAATGTTGAAGTTTATTCATCAATCATCTTCTTCCACCTTCAATCCTATCTCCAGAAGGTTCTCCAGAAACTGAGAACACATTCCCGAGACGATGTGTGGATGCAGTTAAACGTCAGCTTTCTGCTCCATAGTTCCCAAATGCACAGTTGGATCCAACCGAAATCAATCAAAAGAGATCTTACTTTAAAAATGGGCCTTGCTCCTTTTTCTCTTCATTATTGCTTTACTTTACAAAAATCAATCACTGGCCTCAGAATTCAATTTGTAACACTTCTAAATCTTATACAATGGTTAGAATGTAACTAGGGTTAAGTGTTTATCTAACACAAACCGTTCCTTTGATATATAAATTAATATTTTATCCCCCAAAAAAATGTAACTAGGGTTAAGTGTTTAGTTAGTTAGCTAATTAAAGGATAAGACTTTGAATATTTGTAGTTTCTAATGTATGTTTTAGTTTTTTTGAGAAAACTATTTTATTCGCCATTAAGGTCTTGAATGTTTGGGATTTTTAGAATGACTTTTGATTTTTGTTTCTAAAAAACTATTTTTTAGTCATTCAAAGTTTTTGAACAAATACACTTCATAAATTATAGGAAAACAAGTTTTTCATGGTTTTTATCACTTTACAAACAAAAACCAAAAACAATATTTTGTGGGTTTTTCAAAAAGTTACAGCAATATATTTTTTATATATAATTTTTTTTATTAACATTGCTATTTTATCAATTAATATTTAACTAAATACTATTTTCTATATAAAACTATGCATTTTTATTGCTAATTTTTATATTATTAATTATAAATTTTAAGATCTTTTTATATATATTTATGAAATAAATCTATGTACATTTTACAGATATGTTTTGATATTACTTATTATTTTCATAAGAAATAGTATTTGTGTTTATTAATAAATTATATTTATTTATTT
The DNA here is from genome assembly GCA_020283515.1 of Alliaria petiolata. Lineage (NCBI taxonomy): Eukaryota > Viridiplantae > Streptophyta > Magnoliopsida > Brassicales > Brassicaceae > Alliaria > Alliaria petiolata. The sequence continues at coordinate 162,447,099 of JAHZTW010000001.1, forward strand.
TACAAACTTTTAACACTTAATACAACAAAAACTAAAAAAACATAAAACTATATCTTATAATTAAGTTAATATTTTATATTAAAAATATATATGTAAAATCCAAAAACTAAATAAATCTCCATTCAATTTTTATATAAAAATAAAATCTACAACAAAAAATCCAAAATCCAAAATCCAAATGAAAAATCAAAAAGTAAAAGCCAAAAACCAGAACCAAAAACGAAAAGCCAAAAATCAGAACCAAAAACTAAAAAAACAACTCAAACATTCATGGCCTAAGATTTTAAAAAAACTAGTTTCTCTATATATAGTTTTTAACCAATTTTCAAAGAAAAACTAAAAACCCTATATTAGGTTTCTTCCTCAAAACCTCTTTTTTTCACCGAGACTATTTGTTTTATCTTTTTTTGTTTTTTGTTTTTTGTAAATAATTATCCATCAACATTAACCTAAATATCATTTTTCTATTTAATTTCATGAAATAAACATATAAGCGATTTTGATAAGTAACTTTTTGTCTTATTTATAATTTTCTTTGGGATTTTTTTTTCTTATAAAAAAATATAATAAGTTCTTTGTAAAAAAATAGATATTCATTTAGTAATTTTGAACACGTAACAAAAGCCAAAATCATCTCTTCTTTTTTACTAAAATAATATATAGGTAGATACCAAAATCTAACAAATCATTACCATTCAAATTGTTTAAAGACTAAAATTCATAGCAAAAATCAGAATCTCATAACTCAAAAATAAAATAAAAAAACTAAAAACTAAAAACCCATATTAAAAACTATTGATATTCATAGCCTAAGTTTTTTTTCTTAAAAAAAAAAAGGAAGGTTAGGTTAGTCGTTGAGTTGGTGTTCATCTTATTCTCTAAGGGTAATACAATGTATTGGTGGGACTTTATAAAAGGCGATTCACCAACTTTATAAAAAAAATTTGTGTGTGATAAATTCACCAACTTTCCTCCCTTTGTATAATTCATATGTGTTTCTCTACAGAAAAAGCCAAAAAAACTGAAAAGCAACATGTGTTAAAAGTATTTAAAATTTCTGTATAAATGGGACACTCCAACACTTACTTTCTCAGCACGGAAGCAAGAACCAACTTGGTCTCTCTGAATCACGGGAATTAAACTCCATCGGTAATTAATCTTCCTATGATTTTTGAGTGTTTTCTTTTTGTTGTTGGTATAACTAAAGAGCTAATTTAACATTTTGAGAACGTATTTCGATTTGCACAGCAAAGGAAAAGAAGAATATGGGTTCAATTTCAAACACTCCTCAGCTTCCCGTCATCTATCTCTCGGACCAAACCCTAAAACCAGGAAGCTCAAAGTGGGTTGAAGTTAGGAGTGATGTCCGTAAAGCTCTTGAAGAGTACGGCGGTTTCGAGGTGTCCTATGATAGAGTGTCAGAGGAGCTAAAGAAGTCGGTTTTGAAAGCCATGGAAGAGCTTTTCGAGTTACCAGTTGAGGCCAAACAGAGAAACGTCTCCCCGAAACCCTTCTCCGGTTATTCGACTCATAATGGTCTTTCCGAGAGTATGGGGATCCAGGATCCTGAGGTTTTGGACAAAGTTCACGAATTTACTCAACTGCTACGTCCTGATCATTGTGACGGTAATAAGAGTATCAGGTAATGTTATATATGTGAAAAATACACTCATATATAAGAAGATATATTGTTCGTAATTCTCCATACTTTTTTTGTTTATTGCTTTTGATTAGTTAAAGCATGTTAAGTTTTGTTTTTCCGCTCAATTTCAATCTTTTTGGCAGATCACTCAGATTAAATAAACTTGCTTTTACAGTAATTATTGTTTGTGGTAAGACTGTTATTAGTTCACTCAAATAATTAATAGCATACAACTAATGAATTAAATTTTCTTTTTGTGGAAAAAAACGTTAGTTGATCACTCAAATAGCATGAAACCAATGAACTGAAATTTTTTCTCTGTGTTGAAAACAGCGAAACGATCCAGACGTTTTCAGAGAAGTTATCAGAATTGGATATAATGGTGAGAAGAATGGTAATGGAAAGCTTCGGGATAGAGCAGTACCTTGATCAACACCTGAGTTCAACGAATTACCGTCTGCGGCTGATGAAGTATATAGCACCGCCTGATGTTGATGATACTAATGTTGCGGCTGGTGCTAATGATCCTGCAAATACGAGTATCAATGCTAACGTTGATGCGGATGTAGGTGCCGGTGATATTGCTAATGGTATTGCTAATGTTCATATCGGTGATGGTGCTAACGCTGGTGCTAATGGTGCTGGTGTTGATGCTAACGCTGGTGCTAATGGTGCTGGTGTTGATGCTAACGCTGGTGATTGTGCTAGTGTTAAGTCTAATGCCGAAGTTGGTACTGATGTTAACGCCAGTGCTGATGTCGGTGTCGGTGTTACTGTTGGCTCTAATATTGCTGATGCTGATGCTAATGGTAATACTGGTACTGATGTTGGTGTGGGCGATAGTGTTAAAGCAAATGGTGGTGCGAATGATGATGTTGAGAAGAAATTGGGTCTGCCTTGTCATACTGATAAAAACCTTATAACGGTACTTTATCAATACGAGATTGAAGGCTTGGAGGTGTTAACCAAAGACGAAAAGTGGATCAGACTCAAACCAGCGCATAACTCTTTCGTTGTTATGGCTGGAGATTCTCTATATGTAAGTTCTAACCTTTTTTTTTTTTTTTTTTTTAAGTTGACACGCACACGTAAAATAGTCTTATACATATAATCGTACACGTTGGTGGATTTAAAAGTAGAAAAATGAAAAATATGATTTTCATTTAAATCATCTAAGAAGTAACCAGACTTTTAAAACTAGAATAATTAAAAGTAAACCGAATTTTAGAGGCTCACTAAAATAACGAAAAGTAATTAAAAGTATTCTATAGGCTCACTATGGCTTATAGAACAACTAAAAATATTCTATAGGCTCAATAATTAAAAGTATTTTATAGCCTATAGAATAATTTAAAGGCTCAATGATTCAAGTATTCTATAGGCTCACTATGGCATATAGAATAATTAAAAGTAAATCGAATTTTAAAATTAGAAGTGGAGAAAGAAACGAAAAAACTAAAATTAAAACCAAAAGTAAGTTAAAAACGAATGCATGAAGTAACAAACCTAGTGGAGGGAAAAAAAAAAGAAGAAGATGATTTTCATTCACGTTCACGCTCACTATGGCCTAGGGGACCATGCAACAAATCCTAGCTCTCTCTACAAACTAAATATTTCATGATTTTATTTGCTCTTGTTCACTCTCAATAAGGGACCAACCAAAATCCTCTAGAAACGAATATTTTCTGATTTTATTTGCCTTATCACTTTCACAAGTGCATGTCTTGACTAAGGCGTTTATTCATGATGTTTTGTTTTCTTCTGATCATGATCTTGCTGTTACTAACAATACAAAAAAAAAAGTAACAATCACTTGCTTGTTTTCAGGCACTTATGAATGGTAGACTATCTCGTCCGTTTCATCGAGTGAGAGTAACGGAAAAAAAGAGGACAAGGTATTCAATAGCATTGTTCTCGACTCCAAACGCAGATTACATCATAGACACACCAAAAGAACTTGTGGACGAGAAGCATCCACGTATCTTCGAACCATTTAACTATGTCGACTTGATGAGTTTCTATCATAGTGAAGCTGGTCGTAGCGCTCGATCTACTCTTCATGCTTTCTGTCCCGTCTCTGGAGCATAAATGTGTGCGCTTAGTTACGAGTTTCAACAATAAATGTTTGGTGGTTTGTAGCTAGATCCAACTAATTTCAAAAACTATGTAGTACTATCGAATAAGGGTTTTTGGATTAGTTGGGTTCTGTTTGTGTGATAAGTATATTGATATGTGTTTTTGGGGATAATTAATGTACGTCTCTCTACTGTGTAAAAATCAATAAATTGTATATGTGCATGATTAACATGTTACATGTACAATAATGTAATGAATAATTGTGTTTGTTGACGTTTGTCGGCACCAATTATTAACTATTGTCAGGGATTGCTTTCATGCAGATTTATATATATGCACATGTTTGAATCACATTTGTTGAATATAATCGAGATGTAGACCCGCTTACCTTTGGATTTGTTGGGTCGCAAAATGCCAAAATCGAATTGGCTAGACTATGATAATTATGTGAATTGTTTTCTTCTTCTCTATTTTTTTCATAATTAATAAGACTTATTTAAATATAGTTTAATTAAAAATGACTAAATTATTCTTTCGAACACTGAAAAATTATTAGATTTGATCATTTGTATACTTCTCTGATAATTATCAGGAGTTAATTTAGTAAAACATAGTATTTAAAATAGGTTAATTAGTTGTAAATCAAACGACCAAAAGTTGTCAGAAATAAAAACTGACGATCAAATATAAAAATATATTTGGAAAATTGAATTCGCTTAAAGGAATAGAAATTTTCGTTTATAGGTGCTTTTTCTTATCGAAAACTCCAAATTCAAATTACTAAACCAAAAGATAAAGCAATTGTTTTAACAAAAAAAAACACAATTGTGTTTGGTTCTAGTTACGATTTAACATTGTTGGCGTTAGCAGCTAATAGACGAGGACTTTATCTAATTGGCTAAAATCATATAATTGATAGAAATTTACTTTTAAATAAAACCAAAACACAATTGTAAAATAATAGAAAAGCCCAAGTTAGGCCCAACAATTCAAAGCTGGGTCATATCACCTTCGACCTCTTGCATACAATACAATAATACATCTCTGACTGATTCAATTGCATTCTCGTTTTCACATCTGAATCTATTAATGTAACTCAGTTACAGTAACTGCATTTTTGTGTAATTATTACCTTATTTATAGCTGCTTAAACTAATCATAAACGCCCACGTGGAAAACCCGAGAAAGTGAGATGATTAAATTTAAATTAATATTTAATAGTCTCCTTCAAAAACGAGTTTGTTCTTTTTGGCTCAGCCGAGGAATCAGAATCAGTCTTATCATTTCTATTTTCGCGATGATGATTCTGTTTCACTGATCGATCATTTCAGTGTCGAATCCCGCCGGAGTTTCTTCCCCCACGCGGGTCTAAATCATGCCTTTGCCTATATTCTCTTCGCGGTTGCAGTCTTCGTCTTCATCGTCATCGTCGCGATCTTCGTTTCCGCGTCCCAAGCCTCGAATCGACCCTAGCCTGACCTTAATTCCAGGCTTGTCCAACGATGTCGCGAGGCTGATTCTCTCCTTCGTCCCTTACCCTCACATCTCTCGCCTCAAATCGACCTGTAAATCATGGTACGCTTTCCTCTCTTCCAAAACCCTAATTTCACTCCGCCATAGACGAGTCGGAGACGGAAACGGGAACGAAAACCGCCTCTCCCATCTCCTCTGCATCTTCCCGCAGGATCCTTCGATTTCGCCTCCTTTCCTCTTCGATCCCGTGACTCTATCCTGGAGATCGCTTCCCCTCATGCCCTGTAACCCTCACGTTTACGGTCTCTGCAATTTCGTCGGCGTGGCTCTTGGACCGAATCTCTATGTCCTCGGTGGATCCGCCTTCGACGCCAGGTCTTATCCTCTGGACCGCCCTTTGCCTACTTCCTCCGTGTTCCGCTACAGTTTCGTGAAGTCGGCGTGGGAGCGGCTCTCTCCGATGCTGTCTCCACGTGGCAGCTTCGCCTGCGCTGCGATGCCTGGTTCGTCGGATCGGATCATCGTGGCGGGAGGTGGATCACGGCACACGTTGTTTGGTGCTGCTGGAAGTAGAATGAGTTCCGTGGAGATGTATGATGTTGAGAAAGATGAGTGGAGAGAAATGGACGAGTTGCCTAGGTTTAGAGCAGGTTGTGTTGGGTTCATGGTTGGGAATGAGGAGGAGGAAGAGAGAGAGTTTTGGGTAATGGGTGGATATGGCGGATCAAGAACTGTTTCTGGGATTCTTCCTGTTGATGAGTATTACAAAGACGCAGCAGTGATGGATATGAGAGTAAATGGAGGTGAGAAATGGAGATTGGTTGGAGATATGTGGGGAGAAGGAGAGAGACCTAAGCTAGGGAAGATTGTTGCTGTTGATTGTGGAAAGCCTGCGTTCTTCATGTTGGATAGGGACTGGATTCTTAGGTACGAGATGGGTTCGAATCGCTGGCAAAAGGAGTCAAGCGTGCCGAAGAAAGCTCCTTACGACAAACCAGTTGGTTTTGTTGCAATGAACGGTGAATTACACGTTATGATGATCTTGGATGGATATAATCTGATGGACACGAGGCATACTAGACAACAGAGCAATGCTGGATCTCTGATGATTCATGTGTATGATCCTAAGAAGAAAACTTGGAGATCGATTGTTGCAAAGCCACCGTTCAACCACCAGCTCGATTTCAGGACCACGGTTATGTGCACCATCCGATTGTAGTAGGCGTACAGACTCTCATCACATCATCTAGAAGAAAAATTGTGGTTCATGGTGTGAGCTCTGAATGATCTTAGTACTGTGTCGTTTCTTTTGCCATATACATATCATACCATATTTGCCTGTACAGGTTGATAAAAATGAACTTTGGGTATTCTGATATATTGTAAATACAGTTATACTATGGCTTTGTATATAAATGCTTTCACAGGTTTACCGCAAAAAACAGTGCACATTTGTCTTGTCCATTGTCTTTGACTTCACTTATTGTCCCACAGAGAATTGTTTAGAACATTTATAGACCGGTTCTAGACACGACCAACATTTCAGCTTTTACCCAAGTTATTTTAGAACATTAGATCAATATTGAATTGTCGCATATCATTTCTCTGTTTTTCATCATTGTTTGGCGATTTTTTTTTCTGGTAATCATTTCTTCTGGTACCAAAATTTGATCTTCTTTTCTTTCATAAAACTCGTATTAGTCTGGTCTTAGATCAAAAGGTTTATGAATTCTTACATTAAATTTTATAGTTGAGGGTTTATTACCGATCAATATTTACTTAAGGGTTTAAACGTGTCGCCGTTAAAATTTTAACAGTATTGTAGATGGAGGGGGTTTTTTATTAACATACTTAGGGGGAGTTATTGGTAGAGAGATTTATAATGATTGTTAAAATTTTGAGATTCCACTGTTATTGGTAGATGAATTATGACATTCTTACTAAAATCCACTGTTATTGGTGTGAAGATTTTCAAATTTCATACAAAATCTATTGTTATTCAAAAAGTTTTGTTTTTAATGATTCTATCAATTTGTTAGAATCTTTGTTATTGGGACATGGATTCTTAACAATTTAACTCATAGGAAAAAACTTTCAAAATACTATCTATATCCATTGGATTCTCAAAATCATTATATAAAAATATTTTTAATGGATTTTCAAAATACACAACTCTCTATAAATCTAACAAACTCTTTATAAATTTAACAAATCTCTCAACTCTTAAAATAATCACAACTCTCTATAAATCCTACTCCCACTAACCCCCCTCTTATAATTGACGGGTTTTTTTCTCGATTTATCTTTAATTGAGGAGTTTTATTGTTAAAAACCTTAAAGTCAACTAATTAAAAGAAAATAACATGTGGTCAGTTAAAATGCACATCACATATATTATCATAAGGCGCAATACAAGGGATTGATAGTGTAGAGAACATATATAATAACTATGGTATAGTGTAGAGAACATATATAATAACCATGGTAGGTTTTTGCAAAACATAAAGCGAAGACATGGAGAGTGAACTGCATCCTCTAGGAACTGAAGCAAACCATCCTCATCAATCTCCTCCGCAAACCCCCTGTCCACAAATAAAACCACAACCCTTAATCTATAAAATCACATGTTCGATTCACGTTGGGAGGATCTGCTTTACAAAAAAAAGTTAAATTATATGGTTTGTGCCTCGCCTTGGGGATGTACAAGACTATGAATCCAGAACCTCATATCAAAAAAGAACAGATTTGCAAACAATTTGATGGTTCTCACAAATCTACAACAACATACAATCTCCATTCGTTTCTTTACGATATGTTTTGGATTTGAAATTATAAATATTTTTATGAAAATTTAGATTTTATTTCAAAATGTTTAGTGTAGTTGGTGTTTAGGGTTTTTGGAATTCAGTTTTTACTAAAAGTAGTGTTAGATTGATAAAATCATAGAAAAATGGTGAAAGTTCTTGACCGAGTAGTTAATGGTTTAAAGATCTCAATACCATATTTGAGGTTCAATCCTAGAATATTAGTGGATGTAGATTTTATCAAATAGAACTATCGGTCATTGTTAGAGATGAATTTAACACTCTCTCTTAAAGTCCTTCATAAATTGAGGTTGGTCCACTTTAAAAGTCTACTATCTCGCCCCCCTCCCCCCAATTAGGTCGGCGCCTTAAAATAAAAATATTTAAAAATATATTAAAATCCTGAAGGAAAAGGGAAGACATAAGAAGAGATCTCCGAAGATGTAACACACACCTTTGAGAGGTCTTCGCATTCTTGAAGAACCAAAACTTCAAGTTCCATCTCGTTACTCATTACATCGTTGTTAATATAAACAACAAAAAAGCAAAATCAGAAAATTTATGTAAAGTTGAAAACCATAAACTACATAATTATCACACAAATACTACGCACATTAAGAACCTCCCTGTAAACCCCATTGATTCAAATATATCTAGGCTTTTTAGTCTCCCAAAACCTTGGAGGATTATTTGCAACTGAGAGTCTGGTAGATACACACTACAAGACTAAGATGCTCAATCCTTGGGAAACTTTGCACAAATGCATGCAAAGTGCACTACAAGAAAACTGACGATTTGCGACGGTAAAAATGGTCGCAAATCCGTCGCAAATCGGGTATTGCGACGGATTTGCGACGGCGACCCAAATGTCGCTAATCGTTAGCCGTAAATTAAATTCCGTCGCAAATCCGTCGCAAAATTTGCGACGGCAATATTGCCGTCGCAAATCCTGTATGCCGCAAAGATGTCGCAAATTTGCGACGACAATACTGCCGTCGCAAATCCTGAGTGTCGCAATTATGTCGCAAATTTACGACACATTTGCGACGGAATATGCCGACGGAAAATCGTCGCAATACGTCGTCGCAAACGTGTCGCAAAAAGAAGTCGTAGCAATGTCGTCGCAAATGTTTTCCATCGCAATGTCGTCGCAAATCAGGAGCCTCGCAAAGTCGTCGCAAATTTGACGTCGCAACGCCGTCGCAAATTTAATAATAAATAATTTATATAATAATTATTAACTAAAATTATCTATTAATTAATATTAAAATTTAAATTTAAATTATTTTCAAAATATAAAATTAGAAAATAAATTATAATTTAAAAAATAAATTTGAATTACAAAATAATATTCATAAAACATAAAATTTTATTGTTCAGAAAAAAAACTAAATTTAATCGATAGGGGGATCATCGTTTGCGTTTGACGGACCGGCATCCGAGCTACGGTAAAGTTCTGCGAATGCCGAGTCTCGTTGTGCCAGAAACTCGAAATACCTATCGTAACTCTGCATCTTCTGGTTCTGTGATTGAATCAATTGGGCTTGAGTCTCGATTATCTCCTGAAGAGCGGGATCTGTTCCGGTGGAAGAAAAAGTCGGAAGAGTGACAGCCTCAATATCTGACTGTAAAGAACCCACTCCGAAGATTCTTCCTCTCGTACGAGGAGCGACCTAAAAAATATATAAATATATATATGTAAGTATAATTAAGAAGTTATTAACTAAAAAAATAAATAAAAATTGTAATGAAATCGAAAATACTTACGTCCAGATAAATTTGGTTCTTCTGGGTCGTACTAAGTGAGCAAGATGCAGTGCTTTCTGGATCATCAGGATCAGCCTGAGTCATCTCTTGCATCCTCGCAGTGACGTCGTTGTATAGCTTCTCCGAGCGTCCATCGACAAAAGATCCATCCGGATTTTTTTTGGTCTCCTCGAGAACCGCTAACAAATCCGGAATTC